>CM031239.1:459343345-459943345 GCA_018340775.1 Taxus wallichiana var. yunnanensis | reverse complement strand
AAAAGATGATGATTCGGATTAAGTCCCAACGTCACATGTCATTTCTATTTTTAGATTGACATGTCTTTTTTATTTCCGTTTTGTCATATTTTTGATTCATACTTTGACTTGATCTCCTGCGTGAGAATCATGCAAAACTGAACTCCAGTTAACATGCTATTTTTTAGGATCTGTCCTGTTTTATCTCTAGTTCCTTTTGTTATAAATAAGGGATGCCTGTGCATTCCAAAGGGTCGAGAATTTTTGGAGCATTAAGAGGCTATTGGAAAGGAGAAAAACTTTGTGTTTTCTTTCAATCATTTTGAAGAATAGGAGTTGATATTGTTTTACAGACTTTGTGTTGTGAAATATATCTTATTTAAGACAGTGTTCTTATGTTCATGATCTTAAGCTATTCTTTGCATAGAATCTCAGTGTTTCTAATTATCTCGGACATTACATCTGTGATCTAAAACTCGTATGATTATTTCGTGCTCTGTGTTTACTCGAAAGAAAATACGTTTCTCCCATTTCCTTTCTACCGTGCTTCTTTCACTGTAACAGTTTCTAACCTATTTCATTTACGAAAGCAATATTCTTGAATCGTGTGAATGTGGATTTCGGGATTTCATCCCAACCCCAATGGTTAGATTAGTGTGAATATTGTATATATTATTTACTATGTTTTAGATTAGCAATAAGCAGGCAGCCTCACCTGTCTTTGAGGAGGGATTTAATCCCATGTACTGTGGTTGAACCTCATATTTTGGTTTGACAAAATATCCAACCAACAGTTTTTGGCGACTCCGCTGGGGAATACGGATCTATAGTATAAAGCTTATCCTCTCGGTGTCTGGTGACTCCGTATTTGCCTTATTTTTCAACAAGATCTCCTTTCAGTTCAAGCTGGCCAGGAAGATCTTCACTCGGTCTCACCGAGCTCAAGGTGAAATTGATCCACTCTTTGAGTTACTGCAACAGCACAATTTCAGTCTTTCTCCCAACAGCATTGTCTCTAATCGAACCAGAAGTTCTTCACCTGTTCGGAGAAACCGGATCCCTGTGGAAGGGGAAGCATCTGCAACTTGTCGTGCACTACTCTTGTCTGATACTCGGATCCCTGTACGCACTCTTTTCAGAAGGATGGCGGTTCAACCTGTGCCTTGGGGTGCAGTTATTGGTCCTCTTTCCTTGACTCCTCCATTGAATGAGTTACCACGTGGATCTCGTAAAAATATTCCCAAGTTCAATGGAGATGGGAAGCAGCATCCTGATGAGCACATTGCATCTTTCTTTGTTGCATGCGGTGTCCTCGGAGTGGCCCATGAAGATGTCTCCGTCGACTCTTCGTTGAAAGCGTTGCGAGGAGCAAAGAATTTGAATGGTTCTATCACCTTCCAAATGCATGCATCCCAAAGCTCAGGCTACCATGCAGACTAAGTTGAAGCACGTTTCAAACCAGCTGAAGATTCTCATGCTTTATTAGCTCAGCTCACGCACATGAAGAAAGAATCGCATGAACCTATGCGGGAATTCGTGGCTAAGTTCAACAAGCTGATCCGGAAGATTCCAGAAATAGCTGTACCTACTCCGGAAAACCAAAAATGCTTCTTCATCAATGCTCAACCTCCTGATATAAGCTTTTTGTTGAGAAGGTCGGTTATCCCAGATTTGGCTACTGCTCAGTCAACAGCTACTGAAATAGAGGATGATCTCATCTTGGCCGGAAGGATCAAGAAAGACATACCCAAACTCAAAAATCAAGGTTCTTCTCAAGGTAACACAGATCCTATGTTTCAAAAAATGGCTAATGATTTGATTGCTTTAAAGAAGCAAATGTCTCAGCAGGTGAACAATGTTCCGTATCGGGATATACCTAGGCGGAATTTCAATAACAACAATGGTGCACCTGCCAGAGATAGGCCACGGTTAACTCCTGCTCAACCGAGACTAGCAATTGAAGCTCCTCCCGTCAATGCAGCAGTGGAAATACTTGATGAAGAAGATGAACCAGAAGAAGAAGAATCCCATGAGGCTTTCGAAGCTTCAGGATATGCTGATGAGTCTTATGATGAGTCAGCTGGCGACTCCAGCATTGGGTATTTGGAATATGATGAAGATGAATGTGCGCCAGATGGTCAGTCATTTGCTGTCTTCACTCGGTCCCAATCTCAGAACCCCAGAAAACCTCTTGAAAGCACAAAGGAGAAGAATAAGGATCCTCCCATATCCATAGTTAAGAGGGGTACCCCTATTTCGGCACAAACTGAAAGAGAGGTTACCAGAAAGGCAGCTGCTCCTTATTCTCCTTCTCCTAAGATCAGTGCCCGGCACAAGCTCATGTAAATAGAACTGAACCTACCATCATTCCTTCTTATACTGCTTTTGATATTGTTGATCATGCAAAGAGAACCAAAATTCAAATGTCAGAAGCAGAATACCTTCAGTCAAATCCTGAACAGTTTGAAAAGCTGGCCAAGTTTATCAGAAGTAAAGCGGCTATTCCATCACCTTCAAAAGGTCTCCTTCCAAATCCTACTCAACCCACACCTCAGAATAATCTGACCTCTGCTTCTTCCTCAGGAAAGATTGAACCATTTTATTTGTCTCTACTTATAAATGGGTTTAAACTCAGCAATTGCATCATTGACTCAGGAGCCTCTGATAATGTTATGCCCGCAAAAGTGGCCCATGCCCTTGGGATTACTTTGACTAAGTCATATGGACGGTGCTATTCCATGGAAACTAAACAAGTCCCTTTGATTGGTCAAATCAAGGATGCACAGTTTGCATTTGTTGCCTTTCCTGAGAAGAGAGTGAAAATGACTATTCTGGTTGCCGACATTCCTGCAGCTTACGGTATCCTCTTGGGTAGAGGATTTTGTAAAGACGTCGGAGGAGAGATTAATATGGATTGGACCAAAGCCAAGATCCCGGTCAATGGGGTTCATCAGGTTCTTCATCCTGAGCCACAGGCGAAGTATTTGGTGACCAAATCAGATGATCCGAAAGCTCAGATCCTTTTCGAAGATGCTAGCTTTGGGAATTATTTCATGGCTTCAGAGATACCCATTGTAGATGTTGAAGAGGAAGATCCCAATGCTATTTGGACGCTCGAATTTGATGGTAGCTGCTCAACCTCTGGATCAGGCGCTGGTGTTGTTCTCATATCTCCTAGCTCCGAGATTTTCCCATCAGCTTATAAGTTGCAATTTGATAATACTAACAACACGGCTGAATATGAAGCCCTGTTATTAGGATTAGAATTGGCCAGACAGAAGGGAATCAGGAATCTCAAGGTTCAGGGGGATGCGGAGCTGATTGTTAATCAGGTCAGGGGTATATATCAGGTAAAAAACGATCGGTTGAGACATTACAGGAACAAAGTTTGGGATAGTATAGAATGCTTTGATGCATTTTCTATTAAGGCAGTTTTGAGAGATTATAATGACAAGGCTGATTCTTTGGCCGTGTCTGCATCTCTTCTTCTTCCTCATCCTCAGTTCAAGCAAGATACATACTCTATTGAGATTGTATATCGTCCCAGTATCCCAGATAATGCAACTCATTGGCAAGTGTTCAATGATGATCAACAGGTGTTGGCTTTCCTAGAAAAGGCTGACAATTTCAGTGAGTTATATTTTGAAGGTTCAGAATCAGCCTTCCGTGAAACTATTTCAGATCCATATCAGGAGGTTGATGGAGAATATATCCAGCTGAAAGGCAATAAGATACCCAAAGGTTTGGTTTCTTTGGAGGGCTTGTTCGACAAGCATGATCGCTTTATCCAAAACAAAAGGCAAGTTGAAGGAGTTTCTTCCTCTGAAGTAGATCAAATCAATCTAGGTTCATCTGATCAACCTCGGATGGTGAATATCGGTAAATGTTGTTCTCCTGAAGAGAAGGTAAAATTCACTTCGCTTTTGAAGAAATACATCGATGTGATGGCCTGGTCTTATGCGGATTTGAAATCTTTCAAGCCCAAAGACGTACAGCACAGTATCCCTTTGAAACCTGATGTGAAGCCGTATAGACAGAAGCAAAGACATTACAATCCGAAGATTTCAGGGACTATCCTGGCAGAAATTCAGAAGATGTTAGATGCTAGAATTATTTTCCCAATCCATCACTCCACCTGGATTGCTAACATTGTTCCTGTCAGGAAGAAGAATGGCGAGATCCCATTTTTGTTGACACGGAACTTAAATCGGTCCTCGTGAAGGATAACTATCCCTTGCCTATCATGGACCAGGTATTACAAGCTCATTCTTGGATCGGAAATGTTATCCATGCTCGACGGATTTTTAGGATATAATCAAGTCGAGGTAACCACGAGAAGATCAACACAAGACAACTTTCACGACCCCATGGGGTACCTTTTCTTACAGGAGGATGCCATTCGACTTGATCAATGGCGGAGCTACTTTTCAGAGAGCTATGGACCTGGCATTCAGAGATCTGATGGGCAAGGTCATAGTCGTGTATTTGGATGACTTGACCGTCTTTTCTAAAAAACGGAGTGATCATTATGATCATTTAGAACAAGTACTTCTAAGATGCAGACGTCATGGGATTTCGTTGAATCCTAAGAAGTCCATGTTCGGGGTGACAGAAGGAAAGCTGCTGGGTCATATTGTGACTAAAGAAGGAACTAAAATTGACCCAGAGAGGGTAAAGGCTATTCAGAGCCTTACCTTGCCCACAAGTAAAACAGGAGTTCATTCTTTCTTCAGAAAGGTTAATTTCTTGAGAAGATTTGTACCTGATTTTGCTGACAAGACCAAGGATATCCTTGGAATGATGAAAGGCAAAGTTCCATTTCGATGGAATACAGAAGGGAAGCTGGCATTCGAAGAAATCAAAAAGGCAGTTGCTTGCGCTCCTGTCTTAGTATGTCCAGACTTCAAGAAAGATTTCATCATGTACAGCTATGCCTCTGCCCACACAGTGTCGGCCATCCTGATGCAAGAAAATGAAGAAGGCATCGAAGCTCCTATCACGTTCATGAGTTTCCCGTTGAAGGAACATGAGTTGAAGATGTCACAGATTGAAAAACATGCTTACGCAGTGGTACGAGCAGTAAAGCATTTCAGGTACTATGTGCTAAATTCCCATACTCGCGTCGCTCGTTCACAATCTCTTTGTTAAATCCATTCGACTCAACAAGAGTGGGAAGCCAACGAGGTATTTGGATAGCTAAGGTTCAAGAGTATGACTTGGACATTAAACCTACCAAGTAGTACGAGGAAGGGGCCTGTGTCAATTGATTGCAGAAAATCATGTCAAAAGCAGTGTGAAAAGACTCAAGATACTTCTTCAGAGCTGCCTATGGTGCTTCTTGTGAGTACGACCGATGAATGGTACACGGACATTGCTTTCTTCCTAACTTATGGTGAATGCCCTCCGCATTTAAATCAAAAAGAGAAGAGGACCGTCAAGTTGAGATCTGTGAAATACCTTTTGTGGAATAATGCAATATACAAGAAAGGTATTGATGGTGTCTTCTTGCGTTGTGTTGATAAATCACAACAGGAAAAGTTATTAGAATCCTTTCATAGCCTAGCATGCGGAGGACATTTTTCATCCTCTGTAACAGCATATAAGATCCTACGGGCTAGGTATTATTGGCCTACTCTTTTCCGGGATTCAGCAGAATGGGTGTCTAAATGTGAAGCTTGTCAACATTTCGTTGGTCGTCCCAAGCTAGCAGCTCTTCCTCTGAAACCTGTAGTGATTGAAGAACCTTTTCGCCAATGGGGGATTGATTTCATCGGAACATTGAATCCTACTTCCAGTGCTGGACATAACTATGTGCTGACCGCTACAGACTATTTTACCAAGTGGGTAGAAGCTGTACCAATCAAGCAAGCAACTTCTGAAGCCGTTTGCAAGTTCCTGAAAGAAAATATAATCGTCAGATTCGGTGTACCTCATAAGATTGTAGCTGATAATGCTTCTAACTTCTCGTCACATGAGTTGACAGAATTTTGCTATGGATTCGGCATTACTCTGGCTCACTCATCTGACTATTATCCCCAGGGCAATGGGCAAGCTGAGTCCAGCAATAAGAATCTGGTTACTATAATCAGGAAACTAGTAGAAGAGAATCAGAGGACATGGCACAAAGCATTGTATGATGCGTTGTGGGCTGATCGGATCACTCCAAAGTGAGCCATAGGGATGTCTCCTTTCCAATTGCTATACGGGATTGATGCTGAAATTCCTATCTCAGTAGAATTGCCGGCCTTGCAGTTGGCAAAAGCGGTTGAAGATGTAGCTTTTCAGAATTCTATCGAGAAGAGGGTTATGTACCTAACCAGGCTAGAAGAAGAGCGAATCAAGGTGGTTGATCATATATCAGATCATCAGAGCAGGGTGAAGAAGATTTTCGATAAAAAATCAAAGCAGCGCAACTTCCAGATTGGAGACCTGGTGTTGCTTTGGGATAAAAGGAGAGAACAGAAAGGAATGCATGGAAAGTTTGATTCTTTATGGAAAGGACCTTTCAAGATCCACGAGTTGAATGGTGAAAATAGTTTCCTTCTATCATATCTGGATGGAGGGTTACTCCCTTTGCCTTTCAGTGGACAACATCTAAAGCTATTCCACCATTAATGCAAGATGCTCTCTTGCATTGTACATATTTTGCTTTTTGTGGTGTGTTTGCTTTTGGTTTTCTTTCTTTCTTTCTTCGTTTTGTTTTGTTTTGGTTTTCTTCTTTTCTCCGTAGCCCAATGAATAAGACCAGAGATTCTGAATTCTCTTCCTTTGGTATTACAAAGAAAGTCCCCAACTGGAGCCAGCTGTTATCCCCGTTTTGAGTTCACGACAAAACGATCGGATAACCCCTACGAAATTTTTGAAGTTGATTTTGTTTTGTGGCCTCTTTTTAAGAAAATCAGGTTTTCGGGTTTTACCAACAGCTCGACATGAGTTTTAACATGCTTTATGTCGACTGTCTTCCGAAACCCGAAACCCACCTTGTATTGTGTAAATCAGGTTTTCGGACCCCCGGCGCATCGGAACATCCATAATCCAAAACATGTTTTATTCATCATGTTTTTCGATTCCCGAAGTCCGCTTAATCCTTTGTATCGGGTTTTCAGGGCTATATTGCATCTAAGCACCTCATGTTTTATGCATCATGTTTTCCGAAACCCGAAACCCGAATTGCACTAAGTCCCCTCGTGTCGGGTTTTCGGACCTCCTAAACATGCTGACATGGCATTCATGCCGAGTGGTCGGTGAGTTGGCACGTGCCGTGCTGAAGTGTATTAATTACCAATTTTCTTATAAATACGCGGATTTCCACGTCATTCTTACCATTCGTATTTTTAATTCGTGGAATTTTTGTGCGTGCTCTTTCATTTTCAAAACCCGAAAACTCACCTTGCTCGATTGGATCGTCTGTTTTCGATCTTACATTTCTCGAATTGGAGGTATTTTTCTTTCCCTTCTTTATTCTTGGTTTTTATGGATCGATTGAGCGTATTTTATTCCCAATTTCTTGCCGGGTGTTGAAGGTTTTCTTTCCTTCTTCTTTCTGTGTTACTTTGGAAAGGGTTTTAGGTTTTTTGGGTTTATCTCTTCTGAACTATCACTTGGTTCTGTTCTCTTGAAATTCTAATTATATGCATGATGCATGAATAACAAAAGGAGATTGTGTATTTGGAATTCAAAGAAAAACCCTATTTTTGCTTCTTGGGTTTTGAAGATTGTTTTGCAGAGCCAGAAACCCAAGTGTATTGACGGATTGGCGCGTCGGGGTTTTGCCAAAGTTCCGATCTCCACAGTGCGCGTCGGGGTTTTTCAAAGTTCCGATCTCTACAGATTGGCGCGTCGGGGTTTCTCAAAGTTCCGATCTCCACAGTGAGCGTCGGGGTTTCTCAAAGTTCCGACGTCAAAAGCAAGTGCCGGGTATCTCCGAGTTCCCGTCATCAAACGCAAGTGTCGGGTATTGCCAAAGTTCCGACATATCAAACTTGTCGGGTTCTCAGGGTTTTCCGACATCCTCCTCGGCGTGTCGGATTCTTCTATTCTTCCGGCATTTTCGGTCGATCGGGATTTTCAGTGTGGATAACATCTCCTGAGTTTCAAGCCTTTCTCCCTCCAACATTCTACATGTCGGACCCTGGTCCATCTCAGGAGAAGGCCGAGAAGTCTAGCAGGATGAAGTACAAATTCAAGAAGCCAGAATCTCCATCATATATTGATTGCAATCATGATATCAGGGACACTGAACTTGGCAATATAGATATGGATGACTTCTGGAATAGGGTGAAGAGTTCCTCTCAAACCCCATGGATGACAGCTTTAGCTAAAAGTGGCTTCCCCCTTGCAGCAGGTTTTCCCGTGTCCCCCAATGTCTAGAATTTGTTTTGGCTTGTGCGTCTAGTTATGACTCGGCTTCTCGTTCCATGAAGAGCCAGGCTGGTGAGGTAGTGATCGAGCTAGATGGAGCGTATTTTGATGATCTTCTAAAACTACCTAATTTCGAAGAGTATGGGGACCTGAACATCAAGTCGGCTCAGAAGGCCTGGGATAGTAATCAGGAAGGCTGCATTAAAAATGTCAACAAAAAGTTCCTGATTAAGGCTAAACCAGCAGTATCTAGATTTCCAAGGACTATCCCAAGATGTGATTTCATACAAGAAATCAATGATATTATCACCCTGCTGAGCCGGGTTTTGGCTTGCCTGAATCAAATGTATTTCACGGATGGATGTATCGGTTTATGGTCACCATCAAGAAGAATCGAAAGGGATTGGTGGGGACCCTTATCAGCAATGAAATTGATTCTCAGATGACTACGGTTTTATCAACTGGAAAGTTTTATATGTTTTCATATGTGGCTTATGCAGCAGCCGGGATGAGGAACTATCCTGGGCTGGATACTAAGGGAAGCAGAACGACAAACCCAGTTTATAAATATTTCCCTCAAATAACAAAGAAGGGGTCCAAAGAACATTTTAGAAGGGTAAATGATGCCTTCTTCTACGAGAATATCTGCCGGCTGAACCCAGGGCTAAGAAAGACAAGAGTCTCAGACGAGGCTTGGACTGAAGTATCCAAATGGGGGTGTATCTTCTTGCAATTCAAGAAGTTTACATATCTTCGAACAGTCATGTACTCGGGAGAGCCTTTCCGTCGCCTTGCTATCCAGGAGATAGATTGATATTGATAGAGTTGGTCAGACAGCTGTTGGATTTTCACAAATTCCAACAAAGCAAGCATAAGGCAGCTATATCCTTCCCAATTTCTATCGGGAGATATACTTGCTCGACAGTAGCAAAGGCAAAAAATGTTGAATGCGAACTTTAGGAAAAATTGAAAAAGCATATGAAGTCTCGGGATGGTTTTGACATCCGAGGAGTGCTTAGAGCCTACGGAGCCCAACATCTGCACAGGCCTGACATTGAGGATATATGGGTTGATCTGCGTAACGAAGTTGCGGTTCGTAGAAAAGATAATAGTAGGTTGACTATTAATGAGATTCAGACGCTGGAGCTTTCTGATTTGCCAGATGGCACGACTGACAATGAAAGTGTGTTGGATCTTTCTTATGATGGACTAAAGGAGGATCAATATGTTTTCCCACCTATTGATTGGTTAGCCAGCGTAAAAGCCTCTATTACAGATAGGTCGGCTCTCATTCTTGCTCGCACCAAAAAATGGCTCTCCTCTTGGGGGATGAATTTTAAAGATGACAAGTTTCCAAAGTTGGCTGCTTCGGAGGTGGGGCCCTCCAAAAAGAAAAAGGACAAAGAATCTTCTGAGGGGCCTATAAAAATCAGGATTCCCAAGAAGAGGAAAGAAAGACAAATCTCTTCAATTATTTCTTCAGCTGAAACGGTGGTTGTGCCAGAATCACCAACACCACCAGAAATAGGAGAAATTAATTTGGAAGAAGGAGGAAGCCAGCTTCTGTCTTCACCATTTGCTGATTGCTCAACTGGAGAGACCTTATCTCTTGCATTCAAGGCTTTGGAGTCTGAATCTGCACCTTCTCCCTCACAGCCACTTCTGCCTCCTCATTCTCCATCCATTTCTGCATCCATGGCCAGTATTTTCTCTGGACTCTCACCCCTCTCTGCTGGAACCCAAGTGATCACCAGTACGCCCCAACCTGTACCTCTCGTTGTTGCATCTACTACCACGTTGGCTACTGTTCCCCCTCCAATAGTAGGATCTTCTCCTCTTGAGAGTAGAATACCAGTTACTACAACATTGGAAATTTCCTCTGATACGCCACAATGGCTACTCGAGCAAACTCCGAGGAAGAGGAAAGTGATTGTACCCCTGCCAGCCTTTGATTTCAGCTCACTCAAGGCTTCTATTGCGAAATTAGCCAAGAAACCCAAAACAGTTTCGAGGGTTTTGGTAGATGCTTCAGGAGATAAGTTCGCAGAGATTGCCACTCCCTCGGCTGACAAAACTAGAGATGATATAACCGCTTCTGATTATCAGATAACCAAGGTGGCTCTAGGGAAAGTGACAGCAGAAGGAGCGCAACAAGATGCACGGGCTTCCATAGACGTGTTGTGCCAAAAGTTGAAAGAAACAAAGGACAGCAGAAATGAGCTTAAGGAAAAAGTGGAGCAGTTGACAGAGATTTTGATTAAACTCTCAAAACCCCTTGAATCCATACCACCTTCTTCTGTTTCTGCCGGGTTCGATTTCTCATCGGTGCCTGCGATTGAGAAGATTGCTAAAAAAGGAAGGGTGGTTGATGAATGGATCCAAAAGTTGCTCCAACAGGGGAAGGAAGTAATTCAAGACGTGGTGAAGGTTCATGAGTCTTTGGGGGAGATTCAGAAAGAAGGAGAGAAGATGGATGAGGAATTCACTGAAGAAATTGGACAGCTTGATTTGACTTGTGAAGCTCTCCAAGTGCTAAAGCAATTACCAGCACACCTCTTGGTGGAAGAAGGTATTCTCCCACATACAGATAAACATTTCCAGCTGACCAAGGCAATCAGGTTCAGAGTAAGGATTCTCAATGAAGCCTGCAGCAAGTTGAGAGAATCAAGGGATAAATTGATTGATGGGAAAAGTGATTTGGAAGAAGAGTTGCTGAAGATTTGTCCAAAGGTTTCAGTTGGGAACTCAAGTACCCTATCAGCAGATGATCTTTTCAAACAAGTCCAAGAATCTGTTCAGCATGAACCTGTACACGGATTTGACCTTGAAGTCATTGGTCAGTTTGTAAGGATTGAACATACGTTGGAGGCCTTAAGAAAGCTCAGCAAAAGATTGAAAAAGCTTCCCGGCAGTGCCAGTGATATTCATGAGACCTGCGAAATGTGGAATGATCATTCCACCGCACCTGATGAGAATGAAATGCAAGGCATTATTCAGAAGTTCCAGGAATTTCAGAACAAACAGTCTCAGCTGGAGGAAGAAAAAGAGAAAGGAGCAAAAGATGATGATTCGGATTAAGTCCCAACGTCACATGTCATTTCTATTTTTAGATTGACATGTCTTTTTTATTTCCGTTTTGTCATATTTTTGATTCATACTTTGACTTGATCTCCTGCGTGAGAATCATGCAAAACTGAACTCCAGTTAACATGCTATTTTTTAGGATCTGTCCTGTTTTATCTCTAGTTCCTTTTGTTATAAATAAGGGATGCCTGTGCATTCCAAAGGGTCGAGAATTTTTGGAGCATTAAGAGGCTATTGGAAAGGAGAAAAACTTTGTGTTTTCTTTCAATCATTTTGAAGAATAGGAGTTGATATTGTTTTACAGACTTTGTGTTGTGAAATATATCTTATTTAAGACAGTGTTCTTATGTTCATGATCTTAAGCTATTCTTTGCATAGAATCTCAGTGTTTCTAATTATCTCGGACATTACATCTGTGATCTAAAACTCGTATGATTATTTCGTGCTCTGTGTTTACTCGAAAGAAAATACGTTTCTCCCATTTCCTTTCTACCGTGCTTCTTTCACTGTAACAGTTTCTAACCTATTTCATTTACGAAAGCAATATTCTTGAATCGTGTGAATGTGGATTTCGGGATTTCATCCCAACCCCCAATGGTTAGATTAGTGTGAATATTGTATATATTATTTACTGTGTTTTAGATTAGCAATAAACAGGCAGCCTCACCTGTCTTTGAGGAGGGATTTAATCCCATGTACTGTGGTTGAACCTCATATTTTGGTTTGACAAAATATCCAACCAACAACTCCGAGAGGAAGATTTCCTCTTCCTACTGTCAACAAAAGGTTGCACCCATAGAAAAGAGGAAGAGGAATCAGCAGGAGGGGCAAGAGGACCAAGAGACATAGAGCTCATGATGCTCAAGGTTTGCATAGCTGTGGTCTCAAGTTGAGATGTGAGTGGGGCGCTTGAGACAATTGCGGCAGAAGAATCAACAGACTAGGAAGTTCAGTGCTCTAGACTTCCTTATCTCTATCCGTTAGATCTTCAGGAGCATTTGCAGGGGCTGGCACTTCACTCTCTTCACTTTCACTGAGAACAATGATGTTCTCTAGTCCCAAAGGCACTTCTACCTGCTTACTTTGAGGATCTTTTTCCATGGCTCCTTCTTAACCTCTTTGAGTTTCTTTTGGTATACTTGAGTGGATGAAGGAGTGGAAGCCGTGGGTCCTTGTGTTGATGAGGCGGGAGGGGTTTGCACAGTGTGTCTTATATGGGAGTCGATGCTTCCTCCTGGTGTTGGAACATCCTTAGAGGAGGATTCTCCCGAGTGCCTTCGATCTCACGAACTTTCTGTCAAACCGGACCTTAGTCCCGACTAAGATTGGAGCAAGGATCTCGACTGAGATCATCTTTCTCTTTCCTTTTCCAATCCAAGTCCTCCAAGGGAGTGTGCTTAACCACATTGTCATACTCATATGAGTATAGGTCGAGTTGTCATCCTGGAGTCCTTCAAGAACTTGATACAAGCCGAGTTCTTGGATCAATTACAGAGAAAACCTGCCATAGTGCATCCTTCTAGCCTCAAAATCATCTACACAGTCAGCCCAATAATCTTCTGTATCTGCCCTATGATGATATATTATCTTGATGTTCTGTTCAATGAACTTCTTCAAGTCAAAGCAAGTTCTTGGCTTGAAGAAATGAAGCAAATGATAGGAACCAGGGCTCTTTCTATGTTCTGTGCGTCCAGGGCTGTTTTACAAGTGTAATTTCCCAAAGAGATGGGAAAGTGCAAACCAGAAATCTTCTTGTCTCTGTAGGTTCTGTGTAATTTGTCTAATTGCCTGCATACTTCTATCAAAGCCATCTTATCACTGCAGAACATGGGAAGCCTCAGAGGGGTGCTCTCATAGCCAGCAAGCCTGATATAGGAGAATTTTTTGAATTGGATAAAATAGGCACCGTAGTGCGATATCAGGTTCATGGCTTCATTAGAAAACCTTCTAGCAGTATCACCTTCAAGCAGCCTGACCACATACATGGTGAAAGCATCATTTACCCTTCTGAAATTGTGATTGCTGGTCTCTAGGGTGAACTGCGGGTAGTAGGCATATACAGGATCATCCTTGTGGGCATCAATGTAAGAAAAACCAAACCATTGTCTTGATGCCGCCAGAGTATACATCAGGTACGAAGTCATGTAGAACTTCTTCATTTGCTATACATTGGACAGCTGCTCCGCCAAATTCATGCTGATGATTTCCACCCAGTTGATATTTTGAGTTCCCTCGCACACCATGCTGATGAGCGGGCACATCCAGAAATGGAACTCGTTAGTAGAAGGTAAGCCCATAACCCGAGCCAGTAGGATTATGAAATCTGACAACTCTTCATTGAAATCTACTCGGAAGAGAGTCTTGGATAGACGAGATGCTCCCTTCTTAGGGTTTTTAAGCCATGACTTCACCACCGCACCTTGTATTTGTCACTTTCTTGATTAAACAGGGCCTGTGCTTGATCCCGGGAAACAACTATGGCATTATCCATTTCTGGAATCCTCAGTGCAGTGCTAATGGCGGCAGATCTAGCTTGGTGATGAGTTCCCCATGTACATTGGTTAATTTTCTCGAATCAGGGTCGAAGTGAGCTCCGCATGAAAGCACTGTATCAGCACATTGCACCAAGATTGGGAAACCTTCAGCAAAATCCAAACCACTGTTGTGAATCATCTGCGCCATTGGTGTAGGGTTTGCATCTACCATCCTTGCCCAAAAATCACCGAAATCAAGATGACGAGCTTCACTATCCCCAATATTGTGAACGGCAGATTCTAGTGGTGAGATTTGTTCCTGTCCCTGAAATTTGATCTTCATATTGATAGTAACTCGGAGGACAGAGACGCAAACTAGACTCGGGAAGGAATTACAGAGGAAAGGGATACACGCGCAGGTTTTTAGATTACAAGGGTTCGAGCAAAGGATAGCATGAAAGCAATGTGAAAAACGCATAGGGGGTCGCTCATTATATAGCCGATTAGGAGAGAGAAAGACAATGAATGCGCATTTAATACATACCTACCAATTTGAATAAGCATGATATTTGGGTAGAGCAGGAAAAATAAGCACGAATGGCGCTTGGTTCATTTGGGACATGTGAGACGCGAAAGCGCGAAACATGCGGCTCAGCCGATTCGGGCGAAGCGGGGAAAAGATGCACAAATGCCTTTTGGGACATGTGGGACGAAAGGACGTGAAATACGTGACTCGGCCGGATCGGACGAAAAGGTGACAATGGGTCCGGAAGAGTTTGGGACATTTGGGACGTGAAAGCGTGAAGTACGCGGTTCGGGCGAATCGGCCGAAAATGGAACAACTTACACAATTTGACTTGGGACATTTGGTACAAGAAGTTCCGAAGGGCCCGAAAGAGACAGACTTCAGTGGAACCGGTCGATTGGGAATAGAGCGCACTTTTCAACTTGGGACGTGTGGGACAAAATGTCCGACAGCCCGAAAAACACACAAAATGGCCCAAAAACATAGATTTTCTCAATTTCTCGACCTTTAACATTTTCAAGACAACAGAGAAGACACTTAAACTCAAAATTTTGAATTTTAACTTTCTTAAGAGTGGGAATTTTGAGTGGACAACAATATGCAATAATATTATTAAATCATTTTAATCACTATGCATTTTATAATTAATGTATTATTCCTATTGAGACCACTAATCTATGCCAAAATTCACATAGCTTTGAGGCTTCCATGATATATTTCTTGATTTCGATAACCTATTTATGAAACCCCAATTCTATCTTGAATTATATATAGGATTTTACACTTATATTTATATATCCATTATATAAATTCCAATCCATATTCCATAGATCGAGGACATCTATATCGACCTGTACCATGAGGTCAAACTTAGAAGGAAGGACCACTCCCACTTGGCCTTGGTAGAGATTATCCAATACAGCGTGGCCATTATCCCAAAGGGTTATCAAACTACCGATCAAGAAGTTGATCAGGTGTATCTTGACACAGATGGGGACAACTGGCCGTTTGCTACAATCGATAGAACAAAAGCACCCCAGACCATTGAAGAAAGGGTCAAGGAGACATTGTGGAGGACAGAACACTGGTGCAGAATGAATGGCCTTATCTACCTCGGGGTAGATTTCACTACATCCCCATTAGGCAACACACCTGTCAGGCCAAAGCATCTACCAAAGGTCAAAGGAAAGGATAAAGAGGGCGAATCAAGCTCTACTTAAGAAAGAGCTCCTAAAAGTCCTCCTTCTCGCACGCACAAGAATAGATTGTAAGTCTGGTATCCCTAGAGAAAGAAACAACGGAAGGTGTTCCGATGGGCACATCCACTCAGGGTGTCACCACTGCTACAACTACTGAGGTCCCTTCTATCCCTTCTCCCTCTCCTCCTTCTCCTCCTCGCGTGACCCAAACGACCATTCCTTTGGTCGTATCCTCTCCCCCATCTTCTACTGTTCCCCCTTCCTCGTCATCCATCTTCTCTTCTCTTGCAGAGCTGTCCCCCACCATTTCTTCTCTCATCTCTCATCTCCCTTCCATTCCCGTGTCCACCTCCCCTATAATATCCCTTCCTCCCGTGAGCACTTTCTCGGCCTCCCTCTCGATTCCATCACCAAGTGTCTCTACCCATTTCCCCTCATCCACTGTAGCTGCTCCCTCTTCTACCTCTGGTCCCATTCCCTTAAGTCCAACGTGGATCTCCCAGCATCTGAGCCAAGAAAAGAGGAAAGTCACTATCGCACCAATGGACTTCTCTATCATCCCAAAGAAAGGGGGCTAAGAAGAAAAAGCCTGTAACTCACTTATCTCATAGTGCATCGGGAGAAAGAGTAATGGAGATTACATATCTCGATCCTTCAAAGCGTAAAAAGGATCTTTCTCCGACAGATTATACAATGACCCAAGTCACAATGGGAACATCTTCAGAAATTCTTCAAGGAGAGGCCCTATCTGCAGTGGATTCCCTTTGCAAGAAACTTCAAGAAGTGAAGGAGGAGAAGAGGTTACTAAACAAACAAAACAAACATCTTCTCCATGCCCTACAGAAAATGGGCAGTGCACCTCCTAAAAATTCCATTGAAACTCCTGAGGTCCTAAGTCAGGAAAAGATAAATGAGTACGCCAAAATATGTGAACAAGGTATGGTAGTTTCCACCTGGAGGGATCAAATCCTCAAAGACAACAAGGAGGTAATAGTCAAGTTCACCGAATTATATCAGAATATTAATCGGGAAAAAAAAGAGCTCCAGGTGATCGTAGGACCTATCTCCGAAGAGTTGGATCATGCAAGGTTGTAACATGAAACATTCTAGAAAATGCTCGACTGCTCAGTTGACAATCTAGTGAAATTCAGCATTTTCAATCACCTCAAGGTACCCAGAAGATCCTTGCTGCGTTGGATTACCGGGTCGACAGGTGGAGTTCGTCTTGGAAAATATTGATGAATTCAAGGATGAAGCCACGGATGTAATGCATCAAATGGAGTAAATTATTCTCGAGAATGTCTCCAAGATTTCTTACTCCTTTCTCTTTGAGGAAGGAAGGGACGAAACTATTTAGATCTTTAAGGAGATCATCTCGCAAGGGTTATGTTCAGAGGCCACTTTCAAAATTGAATGCATCAAAACCTTCGGCTTGCCATGATTTTGAGGGGTTCTGATGGAGACAGAAATGAATATTTCAAGATCCCCTGAAAAACTTAGAGATGAGCGGGAGACTTGTGAGGTCATCGGCGATCATACGAAGGGTCCTACCCAAGATCAACTTCAGCCCATGATCAGTAAATTCATGGAATATTGGACTCGGCCCACATCACATCTCTCAAACAACAAAGTAAACAAGATACTCCCTTCCACCACGTGACGATGACGAATAGCTTCCTTCCTTTTGGCTTACTTTTGGTAAATATCTAAGAATATGTTGGTACAAATGATGACCTCATCCATGTTGCACCATGGGGTGTTGTCATCCACCAAGTTGTCCAAAGTCAACATTGACTTTTATATATTTTGTAGATATTTTGTAATTAGTTGTTGGTTGCTTTTTGCCTTCTCTCTTCTCCTTCTTCTATATATACTTGGATACTTGTTGTATTCAAGGTGTGGATACTTTTAGATGAAAAATAGAAGTAAGAAGAAAAGGCTTTGAGCTTTTTGTAACAGAAGAAAATATTAATACAAATATTAAGACTTTGTGTTGAATATGTGTGTTATGAGCATTTAATCTTTCTTATGTTAGATTTATGCGTTTATTCTGTTGAATCTATCTCTATACTTTTTGTCATTTATTCATTAGTATTGCTTTGTTCATCTATGCAAGTAGGTTTGGCTCTGTTTACTACCAGCCCAAAACATAGACCCTCTGACCTTTCTACTTTGGAATTCATTTCTTTTCTCCCTTCAGATATTTTCTATCTTCCCACCTTGTTTCTTTCCTTCTTTTCACAGTTGGAAGTACCTCTACTGGGATGAGATCCCAACCCCAAAGGCAGAATATTATGATATTTGTACAAATTCCCGCCGGTAGAATACAAATAAACCGCAGTTTCACTTTCTTGACTCAAAGAGGGGCTATGCCCCGCACCCACCCTGTTGGCTGTCTGCCATCCATAGATCTGTCCACCCGATGATTTTCAAGCGAAAAGTTTTTCAATGACTCCATTGGGGATCGAACAGATCTACAAGATCTATGGTAGTGATATGTTGAAAAATCAATAAAAATCAAAAGTCACTACCTGTTTGCAAATTTTAACTTTTGTTCAAAATCCAAATTTTTTGCAAAAGTGATCCAAACTGAAAATTTTCTTCAAGGATCCATAGATCGGGACTAGTTAGAGATCTTTAGTTCACTGAGTTTTCACGAAAACCTGTATTTTTCCGTAGATCTAAGTTCTTGACTGTTTTGCAAAATTTCAAACCCTTGCCAAAAGTCAACTCTAAGATCTGAAAATCAGCCTACTAAGTTGGCCATAATTTTATCCCCATTAACATTTGTCATTAAACCGCAATCGGTTTTCAAAAGAAGGATAAAATTAAATATTTAGAAAAGTACATGTTGCTGGTTTTTGTCAGAAAATTCTGAAAATCAACAAGTACAACCAAAAAGAGTTCTTAGGATTTGCTCCAAAATATTGCAGATTTGGACTGGCGGGTGAACCATTCACTCGTAGCAGAAGAGCTCGTGGAGTAATCGATCCTACTTTTGATCTACTTCAAAGACACAACTTCAGTGTTACACCGGCACACTTCCCATCGCTAAGTTCAGCTAACCGGTCATCTAGAAGTGTCTCACCTCCACGAAGGAAGCGTCTCTCACAAGGAATATCCTCATCTCTTTGTAGCACCTTGCTGC
Organism: Taxus wallichiana var. yunnanensis; assembly: GCA_018340775.1. Classification (NCBI taxonomy): domain Eukaryota; kingdom Viridiplantae; phylum Streptophyta; class Pinopsida; order Cupressales; family Taxaceae; genus Taxus; species Taxus wallichiana. The sequence goes on along the minus strand of CM031239.1, from coordinate 459,924,574 downwards.
TCAGCGGAACTATGCTTCTAGCTCGTGTCCTTTTTCCAGCCATCCAAATGGTAGTACCATGGGGAAATGCTATGGGCCCACTCACTTTGCCACATCCTGTTCATGCGCTCCCTCACGAAAACTAGAAGAATTTTCCCAAATTTGATGGTAGCGGGAACCAAAGCATGGATTCACACATATCCACATTCATCATGTCATGTAGTATCCTGGATGTGACCCATGAAGATGTGTCAGTTCACTTTTTTTTGGAAACCTTGTAAGGACCAGCAGTGGAATGGTTTCAGCATTTGCCGGCCGGATCTATTACCAGTTGGGCCACCTTGCGAACTGCATTCAAAGAAAGATATAAGCCTTCAGAGGATGCGTTCACGTTACTATCCAAGATCACTCACCTGAAGAAGGAGGTCAATGAAACCATGCGTGATTTCATCACCTGTTTCAATTCACTAATCAACCGGGTTCCACCTACCATGCTGCCAACGCCAGAAAATCAAAAATGTTTCTTCATGAACGCCATGAGCTCAAAAGTAAGTTTCTTACTCTTACAAGAACAGGTCACTACTTTGGTTCTTACCCAAGCTGCTACCATACGAATTGAAGATAACTTGCTAATATCTAGCGAATTAAGGTGAGAGCCATCCAAGCTGAAAGTTTCAGCTCCTTCTCCCACCACTTCATCCGATCCGGCATTCCAAAAGATGGCAAATGACTTGCTCGCGTTAAAAAAGTAGCTAGCTCAGTCTTCTCCCGGCTCTTCGTACCAGGATATCCCACGGAGGAGTTTTACTTCTAATAACGTCTCACAAAGGCCACGCCTACCTACAGCTGCTCCATGGTTGGTGCTTAAGGCCCCTCCGGTCAATGCTTTAGCTGAAATCGAAGAAGAGGAGAAAAATTATGAAGAACCTTCATCGCAGGTGAAGATGATCAAGATGTCGGTGAACCGACTGGTGACTCTACTATCGGGTATATGGAATTTGATGAGGAAGAATCTGATGAAGAAGAGGGTACCCAAGGATATGCAAGTGGGCAGTCATATGCTGTTTTTACCCGCTCGCAAGGAAAAGAAGTAGAAGTGGCTGCCCATATGTAGAAAGAGAAGGCCATGTCACACACACCTCCAACCATCACTAAACGAGGTAGTCCCCTTCCTGCTCAACCTATTATTAAGTCTTTTTCAAAAAGATATTTTTCCCCTATCTCCCCTCCGAATCAACCCTCTCATATTCCTATCAAGACCGGTAATCCTACCCTACCATTGCAAAATGAGGGACTCATTCCTTCATCAACGCAACCCTTGGCCACATTTGACATAATCGATCATGCTAAAAAGACCAAGATCCAAATGTCTGAAGCTGAATATCTTTAGTCAAATCCTGAGCAGCTTGTAAGGTTGACTGAATACATCCAAAGCCAAGCTATCATAACTACTCAGGTTTCCCCAAAAGGAATCCTTTCTACTCCTTCTGCATCTCACATAAATGTTGCCTCGACATCTGCATCAGGCAAGATAGAACCTTTCTATCTCTCCCTCCTAATCAATGGCCACAAACTAAGCAACTGCATAATTGATTCTGGAGCTTCTGATAATGTCATGCCAAAGGTTGCCCATTCCCCCAGGCCTCACCCTTACCAAGCCTTTTGGTAGATGTTATTCCTTGGAAACCAAGTAGGTTCCATTGATCAGTCAAATCAAAGACGCGCAGTTTGCATTTGTGGCGTTCCCAGAGAAAAGAGTAAAGATGACCATCCTTGTTGCCGATATTCCGGTAGCATATGGAATCCTACTAGGAAGGAGCTTTTGTAGTGAGGTTGGTGGAGAGATTCATATGGACTAGTCTAAGGCTAGAATCCCTATCAAAGGTGTAATGCAAACATTGGAGCCGGAATCACAAAAGAAGTATTTGGTTACTAACTCCGATGACCCCAAATCCCAAATTCTCTTCGAATCATCAGGGATGGGGAACTATTTCTTGTCTATTGAGTCTGAAAAAATGGAGGTCCTCGTCCAAGCAGAGGATCTTAACAAGATCTAGACATTACAGTTTGATGGCAGTTCTTGCAACTAGTGGGTGCGGCGCTAGAGCCATGCTAATATCCCCGAGGAGGAGATTATCCCTCTCTCTTTCAAGTTGTAGTTTTTCAACACGAATAATACTGCTAAGTATGAATTTTTGTTACTTGGCATGCAAGCCGCAACGGAAAGAGGAATCAAGAATCTGAAAGTACAGGGTGATACAGAGCTGGTTGTAAATCAAGTTAAAAGGGTAATCAAGTGAAGAATGAAAGGTTCGGACATTACATGCAACACGGTATGGGACAACATGGAGGAGTTCAACACTTTTTCAATAAAATCCATTCCGAGAGCTTAAAATGACATGGCCGACTCATTAGCCATCTCAACATCCCTCATGCTCCCTCACCCAGGTTTGAAGATAGACACATATACCATTGAGGTGGTTTCTGCCCAAGCGTGTCAGACAATTCTCAAGCACTAACAGGTATTCAACGATGACAATCAACTCATTTCCTTTCTTAAAAAATCAAATAATTTTAGTGAGCTTCATTTTGAAGGATCCATTCGCATGCCATGAGTGCATTCGATTAGAACAGGGAATCTGAAAGAAGCGATGGCATATGTCAACTCAAAGGAAATAAAATTCTGAAAGGCCTGGTTTCTCTAGAGCGTTTGTTCGATAGGCATGATCATTTTGTCAAGAAGAAAAGGTGAGATGATCCTAACTCCTCCCCAGAAACCGAACTGGTCAATCTAGGTTCGGTAGAACATCCACAGTTTGTGAACATTGGAAAATGTTGCACACCCGAAGAGAAGTGGAAATTCATCAAATTGCTGAAGAAATACATGGATGTATTGGCATGGTCCTATGCCGATCTAAATTCTTTCAAGCCAAAAGACATCCAACATGACATCCCGTTGAAAGAAGATGTCAAACCCTTTCGCCAGAAACAAAGGCACTACAATCCTAAGATCTCAGGTACTATCCAGGCTGAAATTCAGAAAATGCTGGATGCAAGGATCATTTTTCCTATCCATCACAGTACCTGGGTGGCAAACATTGTGCCAGTATGCAAGAAGAATGGTGAGATACACATATGCATAGATTTTCGTAACTTGAATCAAGCCTCCTTGAAGGACAACTACCCCCTTCCCATAATGGATCAGGTTCTGCAAGCAGTGACTGGATCAGAAATGTTGTCCATGCTTGATGGTTTTTCAGGCTACAATCAGATTGAAGTCTCGCCCAAAGACCAATTCAAAACAGCATTCACTACCCCTTGGGGTACATTCGCTTATAGCAGGATGCCTTTTGGTCTGACCAATGCCGGCACCACTTTTCAGTGGGCCATGGACTTTGCATTCAAAGGTATGATGGGAAAAGTCATCATAGTCTACTTGGATGACTTAACTGTGTTCTCTAAACAACGGAATGATCATTGCGATCATTTGGAGCAAGTATTGATTAGATGCCGGGAACATGGAATCTCCCTAAATCTGAAAAAGTTTGTTTTCAGAGTCATAGAGGAAAGTTGCGTTGGGACACATTATAAGCAAGGAAGGGATGAAGATAGATGCTGAAAGGGTTAAGGCTATTCAGAGCCTTACTTTACCTATGAGCAAGACCGGTGTTCACTCTTTCTTCGGAAGGGTGAACTTTCTCAGGTGCTTTGTTCCTGACTTTGCTGAAAAGACTCGCCACATATCAAACATGATGAAAGGATCACCAAATTTTGGTGGAGCGAAGAAGGAAAGAGGTCATTCGAAGATATTAAAGCCTCCATCACTCATGCACCAGTCCTGGTATGCCTTGATTTCTCCAAGGATTTTATCATGTATAGCTATGCATCCGAGCATACTGTATCAGCCTATCTTAATGCAAAATTTTTTTGAAGATGTTGAATCCCCGATTGCATTCATGAGCTCTCCTCTCAAGCCTCATGAATTAAAGATGTCTCAGTTGGAAAAGCATGCCTTCACCATGGTCAAAGTAGTCAAGAACTTCAGGTATTACATTCTAAATTCTCACACAATGGTACTGGTCCCTAACACGGTAGTCAAGTCAATCCTAACTCAACAGGAGTTAGGGAGTTTGCGAGGAAATTAGATTGCAAAATTCCAAGAGTATGATCTAGATATAAAACCAACCAAGCTAGTAAGAGGCAAGGGCCTATGTCAGCTCATAGCTGGCGAGATTCGAAGACCACGAGGAAAAGGATGATTACACCAAGGGAGCACAAAGCCAGTTTGAGAAAGCCGATTCTCTACCCATGGTTCTTTTGTCACCACCAACGATGAATGGTATTCGATATCAATTTATTTTTCACTTATGGTGAGTGTCCAACTCATCTAAATTCTAAGAATAAATGTGCTATAAAGCTCGGGGTGGCCAGATATGTCATTTGGGATGATTGTTTATACAAACACGGAATAGATGGAATCTTCTTGTGATGTGTTGACAAGCCACAATAGGTAAAGTTACTTGAGAGTTTTCATGATTCAGCCTGTGGTGGTCATTTCTCCTCTTCCGTGATGGCACACAAGATCATTCGGGCTAGGTACTATTGGCCGACGTTGTTCCAGGATACAACCACCTGGGTGGCGAAGTGCGAGCTCTGCCAACAATTTGTCGGCAAGCCAAAACTGGCTGCTTTTCCCCTCAGGCCGGTCATTATTGATGAACCATTCAGACAGTGGGGAATCAAATTTATCGGAACACTCCATCCCCAATCAAGTGTTGGGCATAGTTATGTCCTGACAACAATAGATTACTTCACCAAATGGGTGGAGGCCATACCTGTCAAGCATGCCACTTCCAAGGTTGTTTGCAGTTTCATCAAAGAGAATATCATTGTCAGGTTTGGCATTCCAAACAAGATTGTTGCTGATAATGCTTCCAACTTCTCCTCACGAGAAGTTGTTGGTTTTGTTATGAACACGGGATAACCTTGGCCCATGCCTCGGATTATTACCCCCAGGGAAATGGTCAGGTAGAATCCAGTAATAAAAACTTGGTGACCATCATACGGAAGCTAGTTGATAAGAGTCAATGGACATGGCACAAGTCATTGTACGACACTTTGTGGGTGGACTGCATTACTCCCAAGAGGTCTCTCGGTATGTCACCTTTTCAAGTGTTATACGGGACCAATGCCGAGCTTCCCATTTCTACAGAACTCCCTTATTTGCACTTGGCATGAGCAATCAAAGATGAGACTTTCCAAAATTCCCTTGAAAAGAGGATCATGTATCTATCAGAGCTTGAAGAAAAAAGAGTAAGAGTGGTTGACAGGATCACTAAACATCAGAATCAAGTTAAGAGATTGTTCGATAAAAGGGCTAAGTAAAGAGATTTCCAAGTGGGAGATCTCGTCCTTTTGTGGGACAAATGAAGAGAGCTGAAGGGCATGCATGGGAAATTTGATTCTCTATGGAGAGGGCCTTTCAAGATCAAGCAGATCAATAGAATGAATAGCTTCTATCTCTTGTATCTAGACGAAATTGATCTCCTTCCTTCCTATAGCGAGTAGCATCTCGAAATATTCAAGAAGTAGAGTTTTCTCTCTTCTTTGTACACTTTACCTCTGTTGTGTGTTTGATTTCGTTTTGTGTTTGCTTTCATCGTCGCCATTTTTTTTTACCCTCTCTAGCCCAATGGATAGGCACACGTTCATTTGAGGTTCTCTACCCTTGAGCTTCGCTCAAAGATAGTCCCCAGAAAGAGCCAGTTGTTATCCCATAAAATTGACTAGGGAAATTTTACAGGTAACCATACCAAAATGTTTCCCTGGTCCCTCGTCAGGGACCCCTCTGCATTCATAATGTCACAAAATCCCTTTCGGAAATCTAGTTCTCCGAACTTAGCCATTTTGGTCCCTTTTTGGCTGGGCACACCTTTTATCTATGTAACACAGAGTAAATTTGTGCCCCCTTCATTTCCTTTGGCACACCCTTTGATGTGTCGACACATCAATTGTTGCGCCTTCCTGTGATGTACCTTTCTTGCATGTGCCAAGGTGCATGCACCTTCATGTTAACAACTAAATTGTTGCGCCGTGTTTTGGTGTGCAAGGCACTCAAAATGAAGTGTTAACAGTCTTAAATTTGTGCCAAGGGCGCAAATATTTCCGTGTTGACATGCGTTTATCCGTGCCAAAGGGTGTAAAGTTTTACGTGTCGACACATGTTTTGGTGCGCCTCTTGAAAAAGTGGTTGGCACATTTATTGCACCTTTGCCTATATATAGGCACACCCACCCTGTCACTTTCACAATTGAAAAAACGTGATAACTTTATTCCTCTGCACTGTCAAAGATGCCCGTCCTCTCTTGTATTGTGTTCGTGGACCTCTCACATTCTATATATTCCAGGTAGGTGGTTCTTACTCCTCTTGTGTTTTGTTTTGATTTGTTTGTGTGGTAGGATACAATGGATCTATGAAACCATAAACCCCTCTTGCTGATTCTTGCAATCTTCCCTCCCCAAACTGTTTCCCTCCTCTTTCCAGATCTGCTGGCCAAGAGGGCTCTACCTCAAAAAAAAATAAAAAAATCCAAACCTCTTTGCTTTGCCCCCTTCACCGCTTGAATCAATGTGGAGTTAAGCCTAAAGGATCACGAATCTATCAGAGAGAAGGAAAACTTGAAAAATTGTTTCCAAGCTGCGTTTTCCCCTTGGCGCAATCGCCACCCTTGCAACAGGAAACACAGTCACGCCTATGGCACACCAACATTGATTGCAACACATAAGCTCCCTACGCTATATATAAACCAAGTAAATCCTAAACCTGGCACAGGCACATCCCCGCTTACCACAAAAATGCAATGCAAGTTTCCTCTGCGCCGTGCCAAAGTCCCCTTATGTGCACCTAAAGTTGGTGCTACATGTAATAAACTGTGCCCTTTGGCGCACCAAACTTCCATGTTTCATGTCAAATACTTGCACCATAGGCGCACCCTGCCCCTATACAACACCAAAATTATTTGTGCCAAGTATAAAACTGCATAACAACGCAGGCACATCCCCGCTTACAATAACAATAATGTCATATGTAAAATTCTTGCGCCTTGTGCCCTTTGGCACTGATTTGTTCCTTGTAACACTCTGATTCGGTGCACCATTCTATTAACTCTGCAGCCTATAGTGTTCCTACGTCCTGCACCATGAGGCCTTAAAATTGCTAACTCCTCATTCTGTAGTGCTTTAATGGAAGATCGGCGCGGCTAACATGGCTCTCTTTTTGCGTTGGACTTCACCCCTTCTTGCAGATCAGAATCGAACTCGAGATCCATATATGTCTACATCAAGCAAAACTCCGATCAATTCAAAGGGTAAAGCTAAGATTACGAGAAGAAAAGATGAAGTATAAATACCGGAGGGTCGAGAATGCCCGAGTCCCGAGGCAGAATGTGACCTGGACATAAGAGACTCCGAACTTGGTCACATCGACATGGAGGATTTCTGGGCCAAAACCAGGAGAGTCACAGGAAGTCCTTGGACGGACAAGCTAGTGGGTAGTGGACTACATTTTTCTGGGGGGATCCCTGTCAATGCAGTAAAAAATGAATTCATGATGGTAGTGGCCCGTTGTTACAACAAGGACACAAGGTGTGTCGAAAATGAAAAGGGTGAGGTCATAATCAACCTCACTGCCCGACACTTCGAAATCATGCTAGGCATCCCTCACCACTAACACTTTTTGGCTGTAAGCCAAGAGGACTGCACTAAAGCATCGGAGGATACAAGTGCATGCAACTGATGAATGAAGTATACTTGAAAAACAAGAAGGTAGTAACCAGATGGCCACAGGTTATTCACCGCAGTGACTTCTCCGAGGAATTGAGTGACACCATCACATTCCTAAGTAGAGTTTTTAGGCTTTCTGACACCCATTACTTTCACAAATGGATGCTCAGGTACCTTGAAAATATGAACAAAAATTTGCAATATCAACGCTTCGAGTGGGTAGAGATCATAAGCGTGCCATATCTGAGCATCTCCAACAATTCACCACAACGAGGAGATTCTACATGAACTCCTATGTAGTCTACACTGCAGCTTCGGAGTGGGATTATCCAGCACTAAGCCGATGCGTGGTTTGGCCCCAGGTAAAAATATATGAGTACTACCCAGAGCTTAAGCTGGAGAATAGTATTCCATAGTTTATTAAGATCAATGATTCTTTCTTCTATGGCATCGTCTACCTTTTGAGGCCAAATATGACTCATGGTCGAACGACCATGAGCATAGTCACAGCGATGGAGAAGTGGGGGGCATTATTTACCCAATTCCCCACCTTCACCTATCTCAGAGCAGCCAACTTCTTAGTGGAGCCCACCAAATTGCCAAGATATGTTGGCCCCAAGTTGATCCTGTTAGAACTGTCCAGACAGCTCATAACCTACCATGAGAAATGTTTGAAGAGAAAGAAGGGTGGAACTCCTTTCCCCCTTACAGTGGGTAGATACACCTACATTTCTCACCACAAAGCCCAGGAAATGTTTTCCGAGTTAGAACTGCTCAATCTGAAGCACAACTTCCTGACAAGGCCCACTTTTGATCCAAGGAATTTCCTTCCCAAGGTAAAACTCGATCCAATCCATATTCCATAGATCGAGGACATCTATATCGACCTATACCATGAGGTCAAACTTAGAAGGAAGGACCACTCCCGCTTGGCCTTGGCAGAGATTATCCAATACGGCATTTCCATTATCCCAAAGGTTTATCAAACTATCGATCAAGAAGTTGATCAAGTGTATTTAGACACGAGATGGGGACAATGGTGTTTGTTGCGATCGATAGAAAAAAATCACCCCAAACCATTGAAGAAAGGGTCAAGGAGACATTTTGGAGGACTAGACCACTGGTGCAGAATGAATGGCCTTATCTACCTTGGGGTAGATTTCACTACATCCCCATTAGGCAACACACCTGTCAGGAAAAAGCATCTACCAAAGGTCAAAGGAAAGGATAAAGAGGGCGAATCAAGCTTTGCTTAAGAAATATCTCCTAAAAGTCCTCCTTCCGCTGCACAAGAACAGATTGTAAGTCTGGTATCCCTAGATAAAGAAACAGTGGAAGGTGTTCAACGGCACATCCACTCGGGGGTGTCGCCTTGCTTCTGGCTTCGCCGAGGTCCCTTTATCCTTTCTCCCTCTCCTCCTTCTCCTCTTTGCATGACCTAAACGACCATTCCTTTGGTTGTATCCTCTCCCCCATCTTCTATTGTTCCCCCTTCCTCATCATCCATCTTCTCTTCTCTCACGGAGCTATCCCCCACCATTTCTTCTCTCATCTCTCAGCTCCCTTCCATTCCCATGTCTACCTCCCCTGTAGTATCCCTTCCTCCCATGAGCACTTTCTCGGCCTCCCTCTTGATGCCGCCACCAAGTGTCTCTACCCATTTCCCCTCATCCACTGTAGCTGCTCCCTCTTCTACCTCTGGTCTCATTCCCTTAAGTCTAGCGTGGATCTCCCAGCATCTGAGCCAGCAAAAGAGGAAAGTCCCTATCACACCGATGGACTTCTCCGTCATCCCAGCAAAGGGGGCTAAGAAGAAAAATCCTATAACCTGCTTCTCTCAGAGTGCATCGGGAGAAAGAGTAATGGAGATTGCATATCCCGATCCTTCAAAGGGTAAAAAGGATCTATCTCCGACAGATTATATAGTGACCCAAGTCACAATGGGAACATCTTCTGAAAGTCTTCAAGGAGAGGCCCTATCTGCGGTGGATGCCCTTTGCAAGAAACTTCAAGAAGCAAAGGAGGAGAAGAGGTTACTAAAAGAACAAAACAAACATCTTCTCCATGCCCTACAGAAAATGGGCAGTGCACCTCCTATTGCCATTGAAACTCCTGAGGTCCTAAGTCAGGACAAGATAAACGAGTACGCCAAAATCGGTGAACAAGGTATGGCAGTTTCCACCTGGAGGGATCAAATCCTCAAAGACAATGAGGAGGTAATAGTCAAGTTCACCGAATTATATCAGAATATCAGTCGGGTGAACAAAGAGCTCCAGGTGATCGCAGGACCTATCTCCGAAGAGTTGGATCATGCAAGGTTGCAACACAAAACATTCCAAAAATGCTTGAATGCTCGAGTCAAAGATCTAGTGAAATTTTACATTTTCAATCACCCAGGGGTACCAAAGAAGATCCTTGCTTTGCTTTGGATCTTGGGTCAACCAAATGGAGTTCATCTTGGAAAAGATTGATAAAGTCAGGAGGAAGCCACGGATGCAATGCATCAAATGTAGAAAAATTTTCGAGAATGTCTCAGGATTTCTTACTCCTTCTTTCACCTTGAGGAAGGTAGGCGAAACTATCCAGATCTTTAAGGAGATCATCTCGCAAGAGGTTAGGGGGCCGAAGCCACTTTCAACACCGAATGCATCAATAACCTTACGGCCTACCATGTTTTTGTGGGGTTTCTAATGGAGGTAGGAAATGAATATTTCAAGCTCCCGGAAAAACTCAGAGATGAGTGGGAGACTTGTGAGGTCATCGGCGATCATACGAAGGGTCCTGCCAGGATCAACTTCAGCCCATGATCAGTAAATTCATGGAATATCAAACTCAGTTCCACATCACCTCTCCCGAACAACAGTAGAAGCAAGATACCCCCTTCCAGCCACGAGACGATGATGAATAGCTTCCTTCCTCTTGGCTTACTTTTGGTAAATATCTAAGAATATGTTGGTACAAATGATGACCTCATCCATGTTGCACCATGGGGTGTTGTCATCCACCAAGTTGTCCAAAGTCAACATTGACTTTTAGATATTTTGTATATATTTTGTAATTAGTTGTTGGTTGCTTTCTACCTTCTCTCTTCTCCTTCTTCTATATATACTTGGATACTTGTTGTATTCAAGGGGTGGATACTTTTCAGATGAAAAATAGAAGTAAGAAGAAAAGGCTTTGAGATTTTTGTAACAGAAGAAAATATTAAGACTTTATGTTGAATATGTGTGTTATGAGCATTTAATCTTTCTTATGTCAGATTTATGCGTTTATTCTGTTGAATCTATCTCTACTTTTTTGTCATTTATTCATCAGTATTGCTTTGTTCGTCTATGCAAGTAGGTTCGGCTCTGTTTACTACCAGCCCAAAACATAGACCCTCTGACCTTTCTGCTTTGGAATTCATTTCTTTTCTCCCTTCAGATCTTTTCTATCTTCCCACCTTGTTTCTTTCCCTTCTTTTCACAGTTGGAAGTACCTCTACTGGGATGAGATCCCAACCCCCGAAGGTAGAATATTGTGAGATTTGCATATATTCTGTTGGTAGAATAGCAATAAACAGTTTCACTTTCTTGACTCAAGAGGGGCTATGCCTTGCACCCTGTTGGCCTGTCATCCATAGATCGTCCACCAGGACAAATTTTCAAGCCAACAAGTATTTAACAAACAAAAGAAAGACATTTTGAGTCCAATGTCCTCTAGGTTATGCTTAAACATAACCGAAAATTTATATTTTAAAATTAGAAGTCATTAGGTTTCAACAAATTAAATTACATTATTTTGAGCTTAGTGATCTCGAGATTATCAATGACATTGACTTTGGAGATATTTATAGAAACCAAGACTAGTATAAATTAGTTAAATTTTTTGTATGAATTAAAATTTGGAATTAAAATATTCGAGCTTTAGCGCCCACTAGGTTATGCCACCAAATAATATTTGGAGACTACGATGGTTTTAGATACTTTGAACTTAGCATCCGGTAGATTATGCGACAACATATTATTTAGAGATTGAATTCACTAGGGTTCAATAATTCATAGTTACGATATTTTACGAAGTTAACAAAATATAGGAAGATATTTTGAAATTAGTTGATGCTAGTTTAAACAACGACATAATTTATGAAGGTTATGGTTGATAGGATTAAACACAATAAATTAACATATTTTGAACTTAGTAGAAACTAGGTAGTTCCATAATATATTATTTTGAGCATAGTGGTTGTTATCATTTAACATGTTCGTGAATGATATTTTGAGCTTAATGTCTACTAGATTATGACACAAAATAAAAACTTTACTTAGCACTCACTAGGTTTAAATAAAATAAATAAGATATTATTAGCTCAACTTCCAGTGTGTTATGCCAAAATATAATATTTGGATCTTAATTGTGACTAGGATTTAGCAAATTTGAATCAACATAGTTTGAGCTTAGCAGCCACTAGGTACTTAAACAATATATTATTTCGAGCTCAAAAGATAGTAGCAGTTAACAAACAAGGGAAATATATTTTGATCTTCATGGCCGCTAGGTTTTGCCACAACATGTTATTTGGTGATTTCATCACTAGGGTTTAATAATTCATAATTAAGATATTTTACAACATCTAACAAATTAGAGGAAGATATTTATAAATTTTCTAGTGCTAAACCCACAATATAATATTCTAAGCTTAGTTTTCACTAGCACCTAACTAGTAAGAGAATTATATTTTGATATTAGACAACGATACATTATGCCACACCATAAATTTTTGGAGCTTGGTGGTCACCAGGTTTTATCAAAATAAAGTAGGATACTATGATCTGAGAAGCTGCTAGGTTATACCAAGACATAAAATTTGGAGCATAGTGATCTTAAGGATGTAAGAAAACTCATTAATATATTAGGAGCTTAGCCGTGATTACGATATGCCAAAACATAAAACTATTTAGAATTAGAGTAAAATTGGGTTTTCCCAAATGACCCACATACTTGCACAAAAAAACCCTCAAGGCCAAATATTATAATGAAATAAGAAGAGAACAATCTTGTTTAGTAAAAAAATAAAAAACCAAAAATTCCCAAGTTGGAAAAAATACATTACATTTTATGGATATTCATGAGAGTAGTTTCTTCATCCTTAGCATCAGCAGTAGGGCTTCCTTCAACTAGTATGTCCACTAACTTAATGTGTTCTAGGAAGTCTTTGTTGATTTTCAACCAAGTCATGTTCGTGTGACTTTTCCATTCCTTGATAATAGATACTGAGTGTAACATAATCTTCAATGGCCTTGTGTGGATCAAGAGAGATCTTCTCTAAATGCTCCTTATTTTTCCGAAGTCAGAAGTGGGGATCCCATTTTCTCTAACAAAGGAGAATCAAGGTAAACTAAGGAGATATCTAACAATGATTTTGTAATTTACAAGTCCATGCTAACTTCCATGCAAAAAGGAGGGGGGCGGTGCACATGCTTCATGATAAAGTGCATTGAATATGTTTTAGCCATTATAATGGCCATGGAGATGAGAAGAGAGTATAGAGAAGAATCGGAAAGAGGTGGAGAGGAAGTAGATTTCGGGTAAGAAAATGATTCGAGACCTTAGGAAAGTTCTCCAAGGGGTCCAAAGGGTTAAGATCCACAAGTGAAGTCGAGGGAGACCCAAGAGTGAAAGAAGCTGGGTGAGACCACCAGACCACTTTGGCTAATGATCATGATGTCCAAATTGGATTCATAAGGGAGACAAAGGTAGAGGTGATGGTAATGGAAAGACGTGGCTGGTTATAAAAGAGGAGTGGGGAAGCAATCTTTGCTTTATTGGCTTAGAGCGGAAGTGCAAGATTTATTTTTGGGAAGCATTCATTTTAAAGAGAAAATACAAATGTCCTTACTGAGGAAAGGACATTCATCTTCTCTAGCCATTTTAAGGGACCTCTTAAGCAATTGAAACATAAAATCCACAAATTCTTTCGATCATGTCGAAGATGATGCAAGAAGAAAAAAAAGCGAGGTCCATAGATCACTTTGTAGTGTCACTCTAGCATGAAGTACCTCCTCAATTTCTCAACAACCCTATCCTAAGGTTGTGGAAGTGAGTCTCGTTCATAGCCCAAGTGATACATTGTCATATTTTCACCAAGACACAGGAAATCATCCATCTCCTCCTAAAGTGAGTGTTTAAAATAAATGTCTCCCTCCACGGGGAGCCCGTTGTAGCTGCAATGGACTCTATAAAAATTCATCTTTCCCACTTTGACTCTTCCTTTCTTCTAGGTTTCCAACACATTATTGGTTACTCGGATAGAGTGACCAGACAATATTTCCATAAATGATGTAACACCACCATCATGTAAAATATTCCATACTACCAGTCAGCCTTGACCTCTTCACAGGAAGAAGGCTTAATGTGTTTGATGGTGTCACCCATAGTGAATAGGGCTATTGTGACAGTGATTGTCAAAGGCTCGATATAGACAATGCTTAAATAGAGATGTCAAGCACCTTCATTTCAATCTTCAACATGTGTCTCCAATATTTCTAATTGAAATCTATTGTAATTAGTAATAGTCATTAATTTCTCCCATCCATCACACAAATGTAATCTATGAATGCCATAAATGCCAAAAAACCCAAAAATGTTGTATCCTTTTTCCACCACCAAAAGAGGTTATGCATCAACATAACCTAACAAATTTTATTATAATATTAGTTAATGTTTAGCCAACCACAACATTAATTAGTTAATGTTCTTGAAATTACTACATTTAGTGGAGGTTGAAGGTTTGAATGTTAGTGATATTATATGTATTTAGTTAATATATATTATAAAGAAAGAATGCAAACAAAATGAAGCAAGGTGAAATAACTAACATTTCTAGACATGATTTCATACTATATAGATTATTAGACAACAAATCATAAAGCAATATCTTATTAGAATTTCTTTATTGACACATTTATTTGTTACATTTAGGTTCTCCAAGGTTTTTCATTCTACACATGGAAATGAAGTGGGTAAGTACAGAGATGTTATAGGGAGCACAAGCAACACTTGTGATGGGCATTTGTTTGTGAGATTTGGTGAGGTGATTTCACAAAACACTGTTTGACTAGAATGAGACAGGGATGATTTTTTCTATAAAAAAATGCATCCCCACAAGTCCTCTCCATCCTGGGGTCAATAGTTTTTTCACAAAGAGAAACGTGTTTAGTTAAGACCAAGATAAATTTAAATATAGATATAATTACATGTACATGACAAGAATAATATGTTTTTTCATCTTTTAACTAGCCTCGTGGATGTTAAAATTTCTTCTTATATTAAACCCTTACGTGAATTTAAACTAGTGTGGGTATATATATTAACTTGAATCAATATTGTTTTGTTGTAGGTACATTCGGTAGTTGGTTTTTTATATTACTTCGAGCATAGTGGTCACTTTCATTTAACAAGTTACTAAATGATATTTTGAACTTAGCATCCACTAGCTTATGACACAACATAATATTTGGATCTTCACGGTCTCAAGGTTTCAACAAAATAAAGTGAGATATTATTTTGATTTTAGTGGTCACTGAGATTTAAAAAATTAAATCAACCTAGTTTGAGCTTAGCGGTCGAATGTATTTGAAGAATATAATATTTTGAGATAAAGAATCACTATCATTTAATGAGATAAAGAAATAAATATTGATTTTAGTTTCGCTAGTGTCTCTAGTGTTAATCTTGTAATGAACTTCCACCTGGTTAGAGGATTAAATTGATATAATTAAAAAAAGGTATAGTAGTTTTTATTGAAGTGAAATTTGTAACGTATTTTTGAAATTTTTACTACTCAAACAAAGTGTGACTAACATCGTGGATGTTAAAAGTTATATTTATTAGAAGGATTGAAATATTTTTTAATTACTACAAAATTCCTTTTATGTTGTTCTTATAATATGTTGTTGTTTGAATGAAAAAATATTGAACATGTTTCTAAAATAGTTTCATGTTTTTAAACGTCATAGATAAAGTGTTTTCATAAAATGCTTTACTAATGCAGCATGCTAGAGATAAATGACTACAATGCTTAAGTATAACACATGACATATAAATTATTGGACCAAACATATTCATTGTCAAAACATATATTATCTTGCAAAGGAGTTTTGGAGGAAAAATTGGACTAAGGATTTACTCCCAAGGTAAACAAGATGAATTTTTCTACCTTAACTAGAATTGAATTGTAAAGATTGGATGACAAAAATTGTATTTAATTGAAATATTTGTTACTTACTACAAAATATATTTTATGTTGTACTTATAATATGTTGTTGTTTGAATGAAAAATATTGAACACGTTTCTAAAATAATTTGATGTCTTTTGAACGTATTAGATCAATTATTTTCACAAAATGCTTTTCTTACATACGTTTATGGAGATTAATGACTATAATGCTTAAGTATAACACCTGACATATTAGTTCTTAGACCAAACATATTCATTGTCCAAACATATGTTGTCTTGAAAAGGATTTGTAGAGGAAAATTTTGATTAAGGATTTACTCACCAATGTCAACATGTTTTTCTAGTTAGTTGTTCAAAACAAGATTTTAACCCTTGACAATGTGAGAAAGGATACAATTAATAATTAGACCATAAGCAATATCCTTAAAGATACTAAAGAAAATTTGTTGAAAGAGTTTGATAAATTTAATTATTCATACCCCTAGAAAGGGTAATAAATGTGTGGATTATCTTGTCGGATTAGGGGCTAAAGGTAGTAATTTTAAAGTGTTTGAGAGGGGATATGATATCAAAAATGTTATTAATATCAGTAAGAACATTAATTTCTTATGTGTTGGTAGCTCTTCCTCATTGGAATTTCATCCTTATACTTATTATTACCATGAACCTTCACACGTGTAGGATATATGGTGGTATTTGTATTAATTTTTATCTTACGATTCATTTTGGTAATTGTTTCTTCCATTTTTAATCTTAGTGAGGTGGTCATTCGATAAATGAGCCCATGAGATATCATTCCTTGAAAGAAAACCCATCCTTGTGGCATATTCGAAAATTTGGGGTTTAGGAATTTCATCTCAAAAATCATGGGGTCTGATCCTTATCTTGTGTTGAAGTTTTTTCGGGCATGGAACAATGGTAGCATGGTGATTTATGGCATGGAAATTCAGATTTTAGAGGATTCGATAGCACAAATGAATAGAATAGAGACAGAAGGCTTAAAGATATTTCAAGATGGTACCTTACACAAGCACGAAATTGAGACTTTCTTCCGTGATAAAGAAATGGTTTACTGAAGGTAGATGATATAACTAGATTCTACATCCCTGATATTTAGAATATGGTATGACTCCACATTGTGAGGTATATTACTCTTGAAGAAAATTATAAAAATATATTTACTCACCATCTTACTATGTTTAATATGTTTAGGCATACGATTGTTATGAGCCTTCCTTTTTCTTTTTATGTCACTCTACATCAGTGAATTATTTTCAACAGGGAAATAATGATACCTCGATACACCATGGACTAATTATTTTTCTTTTTAAGAATGGTAAACTAGTGGTGGCAAAGGAATTAGAGTCGAATCTAGGGATTCAGATAAAAATTTACTCTTACGGACCATATGAACAAACTGAGGAGAAAGAAGAGTAAGGCACCTTAGGGGAAAGGAAATCTTATACTAGGGTTGTAGGTTCTTTAATTGATAAGAAATGGGAGTCATATTAAAGGAAAGAGAGAGTAGAGATAGATTGGAACGTAGATTTTGATAAAAATTTCTCAAGGTGAATTAGGTGGAAATGGAATGGGAGGCCTTAGGTGAAGTTGGAATAGATATGGGAAACAATGTCATGTGATGCATCAATACCTCTACGAAAATTTGATCACCCTAAAATCTATCGGTGGTTGATATGGTCGTGGACGGAAAGTTTATGGGTCAAGTTGGAGCCAAGACACAAAGTTCATAGGTATAATCTCCACCTTAGTAGTTCTTATGAGGAAGAGCAAGTTGAAGATGACATCCCTATCACAGAGTGAGCATATGAAAGGATAAGAATATCATCAACTGAGGAGTACAAACATTTGAAGACTACTATTATGTTGGCTCTTGGAGATTTTTTTTGACTATTTTTGGATGGTATAGTTTGGGATGTTTTCGCTTCCATGTTTTACTATTTTGCCTTGTATTGATCTCATTGACCGTAGTTTAGGATAATTTGTTTTGTCCTTTTGTCCTGTTTCTTTTTTGTTCACTCTTGGTGATGCTCATGATGCATTCTATTGTAAGGTTTTTGGGTGCCTTAATCCATGTATAAAGTATCCAATCATTATGTTCACATATATTTAATAAACCTTGTTAATAGTAATTTTTTAACAACATTTTAAATTAAACAAGACAGAGTGGCAAGTTTATGGCTCACAATTGGGAGATGTGTTAGTTGTGCGATTGTTTTAAAGTTTTCTATATTTTTTGCATTACGTGCTTTATATTGCTAAGAATAACCACTTTCAAATTTTTATAGAAAGTAGAATGTACCAATACTTAATGTATAAATTATACACATACGGTATGCCAACATCCATAGAATACTAAAAAAATAGAATGCCCCTATGTATGATTTTGAATGCATAAAATATGTATATAATGTAAGTACCAATTTAAATGTTGCATATTGTAAATACCCACGTTAAAATTTTGTAGAAAAAAATAAAAATTATGCATCAAATATATAATTCTTTGAAAAACATAGAGCAACCTAGAATCATATTACACTTGAAAAATAATGCAACAATATAAGTAGAATTTTCAAGTCGCAATAAAAAAATACCACCACAATTTTAGAAGTTGAACATGCCTATCTAAAGATAAAAGTTTGCTATTAAATGGGATAGCCAAAATAAATCGGTTAAAATATTTATCACACTAGGAGTAACTAATAATAGTATTATTTTTCTTGTATTATTTTTCACATGCCCATTCTATCGAGAAATCCTGAGCCTGTAATCGTGGGAGGACCAACGGCTAAATTCCCATTTTTATGCGATTTCAATGGTGAGCGGCGAACCACTCTCAACGACCCAAAGGTATTTTGAAAATTGTTGTAACTAAACACATCCTTGTGAAGATGGGAGGGCCTCCCTGCCCAGATTGAGCCGTGTGCGGCTATCCTCGATCGGAAAGATAAACACCGAGCTGAAGGAACATTCTTAGTATTGGCGGATTCACCAACTTTGTGGAGAGAGTGCAGGGCATGATCAAAGCATCTCTGTTCGCTTTGCCAAGAAGTGGAATGAGAGGATGGTCGACTATGGGTGTTAAGATTCTTATTAATGACGAACTCATAGCCAAATCTCAAGCGATCGGCCATGGGTTGGAAGGATACCACTTCTTCAACAAGAGGGTTATCAAAGAGGTGAAGAGAGAAGATTTGTGGAGGAGGAGGAGAAGCTTATATTCAACATTTGGGGGTCTCCTTGTTAATTCAATTCCTTCTCCGTATGATGAAGTCACCCGCATGATGATTCGATTACATATCCTTGGAAGGCGGGTTTGATCTACATGCATGGATCTCCAAGCACCTTGTCTTTTGAATCACTTTCGTAGGAGTAGGTTGGTTTGCTTCCCCACTATCTGTTAAACTCTCTTGAGCGCTCCATTTTGGAGTTCCGAAGCATACCCGGCGGTTCCCTTCACCAAGGGCTTATTCTCGCTTATTCACAAGCACCGCCTTATCAAATTCCCGGTCTCCCTTCCTCTCCCGAGTGGCTTTGTTGGGCTGAAACACCTGCTGCGAACTACCTGTCTATAGCTTCTCCATCCGATTGCCCCGCCTCCTACCGATGCCCCCCGCATCTTTGCTCAACTTCTCCTTCTTTTCCTCCCCGCCGCTGCCCCTCGTCACCCCATTGATCTCTACTTCTAAACGTGTCACATGGGGGGCCAGGAGACTCAACCTTGAGTCTCCACCTGCCGAGGGGATGAACCTTTGGATGACATTGCTCGTGATCTGCTCTGAACATTAGTAGTGGGTGGCAAAGCACCAACGGATAACCCTTCTAGAAGATTGAGGCCTTAGAGGTGAGCTTAAATTTCAAGGATGAGGTAAAAAATTCTAAGCAAAAAGGCAAAAAAGCATTGAGGGAGAAGGAGCTTTATTGGCAATAGCTTGCCTTGATGAAATATACAAAAATCGACCTTTAGACTCCCGCCTTGGGAAAACGAAGACTAGGCATGAGTATAATATTCAGCATTCGGGGCCATAGAGGAATTCATCGAAGGTCATGCAAGAAGTGTTTCGCATCTCGGCGGTGTCCATTACTCTTTGGGGCAATGAGAAAGAGAGTAAAAGAACCAGAGAGGAGCTCGATAAGATGGATCTCTGCTCATATGACCACACCGGGTATGTATCATGCTTGGAAAAAGTAAAGATGAGTATTGATCAAGCGGCCAAGAAGTAGTCCTTTACTTTTCCTTGGTTTGTCAAAGGCTTTTTGATTGTTGCCGTTGTTTTCTTTGTTAAGTCTCGTTTGTATTCTTTGTTTCTAGGCTTCGGTGTTCTTTCTTTGTAACTTTTGTGCTTGATACTGCCTTCTCTGCTCCTCTCTCTTATTCTATCGTGGCTTTTAGGCCTCCTTTTGTACACAAGGGTATAGTCCCTTTCAAAAACTATTTACCAATATTAAAAAAACAAAATATAATCCATATTAAAAATATTATGGTTTAATTTTTTTATATAAACATAGAAAAAATTGAATTTTATAAAATTTAACTTACAAATCTAATTTTTATTATAAACAAGGATAAACAAAAGATTAAAAATTTTTGACAAGGAAAAACAAAATAGTAAAAATATATAACGATTGCGATGGGATTTAATTTAGAAATGTTTATAATGTGATTTGTTAAATAAAGTTTATTCCTTTTATGAATATTGTACTATTGGATGTGCCACTTGTCCAAGCATGCAAATACATCTTCCTTTTGGATAACCATTAAATGCAAATTAATTTTCTATTAACATTTTCTTTTTCTAAATCTCATATCTTATTTAAAGACTGGACAAATGTATTTCTTTGAATTATGATTTTTATTAAGTAGAATACATCAATGTTGAAACAAGGCCTCATATTTTTCAAATTAATACTAACTAACAAATAAGGAAAAACATAAATAATTTTTGTAGATTAAAAAATTATTTAAATAAAATATAAACATTAGAAAGTTGAAAAGTTATAGAATTTTTTTTTTAATTTTGATTGGTGGATTGAGGAGAAATTTTAAGTAAGATGTTTTGAGCTTAGCGCTTGGTAAGGTAGCCTAATACTTCCACAATATAATATTTTGAGCTTATGGATCACTAGCATTTAACAAGTCAAAGAATATTATTTTTAGCTTAACGTCCACTAGCTTATGCAACACCATAGTAATTGGATATTATTGATCAATAAGATTTTAAAAATAACGTAAGATATTGTCATCATAGAGTCTGCTAGGTTATGCGACAACAACATATTTCAATGTACATAAAATATGTCCATTTTTTTGTATAAGGGTGAATATGGGGATTTTGAAAGGACTTGCATCCTTTTACAAAAATTTCCTTAAGGAATAATATGACATTGAAGCATAGAAGAGAGAAATCCCATAGGCAACAAAAGACGAGAAGTCACAGCCACAACCCAAACAGAGAAAATTTACATTTTGTGAAATTTTTTTAGGATAGTTGTTACTTCCATAGAATGACATCTTAGATTTTAACCAACATCTTAGAGTTCCTCAAATTATCCTTTCAAAAATTTGTATTCGTTCTTTTGTTCTCCAAAATTTATTTGGTTCTCCTACTCTTGCATTACCATATTTTTTTCACAAGGTCACTTTAATCCAACACCAACACATTGAATGGAAACTCATTCTTAACATGAATATATTCTAAAATATTGTCATTGACAATGTCAACAACGTCGTAGCCATTAAGTTTTGTTCAAGTATGTATGTGCAAAGAAAGGACTATTTGTGGACAACAATAAGGCCAAAAAAATAATATAAAATTTATAAAATACATCTACTCATCTATTCCTACGCACCACCATGACCATAAATTGATTCCGATATTCAATTTTTTATTGTGCAAATTGAGCCACCATCCATACCACCAGGATTATTTTTCAAGACACAACAGAACAAGTCTTGGTAGGTGTTATGGGTTTTAAAAATTCTACAAATCTTCCTCTCATGTTATTACGTATTAATTTGTGATGTTTCTCTGTCAATATGTGCTCCATTCTGTCCTCTTTCATTGCTCTAACAATTTTTTACTATATTAAGAAATTATTTATTTGATAAAAAACTAACTTCTACAAAATATTGAATAAAAAAATTGCTTCCATTTCATTATCTACAAAATCCCTACATAGATATAAGCCCTAATCACCATGGAAAATTTTATATGGATATAAGCCCTAATCAGCTATGGAAAATTTTACATTAACAAAATTTCATAATTTTGGAGGGACTGAAGGTGAGAATGCATATTGGAATTTTTGGCACAAAGAGGAAATCAAATATTTTCTAGCAATCGAGCATGGAATTTTCGACGCTTTCCCTAGTGAGATTTTTCTATTGATGAATAAGCTTACACATTAACAAAGAGAATAGAATAGAAAGGAAAATGTTAAAAATATAAACTCAAAAATAGTCTACTTATAATTATATATACCTAACAAAATGAAATGCTAATTTTATTGGCATGTGAATTTAAGAGGGAACGCGTATGATTTTACATTTCTTTACATTAAATAGCTAATTAATGACTAAAAAAATTTACATTCTCCAAAAGGCACATTTTTGAATGGCACATATACTTTTAAATGGTGAATTTTACATAGTTCATTTTAATCTCTAGGAAATGTTAAGGCAACCACAACATTAATTAGCATTTTTCCTTAGAAAATGGTTATCATTAATACTGCATTTGGTATTGTAAAGAATAAATGTAATAATTTAATATTATAATTTTTGTACTGTAAATAAAATCCCTTATATAATTTGGGTAAAATAAAGCCCTTATTTCTTGTGCTTGCACTTTGACATGTGAATCTTGACATTTGTTTAGACATTTTTGTTAATTTTATCTATAAAATACTTACAAAAATTTGTAATAAACGTCACACATGAATTAGATATTTAATATTTAACTATCAATTATTAATATAGATTTATATATAAATTATAAAATTTACATTAACATATATTTTAAATAATGAAATTTATATAAAAATTTGGTATAAATAAACATTGTTACCCAAAAATTGTTTGATAGGTGAGTTATCACACTTAGTGGTGTGAATCAAGACTCGCACTTCAAGTGCAAGTTCGATCGACACTTAGAATTGCGAGTCAATACTCGTACTTAGAAGTTCTATTTGAGACTCACACTTAGAAGTGTGATTACTCGCACTTAAAGTGCAATTCGAGAGATGTGTGACTCAAGGCTTGCACTTAGATGTGTGATCACTCACACTTATACATTACTTACAAAATTTATAAATGAAAATTCCATATTTTTTAACTATGATTAATATATAAGAATATTTTTTTTATATAAATATTGATCATCACATTTTAAACATGTGAGTCACATGTGTCGATTCTATAAAATATTTGAAAGTATGTTACGTATAAAATCATGAAAAACTTCTAAATAGCTATCAAATTTAACACCATTCATGGATGTTCAGGGAAGGTATTTTCAACATCAACATTTATTGATTTGAATAAGGTATGCATGAATATGTATGATGATATTAATATTGATATGTGGCATAAATGACAACAATCACTTACGCACTATCTTGAAGTTAGCGATCACTTGGCTTAAGTAAGTTAGTGGTCTCTTGGCTTATGTAAGTTTGTAACCTCTTGGCTTATGTAAGTTAGACACTACTTGTCTTATGTAAGATAGTGATTTCTAGGCTTATGTAAGTGGGTGGCCGTCACGCTTATGTGGGGGAATCAAATAATAACAAAATAAAAATCCTAAAATAGTGAAACTTGAAATCCAAAAATCAAGATTTAGTAATTTGATTCTAATAGTGGTGAAAATTAAATCCAATACCAACGTAATTGGAATCTAGTAATAGTGAAATTGGATTCCAATAAGAGGGAAATTGGAATCCAATAATAGAGAAATTAGAACTCGAATAAGTCCAATAATGACAATATTGGAATCCAATATTGCTACTATTGCTACTAATGGAATCCAATAATAGTAATAACGGAATCCAGTAAAGCCAAAAATGGAATCCAATATATGCAAAAATGGAGATGGATTTATTCCAATACTTGTAATATTGGAGTCCAAATTCACTAGAATATGTCCAGATTTAGTGAAATAAGTGTTAAATGCAAATAAGAGTACCCATTGCATTATCCATTTACACAAATCAAATCAAATAAAATGAAATGTAAGTATCACATGTAAAAAGTAATCTAAAACTGAAATATAAATCTTTGTTATCATCTATTACTAATCAATCAACTCGATAATCATTATTTCACTCCCAAAACATGTCAAGTTGTAGACACAAAATCACACATGTTGGTACATTTCTAGGTCGTAGAAGCATACTAGAATTTACATGATTCCTAAGAAAGAAAACTAGTAATTGGTAACTATCTTTGGCATCTTCTCTTTTTTTCTTACTTTCTATTTTGTATTACACACCCTATAGCCTAGTCGATTTTATTGATTCATATTTTATGGATTTACACACTAGTGTCCATCCAAGACAACATTGCCTAGGTGCTCATATCCCCTCCGGGCACCCCCGACCCTTTCTCATCTTACTCACTCCTTTTGTGTATCTTTTATCTTTTGGGAATCTTTTTCACTTATGGGTCAGCCTTCTAGTTGTCAATTACAAAATTCAAACAAGGGAATCATATAAATACATAGTTATGTTTCAAAATTAAGGACCAAGCATTAAGCATTATTATCATCACCTAAGATTACATTCAAAATGCACCTAAAGCACTTCAAGGAATTCTTAAAGCATCAATTTAAGGGATAAGGGACTGCATATTATGCATACACAACATAGGAATGGGAAGTTTATTCTATTCCATTCACACATTCTTCTACATTGTTACATTCTAGCTACATCTTGCTATCAAGTGCAACTTGCACAAGGTTTTCCTAGGGCATCATTTCTACACACACATAAGAACTATATGGATTCTAAGATGTATTACAATGATCATTCATAAGTTCTCTCTAGGGGTGACCATTGGGGTCGATCATCGATTCCCAATTCTACATTTTCCTTTTTAGGTTTGATGCGATTTGTGGTCTTGTGCGGCAGTGAACATCTCTTTTGCAGGTTATAGGCACTTTTGGAGATCTAGGAGTGACTACTTGGGTGATCAATAGGGAATAATTGTAACACCCTTGAGACACAAAAAAAATAGATATAGAGATTTTATGCGATCACAGTGCTCGATCCAGTCATTAGCGCTATGTGCCTTTGTACTTTCATGGGTACCCCTATCCAATATTATTCTCGGTTCCATAATTTATAGAGATTAATTATTACACTTCTTGAATATTTTTCATCACTTCTCCCTACTCATATCACTTCCTAATTACGTGTATATCAACTAATGTTCCTATCTTCCTTCATTGCTTAGGGTTTTATATTTCAAATCTTAGTTTTCTTGTGTCATTACTATGATTTATTAGTTATACATTGGTTACTCTACAATATTTAGATTTAATTAATTTCAAATAAAATTAAATCATTTACTGAACCCCAATCGTGATCATACACTTGGATCCTCCTTCTTTCATAGCTCCTAAAAATCCTTTAATCTCTATTAGGAAATCTAATGTTCACATGATTATGGGTAATTTTCTTGTATGGTAAATAGTAATAGTTTAGTATTTACCAAAAGGTAAATAAGTATTTTGTTAGTTAATATTTAATATTGTTATATACAATATTAAATATTAGGTTAGAATTTATATTGTTAAGATATATTGTTTATTATTATAACAAAATATCATAATCGATCGAGGATATTCTTGTGAGAGAATAGTGGAGATTGAATCTCCTAATTATAGGAATATTCTCCATATATATTTGTAATCTATTAGTATAAAAGATACATAAAAGAAAAAATATAATTATTCTATGCATTTTCCTATGCAAGTCTGATCCAAATCTTAGATTTGGTATCAAAGTGATATGGAATTCTGATATTTGTGAGGGGGTTCTATAAACTCGATTGCCCCCATTGATGATAAATTATTTGTATCATAATTTTTGTAGTGGTAATGTAAACTTAGTTATGTTGATATAGGATATTTTTGGTCAAGTCTATTATCTCCAAGTCTTCCTTTCATCCATGTCCACATGCTCAAATGTTTAGACCTATGTGGAATTTGTATATGTTCATACATTGCACGTGAACTTTGCTTAACCATATTGATCTATGCTCGGCCATTTGAAACCATTTTCATTTAGTCCAATGGTGACCTCTCTTTTGATTTGAAAATATATGTAGTATAACTCTCTATCGTCAATTTGTAAGCAAATCAATTCCCATGATTCTCCTTGTTTCATGCATTCTACATCACATATATTTTAATTGACAGTGCCACTGTCAAATTATTATTTGAGGCAACATCTTTTCTAAAGCATCACAAGAAGAGTGTTATTTAGTAGAGTAAATATTGTAGTAGTTTGATGCTTGGTCAAAAGAGGAATCCCGAATCAGAAGGAAGATCCAGTGTTTGGCACACACTTCATAGCTCTCAGCATTGGCTTATCCTTCACACAATAGGATTTGTAATTTTCATTAATTCAAATACTCGGTTGTCATATTCCACATAAATGTGTATGACCACAATGCATGAAATGATATTGAAGCCCCCAATTGGAATTGACAGCATTTTACCACAAATAACAACATCAAGCTTAACCTTTATGGAAGTGGTAGAGGCAACTCCTCTCGTTGATGCGTTATCTATGGTGGATAAAATTGTTGGTGGATTGATACTAGTTGGACCTGAAGGATATTTCACTAATAAAGAGGTTGAAGCACTGACTAAGGCATGCAATTACATGCATTCTTCCATACATGTGTCATTTACTAGATTGTAAGTCCTGTTATATGTTTGATTTTTTTGTAGTTTGCAGTTTAGTTTGAAGTCATAAAAAGTTGATTTGTCTTAAAAAAATAAGTCTTCTAAATAAAGGAGTCATGGTCATTGTCAATTTTTTTGGTAGACAAGTCTTTATAGTTGATACTATATAAATATTATCAAGAGTTTCATTATTTAGTCCAAGTGATATTGAGTTCTCAAAAGTCAAAAATTTTAAAATGTTAATTACATTATTTAGAGTCTTTGCATTTGAGTCACATATTCTTATGTCAATAAATTTTATATAGTCTTCTCTAAAATCGTCATTAAAGAGTTTGTTGAGTTGTTTTAAGGTCGTGATTTTCTTTATGGTCCAAATAGTCATCAAAGTGTCATGTTTTTAGCTTTTTAATTTTTAAGTATATATAGTCATAGTTTGTTATTAAATTTATTGAGTCTTTTTGTTTTGTAAAATTTTTTACACAGTCAATGTGATAAATTTTCATTGTCAAATTAAAAGAGTAATTACGATTAGATCAAGTCAAGTCAATTCAAGTCAAGTCAAGAGTTAAAAATTGTACAAATAAAAAAATTCCTCACGGACGCATTTTCGGTGTTACTTGACGTCCGGAAAATAAATTGTTTCACATTGTGGGGGGAGACAAAATAAATCCGGTGTGGAAACTGTTGAGCCTCAAAGTTAATATCAGCTAAGCTAGCATAATTTTTATGGAGGACAGAGGCGACCTCTCATCATCACCAACGACAGGGCCACACAAAGCTGTGGTGGCACATTTTTGTGGTGTGAGTACTTTTTTTTCAATTTTTCAGTTGTGTGGTGTGTATTTCAGATTTTCAATGTGGTGTGAAGAATAAGAATAGAGGTTCATTCCTGTTCACATATATATGTGAGTATTCTTATATAATTCCCAATGTAATAACATAGTGAAGAATATATAGCACAATGAAATGTAACATCATGAGTCTTAAAGAGGTTGAACAGTCAGATGTGTTCCTGTTCATACCTAGGTTTTTGTTAGCCTCTAGAAAACCATTAAAGGTTGTTCAGATGTGTTCCTACTTGAGTTCCCACACCGCTAAGATAGATATGTTCCTAGAGTGATTACTTGATAATCGGATGATTCATGAGTTTTCTCCCATCCTTGTCGGTCAGATGTGTTCCCGACATTACATGGTTGATAAGAAGTTGATGTGTTCCTTCTTCTACCATCAGTTTGAGTGTTATACCAAGATCATGAGCAAGCACAGGTGGAAAGCTGTAGAGGAAGTGTGAAATTTATTTTACTCCCATGTAATCCTTAAGGGGCAATGTTAGGAAATCTAATGTTCACATGATTATGGGTAATTTACCGTACGGTAAATAGTAACAATTTGGTATGGTAAATAGTAACAATTATATCTTATTCCCTTAAGTCAATTGGATTCCAAGGATGAGATGGTATGGAATAATTCCAATGATGGGAATTACTCTGACAAAACTAGTTATAATAATTTCTTTCACAGTAGTCAAATAGAGTTCAATTGGAATAAGATTTGGATGACTGAATTAACTCCTAAAATAAATTTTTTCCTTTGGCTGGCTATCAGAGGTAGGATTCTTACCACTGACAACCTAATGAGAAGAGGATTTATAATGCCTAATAGGTGTCATCTTTGTAAGAAAGATTCTGAGGATATCAGTCATCTGTTCATACATTGTGAGTATGCTACCAGAATATGGAGTTTTTCCCTCTCTAAATTTGAAGCTCTATGGGTGGTGCCGAAGGATCTAAATCAGCTATGGACTCAATGGAATCCACCCTTTAGGCATTGTGTTGTCAAAAGGATCTGAAAGTTGGCTATTCCTCATTTAATCTAGAGGATATGGAAGGATAGAAATGATATTATCTTCAAAAATAAGAAGCAAAACTATAAGCTTAGTATTGGTAAAATCTCTATTGGTATAAAAAGAACATTGCTAGATTTAAACCCCCAAGAACAAGAGATATCCAAAAATGAAAAATATATCTTATCCAATTGGCAGATTGGAACTGTCAATAGTTGTAGCAATCCCGAGAATAGCATTGATATATCTTTGATTAAATGGCATCCTCCTGATTTTAATTGGTTTAAGTTGAACTTTAATGGGGCCTCTAAGGGGAACCCTGGGATTGCGGCAGGGGGAGGAGTGATACGGGATCATAAAGGTAGCTCCATTGATTCTGCGTATGCTAGGAAAATGGGAATTCAAACCAATCATTTTTCTGAAGCATTATCTCGCTTTATGGGACTTGAGAATTACCGCACTCAAAATATCCGAGAACCTCATTATTGAAGGGGACTCCCGAATATCAGTAATCTCCTTAAACAAAGTGCTCATCTCCTAGTTGGAGCATCAAGGATTTTATCTCAGAGTCCATAAGTATCTGTCAAACATTCAATAACATTAGGATCATGCATACTTACCGGGAGGGTAATAAATTGGCAGATGCGCTGGCTAATTATGGCATTAATGTTAATCACATTGTTTGGGATAACAATAGCATCCCTAAGCAGCTTCAAAACAACATTCATGCAGATTTCTATACGCACGCAATTTCTTGAGTTGAGATATGATTATTGGGTGTGGATCAGTATCAATAAAACTCCCACACGTGTTGACTTAAAAACTATGATTATGCAAATCCTATCGAATAATCAAGATAGTGTGAAGTATATGGGGAAGTCCAAGTGGAGTTACTTTGATATGAAAATCACGCATGCGGGAAACACTGTGCTTGCTAAAATTTGTATACAAGGCTCCATGGATACCGAAGATAGTAATAAGGTAATTGATGATAGGGAGTGGGCTAGCAAAAAGTTCATTATTCCCACATGTGAATTTCTGCAAGCTCATATCAGTAGGCACGCGGATGTTTGTGGGAATAGAAATGGCTCTCATTTTCAACATTGTGTGGATTACAACAAGTAAAAATAGACTAGCTTCAGCGCTCTCAAGGATTTTGGAATTTGTTGCAAATAGTTAAGCACAGTGAAGATGGGGGGTCCCCCTTGCCAAATTGAGCCTAGTGCGGACCCGGACTGGAAGGATAATGTTGAGTTATGGAATATACTCAGCAAGGGCGGCATCACCAACTTCATGGAGAAGGTTCAGGGACATGATCAAAGCATCTCAGTGTGTTTTGCGAAGGATTGGAAGGAGCGGACTGTGGAATATGGGGGGTAGAAGATCTTGGTCAACGAGGAGCTTATTGCTGAAGCAACCGGTCTTAGCATGGAGGGCTACCATTTTTTTAACAACAGGGTCGATAGAGATGTTGAAGAGAGGAGATTTGTGGAGGGATCTAAGAAGATGATCTATATTACCACGGGCCTGCTTGTTAGCTTAATCCCTCTCGCCTTATGATGAGGTTACTCACATGATGATACGATTCATTTCTTTGGAAGGGAGGTTTGTCACCGTACCTGCTAAGCACCTTATCTTTCTCAACCACTTCCATAGGAATCGCTGGGTTTGTTTCCCCCATTATTTGCTGAACTCTCTTGAGCGCTCCATTTTGGAGTTTCAAAAGCATACCTAGGTAGTTCCTTTACACCAGGGGATTATTTTGCTACTGCATAAATTTTGTCTTCTTAGGTATCCTGGTCTCCCTTCCTCTCCTAGCTCTGTTCCCCCTATGCTGGGTTCTGCTGCTACTAGCCCCATTTCACCACTCTCTGCCCCCGTCACTCTGTTGTCACCCCCTTCGGGCCATCCAGCTTCATTTTCCATTCCCCCGCTGTTGCTCCCACCCCCACCTCGCTTCCACCTCATCGGAATAGTCACCAGGGCATCTAGAAGGCTTAACCTTGATACTCTTGTTGCGGGGAAGGGCCCTCATGAAATTGAAATTACACATGACCTCCTGAATATTAGCAGTGCTAGTCCCCAAGATGTGCATATGGAGAGCTCTACAAAAAGGCTAGATGCCTTAGAAGCTGAAATGAAGCTGTTGAAGGATGAGGTTAAGAACTTGGCAAAACAGAAAGGAAAGAGGAAGAAGGAGGAGGAGGTGGATATTGATAATAGCCAGATTGAAGATATCTACAAGAAGCTAAACTCCTTAGACTCCCATTTAGGGAAGGCCAAAACTCGTCATGACTACAATATGGCCATTTTTAGTGTGATTGAGGAATTCATTGAGCAACATGTCAGAAGTGTCTCCAATCTAAGCGGAGTTTTGGCAACACTTTGGAGCAATGATAAGGAAAGCAAAAGGACCATTGATCAAGCTGGATAAGACTGACACTGCCCACATGACAACTTTGGGAATGTTCAGATCCTAGAAGAACATCAAAACCAGCATCGACAAAGCTACCAAGAAGTAGTTGTTGGTGCTTTAGCTGCTCTTGTTTGTTTTTTTGTTGTTTTTTTGTGGTTTCTTTGCTACTTTTGTGCAGAGGTTTTTTGTTGTTTTGTCTTGTTTGGGTAGCTATTTTTTGGCTACTTTGGGCTTCATTGTCATACTTGGATTCTGATCCTTTTTTCTCTGATTTTCATTCCTATTCTGGCTCCTAGGCCCTCTCTTGTACTCAAGGGTATAGTCCCTTTCAAAAAACTATTTGCCAATAATAAAAAAACAATTTGGTATTTACTTGAAAGGTAAATAAGTAGTTTAGTAGTTAATATTTAATATTATTATAGACAATATTAAATATTAGGTTAGAATTTATATTATTAAGGTATATTATTTATTATCGTAACAATATATCATAATCGAGTCAAGGGGATTCTTGTGAGAGAATAGTGGAGATTGCATCTCCTAATTATAGGAATCTTCTCCTATATATTTGTAATCTATTCATATGAAAGAGACATAGAGAAATAATATAATTATTATGTATGTTTTCTGTGCAATTCTCGATCCAAAGCTTAGAATCTCCTTGCATCAATTACTTCAAATGCATCCACCTTACAAAGATATTCTCAAAAAACCCTAGACACAATGTAACTCCCTATAAATATGCCACCTTCTTAAGTAAGTGCCATTTTTTATCGTATATTTGATGACTCTATCAGTTCTAATCCTCCATCTAATCAAACCATCTTAGAGTCAATTCAAGATTTACATTATTTATTTAAAGATAAATTTCAAGTTATGGAAATAATGATTACATCTCTTAAATTTGAAATCCAACATCTCAAGAATAATTCTCAAGCCCATGCTAACTCTTCTTATACATTTCATCCTATTTCCATTTCTTTTACATGTGCTCATATCGGTGAACCTCAAGTCTTACCACTATAAGAACCTCTCAATTTTGATTTAACTACTAAGTAACATGATATTCTTCCTTATCTCCAAAATCACCAATTGATCAATTTTCCACCTTGTTGTCATGCAAATTTACAACAAGGAAATTAACAATTTCGATCATGACAACTATACCCCTATGTTAATGTTTTCAATTCCTATCATTCCAAGACACCCTAGTTATTCCCAATCAGTACAAGTTACCTTCCTATTAATGTCATCTCATTCCCCTAGGTGATTTAGGAAATTTCATTCATCCCCCCTAGGTGATTTTAGGAGTTCATTTATGAATCTCCGGAAGTTGTGGGAAGGAAATTGCTGGCCTTCCTAGGGTTGGAGAAACCCCATAGAATCGAGAATAAGAGCCTAAGTGGATGTGGAGGTGATTTAAATGTCTTGGGACATCATGGAGATGATTCGGAAGGGCTCGAGAAGCTACGAAAATTTCACCAAAATTAGGGTTCACCGACCTAGTCAGTGCACAGGCCAAAACAACCGATGAGTTTTATAAGGTGATTCCGAGAGCTCCAGGATGGATTTAGGAGCAATAAAAACATCTAAGGAAAGATAATTCCAAGACCTACAAGGTGGTGAAATCATATTTTTCACATCATTTTTGTCCATTAGGTCTACAAGAACATTTTCTCGTGCATCGATGGAGTACCAAACAATAATTATTCTTTTTCGGGGATAAAATGGATGAATAGAGTGATCATACCCCACCATTAGATTCAAAAGGATTTCCATTCAAGATCATATAATATTTTTTCAAAAAATTCCATCAGGAGCTCAAGATATCATTGTCACAAGTTTTCCTCTCGGAGCAAGTTTGGGACTTAGCTAAATTTTGGATGGACATGTGTCAGCTCCAAGAGCCTGACGGGCCTTTATGTCCCTGATGTCCCCGAGGATATAAGTGCATCAAGCTTGGAAAAATGATCCCAGCCACCATGTGACCTATAGAACCCCATATGACCATCAGGATTTCCAGTTCAACCCTCTAGTGTAATTTAGAGCTCAAATCCTCTTCCGTCAGATCTCCACCACGTATCAGCTCCTAGACTGCCATGGATATTTATGTCCTCACTCATAGCTCAAGGACATACAACCTTGAAAAATGTACCCATCCCTCTAGTAGAGATTATTTCTCACCCATGTGACCCACTTTCAGCCCCTCAGTGCTTTAAAGATGATTTTGGAGCACTCATTTCGTATCATCGAATTGATGCCATGTGTCACCTTCAGGATCAATGTGGAAGCTGATGTCCCTCAAATACCTTTGTGGTGAGGGACTTCAAGGACATAAAAATTTTCCCATCCCCTTTCCATGCATTTTTTTAATATTTAAATCTTGCACTTAGTTGTTTTTTCCCACTCATTTCTCCTTCACAGCTTCTCACCATGTCATGGCCATATTCTTACTTGTCTAGACACTCGATCAACCATTTACTCTCCAAACCAGCACCACCATGACTCAAAAATCCTCCAATCCCTTAAAATATGTAGGTCTTAGAGAAAAATGAATTGAAATGATGAAGAATGAAGAGAAAATGAATACTTTTCACCAAATCACTACGAAGTCACCCGATCGGAAAATCCTCATATCTTGTTAACTAGAATTTGGATCAAGATGCCAACTTTTTCAGACCACTAAAGTTTTTAAGGAAATCAAGATGCAATAAATGGGAGGTAAAATGGTGCCTATAATCATTTGTTCCAAAAAAATCCTCACTTCGTGCACCAACTCACATTCATCAGATTTCCCATCATTCCGGCAATAGAAACGAGCTAAAAACTTGCACACGAGCTCCAAATGAAAAACCTATCGCAATGGATTTGTTTTTTCATGATTAGAGACAAAAACCAAACCTAAAAATTTTGAGCTCCATTAATGGCCGCCATGATAGCTCCATGCCTCGAAGCCACTGCCAGTTAAAATTTTAAAAATTATTTCCAATCATTCTAGTGGGAGAAATCAAGTGAAATTCAGAGGACGTGACCGTGATGATGAGCTGAATCTAGAAAAATATACTCCATTGTAAACCGAGCAATCGGAAATCCACTTTCAAAAAAATTAAGCTTTCCTACACATGTTTGCTATTTTTGGTAAGTCATCATCAAAAGCAACTATGGAAAAGGCAATGTGGACTGAAGATCTCCAAGAACGTAGAATGATTTTGAGTGGAAAATAGTATAAAATTACCACTTACCAAAAATAGTAAGTCCCTTGTATGGGTGCTTACTAAAAATATTAAGTCACCCCAAGAAGTGGTCAAAGCAAAAGTAGTGTGTGTATGATTGAATGAATATTTTCATCACATCAAGATGATCAATAAGAATGATCCGTAAACTCTTCAACTTTGGAATTATCCACAAAATCAAAAATTAACGTTGTTGTTCTACTTTCTATGAGAAAATGACAAAGATAGCTAGTGAATGAATTTTTCATATGCTTACAATCCACAATTGTAGGAAAGGAAAGACTATAAACTCATAAACACCAACAAGTTTTATCTTGGAAACCTCTAGAGGAAGAAAAATGAGCCGGAAGGGAAATTGCTATTTCTTCCCACTTTTATTTGCCAATTCAAAATAATAAGTATGAAAGAGAAGTAGATAATATCTCACACTTCCTCCCAATTACTTGTTTTCTTTATCTCAACACTCATTTCTTCTACAAAACACAATTCCATCACTAAGAACTTCTTGCTCACTTGCTTTCATGCTTCAATGATCTTGTTCTCTTCTAAAAATGTATTTATAGCCTTTCTCATGTCCTCCCATGCAATGGAAAATGGGAAAGGTTATGAAGGATAAGAGATATAGAAAATCTTTTCAAATTCTAGGGTTATTTGTTTCATATTGTTGTTTTCATCCGAAAGAGCTAGGATTTCCACCCAATGCAGACCGGCGGCCTTAGGAATATTACGCCCACTTCCTTTGACACTTTAGATCATGATCTTGATACTATTGATCTTATTATGGACACTATTATTTTTTGTTTTAGTATGACGGTTAGATGTTAGATCATGGATTATTATTGATTTGGATTCAGTTATTATGCATGATGGTTACTAGAGACATTTTTATATATGGATGATGATATATTGTTTGACATGGACATATTATAGATGTTGATTTGGACTTGTGACATTGGATATTTTGAGTAGACCTAGTATGGAAGATTATTGATGATGATATAGTTGATTAATTAATTTAAAATGATAATGTTGAATTATTGATATTGTTGTGATTCATGTGTTTAGATGATCTAGAGATGTTGTTAATATCATTTTGGATGTTCGATATAGTGACGAGGCCAAAGGAGGTATTTTAATTTTACTGAGTTAAATATCACAACAATTTCGAGGGACTAGAGACTAACCATATTGAAATTCTAGGTGAATTCAACAAGGTCACCATGGAAAGCTGTTATGTGTGTGTGTTGTGTTTTGCTAGGGATTCCCATGGGGGATTTCCATTATATGTGACCATGGGTTTGTGTAATTTATTAATGTGGTTTCTTTATTAATGTTGCATGTGTTTATTTTGTGATGTGTTACCTTTTTCTTTAGTATTATATGTTGTTTTAATGTTGTAAATAATCATGTGTTAAAATAAATAAATTAATATGTCATAAGAATGTAATAAATGAAGTTTTTGATTTTAAATGTTAGTGTGTAAGGTATAAGGGATACGTAAGAGTATGTAAGATATATTTTGGAATGTTAAACACTTCATCCTCTTAGGATTTCGAATTTGTCATTGGAGGCTAAATTTGGAGGCTTGTGGGACAAGTTAAGCTTGTCCCACACCTCTTAAAATGATTCACCAACCATACCTATGGTTTGGAGGTTAAATTTAGGCCTTTTAAATGCATTTTGAAATGACTATTTGTAAGTTTTAATTGCAATTCTCTTACATGGTTTTAATTTAGTCCTTTTGGAGTATGGGTTATTTTGGAGTGTGGAAGTAAATTTGTCATTTTATTTATTGTGTTTAGGTGCATGATGTTGACTTCCTCTTGGGGTTGAGGAAGAATGATGTGGCATCCCACATGGATCCACATCATCCTCTTCTCTTCCCTCTCCTTTAAATTCAAAACTCCTTGCTTATTTGTGGTTGTTGAAACTTTGTTCATTCCTCTAAGGGGGCACATTTTTGCTTGTTGTTTTGGGAGCTTGTTGTGGAAGGAGTTGGAGCCTTTTTGCATTCTTAGACATTGTTGATATTAGACTACACTTTGAATTTTGGAAAGCTTGTTGATATTGGAACAAACTCCATTATGGAGAGGTAGAACTCGAGCCTTTTAGAATGTTTTCTTTCTCTTGCATGTATATGAAATCTTAAATGTGTTATGTGTTCTTGGCTGGTTGGGTAGATTGCTTAAGACATGGTGTAGGAAAAGGCTATGGGGATTTCAAATGGGGGTATAAGGGAATGCCAATGGCATCTGTTTTATTCGGAGGGAGCTTTGATTTGGGATCCACGTGGAAAATAAATAGCATGCATTTCTTACTCTTGGGGTGCATAAGGGAGAAAATTTGGGGGACATAAGGAGGGGTTGGGAGGCATAAGGTTTATGGGTTTGATATGTGATATTGGCGGTATGACTGTAGGTGGATGCCCATTCCAAATAGGGAGGCATAAGTAGTTCCCCATAGTTCCTTTCTCTTGTTGGCTTGCTTGATCAAGCCTAAGTTTTGTGTGAATGATTCCAAATGTAGTTGTGAACTATTGTTTTTGCTTGGACTGTGTTTCTTATTGTTTTATGCATGTGAAGGAATATTGTTTGTTTTTGTGGAAGCCATTATTGCCATGTGTTGATTTTCATCTCTTATTTCAATATGGTTGGGGCTCGGGGGCCAATGAGGAAGGATGGCTTCTCCCTTTTCATTGGATGTCTTGGTTGGGTGGAGAGTGTTGCCTTTCCCCCTTCCTTGTTGTGATCAAAGATGAAAATATGGAGAACTAACATGTTTATTTTGGAGCAAGAAGAATATACAGATTGACAATCCCATTCTTTTGAGAAAGTTCATTGTAACCCTTCCCACCTTGAGTGGATGAGTTGTATAATATTTTTAATGTGAAACCATGTGCATTGATAGAGGAAAGATTGAACTTAAATGGTGAAATGTAAAGAACTATCTTCCATTTTCTGTTTTGGAAAGGAACAAGAAATAGTGTTGTATATTTTATATATTGTATTGAAATCAAATGGAAAAGTGATAAGTTGTAAAGTTGTATTGGAATATGAATAAAGGATTGCATTAGTTTTCAAAATTGTATTGTGTATTGGAATTGATTTGTTGTCAAAGAATGAGATTGTTGTTTAAAAAGAAGAAGAATGTGTATGAAGGACAATGTTGTGATTTCTCTTAAAATGTATATTAGGATTGAAATCAGAACTGCACTTTAACTTAGAATTGAATGGTTGATTTAACAAGCAAATGTATTGGACTAATTTAGAAGCTATACACACATTTAAATGACAAAATTGATATACAAATTTAAAAGAAGTAGTTCATTGTTATAAACTTCATTCTGGAAATTCATATTTTAATAAAAATGAGCAGTTCAAACTTGCACCAAGAAAAAAGATATGAAACATTTAAATTCAGACTTGGTAAGTCCTAAGGAACTCAAATTTACCATAACATTTAAGAAAGAACTTTCAAACTTTATAAAAATCCAATTTGGAACTTACACAGTCATTTTTCTGTCTATTGTCAGAAAAATACAATCTTGATTAAATTAATAAAATATACTTCCCTAAAACACTCTAAACACTCCCTATATCAATACTTCATGTATTTTTACATGTTGAGTGAAGGACGAAACCAAATTCGAAAAAATTGAAAAGTTGAAAATTGCCAGTTTGTAAATTAAAACTCTACAGATTTGTTTCTCAAAATTGACCTCTCAAAATTCATCAATTTCTAAAATTGATGATTTATATGCAAAGATGGCATCGAGAGATTTCTGAAAAGTCCTCGTTTTCCCAAAAATGAGCTTTCTAGCTCAAGTTATGGCCATTTGAATTTTTACTTCAAATTGGCACTCAAAAAAATAAAACAAATAAATCTAACTGTTAGAAAAATTCAAATTTTAACTTTGGAAAAATTTCCCTAAAAATTTTGTGGCCCCTACCATCCCTCAACCAATTGGGATCTGCCACGTGGCACCTTGGAGGGGCAGACCAAATTTTTTAACTTATCCTTTTTTAAAAATTGTTTTGGGAAAATTTTCTCATTTCAACTCGCAACCCCGTCGGCCCGCAACCAATCACATGCTACCACATGGCACGGTGGAAGGGCGGAATCTTTCTGAAATTTAACTTATCTTTTAAAATTTTGACCTTGGAAAATTTTCACTTTTTCCTCTACCACCTATAACCAATCGTAGGCCACTACGTGTCCTCTGGGGCTACAATAGAGGTGCGGTTCTTTTTTTTAACTTAACTTTTTTTAAAATTTTGGGGAAAATTTTCCATTTTGGCCCCATGGCCTGCAGCCAATGAGAAGGTGCCATGTGGCACTTTGGGGGTGGTAGCGGGTAGGGCATAACCCCTTGTTATTTTAATTTTCGGCCTTTGGAAAAAAATTTAATTCTCCCTGCGGTCCGCAACTCTGCCTTCTCCCTCGATTCTCATCTTTTGCAGGTGCGTGGACCCACGCGACCTTTCTTTCCTTTTTCCTCCCCCTCGGGTGCAAGGTGCTAATTTCTTCCACCACCCCATTTTCCCTTTGCTCAACCAGCATGTGACATGTGGCAACCTCATGGTGTCGGTGGGGGCATGGACCAATTCGGTCCCTTGTGAATTTTGGCAAAGAGACTTAAAGTCTCAACCCGCTCCGTCGGCCCGTCACTTCTCCCAACCAATCGGGAGGTGACACGTGTTCCCTAGAGGACCCGCGGAGGCATGGGATGTTTTGTGAATTTGAATCCATGCTATGGAAAAAATTCCTAAGCTTCTCCACGGCGCGCCAACCCGTTCAGGGCGTTTTCTCCTCCACTTGACACATGTCCCCCTAAGGAAAAATTTGCCCTAGGAACTCCACCCACTTATATCTTGAGTTCTACAAAGAGTTAGGAGGACTTATTTACATTACCGGAAAGGTGAGAAAATTTCCTATCCATTGGGAATGGTTTAGGGAAATTTTTGAAGCGATAAGTAGGAGAAAAGTCCATTTGAATTTCTGAGCTGTTAGAGAGAAGGCATAGGGGTAAATCACTCCCTGAACCTAACTAAAACATCTAACCCTAAAATTTGAACCTTGTGAATTTGAAATTGTTAATGAAGGGAAACATAGGTTGTAGTAGTTTGGTCTTGTTCTGGAACCGTTAGTGTAAACTGATGTCTTGTAACCTGATTGTAGACACTTCAAATCAAAAAAAAATTATCCCCTAATTTTTCTAGCTAACCCTAGGTTGTTTCTTGGGTCTCAAGTGGTTGTTTAAATGGGCATTACAGCTACCACCCTAGTTTGGTGGCAACTCCATACCACCACCACTCTACATAGAGCGAAAAGAGTCATGTTACTATAAAGATAGAACCTCTGTGTATTATTTTTCCTTCTTTGTGTTGGTGATCTCGGTGAAGTAGTGTCATTTCAGATCCCTATGGATCACATCTCCCCTACTTAGGAGGATTTTGGTCCCAAAGAATATTAGTGGTGGAGTAGATGAGGAAATAATTCCCTCACTTTCTCCTTCAAGTACCACTAGGACTGCCTTGGTGTCTTTATTTTAGTCCAATCTTCCAAGACTCCTGCGGACCTCTCCTAGTCTCTCTGACCTTCTATTGCTGCACTACATCCTCATCTAATTCATCTCATGATTCCAAGACACAATCCTCAATGGAAGGTATCAAATTTAGTCCTTCATCTTCATCTAACATGGATGGCTCATATAGGTG
Source organism: Taxus wallichiana var. yunnanensis (assembly GCA_018340775.1). NCBI lineage: Eukaryota > Viridiplantae > Streptophyta > Pinopsida > Cupressales > Taxaceae > Taxus > Taxus wallichiana. The sequence goes on along the minus strand of CM031239.1, from coordinate 459,884,458 downwards.
CAAGTTCTCACAGGTTTACTATAGAGTACATCCTCATAAATGATGGTAAATCAAGTTGAAAGGAATTTTCACTAATCTATTCCAATATGGTGAAGGGTCCATATTGTAGAGTCTTGAGATTTTATGCTTGACCTTGTAGTCTCTCCTTGCTTAAGTAAAGCTAAAATCTATCTCCAACGTTAAGCTTATATTCTCTCCTATGCTAATCGTGTTTAGCTTTGTACTTGGCTTGAGATTTCTCTAGTTCTTTGAATTTGAGATGGATTTTTCAGATCCTATCAATGAATTTATATTCTCTATTCACCTCTATGTCTTGTGTCTCATCCTCATCCTACTACCCAACTACTATGTCTAGTGGATTTGTAGACGAGATATCCCAAGCCTTCAAATAATGACTTCAATGTAACATTCCCATTTTAAGACTTTAGAAACAAGGGATTTGTTTTAACACAATGTTCTCTGTTCTAAATAAAACATTATTTAGAACACACATTCCATGCCAATCAATCTCATAACAGATAACCATATGTAACTATAAATGACTTGGTGATCCACCGATCTATTCATTTCATAACTCGATGATCTATCGATCAATTTATGTTAACTTTAAGTATTACATACTTATCGTATACTTCGTATACTTGGTTTTCCTACCCTAAACTGGGTACTGAGTGATCTATTTAAATAACCTATCTGAATATTTATTACCAATATTCATTTGATATCATGTTGCTTTAAACTAGGTGACATAGGACAACGCAACCAGTAGCTTGCGATACTTTGGCCAAATATTTTCAACATACTATTTATGTCACTATTCCTAGATGGCATACTCATCATTTTAGAATACATCCTTCACCTCACTCATCTGTTATCTAGAATGGTCTTTACTAACTACCATCAGTCCACTTGTCCAAGGTTTAACCCTAGCTCTGGTTAGAAACATAATTTATTATAGGAAGATGCTCACAATGTCTTAGGGTATATGGGCATACTCGGTTGACCTAAGTCAACTGGATGTGCCAAGGTACCCTGAGCCATTGAAAGCTACCGCCTATCCTAAACATGCCACTAACTTGACCTAGAGAGAAACTAAGTTCAAGTCCTAATGTGTGTAGATGTGGATGATCAATGTAGAAGGGTGTTGCCACATGTCAACTATAATGCGCTATCCTCGAGAAGACCCTTGTCTTCTCGAAGGTACAACCCTATAGTTGGCATGTGCCAACATCCTATAGAAACTACCTCATCAAGATGTACATACCCCAAGGAGGTTATTAATAAATTATTAATTTGGATTATTATATCGATTACAACAACCTGCTAAACCCTAATCTAACACTCCATAAGTTCTTTTCTAAATTTGATTCATTTAGTCATTAAAGAAATTCCTTAACTCATGATTTCTTTTAATGTTCGTTTACTTAGTTTAACCAGCGAGTTAACTAAAATAGGACAACAATATCATAAGTTTCAATATAATGTAATTTAACATTCAGAGAGGTTTAACAACCACATAGGTCCAAATAAAGTAGACTTCATACAAAATGAAGTCCTATGATTTATAATCATATCTCCAATCCTTTTTGGTTTACATTCATTTAAGAGAGGAAGATTCTTCCTCTAAATGATTAAGTGTCAGGGTTTATCCTTCACATTTCTATAGTTCATACTGCATGTTCATTACACATCACATTACTATGTTAAATTTTTTAGATAATAAACATCATCTTATGCAACTTTACAAGCTGCATCTTATAGGGGAAATTGAACTAACTCCCTTTATCCATCTTATCAAAGGATAACCAGATAAACATATAAATAATACAAAAATATCAACAAGATAGAACTTCCATCTCCTTTATAAAAGTACGAGATAATTTACACAACCAATGCAAGTAAATCTCAACTCGCAATTCATCATTATAAACTTATATATTTACAAGACTATGCACTTTAGGCATACTGCATAACAACAACCTTCATTCTAAAAAGTATACAACTTTTCTTTTTCAATACAACTAAAGAATGAATCATAATTCTTTATAAAGAATCAGACTTATCTCAATCAATGCATCATATAAGTTTTTTCCTTCTTTTATCACTTACAATGTCCATCTCGCAAAAATTGCTAGCATGGGTCGGGTTTAATGAACTGATCATGATAAGCACTAAGCATTAAAACAAAGTGCATTCAACTATTCTTTTATTAAAACAACTCTGCTTTAATGAGACAATTAATATATCATACAATAAGCATAAGTGATACCAACCAAAAAAGAAGTACAATAATAAATCTAGATCCACTTTTAAGAGAAGAACAGAATATAATCCACAACATCTATCTTAAAACTTAAAGTTTAATTGATCCTATCAATTACCTTTACACAAAAAGTAGATATTGTCATCCCATTATATCATAATTCTATCCTAATAGAATACAACATTTATCTTTTCTATAAGACAAAAGAAGTGTTTACAACATGGTTCATTTTAGGATGATTCATCTAAATCTTAAGCAAAGAATAAGAAGAACCATTATGTACCATACCCAAACTCAAAACATCCAAAAACATATCATGTTCATAACATGAATTAACTATTTCCTTTCAGGGATAACAATCTTATAAATTCAACATTTAAGATATACATCTAAGCAGAATTCCATATCAATCCAAGAAGGTATAGAGAATCAAAACAGTCTAACTACAAATCTAATTCTACTTCTACATGTTATAAGTTATCATTCAAAGATCTGAAACCAACGTTCACAAATCAAAGTAGACTCTTACAAGAGTTAATCTCTACTTCGAGTTCACCCAAAAAGATAGAGTACAAGAGACAAAACCTACTCCTATCCATCCAAATAAAGCAAGGCTTAGTCAACAACAGTCAATCAAACAAGTATGCATTCACTTATTAGTAGAACCGACTTAGCTACTATCTTTCTACATCATTACAACAAATGATTCGAACAAAGTAGACCAACAAACCATAAAAAAATCACCATCTCATAAGAGAATCGAGTGTAGAGGAGTTCAATAAATGAACTTATCCAAATGACAGAGAAAAGGGATCTCTATTAGGAAAGGTCCAAATAATTAATCATTTCATTAAACTTAACAAATGAATTTCTTGTTTAATTCAATTCAGAATGAAAAACATATTACAGTCCCAAAAACAACATACTAATCCCAAGAGAGTATATTTCCTTTATCTTTAAAAGAAACCCAAGAACTCATTCATTATATCCAATAAGGATAGAATCCCAAAACAATAAGCTAACAAGTTTAGAATTATCCACAAACTCAAAGACTGAAGACTCTTAAATGCTTCAACAACTTAATATAAAGAGTAAGTAGTTCATGATTCAAAAGAACTATACACAAAACAACCGAATGGAGAAGTAATCCTTCCCTTATAAGTTCAGTGTATAAGGGTAATAACTCAACCTTCCAATGAGACCCAAAAATTATTTTAAAGGATCTGAAGAGAGAGCAAGAAACCCAAAATGTTTAAGTCAAAAGATGTCCCATTCTTACCTCCAATGCAACTGAAACAGAAATCCAAAACCAGACTTTCACAACCTCATAACTATGGTAGAGGAGACATTGCTTCAAACAAAATAGTCAACCTAGAATGTGGGTTTCCTCAAAAGGAGGGGAAAAGAACAAACCCAAATATTTCAAAATTACCATCTCAGAGAAGATGATACAATCTTAAAAACAAAAGTACCACATTCATTTAAACAAGACGTTTCTAGTTCAAGATCTCGAAGGGATTACCAAACAACTCATTCAAACTATCACCTAATTTTCTTGTGAGTAAGTTGTTCCATAAAAGAGTTATAAGCTTTAAAATTTTAATACAAGTAAAACCCAACACAAAAATACCAGAATAGAATTGAATTTGTTGATTCAATTAAAATTTCTTAACACTCAAGTACCAAATATGAGTATAGTGTCGAACATGAACTTTAAGAAACATTTGAGTTACGCAAGTTTCCAAACAGTTCAGAACAACACGAAGCTCCAACACAATTTTATATCAAAACATGAAGCCCTAATACAAGATCAAATGGAACTCAAGGTTCCCATAAAGTTCAAAACCCTATATTGCAATGAAGGCCTATTCAAAACACAACAACCTCGAATGCAAGTTCTAGAATGAAAAATAGAGCTACAGAAACAATTTTTGTATACAAGCTTTTCACGCATGCTATAATTGAACTTTCACAGAGAAATTTTTTCCAAAACAACATTATTTAAGCCATGGATTCATATCCAAAAATCACAGAGATTCATAAAAGCATGCAAGTAATCAACCAAACAAATCATGCAAATATTAATAAGCATAAGAGCAGAGTTATTCTAATGAATCATTTAGAAGAAAGCATGAAATCTTAATGGGTAGAGCCTATCATGCCTGATAGTGCTTCTGCCAAATCGAAGGAGACTTCCAGCTGAGCTTCCAACTCTTTTTCTCCTCCACGAAAGATCAACAATCAAACATATTTTCTTCCTATGCCTCATATACTTTCCTTTGATCAAAAATAGACCATAGAAACCAAAAATAGCTTTAAAGTGAAGGTCAAACTGCTAGTTCGAAGAACTAGATAGCTCCATGCAGAGCAAAATCCACAATGCATGCAAAACCAAATAACCTCCTACAAACCCGCCTTCCAAGTTTCCAAGATGGTTTGCACACAAAAACCGAGGTCCATCAATGCCATTAATTCCAAATTTCCGCTTAAATTTCCTTACCACCGCATCCTAAAAATGGAAAATTCCAATTCTATCGAAACATGCAATTCCATCTTTAGTGGAGCTTCCACGCATGCCTTCACCAAAGTAAACTAGCCCTGCCAAAATTGGTAGTACCACCATTCATTAAATCCTATCAACTCACTTAAATTCCATTAGAACCATCTCCTTAGAGACATGTGACCCTTAGGTTCCCTTTCAATAGTTTAGGATGGATCCCATAAAACTTAGGTTAGTCTAGCAATAACCACCTTAGGTTAGATTAAATTCACAACCATTTAGTATTAGGTATTAGTTAAAATAGCCTAGCATTACTTTAGTAATCTCTTCCATATTCATTTACCAAAATCTTAGGTTAGGTTCTAACCCAATGTGAGAATAGAACAAGAGGCTTAGATTAGAATGAAATCAAAATAAGTAGATGTAGCTAGAACATAGGTGTTCTTACCTAGCTTAGGATACTGTTAGGATAATCCTTTGGTTTTAGGACTCGAATTCCTCCTGTCATGAAATAAATTGAATTTTGTTTACGTCCATAATGTCCTACCAAGATCAATCACCAAAGACCCGAGCACAAACATACAACTAAACGAAAACACATTCACATAAGACCAAAGAATTTGTAACATACAAATTTCAGTCCGCTATGTCCCTCAAACTACTGAATGTCAATTTACCATTCAGTCTATGAAGAAGATTTAAAACATTCCTTGGATCACTGAAATTGATCCAAGGATGAGTCAGAAATAGGAATAAGTCTGCAACTCTTAAAGCCAGATTGCAACTTACCTTTCCAAAGTGAAAATGAATTCTTGAAAGCCATACTATTTTAGTCTAATGATTTTTAATAAAAATGATTTATCCATATCAAGCATGATCTTCAACAGTCAAAAGAACACATCTTTATCAATAAAATCACATGTCAACACTTGAAATGCAAAGGAGGAATATAACAATTGTCAAGGGTGTTACATGCTTCCCTCCTAAAAAGAATCATCATCCCGATGATTACCTCACTTTCACAGTTTGCATCTAGGAAAATCAACTTATTCACTTTTCTTATCATATGTCAAAAACATATCAGAATTTTTAAGTTCCAGAAATCAGCATTACATAGTTGTTTATTCAAAACAAATAAATATCTTCCCAAAACTGGCATACTTATTGTAATATAAAGATAAAATCAAAAAAATTTATCAGTCAACAAAATCAATTCTATTCAAATAGATATGGAAAAGTAGTTTTCATATCCTCAAGGTTTTCCCAAGTTGCACTTTCTTCGTTAAACTAGTCCCACTAGACCTTACATTGTCTTATTTCATGATTTCTTAAATGCAACTAGCAATTCTCCAACACTCGTATGGGTTTAACCACAATTATTCATGGGTCTTAGACCTACAAGGAATTCCAATTCAACACATGTGATAAATCTAAAATGTATTTCTTAAGCAAAGAAATATGGAAAACATCATGCATTCGTGACAAAGTAGGAGGTAATGCTAAACGATAAGCTACATGGTTGATTACTTCAACTATCTCAAAAGGTCCCACACAACATGGTGATAACTTTGCAGCCTTGCCAAAAGTTATAGGGAACTTTTTCAGTTTAACCCAAAGAAACACTTTCTCACCAAGTTCAAATTTCCTGTCTACCCACTTTAAATCAACATAACTCTTTTGCCTATCTGCTACTTCTTTCAAGTGTTCACGAATCATTTTCACTTGTTATTCCATTTTAGTAAGAATTTTAGGTCCAATTACCTCTCTATTCTCAATGTTTTCCCAACTAACCGAGGTTTTGCATTTTCTTCCGTATAATGCTTTGAAATGTGCCATTTTAAGAGAGGCATGATATGTATTATTATATGCAAACTCAACTAGTGGAAGGTAGTCTTCCCACTTATACTGCTGGTCCATACAATACATTCGTAACATATCCTCTAAAAATTATTAACTCTTTCAGTTTTCCATCCATTTCGGATGATATGCAGAATCGAAGTTCGGCTTAGTTCCTAGAGCTACATTAAACGTTTGCCAAAACCTTGATGTCATTCTAGGATCTCTATCGATATGATTAATTCGGGTACTCCATGTAATCTAAAAATTTCGTTAACAAATATTTTAGCTAACACAAGAGAATCATCCTTCATATTACCTACAGTAAAATTTTCTAATTTTGTTAGTTTATCCACAAGTACTAAAATAACATCATGTTTGTTTCTTGAAATAGGAAGCCCTTGAACAAATTTTATGCTTATCACTTGCCATTTGTACTATGGTATACTATGAGGATAAAATAAACCGGCATTTGGGTACATATGTTCTCGCTTTAACATGTTGACATTCAAGGCAATGCGTCACAAAATCCATAATGTCCTTTTTCATTCCCTTCCGAAATATTGTTGTTTTATATCGAAAACATCTTTGTAATACCAGGTGTCTGAAAAAGGTGAATTGTGAAATTTTGCTAACAATTTCTTTCTCAAATCATTTAAAGGTACATATACTTTGTTTTCAAATCGTAAGATTCCTTCATTTTCAAAATGAAAACCTTTATACCTCAAATCATTCGGATCTGTCAGAAGAAGTGCTATCTTTACTTACTAAAAGTAAGAATTAGATTCCATAACACTTTTTATTTCATCCTTAAATTGAGTTCTTAATGTTATAAGAGAAGAAATGTGCTTCCTATGACTTAGAGCATCACCACTCTATTTTCTTTACCCTTTATATAATCGATGTCGAGAATCATATTGAGACAAAATCTCTAACCACCTTCATTGTTGTTGCATTAAGATTTCGTTGAGTGAAGATATACTTCATTCCAAGATGATCGATTTTCAATTCAAAAAGTTTACCAAGTAGGTAATGCCTCCAAACTTACAGTGCATGAACAATGGTAGCAAGCTCTAAATCATGTGGAGCATAATTCAACTCATGTAACTTTAGTTTTCTACTTTCATAAGCTATGACATGATTATTTTGTAACAAAATACCTCCTAGACCTTCACCAGATGCATCAGTTACCACCATAAAATCTCCATTAGGATCTGGTACTACTAGAATAGGTGTTGAAGTTAACTGTTCCTTCAAAGTTTTGAATGCAATTTCACATTTCTCATTCCAAAAAAACTTTTTATCCTTCTTTTGTAAAGAAGTTATTGGTGCAGCCACCTTAGAGAAATATTTTACAAATTTTCTATAGTAGCCAACAAGTCCCATGAAGCTTCTAACTTCATGTACATTCTTTAAGACAGCCACTTAGTTATAGCTACAATTTTTGAAGGATCTACAACAATTCCATTCTTACTTATTACATGTCCCAAATAGTGTACTTCTGTGTCATAGAAAGAACATTTAGACAACTTACCAAATAACCGTCTCTTTCTTAATATTTCCAAAACTATCTTCAAATGCTCATGGTGTTCCTCTAAACTTTTAGAATATATGAGAATGTCATCCAAGAATATGAGCACAAATTTTTCCAAGTATTCTTGAAATATATTATTCATGAAATTCATAAATGTTATAGGTTCGTTTGCTAATCCAAAAGGTAAAACCATGAACTCATAATGTTCATACCTTGTTAGAAAGTTGTTTTATGAATTTCTTCATTCTTAATCCATAATTGATGATATCCCGATCAAATATATATCTTAGAATATACCGATGGTCCATGCAATCGATCAAATAAATCATCAATCCTAGGGAGTGGGTATCTATTCTTAATTGTAGCTTTGTTTAAAATTTTGTAATCAATGCACAATCTAAGTGTTTTGTCCTTCTTTTTCACAAAAATTACAGGTGCTCCCCAAGGTGAAACACTTGGTCTAATCAAACCTTTAGACAAAATTTCTTGCAACTGAGCCTTAAGCTCTACTAATTCTTTAGTAGTCATTCGGTACGGTGCTTTAGAAATTGGTTCGGTTCTAGGCTTGATCTCTATTGTGAAATAAAACTCCCTTTTGGGTGGAAGACTTGACAATTCTTTTGAAAATACGTCACTGAAGTCTCGTAATAGTGGATATCGTTCCATGACATCATTGTTTTCTTCAATTGTTTCTACAATTTTCACTGCATATAAGGTACAACCTTTATTTTTGGCCTTTTTAAGTTACATAGCTGACATTTTTCTAACAAAAATCTCACATTTCACACCCTGAATCTCTGTTGTTTTCTGTAGGTCATCTAAACAACTAATGTTTTTTTCATAATGAGTCCACTTTAGCCTTATGTTCGCTAACAATTAACACCTATGATTACATCATAAGACCCCAAAGGTGCAACATAAAGATCAACTTCAGTGGAAAAGTTAGGTAAATCAAGTACTACTCCAAAAAGACACATACTAACTATATGAATAACATTGTTTCCATATTGTACAGTCCATGTTTTATCCATGTTTCAGCTTTTCTTTTAGTTTTGATGCTAATTTACTAGAAATAAAACATTCAAAGTAGCTCGTATCAAAAAAATTAGTTATAGGTAAACCAAATAACTTACCCGAAACTTCTATGGGTGTGGCCTATTTCTCACCTCTACCTACTTGTCACTACACAGCATGTATCTTGTGCTATTGATTATGATCGTCCTTTTCAAAGGGCATTAATTTGCGTAATGATCTTTGCCACAGCTTATAACAGCCTCTTATACGTCCTTTTTAGGCTCAAAATTATTTCTAGCCTTAAAGTTATCATTCGACCTCCATAGGAATTTTGTGCATTATTATTAATCTTGAAAAAGTTATTTCGTGCATTACTAATGACTTATTTGTTATTTCTTTCATATTAGTATCGAGCTGAAAACTTATTTTTATTACCAAACTTCTTCCATGGTCCTTTCTTAGGTGCAAGAGATGATGAAGAGGAGTTGGGAATTTTCTTCCTTACTTCCTCCTTATGAGCAGAAATTGCCTTTAATTTTTGTTCCTACCTTATGGCCTTTTCTACAACCCCTTCCATAGTGGTTGGGTTGTGAACATCCACCTCTCCTCCTATAATGGGATTCAATCCCATGATGAATTTCCGTATCCTAAACTTCTCATCAGTTTGGTACTAAGGTACATACTTAAGGAGTTTTGTAAACCACTCCCAATACTCAGTTACAGTTAGCTTTCCTTGAGCTAGGTTCTGGAATTCAGTCATTTTCTGATCATAGTAAAGTTACGGTATCCATCGTTGCCTAAAGTATCCTTTAAATTGATCCCATGTGATATTAGTTTCATCAATATTTAACTCAGCCTTACGGTTATCCCACCATGAAGATGCCTCATGGGAAAGCTAATATGCTCCCCATATCACCTTTGTTTCTTCTAAAAATTCTTTATTGAAAAGTACTTCTCCATTTATTGAGCCAATTCTCAGCCCCATCTCCTAATGTGGTGCCATCAAACTTGGGTGGACTTATTCTTTTTATATCATTAGTGAGTTCAGCTACCAGCCTAGCCTTTTTGTTCCTAGGCTAAACATGTATGTTCACAATGTTATTATCAACACCTACATTGGCATTGTCCCTAAGAGGTGGCTAATTGTTGTTGTCAAGCATCTTCTTCCTCCTCATTTCCCATTACTTGTTGTTCAATTACATCTAAACGATATCTTGTGTCCAATAGGCGTAAGGATCTCATCAATTTTTGGGAAGTTCTTGCTCCTTCCCATGCAGAGGATTATTTACAACATTTCCACTTATTCTAACAATTTTCTATTACAATATAATTTAAATTTCATTACATTATGGACACAATAGGTTTAAGAGTTGTAACCTTCAACTCTGATACCAAGATGTAACATTCCCATTTTAAGACTTTAGAAACAAGGGAATTTTTATTCTTTTTTAACACAATGTTCATTGTTCTAAATAAAACATTATTTAGAACACACATTCCATGCCAATCAATCTCATAATAGATAACCATATGCAACTATAAATGACTCGGTGATCCATCAATCTATTCATTTCATAACTCGGTGATCTACCAATCTATTTATGTTAACTTTAAGTATTGAATACTTATCGTATACTTGGTTTTCCTACCCTAAACCAGTCTTGAGTGATCTATTTAAAAACCTATCTCGAATATTTGTTACCTATATTCATCGATATCACGTTGCGTTAATCTCGATGACATAGACAACGCAACCAAACATCTTGCGATACTTTGGCAAAATATTTTCAACATAATGTTTATGTCACTATTCCTAGATGACATACTCATCATTTCAGAATATGTCCTTTACCTCACTCATATGTTATCTAGAATGGTCTTTACCAACTATCGTCAATCTACTTGTCCAAGGTTTAACCCTAGCTGTGGTTAGAAACATAATTTATTATAGGAAGACACTCACAATGTCTTAGGGTATATGGGCATACTCGGTTGACCTAATTCAACTAAATGTGCCAAGGTACCCTGAGCCATTGAAAACTACTACCTATCCTAAACATGCCACTAACTTGACCTAGAGAGAAACTAACTTCAAGTCTTGATGTGTGTAGATCTAGATGATCAATGTAGAAGGGTGTTGCCACATGTCAACTGCAACGCTGTATCCTCGAGAATACCCTTGTCTTCTCGAAGGTATAGTCCTGCAGTTGGCATGTGCCAACATCCTACAGAAACTACCTCATCAAGATGTACATACCCCAAGGAGGTTATTAATAAATTATTAATTTAGATTATTAAACTTATTACAGCAACCCTACTAAACCCTAATCCAACACTCCATAAGTTCTTTTCTAAATTTGATTCATTTAGTCATTAAAGAACTTCCTTAACTCATGATTTCTTTTAATGTTCGTTTTACTTAGTTTAACAAGCAGTTAACCAAAACAGGACAACAATATCATAAGTTTCAATATAATGTAATTTAACATTCAGGGAGGTTTAGCAACCACATAGGTCCAACTAAAGTAGACTTCATACAAAATGAAGTCCTATGATTTACAATCATATCTCCAATCCTTTTTGGTTTACATTCATTTAAGAGAGGAAGAGTCTTCCTCTAAATGATTAAGTGTCAGGGTTTATCCTTCACATTTCTATAGTTCATACTACATGTTCATTACACATCACATTACTATGTTAAATTGTTTAGATAATAAACATCATCTTATGCAACTTTACAAGATACATCTTATAAGGGAAATTGAACTAACTCCCTTTATCCATCTTATCTAAGGATAACAACAAGATAGAACTTCCATCTCCTTTATAAAAGTACGAGACAATTTACATAACCAATTCAAGTAACTCTCAACTCGAAATTCATATTATAAACTTATATAATTACAAGACTATGCACTTTAAGCGTACTGCATAACAACAACCTTCATTCTAAAAAGTATACAATTTTTCTTTTTTAATACAACTAAAGAATGAATCAGAATTATTTACAAAGAATAAGACTTATATCAGCCAATGCATCATATAAGTATTTTCCTTCTTTTATCACTTACGATGTCCATCTGTAAAAATTACTAGCACAATTTAGTTCAATGAACTAAGAACGATAAGTACTAAGCATTAAAATGAAGTGCATTCCACTATTTTTTCATTAAAACAACTCTACTTTAATGAGACAATTAATATATCATACAATAAGCATAAGTGATACAAACCAAAAAAGAAGTACCATGATAAATATAGATCCACTTTTAAGAGAAGAGTAGAATATAATCCACAACATCTGTCTTAAAACTTAAAGTTTAATGGATCCTATCAATTACCTTTACAAAAACAATAGATGTTGCCATCCCATTATGTCATAATTATATCCTAATAGAATACGACATTTATCTTTTCTATAAGAAAAAGAAGTGTTTACTGTAATGCTTCATCTTAGGATGATTCATCTAAATCTTAAGCAAATAATAAGAAGAACCATTACGTACTCATACCCAAACTCAAAACATTTAAAAAGCAGATCATGTTCATAACATGAATTAATCATTTCCTTTCAAGGATAAAAATATTATAAATTCAACATTTATATGATGCACATCTAAGAAGAATTCCATATCAATCTAAGAAGGTATAGTAAATCAAAACATTCCAACTACAAATCTAATTATACTTCGCATGTAATAAGTTATCATTCAAATATCTCAAAACCAACGTTTCAAAAATCTAAGCGGCACACTTACAATAGTTAATATCTACTTAGAGTTCACCCAATAATATAGAGTACAAGAGACAAAACCTACTCCTATCCATCCAAACAAAGTAAGGCTTAGTCAACAACAATCAATAAAACAAGTATGCATTCACTTATCAGCAGACCGACTTAGCTACTATCTTTCTACATCATTACAACAAATGATTCAAAAAAAGTAGACCAACAAACCATAAAGAAATCACCATCTCATAAGAGAATTGAGTGCAGAGGAGTTCAATAAATGAACTTATCCAAATGACAGAGAAAAGGGATCTCTATTAGGAAAGGTCCAAATAATTAATCATTTCATTAAACTTAACAAATGAATTTCTGTTCAATTCAATTCAGAGTGAAAAACATATTACAGTCCCAAAAACAACATACTGATCCCAAGAGAGTATATTTCCTTTATCTTTAAAAGAAACCAAGAACTCATTCACTGTATCCAATAAGGATAGAATCCTGAAACAATAAGCTAACAAGTTTAGAATTATCCATGAACAAAAAGAGAAGACTCTTAAATTCTTCAACAACTTAATATAAAGAGTAAGTAGTTTGTGATTCAAAAGAACTATACACAAAATAACTAAATGGAAAATTAATCCTTCCCTTATGAGAAAAGTGTATAAGGGTAATAACTCAACCTTCCAATGAGACCCAAAACTTATTTTAAAGGATCTGAAGAGAGAGAAAGAAACCCAAAAATGTTTAAGTCAAAAGATGTCCCATTCTTACCTCCAATGCAACTAAAACAGAAATAAAAAACCAGACTTTCACAACCTCATAACTGTGGTAGAGGAGACATTGCTTTAAACAAAATAGTCAACCCAGAATGTGGGTTTCCTCAAAATAGAGGGGAAAAGAACACCCCAAATCTCACACCATTACCATCTCAGAGAAGATGATACAGTCTTAAAAATAGAAGTACCACATTCATTTAAACAAGACGTTTCAGTTCAAGATCTTAAAGGGATTACCAAACAACTCATTCAAACTATCACCCAATTTTCTTGTGAGTAAGTTGTTCCATAAAAGAGTTATAAGCTTTAAAATTTTAATACAAGTAAAACCCAACACAAAAATACTAGAACAGAATCAAATTCGTTGATTCAATTAAAATTTCTTAACACTCAAGTACCAAATATGAGTACAAAGTGTTGAACATGAACTTCAAGCAATAGTTCAGAGTTACGTAAGTTTCTAAACACTAGTTCAGAACAACACAAAGCTCCAACACAAGTTTATATCAAAACACAAATCCCTAATACAAGATCAAATGGAACTCAAGGTTCCCATAAAGTTTAGAACCCTATATTGCAACGAAGGCTGTTCAAACATAACAACCTCGAATGCCGGTCCAAAGTGAAACAAAGAGCTACAGAAACAAGTTTCGCATACAAGCTTCACATGCATGCTATCATTGAACTTGCACAAAGAGAAATTTTTCAAAACAACATTATTTTAGCCATGGATTCATATCCAAAAATCATAGAGATTCATAAAATCATGCAAGTAATCAACTAGACAAATCTTGAAACTATTAATAAGCACAAGAGTAGAGTTATTCTAATGAATCATTTAGAAGAAAGCATGAAATCTTAATGGGTAGAGCCTATCATGCCTGATAGTGCTTCTGCCAAATCAAAGGAGAATTCCAGTTGAGCTTCCAACTCTTTTTCTCCTCCATGAAAGATCAACAATCAAACATCTTTTCTTCCTATGCCTCATATACTTTCCTTCGATCAAAAATAGACCATAGAAACCAAAAATAGCTTTGAAGTGAAGGTCAAACTACTTTGGTTTGACGAACCAGATAGCTCCATGCAAATAAAAATCTGCAATGCATGCAAAACCAAATAATTTCCTACAAATGCACCTTCCAAGTTTCCAATACGGTTTGCACACAAAAAATGACGTCCATCAATGCCATTAATTCCAAATTTGTCATTTATCTTTTCTTTCCACCACCTCCTAAAACCAGCGAATTACAATTCCATCCAAACATGCAATTCCATCTTTAGTGGAGCTTCCATGTATGCCTCCACCAAAGTCAACTAGCCCCTGCCAAAACTGGTAGTACCACCATCCATTAAACCCTATCAACTCACTTAAATGCCATTGGAACTGTCGCCTTAGAGACATGCAACCCTTAGGTTCCCTTTCAATAGTTTAGGATGGATCCCATAAAACTTAGGTTAGTCTAGCAATAACCACCTTAGGTCTTAAAACATTGCCAATAGTAATTCCCACCTTAGGTTAGATTAAATTCATAACCATTTAGTATTAGGTATTAGTTAAAATAGCCTAGCATTACTTTAGTAATCTCTCCCATATTCATTTAGCAAAAAGCTTAGGTTAGGACACCAACCCAACAAAATAGAATAAGAGGCTTAGATTAGAATGAAATCCAAATAAGTAGACATAGCTAGAACATAGGTGTTCTTACCTAGCTTAGGATATTGTTAGGATAATCCTTTGGTTTTAGGACTCGAATTCCTCCTTTGTCATGAAATAAATTGAATTTTGTTTACGTCCATAATGTCCTACCAAGATCAATCACCAAAGACCCGAGCACAAACATACAGCTGAATGAAAACACGTTCACATAAGACCAAAGAATTTGTAACATACAAATTTCAATCCGCTATGTCCCTCAAACTATTGAATGTCAATTTACCATTCAGTCTATGAAGAAGATTTAAAACATTCCTTGGATCACTGAAATTGATCCAAGGATGAGTCAAAAATAGGAATAAGTCTGCAACTCTTAAAGCCAGATTGCAGCTTACCTTTCTAAAGTGAAAATGAATTCTTGAAAGCCATACTATTTTAGTCTAATGATTTTAAGAACAAAATAATTTATCCATATCAAGCATGATCTTCAGTAGTCAAAAGAACACACCTTTATCAAGAAAATATTATGTCAACACTTGAAATGCAAAGGAGGAATATAACAATTGTCAAGGGTGTTACATCCAACATGAAGCTTATGTTCCCTCCTATGCTTATTGTGCTTAGTTTTGTACTTAGTTTGAGATTTCTCTAGTTATTCTTTGACTTTGAGATGGATTTTTCAGATCCTCTCAATGAATTTATTTTCTCTAGTCACCTCTATGTCTCATGTCTCATCCTCATCCTATTGCCCAACTACTATGTCTAGTGTATTTGTAGGTAGATATCCCAAGACTTCAAACAGTTACTTCATAGTGGATGTGTGTAATTCTCGGTTATAGTAATGTTGAATGTAGGCTATGGACTCATCCAAGTCCTTGGGTATTTGTTGTTATATACTTTGATCAACTATACCAAAGTCTTTTTCACCACCTCTATTTTTCCATCTCTCTGTGGATGGAAAGTTGTGCTTCTTTGTAACCTAGTATCCATCTTGTCCCACAAATTAGTCCAAAACTTCCCCAAGAACCTAGAATCCCTGTCATAAATAATAGACTTTGGAAAACCAAAATGCACTCATACATTAGCAAAGAAAAGATCTACTACCTCATGTTCTTTTACTATCTTTTTACATGCGATAAGAATACACATCGTACTGAATCTATCAACAACAACATAGAGATAGTCATGGCCATGCTTAGACATAAGTAATCCTCCTACAAAATCCATAGAAATGTCCTCCCATGGACGATTAGGTACTTGGAAAAGGCATATACAAACCCTCCTTTCTAGTCTTAGGCTTCTTTGGTACAACAAAGTTTACATCCACTTTAAATTTTGATATGTATTCTTACATATGGAGCCAATACACGTACCTTTGCAAGTGGGCTAGGACTTACCAACACCGATATGTCTCACTAATTTCGAGGTATGTGCTTCCCTCATCAATAGAAGTATTTCTTCTTTAGGCACGCAAAGCTTCCCCATTTCTAGAGCATCCCGTCCTTGAGATAAAAATATTCAATCCCTATCCTTTCAGTCCCTTCGGACTACAACTTCTGAAATTTCACCCCAAAGTTTCTTTCTTGGGCATATCCTTCTCTGTCAACTTCCTTCGTGAAGGGATTGATTTGAGAGATAGTGGTTAAACAGGATAACTTCTCATATGTGGGTGACCTAGACAACATGTCTGCCACTAAGTTTTTACTACCCTTCTTGTATTCTATCACCTGATGGAACTGTTAAAGGAACCCCATCCATTTATAGTGCCTTTCCTACTACAATTTAGATTGTGCTTGAAAATACTAGAGAGGTTTTTGGTCAGTGTGCACAATATTTTCTTTACCTAAAAAATAATGATTCCATTTTTTAATTTCCTAAACTAGTACATACATTTCCTTATCATATATTGAATATCCTTTAACTACTGAAGTGAAAGTTTCAAAATGATAGCATATGAGTTTACCTCCTTGAAGAAACACTGCGCCCATAGCATAATCACTAGCATCTGTCTCTACTTCAAAAGGCTGCTGCAAATTAGGAAGATAAAGTACTAGAGCATGACTAATATTTTATTTTAATAACTCAAAGGATTGGTCTTTTTCCTTACCCCATTCAAAACCTTTACTCTTTATAGCCACCATGTGTAGAGGTACCTGTAATTGTGAATAAGCCCGAATGAACTTCCACATGTAATTTTGCTCCCACAAAAATCCTAGCCTCTATGGCTTCGTTGGTGTTGGAAAATTAGTGATGAATTACACCTTATTTAGATCCACTCATAGCTCTCCTCCTCCACCACATGCCCAAGATAGACAAGTGACTATTTGGAAAATTCAGATTTCTTCATATTACAAAGTAGTTGTTTCTCCCTAAGAACTTGCAAGACTTGTTGTAAATGAGTTAGATGTTCTTCTCATGTGGAAATAAAAATCAAGATATCATCTTGATATAAAATGACACATGAATCTATGAAATCCCGTAATATATCATTCATCAATCTCATAAATGTAGCGGGTGCATTGCATAACCCAAAAGGAAGTACTAACCATTCATACAAACCTTGTTTTGTGTCGAAGGTAGTCTTCCATATATCTTCCCCCTTCATTCGACTTGGTGATAACCTGACTTGAGATCCAACTTCATGAAGAATTTGGCATTCTGAAGTTGGTCCAAGAGATAATCTATGCGAGGAAGAGAATATTTGTTCGTATGGTGATCTTGTTCAAATAACGGTAGTCGATGCACATTCTCCAAGAACCATCCTTCTTTGGCACCATCACAATAGGCAAACCACATGGTGAGGTGTTAGGATGTATCACCCCTTGGTATAGTAGTTCCTGGAGTTTTTTTACTTCATTTCTCTCAAGAAAGGATTACCCGTGACAACCCAATGATTGGTAGATGGGACTCTGGAAATAACTGAATCTCATGCTCTACTTCCCATTTTGGTAGTAACCCATTGAGAGCTAAAATACTTCCTGAAAAGACTGAATAATACTACTTAAATCATGCTTTCACTGGTTAGAAATCTATGAAACTTCTACCCCATCTATTTTATCCTTCAACAAAAGTAAACAAAATTGATTATGATTTTCTGTATAAGTCATTTTGCTTGGTTATCACTCACCCATGTAATTTGTGTCTTACGTTGGTGTGCCCGGATGTTGTAGCTAATCCCATCCTTGACCCATCTTTATAGGTTTTACATTCTCATAAATATATCATCCCTAATATACAAGGACTCCCAAATACAACATCAAAAGCATCAAGTGGAATAACTTCAACTTCCAAAACATCAATAAATTGGGAATTTATCCCAAACTTGACCTTATATCTTTTTTTACTTGAATTTCAATACCATTCTTCACCCAACCCAAAGGATAAGGGTGTGGATGCTTGTAAGTCTTAAGAACAAGATTATTTACAAGCTGCTTCAAAAATCAAGTTAGATTCGAGACCCGGTATCAACCAAAGAATTTACCTTAGTTCTCTTGATCTTGATTTTGATCTAGAATAGCCTACTCATCTCCTCTTCTTGGCTTACCATGTTGGTGGCCATGCATCCAAGCCTTTCATCTATATCAAAGTCATCTTTGATTTCCACATCCCATTTTGTTTTTAAAGTTGTCATGGACTTCTTTGAGTCCTTGGTTCAATTATTTGGATGTAACTTTGGATGTAAATTCCAATATTTAGCGTTAGTATGACCATTGATATCACAGTTATTAGGATATTTACAAGTATTTAAAGTAGTAGCAGATTTTTACCTTTCCCTTTCCACTTACCCTTGTTACTTGTTTTCCCATACTCTTTTTCTCGCTTATTTGCAGATTTCTTTGTTGTTGGCTCTGCTTCTCCTTGCTTCTTTTCATCATCTATGTAGTATTCCTGCACACATGCCTCATTGATATCTTTAGGCTTTTTGGATATGAATTTTCTTCGAAGGTGAGTGTGAATTCCTCCCAAGTAGTCGGTCAGAATATCCTCATCCTCCAAGTCCATGTTTAGCAACATGGTCTACCTCCAAACTCGTAGTTTAGTCTGCACACTTTAATCATTACCTTGTCTAAAATACTACCATTTAATCATTTAGTCAATCTTGTGGCCACTAGGATAGAATTTATCTCTTAGTAATTCTTTAAATTATTGCCAAGATTTCACAATAGGATGCTTCTTCTTTTCACAAGTGGTTCGGTGGGTTTCCCACCAAACCAGAGCATGTCCCTCCATTTTGAGACGTGCAAAGGTTATCCTTTATGCCTCGGTGATATTATGGATGCTAAATTATACTTCTAATCTGTTTTAACCATTTATCAAGAAACTCTGCATCTACTTGTCATTCAAAGCTTTTAATCTCAAATTTTGTCTCAAATTTAAAAGAAGTATGATTAGATTATACATTTTCTCTTGCGTTTGAAGTCTCTTCTTCATGTTCTTCCCCATAATCTTCCTCATTGTAGCTCTTTCATATGAAAAAAATTTCAGCTAATCCTCGAACCAATTAGTCCATGGAGTCTTGCTTGACAAAAGCTATCTTTTGCAAATCTTCAAATTATTCTTTCCTTCGAAACATCATATCCATCACGGTCTCTGGGCAGTATCTCGATTCTACGGACCAAGTTCTCTTCCTCCATTTTTCCCCAAATTCTCTATTTCCACTTCTTTGTAGAAATTTCTAGATCACAAGGTAAAGCCTCTTTGCCTTTAAATCTCATCACTATCATAAAAATCCAAGAATGAAAACCACAATCATGAATACTTGTTAGCTACGATAAAAATGATCGTAAACTCTTTAACTTTGGATTCATCCACGAGAATCACAAATTAATGTTGTTGTTCTACTTTCTATTAGAAAATGACAAAGATAGCTAGTGAATAAATTTTAATTATGCTAAGAATCCATAATTGTAGGAAAAGAAAGACTATAAACTCATAAACACTAACAAGTTTTATCCTGGAAATCTTAGAGGAGGAAAAACCAGTATGGAAGGGAAATTTCTCTTTCTTCCCACTTTTATTGGCCAATTCAAAATAATAAGTACAAAAATTACAATAAGTATGAAAGATAAGTAGATAATATCTCACATTTCCTCCCAATTACTTTCTTGCTTTGTCTCAACACTCCTTTGTTCTACAAAACACAATTCCAGCACTAATAAATTCTTTCTCACTTGCTTTCATGATTCAATGATCTTGTTCTCTTCTACAAACATGTATTTATAGCCTTTCTCATGTCCTCCCATGCACTGGAGAATGGGAAAGGTCATGGAGGATAAGAGACATGAAAAACCTTTTCAAATCTTGGGGTTTTTCATTTCATTTTTTTCTGTCCAAAGAGCCATGACCGCCACCTAATGCAGATTGGCGGTCTTAGGACTGCCACCCTAGTTGGGCGGTGGTTCTATAACCGCCACTCTACATAGAGTGGCAGTCCTATTACTATAAAGACAAAACCTCCATGTATTATTCTTTCTTCTTTGTGCTGACTAATTTGATGAAGTAGAGTCATTTTGGATCCCTATGGATTAAAGAAGCAAGAATCACCTTTTACTAAAAATAGTAAGTCTCCAATATGAGCATTTACTAAAAATGGTAAGTCACACTCAAAGAGAATTTTTGGCACAATGGGACATTCAAAAATTCATCACATCAGATATTTCCATCAACGAGGATCATCGAAATTCATCTGGGGAATCATCTTCTCCTCTTCTCTATCTTCGGTCTCCCCAACTTTCTCTCCCTTCAAATGTTCTAATTCTTTGTTAGGGTTTGCAATTTTGATATGATTTTAAGTCACCTAAAAGTGACTTCAAAAACATAATGTAAGTTAAGTCACCTTGATTTTATAAAAGGGACTGAAATATTTTGTAGGACTATGAATAGTCTAAAGTTAGAAATAAGACATATGGAGGGTAATGAAGAAGATGAGGAGTCAAGTAAATTCTATAAATTGTAAAGAAATTCCCATCTCAAAGGGTTGGTCATTAATTTTGTAAGGTTAAGAGTTCATTCTACCTTGAGAGAACAAAGGAGATATCCAAATTCTTCAATTCCCCTCATTCTCAAATTTCCTCTATTTCCTACACTATGTACAATTTCTTCTTGAGCACCAATACAAGAAGAAGGAGTTTCTATCCTTTTTGATGAGAATATTTTAGAAACTTTGAGTTCTCAATATTACCTCATCTTGTTGTTTTTAGTATTGTTTCCTCTTAATTTTAATGCATGTGATGTAATTTCTAACTAGTGTAATGTAAGTCTTTGGTTTCCTACTTGTAACATTAGTTTCTCTTATCTAATATTCTCACTCCCTTTCCCACTTTCCTAGGAAATTATTCTATTACATGTATCTGAAAGATTTACCACAGGGTCAGTAGAGTGTCCCTATTGGATCCCTGGTCGAAAGGCCACAACAAAAATCCACCTTTTCACTTGCATGCATAGACGGAAGTTGCACCGATTAAGTAGAGAGACTTAGATTCCAAGAGCGTTGGCAAGAAATCCAAAAAATTTCCACCTAAAATTTTTTATCACCAACACACCTACTCATTACTACCCTCTTTATTGGATTACAAAATACCTAGCTCACCAATTTTTTAATTATCATCAAATCAATAGACATAATGAAAATGATTGATATTCTTTAAAATGAAGGATTAAGCATCTTTCACATCAATGTATTATCTCATTTGCTACACAACATTATGAAGCATGTTCATCCTAAATTGTTAAATATCAATGGACTCTTAAATTTTTCCTTATATCTCTAGTGAGAATCATTCCATAGTTAGTAATGTTCCTCCTTCGGTCAATCAAAAGCCACTTGTCCAACCCATTCCAACTAAACAACTTCCTCTATGAAACAGTTCATCCCTCCTCGTCTCAAGTCTTCTAAAGGGTTACCAATTCAAACTAAGCAACTTACTCTACAAACCAGTCCATCCCCTCCTATCAAGTCTTCTACATCATTATCAATCCTATATAATCTACCACCATTCAAGATACCTTCCCACCCTACTCCACTTTTGCATCCAATTCTCTTTCTCAAGGAATTTAATCATTACATTAATGGTAGGGACACATCCCAAACTCTGCCACCATGGCATGGTCCTTCTCACATCACCACATAGTGCTCCATCACTCACATACTTGGGGAGAATTGTACATTCTTCCCTTCCCTTCATTACTCTCTAATTTTTTATTTCTACATTTAACACTCAATTCATAATGTATAATCTTTCTTAACATTCACACCTTTGATATACATTTTGTATCATTGTTACCATATGACACACTCTAGTTCCATGGTTCATACTCTATTGATGATGGTCTAAATCCTAAATGAACCTCACCACATTAATTTTTCACGCTCTATACTTCATGATCTATCTTTCTAGCACACATTCTCAAACCATTTCCCGATGACACACTCTTGTTCTATGGTTCATTCTTAACTATTGAGGGGAATTTATAAATCAACCTCATTTCATACACATTTTTTGGGGGGTACGTAGTTCCTTCCACCTTCACAATTTGCATTCCATTCCATCGCATGATCATACACTATAATTGCATATCTTAGTTGCACTTACTCTTTCTTTCGTATACTACTTACATGATGTATTGTGCTTACCATGCTAGTTAGATACTCAGTATGTCATTATCTTCCTATAAACACACATGCACATTCACTTGGTAATTTGGAGAGAATGTAGATATCTTATAGATTTTCACACGCTGCAATGATTCTTGGAACTCTACCTTCTTAACATTCCCACCAAGGCTCTGGGGCCATCTATTATTACTACTCTCGCATATGACATGTGTTATTATTTCAACAATTACTACTTATAAATTCTAGCACATTACTTTCCATTCTACATAATCACCTTGACATACTTTTTATCTTTCTAACATGCTAATGGGTGCTTCATGTGTATTATTTTCCTTGCAGGACTATATGCCACCATGGTTTTCTAATAAATTTTACTTTCCATTGTTTTTATGGGTAAGTGCACCAAGTTGGGGGAAAAAGGGGGTCTTAAATGGACGCATTATTTTGAAAAATAAAAACTTCAACTTTTATGAGTTCTTTTAAATAGTTACACTCAAAATTGGAAGATGTTGTATAAACATGAATCGTAACATTTTGAGTCTAGTTTGTAAGCTACTAAATTTTATTGAAAACAGATAATTTTAAGCAGGTCCTATAACTAAAATACCATCAAGTGCTCCTATTTTTGTTAAAAAACATAGAGTGACTTCCATGGCCCCCACAATTTTTTGAGCACCATTTAGTATTTTTGAAAACCCTTTAGTAGAAAGATAACTAGGAGCATCTAGTTTGGGTTACATTTTTTTTAGATTTTTTTAGCAAGTATTTTTTTTATGATTTTTCTATTATAGAATTTTTTAATTTAAAAACATAATGGAGCTATGACTATGCCCCCACTAACTACCTCAAAAAATATCAAAAATTATATTTTTTAATGTGTATAGAATTAGGCCTAGTTTGGGCTAGTATAATTTTTTTCAATTTCAATGAGCCAAAAAAAGATATACGACAAAATATAGACATGTTTAAAATTCAAAAAATAGCTATAAAAAGGCATTGTTAGAAAATAAATAATATGGACACCTTAAATTAGTCAAAAATGTGAAAAATTATAATTTTGGAAAGTAGAAATTAGTTGTATGCGTCGTGGTATTAATTTTTTTAAATGAATCAATTGTTTTATATTGATTCATGATGGAGGAGGAGAAAAATTTGCATTTTCCTGCAAAAACATGTTGCTTGCTATGTTTTTGAAGTTCCATGCCTCAGGTTTGGGGATCCAAACCGGATCCCCAAGCCTTAAGGCATGGCTTGGAAAAGTAAACAAACATAACGCGTACACGTTTCTGATAGTATAAGCATGATATGTGGTTTTGGCATGCTTATATGTACAAAAATAAATGTTGAAGTATATTTTTTTCATTTATTAATTTTTATTGATTATAATTTGAATTTATATTAGTAAGTATAAAATGTTAGGGTCACTCTACACCTTATAGGACTAGTCTCATAGCTCCATCTATCATGGTTTAGAAGATAGTTTTTTATAGTATAATTTGGTCAGTACATAGGTAATTTTCAGGATTTCAACATTCAACCTAAAGCTTTTAGTGTTTAAATTCTACAATCAAAACCCTAATCCATAAACCCTAGGCCCTAAACATTAACCCTAAAACCTAAACCTTGAACCATGATCCCTAAACCCTAAACCCTAAACATCTAACCCTTACCCATGATCCCTAACCCCTAAACCCTAAACCACGAACCATGGTCCCTAAATGCTAAACCCTAAACCCTAAAAACTAAATCCTCAATCCTAAACCTTGACCCCAAACCATAAACCATAAAACCTAAATCCTAAACCCTAAACATTGACCCCTGAAACCCAAACCCAAAACAATGAATCCTAAACCATAAACCATAAACTTGAAACCCTAAACCTTGACTCCTAAGCACTAAACCCTAAAACCTGAACTCTACAACCTAAACCTTAAACCCTCAACCCTTAAGCTTGAGCCCTAAACCCTAAACTATAAACCCTAAAACCAAAATAATAAACGTAAACCACGAAAACTAAATCCTAAACCCCAAAACCTAAACCATTAACCCTAAACCCTAAACCTAAAACCTTGAACCCCGATTCCCGAGCTCTAAACCCTAAACCCTAAATGCTAAATCTAGAGCCCTTACCCATGAGCCCAAAACCCTTAACACTGCGCCTTAAGCCCTAAACCCTAAACCCTAAAAACTAAATCCTAAACCCTAAACCCTAACCCCAAACCCTAAACCATAAACCGTAAACCCTAAAAACTAAAACATAAACTCTAAATCCTAATGATGTAGAAGTATCAAGGAAAAAAATTCTATAAGGTCATATGAGAACATTTCAACATGATTGATTAGGTTTATATGAGTGTTTTACTTAGTAGGTGAATGTGAAAGATGAATAAGCTTGTAAACATGTAGTTTAGGTGTATGAATTGGTGTTTTGGGCCTAATTAAGCCTATAGAGATATGTAATAAGTTGTCATAACATGGATATAGTTGACAATGAGCTTGAGAGATAATTTTGGAGATAAGTTTATCCTATTCTAAGTTTAGTTATGAAGTTAAGCTCTTTTTTGGAGCTAGAGCTAGAAATTAGCTAGTTTAGTAAAGATATAGGAGTTATTCGATGAAAATGAATCATGGAAGATGATTCAAGGAATGTAATTAAGGTTTGAGGTGAATAATAATATGTTATGTTGGTGTTGCAGGTGATGGAGCTATTGTTTTGTGTGTTTATTGTTGTTTTACATGAATTCAATTAAAACCCCTATCCCAGCCGAGAGATGAGAGTAGGATAGTCACCATGGGAGAGCTTGTTGATCTCTGTGAAGGCATAGAAATTTGAGGGAGGATAAATGGAGTGCCTCCAATTTTTTGTAGCTCTTGAAACATTGTACAATGACCGTAGCCTAAGTTTCTTGCTCTTGAGCCCTAACTAGGGCATCACCTAACTATAATTCTATCCATAAAAAATCAATGATATTTTAGGATCATTTCTGTCTTAGGGAAGAATAAATATTTTTGGAGTTTTAGGATCCAACTCGCACGTGTGAGAAAGTTCCATCAGGTTTTGTAGGTCAGGTTGTATAGGTATAGTGGAAAAGAGGAATTAAGGTGCATGGAAGGTCAAATGATGGATCCAAGCCACAAAAATGATAGACACCCTCTCCATAGCATTCCTAAAGTGGATCCATTAATACTCAGGTGATATTATGGCCATAAGTGTGTACTGTTATGTTTAGGGGTCAAAATAGACCTAATTGACACCCCATTTTACAAAGGAAGTGCAATTTTGTACAAAGTAACATGAGGTGAATTTTAGGTATGAGTGAGAGCTTGGTAAAGGGTCATATAATCATCAATTATCATGTGGGATTAGTTTATGAGAAACGATAAAAAGGGAATTTAGGTATTGTGAAAGATAAAAAATAATAAGGCCTCAAGGAGAGATTGTAGGTGAGAGAGAAAAATATTGATTCAACATAGAATTTACCAGATAACACCCTAGACATGCCTTCACATCACTCAGCCTAGACTGAGCACTCACTCAAGTGCAAAAAGGTACCAGGTCCCTCTTTAGGGTTGTTGTAGCAGGATGTTAGCATGATGAAGGTAGAAACATATAGATCCATAACTAATCCCTCATTCTACAAGGCATGCCATATTCAGATCTAAGAAAGAACAAGCTTAAACGATAATCATGATTGAATCAAGAACATGCACTACTCAATTACACATAGGAATGACACTTAGATTCAACCAATAACTTCTATCTATTAATAACCACAGAAGCTCCTTACAATAATGGCATTCTATACCAATGTGCACATGGATATGATACAGTAATCCATTCATATGCACATATCTCTCTATGCTTACCTCTTATGCTCTACATATACCTATATATCTCTCTTCTCTATCTCTGTATATCTATATATCTTACTAAGTGCTTCACATCATTTATATAGGGTGGGGACTTTCCCTTCACCACTTATCTATTCCAAAAATAGGCCGCATGCTATTAATAGCCACACGTCATTTACAGGCATAGCCACACATGCAAGTGTGCTATCTATAGACCTCTTATAGTTAACTGAAGTGATAATCCTATTCTTAGCTCGTCTCCATGAAAAATGCTTCAATCCAATCCTCTAAAGATAGACAATGTGTGGCATGCATGTCTCTGCATTGTTGGTGTGTTCCACACACCATCTTCTAAAAATAGGTCTTCATGCTCAAAATAGACTAAGTCCTAAATGTTGAACTTGCCCTCCGCACATGGGTTCTTCCTATCCATTCGTGCCCTTAAACATGGCCTGATTTCCCACGTGGACTTCTTGTATGAGTTCTATCAAGTGTTCTCTCGATAAACATTACCCCACACTAATCTCATTGTCACCCCGATAATGGGTAGCTCCAAAAATTGAAGTAAATAATGTTGAATGGAAAGAATAAGAAAGAATGTAGATGAATAAAGAATGTTTTATGAAGTAGTCTCCATTGTATTAGTTTAAAGAATCAACTCTTGATACTCTTCCTTTATTATGGCATCCAAAGCCTACCACTTGGTGAATGCTTTCTATGCTTACTCCGGTATGTCCACAATAATAGACTCTAGTTCATCTTGGGTAACTTCACCTTTTTCATTCGTAATAACAACATAATGTTGGAAATTGCAGTATGTTATCCTTCCAATACATCCATCTTTTATGAGATGAGTTTCTGAAGCTCATCTAGTCGTTCCTTGTGTGTCTCTTGTGTTGCTGCTAGGGCCTCACACTTTCACTTTACTGGTGCTAACCGCCCGCACGGTCCAAGGTATCATCCTTCATATCCTTCTAGACTGCATCATATTCTTCTAGAGTCTTTACAATGATCAATTCTTTAGAGATTTGCATATATTTAAGGCATGATCCACCTTCTTTAATTCTTCTTGGAGCACTTGCAGTAAGCCTTCGTATGATGTAATCTTTCGACTACTGCATCCTTAGCCCTTTCTGCCTCTTTTTTAGGATTCCTTGGTGTTGGCATGCATAGAGGTTCATCTTTAAGCACCAAGTCCACCAACTTTCCTACATAATGTATCACTAAGGGAAACATATGTGGTACCTTTGGCTCCAAGTGTGGCCTAGCTCTTATGACATTGTCTCCAATATCCTCTATGATGCTGATAAATACTTTGTTCTTCTTCTATGCTAAGTCCCTCTCTAGGTTAGGCACACTATCAATACATCCTTTGTCTTTAACTCCTTGTATAACACTCTAATTGTTACGGCCTTGTACACATTTCTTCTTGCAACTTCAATAGAAACCTTCACCAATGCATTTCTGACCTACTCATCTGACATGATAGTAGGCTTTACTGTCATATGTCTAGCTTGGGATGCCTTCTTCAACCATCTCAAAATGCATGAATCTTTGCATACATCAAATTCAGCTCACTGATGTGGGTATGCATTGAGCATGATATTTTCTTTCGAGTGCGCATAATTGCCATATCCCCATCCATTAGTTCCCAATCAATGAAATCCTTTTGTTATACAAATTCTTTGGAGCAGTCTTGCAGATGATTTTTTTAGTGTCTCTACATAGCCCATGATTGGTTCATTTTCTTCCCACTCATCCTCTTCGATCTAGTTCCCTTATGCATTATAGCTTCAATGTTAGGATTATTTCTTGTTACACCTTAAGCGATTGCATGCATGGATATGGAAATTTCCTTCTCTCTTTCTTCTCCATCGTTCATCTCTTTATCTTTCTACTCTTCCTTGTTCTACAGCTCATCTTCTTGCTCAAACGAGGTAGGAGATGCACAATCACTCTCCCTTGATTCCTCCACTTCTTCATCTAACTTCAACTTTCTTCTCCTTTTTGGCTCAGTGGTCTCCTTGTGTGGAGAGAGACAAGGTGATTTCCTTACCATGTGTGGGGTTCCACCTTGAGTCCTTGTGCATCTGAATACTCTCTTAAATCTATGCTCCCCTTTCTCAACCTCTGTATCTTCCTTTTCATCTTGTTCTTGAGGTGGAGTGGTCACGCATTATGACTCTTCTCTATCATATGGTTTCTTTCTTCTATGCTCCAAGCCTCCACTATCTTCATGCTCCTCTTCTTCATCCTCTACCTCAATATTTTCTATTGGCCTTTGCGGTATGTTTTCCATTGTTTTCTTACCCTTCGGTGGTCCTAGGAGTGTGAATTCATTCTCCACATACTTATTGTTCTCCATCTTGGGATTTAGCTAAAGATATACTAATGTTGCCCCTACATATGCTACAACTAGACTTATTGGCTTAGTATTCAATACCTCCGAAAAGAGATTCTTGTCATAGGAACTTCTTCCGGATACACATACTTCTTCCTCAATGTGTGGTAGTCACAGTCTACCTTATCTACATTGAATACTAGTCGGCATGTGTCTGTGAATCTATGAACAGATGCTTAGAAATACCTTGCAGTGAATGTGTAAGGAAATTTACAACAAGGGCTCCAGACTCCATCTCTCATTAGAAAGCGCTTAATGTAGAAATGCTGATATACATCAAACTAGACTTGTTTCCCCACTACCAATGGTAGGTCCTTTAGGATTCACCACTCTCCTCCAAATTCCACGCGGAGCCTATCGTACCATTTCTTCGCCTCTATGCTTTATGTCATTTTTATGGACCCTTTAAATAAGTACTTTGAACCTTTCACTGGTGACTTATTCTCCCTAGGGTATTCCCATACCTTTCCTTTGGCTCATCTAGTACTCCAATTTCTATGAATACTAGTGATAAGAGAATAGCCCTAAAGCTGATCTTCCCTACGTGTGCACTTCTGGACTATCTACTCTGCAATGTAGCATGCAATATTATATACTACTCCTTTTGACATTTTACGCACAACATGTAACCACATAATATTTACTTTTGACCACTGCTCCTGATTGTTCAACTTTGTAACAAGGTGTGTTGCTACTTGCACAACCAGAAAGTTCTTCAATTTTTCTATATCCATACCATGCGGACCCTTCAGGTACCCCAACTCCTGTCTGGTCTTTAAGATCATGGCTTTATCAGTGAGATCATTCTTTATATCCTCTATTGTGGCCTTCAAACATGTCACTGATGAGATAAGTGTGGATGAGATTCTAACTCTACATCCTGCAAAGTAGAAGAAGTCCTCATGCACTCTGCTCATGAGCCACTAGTACAAGGGCTCATACTTCCCAAAATATGGAAGCTCATATAATTGGTAGACCCTAATTTTCTTTAGAATCTTCTCACCTACATCATCATAAACTGGCATGTCATCTTCCGTACATTTTTTCATCCTCATAGTGAGCAAGGAATCGAGCTCCTTCTTATTCTCTGAAGTCCTGTGATTGTATTTACTTACTTTTCTCTTTCTGATGTGTGAATCCCATTCTTGACCGATGATGACTCCTTTTGGATATTACATTTCTATAAAATTGATTTCAGGTGCCATCTCTTCCTCCTCAACGACCACCTTCTTCTTTCATTTTGATCTTGTTGTAGCTGCCTTCTTGGGTGTCATTTTCACCTCTCAATCATCTCCTCTTTAACTTTGGGATTTGCAAATCATACCTTATCTCAATTCAATTGTGGCCTAGGTGGAAAATTTGTCCCCTAACTCCTCTCTGTCACCTTGCTTTGCTCAAACCCTCCACTACTAAGGACACAAGCTTCTTTTCACACAGATCTGTATGTCAGGCTTGGTTTCACACCCTTCACACTTTAACCTGATCACTTGGATCTTCACACTTAACTCTTTCCTCAAATAATCTTAGTCGCAATGGTAAAAATGAATTCACATCCCATCCCTATATAATTTTTAAATTTTGATGCATTTATTACTCCTTCATCTACCAAATATCCTCTCATTCATTGACCAAATTCATTCATTCCGTGTGGTACATCTTCGTGCCCTAGCTATAACCTTCTAGTGTGCCTTCCTACCCTCTAGTCATAGAGTTCTCTTCAAATGCATGACCTTGCACCCAAGTACCTCTTCAATATACCTTCTCTTGGTAGTTATCATGGCCTCTGCTTACCTCACGTTCTCACTCGACCTTTCATTCATGTCCATCTTTGGTCACTTTTGAGAAGTAATATTCTTTTGACTTAAAGCATAGTCTGCATAGACTTATTCCTTTCACCTTTCAATTCCACAGTCTTGTTCTTGGATAACTATAACCACCCCACACTAAAATTATGTGTAGTCCTCTCGGCATAGGCATTCTTCACATAGTAATCAGCTTCATGTGCGCAAACACGCTTATTACAAAATAACAACTAAATTTACAAATCATAGTGATAATGAAGGAAATACATTAAGTAAATATGGAATATAAACCTAATCTAAATGGCAATGTTACCTTATTACAAACACCAAGAAGACTTATTTACATTAGGGCTTCATCCTACTCATGTTAAAGTAATCGAGTAGTCATGATCCATCAATTGATTCTAACTAATAAGCACCTTATTCAAGTATGCAAGTGATGACATATGGCCCTAACCAATGTTCTTTAAGTTTTCTTGGATGGCACAAGAACTTAGAGTCATAGAGAAGTACCATTGTCCAATCTCAAACTTCTTATCCCTTGTGTTTCGTCATGCCATGCTTTCTAGCTGACCTTTTCCTACTTTTGACTCCATCATGATATGGCTCTTCACTCATCTAGTTGAATCATCTTCTCAATACACTCTTCTAAAGCCTTCTCATCATCTATACCTCTAGTACACGCAATGCACAAAGAAGGTAACATAGATTCTATAGGAGAATAAATTTTTTCATGTACAAACACCAACTAAAATGGTGTGGCTTGATTCAATCTCTTATAATTTGTTCTATATGCCCAAAGAAGAGCTAACACTTTATCATCCCAATCATTTCTTCCAACATCAAAATTTTTTTTCAATGTCTTGCTCAAAATCTTGTTGAAAGCCTTAGCAATTCCATTTTCCTAAGGGTAGTAAGGTGTAGTCTTATGGTGGGCAACCATAAACTCATCAAATAAGATCATGATAGTTTCATTTAAAAGTGTGTACCCCTATCACTTGTCAAACTTAAAGGACATTCATATCTTGTAATAACATTATCCCATAAAAACATAGCAATTGTATATGTTATATAGTCCTTTGTAGGTCTTTGCTTTGGCCAATCAGGTGTGTGTGAGATAATTTATGCAAGTAATGATATAGCACAATCACTTCCCTACGGGAAGCTAGAAAAATAGGTCCTACAAAGTCCATGGCACATTTCTCAAATGGTTTTGCATCGATAATAGGTCTCGGTGGAATTTCATCTCTTTGTCCTATTTTTCCTAGGTGCTTAACAATGGTCACACACCTTACAATATTCTTTACGTCTTTATACAATGTCTCCCACCATAATCCAACAAGCAGGATCTTTCAGAAATCACATCACCTACATAATGGCTTCCTGCAATACAACCATGGGTGTATTCCATAATATCCTTGCACTCATGCTCTAATACACAATGATGACTTGATACTTCATCTCTTCCTAACTTGTATAGGTCACCACCGATCAACCTAAACAATGTTGTGCATGTACCAAGCTATTTATTTTCTAATGCCTTCATTCCTTTTAGTGCCACAGTCCATAAAAAGACAAAATGTCATCTAATTTTGATGGTACTCATTGTAACCTATATAACTATGCATCGACATGGTTTCTTCAATTTTATGTGCTTTCTCCCCGAGTCAATTCTAGATAAGTGGTTTGGTCCTGAGTTACTCTTCCCTGGCTTCACCACAATTTGTGAAATCAAACTCTTGAAATAGGAGTACCCATCTGTAGATGCACCCTTGTAAGGTTGGTTTGTTCACAAAATACTTCAATTCTATATGATCTCGTATAGAATACAAATGGTGTAGCTAGAAAATATTGCTGAAACTTTTGTAATGCATAGATCATAGACAAGGCTTTGCACTCTTTAGTTATATAATTCGTTTAGTAGGATTCATCTTCCTACTAGAAAACTAGATAGGATGATCAACAATACCTTCTCCTAGTTAAGCTAACACATCACTAATGGCCATGCCAAAGGTGTCCACATGTACATGAAATAGTTTGTCCCGTGAAGGAAAATGTCGGATAGGAATGGTAGTAAGTTTCTCTTTTAATGTTTTGAACACACACTTGTTGTGGTTCTCCTAATAGAATGTACCTCTTCCTTTCAGTAAATCCTCCAAAGGTTTAGAAATTTTGGCATATCCCTTGATGAAATTTTTGTAATACCTGTGTGACCTAAAAATCCATGCACCTTACTATGACCTGGTAGGTTCTTCTAACCCTAAAATTACTTGTAACCTTAGCTATATCAACAAGTAATCCTCTTTGTAGATTGTATTTCCTAATAGTATTCCAAAAGGTGTAGAAAATATGCACTTCTTGATGTTCAAAGAGATACTCAATTGTCTACACTGGTCAAACATTAAGTGATTGTCATAGTGATCTTTAACAAGCCCATATATTGTCCAATCATCAAGGTAGACATGTAAGAAGTTGTGAATAAAAACTTTGAATGCTTGAACAACTATTCATGAGAATATAACATGCATGTTTTTCAATCCAAAACTCATCACAAAGATAAGCAAAAATGCCCCATTCGGTAGTAAAAGTTTTCTTTTCTTGATCCTCCTTAGCAATCCTTACCAGATGATACTTGGAAAACCCATCTATAAAGAAATAGATTTTACACCTCCAACTCCCTCTATTATTTCCTAAGTAAATGGCATAGGAATGTGTCTATTACACATGCGGAAGTTAGCTCCCTATAGTTCACACATATTTAAATTCTACCATCCTTCTTAATACTAATCACGATTAGACTAAACCATTCGACTCATCAAGGGGCTTGATAATTCCATATTTAAACATTTGATTAATTTTTTCATTTACCTTTTCACATAAATTAGGATTCATTCGTTAAGGTCTCTTTCTCACCTTTGGACATGCACCTCCTTAAGTTTTACCTTCATTTCCCAAGTGATTCATGCACACCTTTAATTCTATGATACCTCTCAAGGGAATAAGTCTTGGTAATCCCGTAGTAACTCAATAATCTTTACCACCTCCAAGTCTTACTAGTAGTCTCCAATTATGGCCTCCTTAAGCTCAGCCTCTAATCCTATATTGACCTTCTTTATCTTCATGGATTCATGATAGATGTGCGTATCCTTGTCTGCATTGTCCAAGACCTCACGTACCCCTTGTGAATATTCAAATTCTCAACTTCCTCATCATTTACGATGTAAACCATATTTCCTTTTTCTTTCTCAAGACAAGCTCATTCAAGCAATATGAAGTCTTATCCTTCTTCTTCAAAATGCACTTTGATTCTCTCTTGCCAAATAATTCTTGTCCGAGTTCCTCCGCATTTTCACTATCTCTCACGGTTAACCACTTAACAAATTTTAATTCCTCTTCTATTCGAAGTTGGGAAGAAAAGTAGTCAAAGGTCCGGATCAATCTTGCACGTCAAATTTTTCCAATTCCCATTCTCTCGGTGTAGTTCGGCGTATACATACTAAGCATGTGTGTATCCTTGTAGAGTAGAGTAAAATCTATGCACCCAAAGTGATGGTGGTAATGCTTCATGTCCCGCTATCTAGAGTCTCTCACACTACTGAATGTGATCGTTGAACAGGTTGATCACCATTATAAGTGTAGATCTGCATAGGTGCATTTCTCCTTACAAACCTAGTAGATAGGGTGACTCTGATCTCATTCCATTCCGTAAGATTATCTTTATGAACTACCCACCAATGTATTGCTATCCTCGCAAGACATATGCTAACATGTATTTTCTCTTATCCTGGTCTATCCATTATGCCTCCATCGCTTGTAAGAATATAGGAAGATCTTCTACTTATATATACCAAGGTACTATTGTGCAGACTCACAAAGACCCCGGATGTTGATCAGATTTCTAGGTTGATCCTACTAGCATCCAGTGTGATTACACAACATTGAAACCTCTCTACAAGTGTGGGACTTGTAAAATGAGAGAGGAATCTCCAGAGAAGGTTGGTTCCTACTCCTAAACTACCTGCCACGATCTATTCCAGTGCAGGCAAGCTAATCTAATCCTAATCTAACCATGCCAAGGAGACAAAGAGAGAGAAGAAAGGGAAAAATAGCAAAAGCCTACACTAAAACGGTGATACACCAGAGAAGGAGAATGTTGAACATCTATCAAAACTGCCATGGAACAAGGAGAGGTGAGCAATGGGAAGGATGGACAGACGCATCACAAACCCAAGGATAGATTTCACACAGAAAATGTCCCAAAACTCCATGAACACAGCTCCAAACCTGCAATGAACATTCAAACATGCACAAATACCTACAATGAAGAGAGGAAAGAAGAGAACAAGCAAAAGAATGAGCAAGGATGGACAGATGCATCACAAAACACGTTTTTGTTGCTCTAGAAGTTTGCACAGAACATCATTTCAATAGTAAAAGGAAAAAACACCATTACAGAGCAAAGGAGGAGGTTCGAACTCCATTTTCAACCCCTAGAGAAGAAAAGAAGGGAGGGCAGAGCGAACCGATGAACAACTTGTAATAATCCTTTTTTTTTTTAAAGAATGAGCCAAATCTAGATTTTACATTACATGGGTCGAGCCGGGAGAGAGAAATGCGGGAAAACATGCAAACCCATTCCTCATTGACTAAAGATGCATTAAAATAGCACGGAGAACCTTAAAAACCCATACCCCGCCATCTCTCGACCGATTTGGAGGAGAATGCGACCCATTCTGCATTAATTTGGTTGCTGAAATGTCACTTCTAGCCATGAACACGTGTCGAGCCGTTTTCTCAATTTTCTCCTCCAAAATGAACCAAAATGCAAGATTGAACCCGGAATCATGTAGAGAATTTCAACAGATTTTCGTTGATATAAAGAACGTGCAAATCGAGCTCTGGATCGAAAGATATGTCGATCTGAAGATTTAGGGCACAAAATAGGTGAAAATGCGTTTTGAAATTTTTCCCGTGCTCTGCCACCTGGATGACACGTGGCACGCGCTGATTGGATATGTAATTCTCTCTCCTCTCTATCCCACGGGTTTTCCTGCTTCATTGGACACGTGTCCTCTTTTGATTGGCTCGGGTCAGTGCTTGAAACCTCACCCTTTGACTTTTGGACTTTCTCCCTTGTGACACGTGTCGCGATTTGATTGGTCCGCGGGTCTGCTGGCTTTTCGCGCCCTTCGCGTCATTTTGTCCCGGATGTCCCAGTGTTGTTTGGGACAGAATCCTCTGATCCACCTGAAATGGGCTTCCTTGTCCCTTATCTACCGATGACACGTGGCACAATCTGATTGGCTCTCGGCTTTTTCGGCTATCCGCGTCCCACGCGTCCCTTTGTCCCAACTGTCCCAATACAAAATTTCTTTCAGGCGAATCGGCTGGTTTGCATCCTCGCGCACTCATGGCCCAGATGTCCCAGTGTGAAAGTTCCCATTTCGGCCGAACCGGCCGGTTCGCGTCCTTCGCGTACCTTTGTCCCACTTGCTCCCGGACTATCTGGGACAAATTCTTCCGATTCACCTAGTTCACCTGGGATTCGCGTCTGCTGTGTCCTTCTGGTCCCCAGATGTCCCAACTGTTCCAAATTTTGCGAGGACTAGGACTTAGCCAATTTTCATGATTTTTCCTGTCCCAAGCTTGTTTTTGCCGCTTTTTCACCTTTCCTCAGAGCTTGCTCTTTTCAACCTGGACAGGAGAGTTAGAAAAATCTGAGGGGACCCTAGAAACATGATTTTTGCCCTGAATCAATCTATTTGCCTGGGACTTGAGAATTTATGCATGTTATCAAAATTACCCTGGGGGTGAATTTTGGATAACAATTTGGCGACTTCAACAGGTCATCTGCCTGCTAGATGAAGTTACCAGTTGCCTGAAGCATCCATTGGGCATGGAGTCATGGGTTGTAACCTGCAACTGATCTGAACTTTGAAAACTTCCCTCTGAACCACTTGAATCCCACCGGACATGGAGTTGTTCTCACCAAAATGCCACTGGGATGATCTGTGCAAGAGCAAAACCAGCACCACAAAACTATGTACATAACTGAAAATCATACATGCTCCAAATGGAACATGCAGAGTGTGCACAAGCACTTCTTCTGCTGAAAGAAAACCTACCTACTCTATTCTAACTGGAAGCAAAGGCAAGCTAAACAAACCCCACAATTGGTTGTGAGAAATAGCTTCCCTTTCTCAAAAGTGGCAGCCATGCAATTGATTTGGCACTTGATCATGGCTGTTAGGATGAGTGGAAAATCAACAAGAAGCTAGTCTTCCACCCAAATCATCAAGGTATCAGCTAAAGGCAAATTCAATACCTCTTTTAGTTGTTCTGCATTTGGATTGGAGAGGTACGACAACTAATCCTTGGTTCTTTGTAGCTCATCCTCATGCTTAGAAGCAAGCATGAATGGTTGTGACTTCTCCTTTGGCTCCAATGAAGCCAAGTACTTGATTGGACATGGTATGATCCTTTGAGTATGCCCATTGCTCTGATTTTCAACTCCAAGGATGGAGTTCTCTTGTAGACCCTCCTGGGTGGATGGTGTGGAAGAAATGGTGAAATTCTTTTGTCCTTTCTCTTCCTCCAATGAAGAACATGAAAGATTAAAATCTTCCAATCTTGGTTCCAAAGAGCTGCTATAAGATGCAGGCTGCTGTAAATGAATGCTCTCCTTCATGACAGCAGGCTCAGGTGTTTGGAATGCGGATGATGAAATAGAGAATGGTGGAAACTCAACCAGTTCTTCTCCATCAAAACAGTCCTCCAAATCTGACAGATAAACTGCCTCATGGCTGTCCTGCTGCAAATGTTCAATCTATCCCATGGTGTTCTCTTGATCTGTAACTTGACCACCATGGTTTCTTTCACCCTCCAACATTGAGTTTAAGAGGTTAAACTCTTCCTCAGCACTAGAACTTGAGAGAGGTGAAGTATAAAGAAGAACTGAAGGTTCTCCTGTAGCCTGCTTTGTGCTCAAAGCCTTTGGATCTGTAATTTTCTCCTCCACAACTAGAATGTGCTCCTCTTCCTTTGGATTTGGAGCATCTTCTCCCTCCTCCAATGTTTGAAGAAAATATTGCTCTTGATTGAACTCTTCCTCCAGCATGAAGTTTTTCAAGTCAAACTCTTCAATCTACTGCTCTAGAGGACAAGTTGGGACTGCAAGATCTTCTTCTTCTGCTACAACAAAATCAGTCCTGACCACCATTTGTTCAACCTTAGCCTCTTCTGTAGGTTTAACCATCAAGGGGATCTTCGTCATCCCAAACTTAAGAGCCCAACTCTTCAGACTCTGAATTTCTTCATCTTTGTTTGGCTTCTCTTTTTGTTGTTGTTTTCCTTGACTGGCATTCTGATTTTCATCCTCCCAACATGGATTTGGGAATGCAAGAGGAGAAGTGGATTGTAACTCAATTGATATGGCAATTTTTTGTGGTGGTGGAGGTAGAAACTCTTGTTTCTTTGGAGGAGGGGGTATTTGTTAACTCTTGTGAAGGGGATGACTGTTTGGAAGGAAAAAGGAAAGAAGAATTGAGGTGTGGTGGAAGACTGAGAGGTGGAGACATGGATTCAACACTTGGGACAGCAGATGGGGTTTGCAAATCCAAATGAGATGATGCTGCTTGAGTAATGGAAAGAGAAAAGCCAGATGATGGTGTAGAACTTACCCATTGACAAGGTTGTTCAACAACAAGTGTATAGGCCTCTATCTCTGTTGTCCATTGTACAAGTTGGGGCAGCATCTTCATCATGAAGTCCAGCTTCTCCTGAGGGCTGAAGTGTCTTGGAAAAGGGCCTCCCCATGGACAAGGAGTCCTGCAACCAATTCTGAAAGCTCTCATTTGAGCTGTTGCTCTGGACTGCACCATATTTACCTCCATCTTTTGGATTTTCTCCAATGATCAAAGATCTTGCATTTGATTGTCTTCATTATATGCATACTCTTGCTCTTGGAAAGCTCCATAGCCAAACTGATTTTGGCATTGCTGCTCATATGGGTATGCATGCTGATGCTGAAGATGTGAATCCCATGATGGAAATGAAGTCATGATTGCACAACTTCATGGAATGGAAAAGAATGAAAGAGATGGAAAGAAGAATGGATGGGAATGGATGAAAAATAGGTCTGCAACTTCAGAAATGGGTTGTTGATCAGATGGAGTCACCAGATGTGTTTGCAAGTGCCTCAAAAGGCTGAAATCTTCACAGGAACACACCAACCTACAAAAGATGAAGTGAAAGACCTCTAAGGTCCCACCGGGCATGCCAAAACTATTGTTGCAGACTCACAGCACCCCTGGATGTTGATCAGATTTCTAGGTTGATCCTGCTAGCATCCAGTGTGATTGCACAACATTGAAACCTCTCTACAAGTGTGGGACTTGTAAAATGAGAGAGGAATCTCTAGAGAAGGCTGGTTCCTGCTCCTAAACTACCTGCCATGAGCTATTCCAGTGCAGGCAAGCTAATCTAATCCTAATCTAACCATGCCAAGGAGACAGAGAGAGAGAGAAAAAGGGAAAAACAGCAAAATCCTACACTAAAATGGTGATACACCAAAGAAGGAGAATGTTGAACATCTATCAAAACTGCCATGGAACAAGGAGAGGTGAGCAATGGGAAGGATGGACAGATGCATCACAAACCCAAGGATAGATTTCACAGAAAATGTCCCAAAACTCCATGAACACAGCTCCAAACCTGCAATGAAAATTCAAACATGCATAAATACCTGCAATGAAGAGAGGCAAGAAGAGAACAAGAAAAAGAATGAGCAAGGATGGATAGATGCATCACAAAACACGTTTTTTTTGTTGCTCTAAGTTTACACAGAACATCATTTCAATAGTAAAAGGAAAAAACGCCATTACAGAGTGAAGAAGGAGGTTCGAACTCCATTTTCAACCCCTGGAGAAGAAAAGAAGGAGGGCAGAGCCGAACCAATGAAAAACTTGTAATAATAATTTTTTTTTAAAAATGAGCCAAATCTGGCTTTTACATTGCATGGGTCGAGCCCAAGAGAGAGAAACGTGGGAAAACATGCAAGCCCATTCCTCATTGACTGAAGATGAATTAAAATGGCATGGAGAACCTTACAAACCCATACCCTACCATCTTTGACCGATTTTGAGGAGAATGCAACCCATTCTGCATTAATTTGGTCGCTAAAATGTCACTTCCGGCCATGAACACGTGTCAAAACCATTTTCTCAATTTTCTCCCTCTAAACTAAACCAAAATGCAAGATTGACCCCGGAATCATGTAGAGAATTTCAATGACTTTCCATTGATATAAAGAATGTGCAAATCCAAGCTCGGATCGAAAGATATGTCGATCTGAAGATTTAGGGCACAAAACAGGTGAAAATGCGTTTTGAAATTTTTCCCGCGCTCTGCCACCTGGATGACACG
Organism: Taxus wallichiana var. yunnanensis; assembly: GCA_018340775.1. Classification (NCBI taxonomy): domain Eukaryota; kingdom Viridiplantae; phylum Streptophyta; class Pinopsida; order Cupressales; family Taxaceae; genus Taxus; species Taxus wallichiana. Next base: position 459,844,055 of record CM031239.1, on the reverse strand, counting down.
TGGCACGCGCTGATTGGATATGTAATTCTCTCTCCTCTCTATCCCGTGGGTTTTCCTACTTCATTGGACACATGTCCTCTTTTGATTGGCTCAGTCAGTGCTTGAAACCTCACCCTTTGACTTTTGGACTTTCTCCCTTGTGACACGTGTCGCGATTTGATTGGTCCGCGGGTCTGCTAGCTTTTCGCGCCCTTCACGTCATTTTGTCCCGGATGTCCCAGTGCTGTTTGGGACAAAATCCTCTGATCCACCCGAAATGGGCTTCCTTGTCCCTTATCTACCGATGACACGTGGCGCAATCTGATTGGCTCTCGGCTCTTTCAGCTATCCGCGTCCCACGCATCCCTTTGTTCCAACCGTCCCAATCTGAAATTTCTCTATTCAGCGAACCGGCTGGTTCACGTCCTCCGTGCACTCACGGCCCAGATGTCCCAGTGTGAAAGTTCCCTGTTTCGGCCGAACCGGCCGGTTCGCGTCCTTCACATACCTTTGTCCCACTTGCTCCCGGACTATCTGGGACAAATTCTTCCGATTCACCCGATTCGGCTGGTTCGCATCCACCGCGTCCTTCTATCCCGGATGTCCCAACTGCTCCAACTTTTGTGAGGACTAGGACTTAGCCAATTTTCATGATTTTTTCCCTGTCCCAAGGTTGTTTTTGCCACTTTTTTCACCTTTCCTCGAGCTTTCTCTTTCAACTCGGACGGAGAGTTAGAAAAAAATCGAGGGGGCCCTAGAAACATGATTTTTGCCCTGAATCATTCTATTTTCGTAGGACTTGAGAATTTTATCGTATGTTATCAAAATTACCCCGGGGGTGAATTTTGGATAACAGTGCAGTCTTGTGCTACCTATCCATCAAATATAATGATGTCCATTCTTTTGAGAAACTACACTTTTTACCTCACATCCTACTAGTTCATATGTACCATGAGCCCAATTGTCACAAGCAATACTCGTAGTATCACTAATAGAGTGAGAATCCTCCCATTGTAGGATGCCTTCCTTTGATGGCTCATTGACCTTTGGGTCCTAAATAACACATACATAGATTTTGTTTAAGTCCTTCTCACTTAGAGGCTCAACATATGGTGTATACTTCCCATCTATCAAAGGTATCACAACCCTTTCATATTTTTGTCGAGCTGATATACCCCTTATTGAATCTCAAGTTAGCATTATTCACATAACTCCAAGGGCATCCAAGAAGGGCTAGAAAATTGTCTACTTTTTCAAATGCTAATACCTCAAAATCCCCAATGAATTTATCCCCTTGTATGGTTATAGATGTATCCTTAAAAACTCCTATGGGAGTGGCCTTAGTTCGATTTGCCATGAAAAACACATTAGATGCAAGCACAATGGAAGCCTCCCATTTCGACCCATGCATCTTATGTAAGCACATTTACTTCTAAACCTCTCACAATTAAAATAATTCTCAACAACCATCCATTTACAATAGAATTCAGAATTATCTCTTTCTCATAGTCAATGCTATCTGGGGAAAATTTACATATAGGATCTATCATCTAGTCTTAATACTAACATGTGGAGTGTTCCTTTTAACCAAATTCCTAATAGTGGAATGATGTTCTCCTAGTGCAACATTTTGCATAGTTCTCTCACTCATCGATATCGGTTTGACCTGTCTTTGATGCTTTCTTCTACTCCTTTAAGTATTGTATCTCACCTTGAACATTCCTTAGCACTTCCATGGTATCTTAGTAAACTTCCTTCGATGATCAGGATCTAGGTACCTATTGTTGTAAATCAGCAGCACCCTTGGATGTTGATTAGACTTCTAGTTGACATTTTGGACATCCAGTGTGATTGCATAACATTGAATCTTTTCCCAAGTCCTGGGACTTGTAAAATGGGAAAAGAATCTCCAGTTTAGAGGTTGGTTCCTCAACTCCTCTAATTAGATATATCACTTATAAGTTGTAGAGGTTTGAAACTCAAAATCCTACTCTAAATTCCAAAGTGGACTGAGATAGAGAATGCAAAAAACTCAAATCGGTGCTAATAATGTGATGCACCAAAGGAGTGGTGAGCATTTCTTGCTTCTGCAGATTGACATAGTTCATAAAAATGCAACTAAACTTCATGCACAAACTGATAACTGTAATGGAGGGTCAAAATGAATCAAACAACACAAACAAAGGATTAAAACTCATTCACAGAGCCTATATTTTCATTTTAACATCAAAACCACTTGCATTACAACACCGAGAGGTAAAACAGTTGCATTCTTAGAAAAGGTCTATTTTTAAGTGACAGAGGGAGCCTATAATACATAAAAATGTTCAACCCCTTGAAAATGAGCCAAATCTGGCTTTTACAGGCAAGCCACAACCCCAAGAGAGAGAAACGAGGAAAATGTGGGAGAGCTTCAACCACTAACCCAAAATGCATTAAAACAACATGGGTATCCTTATATGACCATTCCCGACATTTTTCGCCATCTTTGGGAGAGAATGCGAGCCATTCTTCATTAAAAATGGTGTTTGAAATGTCATTTTGTCCATGACCATGTGCCAGAGGCATTTTTAAATTTTATCTCTCCAAACTCCATCAAAATGAAAAAATGACCCCAAAATCTTGTAGAGAATTTCACCAAATTTCCATTGATATAAAGAACGTGAAAACCGAACTCGGATCGAAAGATATGGCCATTTGAATTTTTAGAGCAAAACAGGGCCAAATAGGATGGCGGGCAAAATTTTTAAATTTTCCACTTTTTGGTCATTTGGAAAATTTTCCAAAATTCCCCATGCTCTACCATTCTAGGTGCTACGTGGCATGTTTTGATTAGCGCGGGCCTTCTATGCTTCATTTTTATCATTTTTCCCCTTGGAAAATTTTCCAAAAAAACCTCGTCTTGGTGATGATCTCGAGGACATGTGGCACGTGCTGATTGGGCGCGGGCCTGTCCTCCTAAATTTTTCATCACTTAGACCATTTTTCTCGACCTAGACATGTGGCAAAACCCCATCATCATTGCGGGCCTTTCCTTCAAATTTCCCATGCGGGCTTGTCTTGATTTTTTGGCACCACCGACACGTGGCGAGATTCTATTCGTTTGTGCTTGGGGAGTGATTTTCCCTTTGAAATTTACTTCTTTTTCCTTTGGGAAAATTTCTCGAGTTCTCCCTGCCTTCCGTGGGTTTGGGACACGTGGCACAATTTTGTTCACCATGGACCCTCTACAAACATTTTTCCTTTTGCGTAATCCCTTTGGGAAAAATCCCAATCTCCCCCCGCGCTCCATCATTCCGGGTCCCCTGGGACACGTGGCATGCTCAATGGTTCAGGTGGTAGTGGGCCAAAAATTTCCTTTTGAAATTTGGCAAAATACTTCACCAAAATTCTAACTTCTCCTCCGTGCTCTGCCATTCTGGCCTTAGGTGACACGTGGCAAAACGTGATTGGGCGCGGGCCCTTCCCTTCAAAATTTTCCATGCGCCAACACTTAGTCGATTTTTCAAATTTTTCCCCTTGGACACGTGGCAAGATCCGATACGCCGGCGGGCCTGCGGGGAAAATCTTCCCTTTTGAAATTTTTCTAAACACTTGGTAAAAAAAAATTTGTTCCTCCGACCTCCACCACTTCCTTAGACATTTGGCTCAATTTCATTGGTTGCAGACCTTTCAAGGGAAATTTTCCCACAAAACTCCGTCGGGCCATAACTTCAAAAATACATGGAGTTAGGAGGAAAAAATTACCTTTCTAGAAATCTAAGAAGAAGCTCTATCCAATGGTGCCATTTTTAAAAATTTTGAGTGCCTAAAAAGCAAAAAATTATGACTGAGTCACAAGAGAGACAAGAATGAAAATAGTTAGCCACAAAATGAGCAAGGGGTACATTTTGGATAACAATTTTGGTGACTCGAGGGGTCATCTATGTGTTGGATGAGGTTACTGGGTTGCCTAAAGCAATCCATTTGGCATGGAGTTAGTAAATTCTCTACTTGGTACCCCAATTGAATAGAACACTCGCAAGGAGGAAGATGGAGGGTGGAACATCACCGATGGAGCAAGGCATGCAAACACATTTCGGGAGCAACAAGCTTGTGCCAAAGCACTTAGGGAAAGAAAAGCTAACCTACAGCAAAATAATGTGCATAAGCACTTGGAGGAATGAAAACCTAAACTAATATGTACAAGGTGGAGAATTCCCTTCAATAGCAATGCTTTACATGGATTCCATTGACTGGAATCTGTAGTTCTTCACCATCTAATGAAGACAATTGGAAAGCATTGCTATCCTTACACTTTGTGACCATGTATGGGCCACTCCAAATGGCATCAAATTTTGAATGCCTTCCTAGTTTTTCTCTATCTGCATCCCATTTTAACACTAGATCTCCAACTTGGAAAGATCTATCCTTGGCCTTCCTATCAAAGGTCTTCTTTATCAAAGCTTGATCCTTCTCCATTGCTTGGGATGCCTGATTTCTGATTTCTTGGAGCTCCATCAATTCTGCATATCTAACCTCCATGGGCTCAAACTCCAACAACTCCAACTGTTTCATGAGTTCCAATGTTGGCAACTCAAGTGACATGGGCAAAATTGCCTCTCTCCCATAAACAAGCTTAAATGGAGAGTTACCTATAGATCTCTTGGGAGTTATCCTATCAGCCCATAAGGCTGATTTCAATTTGGTATGCCAAGACCTCTGATTTTCATCAAGAGTCCTCCTAATGATCCTCAACAAGTTCTTGTTTGTACATTCAGTCTGGCCATTATCCTGAGGGTAATAGTTTGATGAAGTACTTAGGTAGATCCCATTCTTGACAGCCCATTCAGTCACATTAGACCTAATGAATGCCAATGCATTATTTGATATTATTGTAGCAGGTATGCCAAATCTAGTTGCTATTCCCTCATAGAAGTCCAATATGCTAGATTCATTTACTTCCTCGAGTGCTACTTGCTTCATCCATTTGGTGAAGTAATCTGTTGTTGTTAAAATCCATTTGTGCCCTTGGCTTGAATTATGGTTAATGACTCCAATGAAGTCCAAACCCCTTTGCATGAATGGCTGGTCAACTGAAATTGGGTGCAATGGGAGGGCAGCTAGCTTCTCTTTACTCGTGAAGAATGCACAATTCTTGCACCTCTTGATCCATGCATAACAATCACTAAAAATATTGGGCCAATAATAACCAGCCCTCATGATCTTTAGAGCTATCACTCTTGGTGCAAAATGACCACTAGCTGGTCACCATGATACTCTTCCAACACCCTATGAATCTGATTTGTGCTAATGCATCTCAAAGACACTCCATTCACATCCCTTTTGAACAAGACACCATCAACAAGGGAATATGGGACAACCTATAATCAAGTGTCTTCTTTTGGTCTTGTTTATCTCTCGGAGGGCATAGACTTGTGCTTAGGAAGTGCATCATGTCTTGGGTCCGAGAAAGGAGTGAGGACATCATTATTTTCCTCTTGAGTGCTTCCTTGCTCATGGTTGTCTTGGAACGCCAAAACAGCCTCCTTCTCATTACATGCTTCCTTGTGTTTGTTCAAGACCACTGCTCACACAATCCTTTTCCTATGACCAACTTGGTGAATTTGATCTCAATGTCATACTCCATGACATGAGTAATCCAATCTCCTCTCTCTTCATTCAGGTCTTTTTTGAGGAGGAAGTCTTTAACTCCCACATGAGAAACCAATAGTTGAACCTTGTTGTTTGAAAATAGATGCTTGAATTTCTTCAAGCTCCGATTATTGCAAGAACATGCTTTTCAATGAAAGAATATCTCACCTCATAATCCTCCAAAGCTTTGGCTGAAGAAAGCAATTGCTGTTCATCATTGTCTTTGTTCTATTGTACCAAAATTGCAGAGATAGTATCATCACCCCCAAATGCATAGAGGATGAAATCCTTGGAGAAATCCGGGTTAATGAGAGTTGGGGCTTGAGAGATGGCTTCTTTGATTGCTTCAAAACTTTCCTTTCCTTCTGTTGTCCATTTGAAAGCCATGCTTTTCTTTAACATCTTGGTGATAGGCTTGACAAGGGCTACAAAATCTGGGACAAACCTCCGAACAAAATTTATTCTCCCCAAGAAAATCTGAAGGGCCTTCTTGTGGCTTGGCAGTGGTAGTGCTCTTATGGCTTCAACTCTTTCTAGATCAATTGCTAATCCTTCTTTGGAGAAAATGTGGCCAAGGAGTTTCCCTTCATGGGATAGAAAAATACACTTTTAGGATTCAGGATACTCCAAATCTTCGCGCCTTTGGAACACTTGTCTCAAATGAAAGAGGTGGTCTCCGCTGCAATTTTTGAAAAATAGTGATATCATCAAGATATATCAGCACAATGTTGTTAATCAAACCCTTGAATGCCATGTCCATTTCTCTTTGGAAGGTAGATCCAATGTTGGAAAGCCCAAATGGAATTTTCTCGTATGCATAAGTTCCCCATTTGGTTGTAAAGGCTGTCTTGAGCTGATCTTCTTCCTTCACCATAATCTGATTATACCTCGAATAGCCATCAAGTAATGAAAACTTCTCAAAGCCAACAACTACTTGTAAAATCTGCTCCATAGAGGGAAGTGGATAATGATCCTTGAGAGACGCTCTATTCAAATCTCTAAAGTCAACACACAATCTGATTTCCCCACTCTTCTTTCTAACTGGAACCAAGTTGGCCACCCAACTAGAATGCTTGATAGGGAATATGATTCTTGATTCTATCAACTTATTCAATTCCTTTCTCATGAGAGGCTCCATGTGTGGATTGGTGGCCTTTTTTTGTCGATGGGTTTAGTACTTGGATCCAATTCAATGGTGTGTTGAGCTAACTTGGGATTGAAACCTTTCAAATCTTCATAGCTCCAAGCAAACACATTAGGGAATTCTTGACAAAGTTGTATGAACTCATACCTTTCTTGCTCAGTTGTCACCTTACCAACTCGGAGTGATTTGCCTTCTTCCACCAAGATGGACACTGAATCTTCTCCCTTGACTTGAATGTTTGCTTTCTCCTTCCTAAGCTGATTGTTAGGATTGAAAATGGACTCCAAAGTAATAATTCCCTTTGGTAGTTTTTGGTTCTCAACTGTACCACTTGGTCACCATCTTGCTGCTCCAACTTTTCTTGATTTTTAGCCGAGAACTCGCCTCTTCTGCAAGAAATGGATGATTTGCTGATCATTTTCAAACACTTGCTAACTTACATTGTTGTCTAGCACTGAGGGCCTTACAATCACATGGATGTTTGGTTGTACCTTTTCTTTTTGGATACTTTCAACAACATCAAAGGCTGACCCAAACCTGCTGCAAGCCTGTCAATAGCTTGGCTCTCTTTTCTAGGAATGGATTCTATGTCAAATCCCTCAAAATCTTCAATGAGGTCCCACACCCTATTATTGTAGCACTTGAGTAGATCATTCTTGATAGTATGTTGCCCCTTAACTTGGTTGAGAATCAACTCATTGTCACCAAAGACTTGCAAGTTCTTTATTCCTCTCTTGATTGACCAATGCAATCCTTGTATCAAAGCTTCATATTTAGCAGTGTTATTAGAGAATGCAAACTGAAATCTAAAATTTGAATAATACTTAACTCCCGAGGTGAAACAAGCATAGCTCCACCTCCTACACCTTGTCTTCTCCTTGATCCATAAAAAAAAATTCCATTCCTCATTGTCATCCTTGTGGTCCGGCCCGGTGATGCTTTGGGAATAGGCTAATTTTCTTCATGCATGCAATAGACTCCTAACTTAGATTCTTCTATTTCTTGATAAGGATAAAAATCATGCACTTTGTTTTCCCATTCATCAAGAGTTAGATCTGGGATGCTCCCTACCTTGGTGGCAATTTAATTAGTGCTTGGATAATCCTCTTGATCAAACGCTAAACAATTGGTATTGATCTGACTTGGAGTGTAAGGCTCAATGTGAAAGTTTGCAATAGGTTCAGATCTGATTGTGGCCTTGGTTCCATATCTTGTTCTAAACAACATGTGTGACCAATCAGCAGATAAGTAGCCTCCAATCTTGGCTGTGAAATCCCTTGATAGACATAGGGCAAAGAGTGGTGGAAGATCTATTACTGAGACATCTTGCAAAACAACAACATTGGGGTAGGCATGCAAGGTAAGACTCAAGTTTTTATCACTCCAACTGTTGTTACTACTATCCCATCCAATTGCACTACCCCTTTGGATATGACTTCATATTGAATTCCCAACTGATCAGCTATTTGCTTGGGCATTACTGAACTACTTGCCCCAGAATCAATCATGCAATTATGTACTAATTGGTTTCCATTGATAAATGAAACATAGAATGGAGGGGGCTTCAACATCTTACCTTGTTGTCCTCCATGATTCCCTTCAGTGGTGGGAAACATTTGTGAGCACCTTTTCTTGCATTTGGACTTGCTGATTTGAAGTTGATTAGTCCTTCATAGCGAGTTTGTAGCAAATATCTTTGGCCGGGATAGATAGTGATTCCCACATTGATATGTTTACATTTGTATTCTTCATCGATCAATGATGTTGAATGGAGATGAAGCATCTCTCTGCTGTCCCTTGGCCTGGAAATTCATTTCTTGCATATGGGTAGCAACAACTGGCATTTGAGTTGGCCTAGGAGCTGTTTTAGGCGGCCCTTGTGTGTTTGGAACTGAATTTTGTTTGCCAATAATTTTGGAATAGTAGGAGGTTGTGGATTATTTGGAGCCAATGGATTTTCTTCACCCAAATTCCTCCTTTTTGACCTTGTGTTGGTTGCGCAACACTTTGGGAAACTGTTTGATTCATGCCACAAAAATCCTCTACCGCCGGTTTACAAGTGCAAAGTATCATTTGGAGTTGATTGATGTTGGAATGTTTCTTGTTGCTGGTTATTTCCTTGACTACCTTCACCCTCCACACCAGTAGTTGTCACCATTAATTCCTAATTTAAGGCACCGTTGAAACACATAGATTAGTTGTGAGGTTCATTGCATGGGAAACACCAATCATACTCTTGAGCTATGTTGTTTTACATTGGCACTAATGCCTTAGAGGCAAATGTAACGATGGGATTATAGGGCTGAAATGGTCTATTGTTAGGAGGTCTTTCTTGGTTTAAATTTGCAGCTGGATTGGGTGGTCTTTGAGGTTGGTATGGCTACCTATTAGGCTAAGCTTGAGGCTGGAAGGGAGGTATAAAACCTTGGGTTTGCTGCCTCTTGAGTGTAACTAGCTCATTACCTAGATTTTGCAATTGCTTCATGACTTCTTGAAGTTCATTTGAGGCACTAGAAGATGAAGTAGAAGCTTCACTTAAATTTTGATTTCTAGGAGTGGGAATAGGAGCTAAATTAGGTGTTTGATTAGTGTTTGGGCTCTCTAAACTTGGAAACAGTGGCATTGGAGGCCTAGGAGCTAGCTTTCCAGCTTGAATCAAATAATTTTCAGCTCTAATGGCAATGCTATAAGCAACAAGGATAGTTACGCCTCCCATGGATTGAATTAACATAGAAATATCATAATTTAAAGCTTTAAGGTAATATAGAAAAGCACCTTCTACTGTTGGCCTTACTACCATGGGAATTCTCTCCCAAGTAATTTGAAATTTGAAGTTGAAGTCACCGGTTTGCTCATTGGGAGCTCTCTTGATGGTTGTCATCTGCTCCAAAAGGGACAAGTTGTCTCCCTTTTCTCCAAACTGCTCATAGAGGGCTATACACAGCTAGTTCCAATTTTGGATAGAACCTAAGGCAAGACTCTTGAACCATTGCAAAGCTTTCCCTTTGAATGAAGATGCCAGCAATTTGACACCAACTTGCATCTCATTAATCTCATGGATTGCACAAATATTGGCAATATCCTTAACATGATCACTGTGGAGTGGTATGATTTTCTCTAGTAAAGTAGGGAATGTTCTTCAATGCTGCAATGGGATTGGATTTTGTGCATTGAGAGCAAGTGGGTGCACAAAGTGAAATTGACATAGGGGTTGTTTTGTGCCATTCGATTGGCCTTAGAACCCTTATTGATTGAATGAAAGGCCTACTGTGTCGAGGAGTTGAGAGAGTTCTATTTGGTGGAGATGGAGACCTTTGAATTCTTCTCCTTCTTTGCCTTCTTCTTGGAGATAACTACAGGTATTCAAACAACACCTCTTCTTCTCTAACTCTTGACCTTGTGGTGATTCTTCTCATGAGTTTTTGTGTCCGCATTGCTAAAACAAGCTGATTCTTCTCCCTGGAGTCGTTAGATGTGTAATTTAAGGCTCTTTTAAGCAAGAAACTTGCAACAAATGCACAAAAATTTGTTACAATGAAGATGAAGACCTCTAAGGTCCCACCGGGCATGCCAAAACTGTTTTGCAAATCAGCAGCACCCCTGGATGTTGATCAGACTTCTAGTTGACATTTTGGACATCCAGTGTGATTGCACAACATTGAATCTTTTCCCCAAGTGTGGGACTTGTAAAATGGGAAAAGAATCTCTAGTTTAGAGGTTGGTTCCTCAACTCCTCTGATCAGATATATCACTTATAAGTTGCAGAGGTTTGAAACTCAAAATCCTACTCTAAATTCCAAAGTGGACAGAGATAGATAATGCAAAAAACTAAAACTAGTGCTAATAAGGTGATGCACCAAAGGAGTGGTGAGCATTTCTTGCTTCTGCAGATTGACACAGTTTATAAAAATGCAACAAAACTTCATGCACAAATTGAGGGTCGAAATGAATCAAACAACACAAATAGAGGATTAAAACTCATTCATAAAGCCTGTATTGTCATTTTAACATCAAAAACCACTTGCATTACAACACCTGAGAGGAAAAATAGGTTGCAGTCTTAGAAAAGGTCTGATTTTTTAACAAAAATAACTTTTAAGTGACAGAGGGAGCCCTGTAATACATAAAAATGTTCAACCCTTGAAAATGAGCCAAATCCGCTTTTACAATTGTAAGCCATGACCCCAGGAGAGGGAAACGTAGGAAAACATGGGAGAGCTTCAACCACCAACCCAAAATGCATTAAAATAGCATGGGAATCCTTACAGGCCCATTCCCTAACATTTTTCACCATGCTGGGAGAGAATAAGAGCCATTCTTCATTAAAATGGTGGTTGAAATGTCATTTCTATCCATGACCACGTGCCAAAGGTGTTTTTCAATATTCTCTCTCCAAACTCCATCAAAATGAAAAAAACACCCCATAATCTTGTAGAGAATTTCACCAGATTTAAATTGATATAAAGAACGTAAAAAACTGAGCTCTGGATCGAAAGATATTGCCATTTGAATTTTTAGGGCGAAACAGGGCCAAATCGGATTGGCAGGCAAAATTTTTTAAATTTTCCACTTTTTGGTCATTTGGAAAATTTTCCAAAAAATCCCCATGCTCTACCATTCTAGGTGCCATGTGGCATGTTTTGATTGGGCATGGGCCTTCGCACTTAATTTTTCATCATTTTTCCCTTTGGAAAATTTTCCAAAAATCCTCGCTAGGGCCGATGATCCGAGGACATGTGGCACGTGGCTTGATTGGGCGGACTGCCCTCCTAAATTTTTTCGTCGCTTAGGACCATTTTTCTGACTGGACACATGGAAAAACCCCATTCATTGTGGGCCCTTTGAATTTCCCATGCGGTCTTGTCTTGATTTTTTTGGTACCACCCGACATGTGGTGAGATTCTATTCGCTCGTGCTCGGGGAGTGATTTTCCCTTTGAAATTTACTTCTTTTTCCTTTGGGAAAATTTCCCAAATTCTCCCCGCCTTCTACTAGTCTGGGACATGTGGCACAATTTCATTTGCCACAAACCCTTTGTAAATATTTTTCTTTTGCACAATCCCTTTGGAAAAAATCCCAATCTCTCCCGCCGCGCTCCGCCATTCCGGTGCCCGGGGACACATGGCATGCTCGAATGGTTGGTGGGGCAAGCGAGCCAAAAATTTTACTTTTGAAATTTGACAAAATACTTCGCCAAAATTATAACTTCTCCTCCGTGCTCGCCATTCGGTCTCGGGTGACACGTGGCAAAACGTGATTGGGCGCGGGCCCTTCCCTTCAAAATTTTCCATGCGCCAACACTTAGATGATTTTTCAATTTTTTCCTTTTGACACGTGGCAAGATCCGATTCACCGGCGGACTGCAAGGGGAAAATCTTCACTTTTGAAATTTTTCCAAACACCTTGTAAAAACCAAGTTTTCCTCCAACCCCGTTACTTTCTTGGACACGTGGCACAATTTCATTGGTGCAGGCCTTTCAGGGAAAATTTCCCACAAAAACTCCACCGGCCATAACTTCAAAAATACATGGAGTTAGGAGGAAAACTTTACCTTTATGGAAAGATGAGAAGAAGCTCTATCCAATGATGTAATTTCTAGAAAGTTTTGAGTGCCGAAAAATAAAAACATTATGACTGAGGCACAAGAGAGACAAGAATGGAAGGAGTTAGCCACAAAATGAGCAAGGGGTACATTTTGGATAACAAAGATTTGCACGCAAAACCTCCTTCTTGGTGATTATAGGCTTATGGTGTAATGCCTCTCTTGAGTACATTAATTCAGCTCATGTAGTAATCTTCACTATTGATGGCTCAAGTCCTTCTCGCTATCATTGGCATCCACCGATCTTCTACCACGCACCGAATTCTAATCATCCTGGTACATTTTTTTCTTTCTTATGTTGCTTACTTAGATGCTCATATAAGTTTGAGTACTCTTCATAGCTATGGTTATTTCCATAGAAAGAAAATGTAATATTCTCGAGGACATTTGAGCCTATAGTTGTCAGGAGATCTACACGTATAACATGTTCCACGAGGGAACTCACCTCTTCCTCCACCATGGTATTGTCCTCCATATCCACCATGATATCAACATCCTCTTCCACGACCTCCTTTAAAACATCCCTCATTATTTTCATAGCGCATTTGATTATGATCCTGATTTTGGTGCTCATTCTTGTTCTTAGATTTATCTATTACACTTTTCTCGTCAGCACCCAATGTCTATAGCATCCTGGATCTGACCAATCAACCGAAAATCTTCAGTATCATGGGTTGTGGAATGAAAATTTTTACAGTAACAAGATACATTCTTCCTTATCACACGCTGTAACAAAGGATAGTGACTAGCATCATGATTCAAATGACAGATCTCATAGTCCAACAGTAATGAGTGTACTATTCTATGAGGACAACTATCCTTGGTGTGACCTTCCACTTCACAATCTGTACACCAAATCCTTGAGCATGTTTCATGAGCTGAATTTTTAATAATTTTTCTAGTTTTTTTTCCATAGCTATAATCGTGCCTTTAAGAATGGACTAACAACAAGATATCAATTCTCCCAACTACTTCAGCATGTAAAGTTACTTCCAATAATTTTCACAGATCGTTGTATGTCTTATGTGACAATGCTCTTCGCAAGGTGAAATCAATCCTCCAACAAACCATGGTGCATGTCTTTGGCTAGCGTGAATATCATAAGATAGATTAGATATAAGTATCTTAAAAAGGGAATCATACTCACATACACTCTCGCAAAGTAATGCCTTGCTTAATATCGTTGAGTGCACATATACTTTTCGCTCAAATTTAGGGATATGGAACTCTTTCAAGAAAGCATCCTTCAGTGTTGCATAATCCATGCAACTTTGATCAGGGTCAAACTTCTTATACCAGATGTGTGCACGTCCTTGTAATGTAGTAGCAAATTGACTTGCCTTACACTCAAAATTCGTGATCCGTTTCATGCGTCATAATATTTCACACATATGCACATGTTCAAAAGTATCCTCTATACCTCGATATTCCAAGAGATGAAGAGACATATCCATATAGATATTTTGTTGTTGTGGGCCTTGACCATCCGATCCCGAACCTCCCGTGTTTCCTCTACCTCCGTAACTACTAGATCCACTAGAACTAGAACTACCTATACCTCTTGATCCTCCACCGTAGCTAGATTAGGACCTATAGATGTAATCCCCTATTCTCTGATAGTAGTACTATACTGAACCCCTACAATTTGTGAGGTATTTCAACTTCCAGAGGTGAATCCAACATTCTGTACACTCATGTTCGTGTGGATGATGCATCTAAAAATGTTCCTCTAAATAACATTGAAGACGTATGTCCTGTCATTAATGTACTTGTTCCCGACTTACTCTTTCTCTCCTACTTCCTAAGTTAGCTTGCTAGTTACTTGTCATACTAGATACGGGAAAACCAAGCACAAGGGCTAGGTCACCGGTGGATTAAGATGTGTACCGTGGCCTGTAGTCTTTTCCGATGCACTTCTGTGTGAAGCCAAGGGGGGTCTCTATTATGCTTTTAAGATGGGTGATTTCTTGATGCTCAAGCTCCACCTCTTCTACATGAGCTTTAAATCCTTCACAAGTCATCTCTCTCCTCAATGCCATACTTTCTACAATATTACACTTCTTCCGTGTCTCCCTCTCACATGCCTCATTATACTTAAGCTACATTTGCTCTCTCTACCTTTCGCCGCTAGGTCCGCCATATTTCACAAAACTTGTTCCCTGACCTCACACGAGGTGAGGTTTAGTTAGCCATCGGTTTACTCTCTAGGTTCAAAGTTACCATCAATATCTTGATCACTAGTGGAATACCTTGCAAATATGCTCCTCTAGGATATCACAAAAACTAGAATTCAGCTACCTCCGTGAAAGAATATGTTGAAATTAAATATTCCGAATATAATTGCTTAGAACACCATGAAACCATGTATCCACAATGTGATTCCTAATCAAATCAGCATCATAAAGGGCCTAAAATTATTCCTGTGTCTAGACAAGTGCGCGATATCTCCAATTCTACTTAGATGCATACGTAATCAGCCACTCGTATAATTCTACTTTGGAAAGATGGTGAAAAAGCTCTCATGTAAAGTGTCATATAGATTCTATTCTACCTAATCGTGTGCATTAAACTCAGATCCAATGTTGAACCATCATGCATATTCTTCCTCCAAATTATGTATCCACACCTCAATACTTACTACAGCTTAATCAATACGTCTTCATTGTGAACCATCCACGAAAACAAGCGAAAAAAAAGGCACCGACAATGGAACCAATGATGCAACCTAGAATTTACCAGATAACACCGTAGATGCACCTGGCACATCACTCACCTAGATCGAGCACTCACCCAAAGCATGCAAAGGTACCGTGTCCCTATTTAGGGTTGTTGTAGTAGGATGTTAGCATGATGAAGGTAGAAACATATAGATCCATAACTAATCCCTCATTCTACAAGGCATGCCATATTCATATCTAAGAAAGAACAATGTAAATAGATAATCATGATTGAATCAAGAACATGCACTACTCAATTACACATAGGAATGATACTCGATTCAGCCAATAACTTATATCTCGTTAATAACCACGAAGCTCCTTATAATAATGGCATTCTATACTGATGCGTGCATGGATCTGATATAGTAATCTAGTCATATACACATATCTCTCTATGCTTACCTCTTACACTCTACATATACCTATATATCTCTCTTCTCTATCTCTATATATCTATATATCTTACTAAGTGCTTCACATCATTTATATAGGGTGGGGACTTTCCCTTCACTACTTATCTATTCCAAAAATAGGCCGCATGCTATTAATAGCCATGTGCCATTTATAGGCATAGCCACACATGTAAGTGTGCTATCTATAGACCTCTTATAGTTAACTGAAGTGACAATCCTATTCTTAGCTCGTCTCCATATAAAACACTTTGATCTGATCCTCCAAACATATACAATGTGTGGCATGCATTTCTCTGCATTATTGGTGTGTTATGCACGCCATCTTCTAAAAATAGTTCTTCATGCTCAAAATTGACTAATTTTTAAATGTTGAACTTTCCCTCCATGCACGGTTTCTTCCTATCCATTTGCGCCCTTAAACTTTCCCTATTTTCCCGTGCGGACTTCTTATGTGAGTTCTATCAAATTTTCTCCGATCAAAAATATGACTATGAATTGGGTCTAAACACCTTGTAATAGGATAGAAAAAATGTCTTAGGAGTGTTGAGGGTGGTGAGAATCCTATATTATGGTTTTGAGCATCTAGACCTAAGAGGCCTATCTAGACCTAGGTTTGAGTGATAGGAATAAGGTATGTTTTGTGACTGTTTTGATGAATTAGGATATGTAAGGTAGTAAGATTATTGTAGAGAGGATGGTGACATGGAGATGAGCATGTAAGAACAATGAAGATACCAAGTAGGACAAGGTAATCTTAGTTTGATTGTGTCATTACCATGCTTTATCATTTATACATCATTTACTCTAAAATATTTAGATTTAATAAATAAAAATTAAATTAAATAAGTCATAATGATGACTAAATTAAAAAAATTAGTACATAGTGATGTATTAATATGGAAACATCCACCTAGTCATTTAAAAGTCTCTAAAACAATAAATGTATGAACACGAGATGTGACAAAATTTAAATTTATAATTTTTCCTTAAAATTTTTAATGATTATGTATCCAATTTGAACCTTACAAATTATATCATGTTAACATAGTAATATGAAATTATTTAAAATAGTCTCAAAGCTAGCAAGATATCTATAAAGAAGGTATAAATAGACATCTACTATATCTCCAAATAAGATATACATAAATGAATAATGTTAATCATTTTATGTAATTTTAACATGTGTAAAATAATATAGACCTTTAAATTTTTATTGGACAATGCTTTACAAGTTAGAAATCACCATAAGTTTTGTATGTGTTGTCAACATATAGTGTGATATTACAAAATATATCTAGATTTATCTCTCAATACGATGTTGTTTATATCAAATTTTCATATAATTATTTATATAACGAATATAGAAAGGAAGACATTGCATATATAGGTTAGTAATCATTTTGAAGTTAGTGGTCACTAACCATCAGAATTCTATAATTGTGAATATACAAATTAAGACATTATATAGGTTAATAATCATGTTGAAGCTAGTGGCTATTAGTCATTTTACTTCAGAATTGTGAATATAGAAATTAAGACATTAGATAGGTTATTAATTATATCGAAGCTAACGACCACTAGCCATCTTAATCTGGAATCATGAATATTATAAATTTAGACATTACATATGTTAATAATCATGTTGAAGTTAGTGGCTGTTATCCACTTCAATCTAGAATCATGAATATAGAAATTAAGACATTACATAGGCTAGTAATCATGTCAAATCTAGTGGATGCTAGCCACTTTAATTCATAATCATGAATATAGAAATTAATACATTGCATAGGTTAGTAATCATGTCGTAGATAATAGTTGCTAGCTAGTTTAATTTTTAATCATGAATATATAAATTATGACATTGCATAGGTTAGTAATCATGTGAAAAATAGCAGTCACTAGTCATTTTAATTTAGAGTTGTGAATATATAAATCAAGACATTGTTATCCCAAATTCACCCTTGAACAATTTGGTCAAAACATGCCCCGCACATACTGAGAAAATCTAAAGGCGACGATTAAGACCCATGAGCTCAAGTTCTAGAATGAGAAATAAAGGGATAGGAAATGTTGATCCAAGGAACGTAGGGTCTAAATGAGGTTGAATGACACAAATGAAATCAGAGGCCCAAAAGAGTAAAAAAATGACCCCATGTAGGAAATTCAAGAAACGGCCCCGTAGAACGAGTCGTTCTTTAAATCCAACAGAAAAGTTAGAGGCAAGCTCTAAAATGGAATAGCAGGGTTAGGGAGAAGAAACAATGTCAAAGAACTAGAGGATCAAAGGAAAAAGAATGGAGAAGGTTCAAAGTCTTTGGGCTCTGCAAATGATTCAGAATGAGCCCCAAAATTGGCTAAGTATGGAGGAGATAGTGGAAGCTGCCAAGTGTCCAAATGGCACACCTCTAAAGGATAAAACCAAAAGGTAGACTCAAACTTGCACCAGGCCTTCATCTGTCCAAAACCCCAAAATTTGCACCGGATGTTGAAAATTTTTCGACTCAATGGAAGTTGCCAAGTGTCTTAACGATGCACATTCAAAAGCGGGACCCTGGGTTGAGACTCAAATGAGCGCGGTCTCACCACATGTCCTAGGTCCAAAAGGGATAGATTCATGGGGTTGAATAGTCAAAGAAAAGGTAGGCCAGTGGAGGTAA
Source organism: Taxus wallichiana var. yunnanensis (assembly GCA_018340775.1). Lineage (NCBI taxonomy): Eukaryota > Viridiplantae > Streptophyta > Pinopsida > Cupressales > Taxaceae > Taxus > Taxus wallichiana. The sequence continues at coordinate 459,825,906 of CM031239.1, read as the reverse complement.
CCAAGTTTCAACATGGTGCTACTTCAAAGGTAGAGTCTGGAGGTAGTTTTCAGATAAGCGCCAAGTCTCCATGTGTCCAGGGTCAGACTTTTAGCCTGCCAAGCAAAAAGACTAAGGGGAAATTAAAAGGGATCTCGAGCATCTTGTGGAAGCTGCCACATGTCACCTGATGTGATTTCAAAATAAAAATGTAGGGGCCAAATCTCCAAGGTACGCAAAGCTACCACATGGACCCTTGAAGTATGACAAAATCTTTAAAATATTGCGCACTCACGATCTAAATTTTCAAATGGCCATATCTTTTGGTGGAGGCTCGATTTTGGTGGGAGAAGACTTTACGGAAATGTATCAACACCCTCTATTCCATGAAAACATAAAATATCATTCTTAACAATATTTGGTGAGTGTAAAATGGGAAAAATTATTCCGGGCCATTAATGCAGAGCCTTATTTCTCCAACTACTAGATCGATTATATTTGATCACGGGAACCAAACATGACATATTTGGGGAATATTTTAGAAAGGAATTGATTAATAGTGGTTGAGATTTCAAATTAGGATTTAATGTGTATCTCTAGGTGGTTGAAGCAGGATTCAATTTTTCCCTCCTCTCTCTCTTATTCTTCCTATATATTATAACATAGGGGCATATTCAAAAGGTTGCTCATTGTTCCTCCTTTGCCCCCCTCTCTTTTTCTTTTTAGGGTAGAACATGGAGTCTAAGCCTCCTCCCATGGATATTTAATGGTTTTTCTTGCCTCTTTCCCACTGATGATGTATTGTGTAACATTTTGGAGTATTAGAATCTGCTTTGTGATGTATTTGTCCATCCTTGGCTTATTTTGTTGTCTATTATTACCTCTCATTATTAGTGTATTCTCTGTGCATACTCGATGTTTGTTGCAAGTCCTAGGAGATGTGCTTGATGGGTTTCAAAGTGATGTCTTTGTGAAATCTATATTTGTTATGTGGTGCATCTCATCCATCCTCTCCTCTACTCACCTCTCTCTACTTGGTGGTCGGGTTTTTTATTCAACCACTTCCTTTTCTAGTGTATGACCACTTTAGTGTAGGATTTCTTTCACTATTTCTTTCTCTCTACTTCCTTGGAATGGTTAGATTAGGATAGTTTATCTTTTCCCTGCATTAGAGTAGTTTATGGCAGGTAGTTTAGGATTAAGAACCGGCTTTCTCCAGAGGACCATCTCAGGGCTTAGTGTAGGATTTCTTTCACTCTCTCCTTCTCTCTGGTTCCTTGGAATCGTTAGATTAGGATATTTTAGTTTTTTCTGCATTAGAGTAGCTTGTGGCGGGTAGTTTAGGATCAAGAAAAATCTTTCTCTATAGGACCATCATTGTTCCTCCATTGCCCCCCCTCTCTCTTTCTTCCTTAGGGTAGAACGTGGAGTCTAAGCCTCCTCCCATGGCTCTGTAATGGCATTTTCTTGCCTCTTGCACACTAATATTATACATCGTAACATTTTAGAGCAATAGAATTTGTTTTTTGATTCATTTTCCATCCTTGGCTTATTTTGTTGTCTCCTCTTACCTCTCATCATTTCAAGGTATTTTGTGCATACTCGATGTTCATTACAAGTCCTAGGAGTTGTGATTAATGGGTTTTGAAATGGTGTCTATGTGAAATATATATTTGTTCGTGGTGCATCTTGTCCACCCCTGTCCTCTTCTCACCTCTCTCCACTTTAGGTGGTCAAGTCTCGTGATTCAACCACTTCCTTTTCGGTTTATCACCGCTTAGTGTAGGCTCTTTCACCCTCTCTCTCTCTCTCTATTCCTTGGAATGGTTAGATTAGGATAGAATAGGTTCTACTGTAGTGGATTAGTTTGTGGCGGGTAGATTAGGAAGCAAGAAATGAATTTCTCTAGAGGGCCATCTCAGGTTTGCAAGTCCCACAACTTGAGAGATGGTCCCATGTCGTGAAATCACACTGAATGCCCCACTCCACACCTAGGACATTTAAGGGTGTTTTGATTCTACACTAACAGTTTTGGCACACTTGGTGGGACAGTCGGAAGCACCTTACCACTTCATTTAGTAGCTTGGTGTGTTCCTTGTAAATTTAGCCTTTTGAGGCATATACAAGCACATCTAGCAACTCCATCTAGTCAATAACCCATTCTCCGAGTTGTAAACCTTTTCCATACATTTCCACTTATTTTCGTCTATTTTATTCTTCCATATCTTTCATTTTCTCCCATTACATGAATTATTGCAATCATCACTTCATTCCCTTCATAGAACTCACACTTACAACAAGTAATGCAAGTCACCTCCAATGCATTTCCCAACTCCTCCAAATCAGCATTATAATCAAATCTAGGACCATTATTCTTACCCATATGAGCAGGGTCAAATTTAATTTGGCCATGGAGATTATCAAGAATAAGGGGATGCATAAAATGGTGACAACTATGTGGAGAGTGCTGGTTTATTGGAGAAAATTCAAAAAATGGAGATTGGCATGGTTCAGTCAAGGGTCATAGCACAAATTAAGGCATTCAATATTGGTTGCATGGCACCTTGTCCATGGGAAGGCCCTTTTCCAAGACATTATAGCCCTCAGGAGAAGCTGGACTTCATGGTTGGAATGTTGCCTCAACTTACACAATGGATTGAGGAGATTGAGGCCTATGAGTTGGACACAAGACAACCTTGTCAATGGGTAAGTCCACCACTTCCTAGCTCTTCATTTTCTCTTTCTCAAACTTTATCATTTTAGCACAATCAAGAGTCAAGCCCCTCACTTTCTGCCCCAAGTGTTAGTTTCTTTTCTCCATCTCCTGATCTCCCATCCCACCTCAGTTCCTTTGTCCTTTTCCCTTCCAAACAGTCATCCCCTCTAAATAAACAAGAAGTTCCACTTCTCTCCCCACCAAAAACAATTGCAAAACTAGTTGAACCCCAACCTATCACTCCTCTTGCTTTCCCAAGTCCATGTTGGGAAGAGACTAAAGGATCCAGTCAAGGACAACAAGAAGAGAAGCTCAATAGAAAAGAAATAATAGACAATCTAATGAGTTGGGCTGCTAAATTTGGGTTTACAAATATCCCCTTGATGCTCAAGCCAATAGAGGAGGTCAAGGTTGAAAATCCAATGGTGGTGAGGCTGAATTTCTTTGTAGAGGAGGAGGACCATACAGTTCCAGAGGCTCCAAGTGTGGAGCAGGCTATAGAAGGACCTTCAGTTCTTCCTCCCACTTCATCCCCTTCAAGCTTTGATGTTGAAGAAGAGTTTGAGCTTTCAAACTTTATGTTGGAGGATGAAGAGAACCATGGTGAGCAAGTTGCAGATCAGGAGGACACCATGGAGGAGGTCAAGCATATGCAACAAGACAACCAAGAGACAAATTATCTATCTGACTTGGAGGATTTCTTTGATGAAGAAGATCCCATGGAGATTACATCATTTTCTCCTCCATCATTCACCTTTCAAGCACATGATCTTGCTGCCATGGAGGAGAGCATTCAAGGAAAACATTCGTGTCTCATAATGGCCCTCTAGAACCAAAGTTGGAAGATATGAGTCTTCCATGTTCTTCACAAGAAAAGGAAGAGAAAAGGCAAGAGGATGTCATCATCCCTCTCACACCATTTGTAGTGCCCACTTCCCTTTGACACCTTTTGATATTGATCTTGATATTGTTGATTACATTATGGACATTATTATGGTTTTGATTTAGTACGATGTTAGATGTTGGACCATGGATTATTGTTGATTTGATTTAGTTATGATGCATGATGATTATTAGAGACACTTCATATGTGGATGATGATATACTATTTGACATGGATATATTATGAATGTTGTTCGGACATGTGATGTTTGGATATTGTGAGTAGACCTAGAAAATGGACATTATATGATGATGATATAGTTGTTGATATAAATTGTAAGTGATATTGTTGATTGCCTTGATGTTGTTGTGATTCATATGTATAGATGAGTTTGTGATTATATCATGTTGGATTTTTTGATATGGCCATGGCGCCAAAGGAAGTATTTGTTTTTTTGTAGGTTAAAGTATCACAAAAATATTGGGGGATTGGAGACCAAGCACATTGGAATTCTAGATGAATTCAACAAGGTCACCATGGCAACATGTTTTTTTTTTTTTTTTGTGTTGTTTTTGTTAGGGATTCCCATGGGGGGATTACCTTTGAATGTGACCAAGGGGCTTTATGTATTTATTAATGTGGTTTCTTTTATTAATGTTTGCATGTGTTTATTTTGTGGTGCTTTTACCCTTTTTCATTAGTTATTAAATGTTGTGTTAATGTTGTGAATAATCATGTTGTTAAAGTAAACAAATCAATATGTCATAAGAAAGTAATTAGTGAAGTGGTTGGATTTTGTATTAAATGTTGTAAGTATGTGTAAGTGACCTTGTAAGTGATGTGTAAGTTTACTTCTGAGTGTGAAACACTCCACCTTCTTGGAAATTCGAATTTGTCCTTGGAGGCTGATTTTGGAGGCTTGTGGGACAAGTAAAACTTGTCCCATACCTCTTAACTTTATTTACCAACCATACCTATGGTTGGAGGGTTGAATTTAGACCTTCTTTATGCATTTTGATATGACTAATTATAATTTTTAATTGCACTCTTCTTACATTTTATTAAATTCAGTCCTTATGGGGTGTGGGCTTTTTGGAGTGTGTAAGTTTATTGTCATATTATTCACCCACCTCTTTATTGTGCATTGGAGAATGAATTTGAATTTTGTGTTGGAGTTGAGGATGTGTGATGTGGCATCCTACATGGATCCACCTCATCCTCTTCTCTTCCCTCTTCTATAAAATTATAACTCCTTGCTTTGTTTTGGGTTGTTGAACATTTTGCATACTTCCTTTTGGGTGAAATTTTGTTGTGTGGAGCTCTTGCTTTTGGAAGGAGATTGGAGACCTTTGCATGCTTGTTGGTTGTTGATTTTGGACTGTATTTTGGCATTGGAAAGCTTGTTGTTTTGGAACTTAGACAACTCCTTCATGGAGAGGTAAGAGCTTGGCTCTTGAAATACTCTTTTTCTTTATGAATGTACATGTTATTGTGTGAATGTTTTAGCATGTTTGTGGGCTGTTTGGGTAGACTTCCTAGGAATGGTGTAGGAGAAGGCTATAGGAATCTATGTGGGGGCATAAGGGAATTCTAGTGGAATTAGAAATTTGTGCGAGATGGAGTTGTGATTGTGTTTCTACCTTGGAAAAGAAATGGCATTGCATTTCTTACTTTGTGGGGGCATAAGGAAATTTGTGGGGGCATAAGGAGGGATTGTGGGGGCATAAGGATATATGGGAGATGTTTTATATTGGTGGTCTATTACAGGTGGATACCCAATTCCCATTACAAGGAATAATCAGCTTCCCCATAATTAATTTCTCCTTTGGCTTGCTTGATGGAGCCTTAGTCTTGTTTGTATGTTTTAATGTAGTTGTAAACTACATTCTATTTTGAACTGTGTTTAAAATGTGAAAATGTTGCATGTGTGTTGTGGAAGCCTTGTTTCCATGGGTTGAATCACATCTTTTATTGCATTATGGTTGGGGCTCGGGGCCAATGAAGAAGGATGGCTTCTCCTCTTCATTGGATGTCTTGGTTAGGTGGAGAGCGTTGCCTTTCCCTGCCTTTGTTGTGATCCAAAAGGAGAAATTTATGTTGTTGTTCTAGAGCAGAGGAGAAAGACAGTTTGATAGTTCCATGTGAAATGAAATCTCATTGTAACCTTTCCCACCTTGAAGTGGATGATTTGTATATTATTTTTAATGGAAAGATACTTTGTATTAAGCTATGAAAGTTATGTATTCCAAGTTGTGAAAGAGATATACTCTATTCTGATCATCTGAAAGAAAGAAATTGGAAATCTATTATTTGCATTCAAGGAATTGAAAGATGTAAAGTTGTATTATTTTTTTGAAATCAATAAAGGATTGCAATACTTTTCTTCAATTTGCATTGTTGCATTGAAATTGATCATCAATTTGTGATTTGAAACCTTTGTTTGGAAAATTGAAAGAGGAATACGTATGAAGGAAATATATGGAACTCTGTTCTTTTGAAATATGTTAAAATTGGAAATCAGACCTTGCATTTTATCTGTTAAATGGTTTGTTTGTATCAACTAAATGTCTTAGGCTGGAATGGAAATGAATCTCCATATTTGGAAGATGAAAAATGATAAATAGCCCTTTTAAATCTGATCTCTGTTTTAAATTTTAAAACTAGGCAAATACTTCTCTAAAATGCATAGTTCGAACCTGCAACAATAAAATGACAAATTAAATGATTGAATTGAAGTAGTAGGCCCTAAAAAAGTTCAAATAGATTAAAACACTTAAGGAAATATTTCAAAAATTAGAAAAATCGAGGCTCAAACCGTTTTGCGGTCATTTCTGTCAAGAAACAAAAATGTTCAAATTTGTAAGTCAATTAGAAAAATTGAACCTTGAATCCTTCCTTAAATCCATTTAGGAACAATCCTCCATGTCTATTTGACATGTTGAGAGAGGAGGAAGATCAAATTGAATAAATCTAACAAGCTAAAAATTTACCAGTTTGCACTTTGTATAAGCCTACAAGTTGTTTTCTTAAAATTGACCCCTTAAACTTTATCAAAACAAAAATTAATGAGCTCTATGCAAAGAGGACGTTGAGATATTTCTAGAAAGTCCTCATTTTTCCCAAACTAAGCTCTCTATCAAACGTTATGGCCTTCTGAAGTTTTCTTCATTTGGCATTAAAAATTTAGGAAAAATTCCTTGGTGGGACCGCGGCCCGAATTTTTCCTTTAGACTTAGGAAAATTTTTGGGAAAATTTTTTATAAATTTACCCCACTCACTTGTAACCAATCAGGTGATGCCATGTGGTGTCACGAGCCATCGGTGAATGAACGTGTCCCTTTTTATCTTTTGCGACTCATAATTTTTTTAGAAAATTTTCCAAGTTTTCCCCATTGTCCCACCACCCCGCAGCCAATCAGGGGCTTCCACGTGGCATCGTAAGGTGCCGACAAAGGCACAAGTCTATGTAACCTCTTAGCCCTTCGAGGTGTTAATTCAATCTTATCCCTATGGCCTCACTTTCCCGCATTGGCCAGAGTGCGGGCCCAAAATCTACTTTTCACCCCGTGCGGGAGAATTTGCAAATGTCTCCCGCCACCCTGCCTTTCCCCGCTTTTCCCCGCGTTGCCTTAGGGATAACCACACGTCCCTTGTGAACTTGCGAGACCCATGGGAGCATGCATGCAAATGTGATTTTTTCCCCGCATGGGAAAAATTTTCTCAATATCTCCCGCGGCTCGCCAACCCGCCCGCCCTTTTGGAAAACTTTCACCCTTGGGCCCGAGCCTACTCTTGGGAAAATTTTCACCCCAAGGCAGCCGGCGGCCATAACTTGAAAAATATGAGGACTTAGGATGAATTATTTATATCAATGGAAAGGTGAGAAATTTTCCTATCTAATGGAAGTGATTTAGGAAATTTTAAATGCGATAAATGTAAGTAAAATCAATTTGAAACTTTAATCCTGTTGGAGAATGGGTATGGTGAGGATTTTCCTCTCGAACCTAATTGAAACCTCTAACCATAAATTTTAGACCTTATGACCTCTAATAAAAATTAATACAAATAAATTATACTCTAGTAGATTTAAATTGTTCAGAACCTATTAGTGACAATTGTTGTCTTGTAACATGGTTGTAGATTCTTTTAATCAAAAAAATATTCCATAATTTTCCTAACTAATCCTAGGTTGTTCTTGGATCTCAAGTGGGTTGTTTTAACGGGCATTACACTTGGTATCAGAGTAGTGGTTCAAAATCTTGGACCATTGGGCACACTAGAAAACTTGAGACATGAAACTTAAACCTAACACACTTTTAAATCTAAAAATAACTTAGTTTAGAAATTGCATATTTTAGTAAACATTGAAATTGAATAAAAATTAAAAACAAAAGAACTAACTCTTTCCTTGGTCTTTGCAGGAGGTGCAAATGGGACAAGGGGAATTTTCACATAGACTAGACTTACCACAACTAGATCATGATGTAATAGCCATCCTACCGCAAATTTTGTAGACTCTTCAGAATGTTAATACCACTTGTTGTTGCGAAAGTCACAAAGAGGAGGATGCAAATCGGAAGCTTCAGGTTGATCACTCTAGCATCCAGTGTGATTGCACAACATGGAAACCTCTCTCCAAGTGTGGGACTTGTGAAAATGAGAGAGGAATCTCCATATTAGAGGTTGGTTCCTCAAACTCCTCCGATTTAGATCTATATTTGCACAACTACAGAGGTTCAAATCCTAATCCTACTCTAAATTGTAAGGAGACAGGGATAGAAGTGCAATAATTGAAACTAACTAAAGATGGTGATGCACCAAAAGGAGTGGTGAATATTTTTGTCATACAAATAGACACAAACCAAATATTACAACATAAAACATACACAGGCTGATAAGATATAATTTAGGGTCTGAAATGAAGCAAATAATACAAACAAAGGATTGAAACTCATTCACAAAGCTTGCATTATCATTTCCAATGTCAAAACCACTGCATTACAACCTCAGAGAGGTAAAAACTATTACTGAGCTCTTTGAAGAGGTCTGGTTCTTGCAAAAATCACTTGCTTTGGAGGTGAAAGAAGAAGTCTGCTATGCCAAAAAATGTTCCACCCTTTAGAAATGAGCCAAATAGATTTTTTTATTTTACATTGCATGGGTCGAGCCGGGAGAGAGAAAACGTCCACAAAAATGTGGAAGCCCATTCCTCATTGACTGCAAATGCATTAAATCAGTATGGAGGACCTTACAAACCCATACCCTGCCATTTTGAACTGAATTGGAGGAGAATGTGACCCATTCTTTATTAAATTTGGTCGCTGAAATGTCACTTCTGGCCATGAACACGCGTCAGAGCCGTTTCTGAATTTTCTCTCTTAAAACTCCACCAAAATGAAAAATTGACCCCATAATCTTGTAGAGAATTTTATAAGCTTTCCAATGATATAAAGAACGTGCAAATCCAAGCTCTGGATCGAAAGATATGGCGATTTGAAGATTTAGGGCACAAAACAGGCAAAAATGGGTTTTGAAATTTTTTCCCGCGCTCTGCCACCTGGACGACACGTGTTGGGTGCTGATTGGATGAAAAATTCTCTCTCCTTCCCTTTCCCATGGGTTTTCCTTGAAAGTTTTGACTTTTTGAACTTTTAGAAAAAAATCATTTTTTCCCCGCATCCCCGCCACTTGGGACACGTGGCATTATCTAGTTGGAGGATAGGGGCGCGGGGTCATCCTTCAACTTTTAGTTTTTTGCCAAAACCTTTGCCAAATTCTCTAATTACTCCCGAGCTCCACACTCCCCTTCTCCTTAGGACATGTGTCCTCTTTTTATTAGCTCGAGCCAATGATTCAAACCTTGCCCTTTTAAATTTTGGACGTTTTCCCTTGTGACACGTGGCGTTATCTCGATTCATCCTCGAGCCTGCCGGATTTTCGTGTCGTTCGCGTCCCTTAGGCCCGGCTGTCCCAAACTTTTTGGGACAAAAACTTCCGATCCGCCCGATTTGGGCTTCTCTGTCCCTCTTTCACCCGATGACACATGGCATTAATTGATCGGCTCTCGGTTCCTTCTAAAATTTATCGCGTCTTCTGATCCCTTTGTCCCAATGTCCGGATGAAAGTTCTCTATGCCCGCCGATCGGGTGGTTCACGTCCTTCGCATCCTCAAGGCCCAAATGTCCCGTGATGAATTCCGCTCGTATTTAATCGATTTTGCTTTTACCTTCAGCCGGTTCACCTTTTGCGTCCGCGCGTCCCTATGTCCCAACTGTCCTAGTGCTGCGTAGACCTCCTAGAGGCTTTTCGGTTGGTTCGCGCCTCGACGTCCCAACTATCCCAAGGGACGCCTGGATAAGGACTTAGCCAATTTTCATGATTTTTTCTAGCCCAAGCTTGTTTTTTTGTAACTTTTTCACCCTTTTTGGAACTTGCTCTTTTCTCCTTGCACGGGAGAGTTAGAAAAAAATCGAGGGGACCCTAGCAACATGATTTTTGCCTAGAATCAATCTATTTGCACAGGAATTGAGTTTTCATGCATGTTATCAAAATTTACCCAGGGGGTGAATTTTGGATAACACCACTCTAAGCTTGAGATGATCTATAGGAGGACATGTACCCAAATATGATAGAGTCCCTTCCATTGAGGGTTAGGTATCTCCTCTACCTAGTGAGGAGCATGGAGGAGAGAACTTCCATGTAGAGTTAGTAGGGTAGAGTCACCATAGAAGGGATAGGGTGACCGAGTTTTTGGCATGTAGAGAGATCTCGGAGCCCTAGGCTTAGGGATGAGCATAATGAGAGGCCTAGAGGCCATCAAATCATAGTTGTAGATCACATCAGGGAGATCCTGAAGCTTCAACCATCACATTATTCTGGTGACATAGGTGGATTTTAGGTAGAGGCCTGGTTAGTGAGCTTGAGCGGATGCTTCAAGCTCTGTCCTTGTTCTAGCAACACGAAAGCTCATGTTGTGATCCATCTACTGAGGGATGGAGCTAGTGTCTGGTGGAGGACAGAGGAGTAGAAGCTCCATGTTGATTCTGAGACAATGACTTGAGAGCTATTTGAGGAGAGGTTCAGGAGTAGATATTTGTCACAAAGGTTCATACAGCAGAGGATCGATGAGTTCCATGACCTTCGACAGTGTCTCTTTCAGTAGTAGAGTATGAGAGTAGGTTTTTGGATCTACTCTAGTATGTTGAGTACATGCAGGATGAGTAGGTACAGATCCACAGGTTCATTCGGGCCTGAACTTGGACATCGAAGGTGCGGTTTAGATCCACTACCAAAAAAATTTAGCAGAGGTTGTTGAGAAGGCCTACATAGCAGAGGAGACTTGGGGAAGACCCAGCAGGCTAGAGACCAAGTACGAAACTACATACAGTAGATGTAAGATAGTAGATCGAGGGGGTCAAATCCTCCTCCTCGTGGTGGCCAAATTTCTTCATAATCATCATTTAGACCCCAGCAGTAGTAGTCCCACCCACCTTATAGACCTCCAGAGATTTGATGCACAGAGAGGTTAGAGTATGGGGCCTCCTCCAAGGAGTCCCATCAGGACACAGGGTGGACATAGAGCTCGATCAGGTGGGAGCTTTCCAGTAGAGGCCATAGTAGACCACCGTTGGATCATTAGGATCCATAGCATAGACTTCTAGAGCACCTACTAGAGGTGCTACTCATTGGAGAGGATCAGGCGGTTGTTTTGGTTGTGGAGTTGTGGGAAATTTTTGGAGAGACTACCCTTAGAACCCTAACAAGGGTAAGACACAGATCTTAGAGCCGACTGTTGGTGACATGGGACATAGCCATAGGATTTATGCAGTGGTTGAGAATGACCCAGTTGAGCATCGATTATATTCATTGAGACTACAGTAGCATTGGGGGTATTCCTACCTCTATATTGTTTGATTCTGGTTCTTCTGACTCTTTCATTGCACCATCTTTAGTAGAGTGATGCAGGCTGGTGGCAGTTAGGTAGGGTCTTTGTTGGGATGTTGAGATGGCTTCTGGAGCCAAGATCTCTATAGACTCCTTAGTTAAGGAGTGTGTGGTGGATTTGGGACCTTTCACCACTACCTCGGATCTCCATATCCTTCCTTTGGGCTCTTATGGAGTCATCTTGGGTATGGATTGATTATCAGCACACAAGGCCAAAGTGGATTATTACCATAAGATTATATCTTGTGCAAATTATTTGGGAGTTGAATCAGTGATTTGGGGCTCAAGAGACCTATTTCTATTCACACATCTCTGCTATGTAGCTTAAGTGGTGTGTACGACAAGGTTGTCAGTTGTATTTTGTTACAATCAGTGACAGATCAGAGGATGGATCTAGTGGACCATCGCTAGGTGATCACCCCATTTTGAGAGAGATTGTTGATGTCTTTCTAAAGGAGCTACTAGGGTTACCACCTCCACATGAGATTGATTTTTATATAGATCTATTTTTTGGAGCAGAGCCTATCTCTCAAGCACCTTATCGAATGACCATGCCAGAGCTTTGTGAGCTCACGTTGTAGCTTGAGGTCCTTTTGGAGAAAGGCCTTATCCATCCTAGTGTATCCCCTTGGGGTGCACTAGTGATCTTTTTGAAGAAGAAGGATGGATCCTTGCGGTTGTGTATTGATTACCGCCAGCTAAATAAGGTAATAATCAAGAATCGTTATCCCCTTCCACGCATTGATTATTTATTTGATCAAATGAAGGGAGCCACAATTTTCTCTAAGATTGATGTTAAATCAAGTTACCATTAGCTTTGAGGATTTCAGAGGTGGACATTCATAAGACTACCTTCTGTATGAGATATGGCCACTATGAATTCACAAAGTGGTACCTTTTGGTTTAACTAATGCCCCCATAGTATTTATGAGTTTGATGAATGGGGTTTTTCATAACTTCTTAGATTGCTTCATGCTCATCTTCCTAGATGACATTTTTATTTACTCACGTATGCGTGAGGAACATGAGGTGTACCTTCGCTATTTCTTGAGTGTCTTCGTGAGAAGCATATTTATAGGAACTTGGAGTAGTGTGCATTCTTTCGGATGGACGTGTAGTATATGGGACACATAATTTTTGGGGTAGGTATCATCATCGATCCTTCCAATATTAGAGATAATGCACCCACTATCATGTGACTGAGGTGCGTAACTTCATGGGATTAGCAGGATACTACCAGAGATTTTTTCAAGACTTCTCTCAGATTGCACACCCCATCACTTCCCTTCAGAGGAAAGGGAAGAAGTTTGTTTGGTCGGATATATGTGAGTAGGCCTTCAAGTACACTAAAGGAATGTCTCACTACAACACCTATTCTTGTAGTGCTAGATCCACAGGTGAGTTTTTCATTTACATAGATGCTTCTTTAGTAGGGCTTGGAGGTGTGTTGATGTAGGAGGGTAGAGTAGTGGCTTTTAAGTCTCACAAACTCAAATATTATGAGCTTAATTATCTAACTCATGATCTTGAGCTTGTGGTAGTTGTGCATGCTTTTTAATTCGATCAAGGAACTTTTTCTTGGTCAAAGATTCACACTTAGGATAGATCACCTAAGTCTTCGCCACCTCTTCACACAGCCCAATCTCAATGCTTGTTAGTGGTATTGGATGGAGTTTCTTTGTGAGTATGATATGGAAATAGAGCATGTGAAAGGGAAGGAGAATTTGGTGGAAGACGCTCTTAGTAGATGGAGACATATGGCTATGGCTACCTCAGTGAGAACAGATTTGTGGAGTAGGATTCTTTAGCAGCTTCCTCTTGACAACTTCTACATTACAGTTCGAGTAGAGATCGAGTCTCAGAGACCCCTCGAGGGGAATTTTGATGGTTTTTCTTTAGAGGAAGATGGTATTCTCAGGCATAGAGGTTGGATTTATGTTCCCAGAGATGGAGGCTTGAGGTAGGACATCTTGGCAGAGGCACATCATGCACCCTATTCAGCCCATCCGGGGTGAAGAAGATGCACACCACCTTGAGACAGTTATATCATTAGAGAGGACTTCAGAGAGACGTGGCCTAGTTCATGTCACAATGTTTAGAGTGCTAGAGAGTTAAGGTTGAGCATCAACATCTAGCTAGCCTTCTTTTCCCTCATGTGATACCGAGTGGAAATGGGACACCATTTCCATGGAATTCATTGTTGGGCTACCGATGTCGAGATATCACCATGATGCCATCATGGTCACGGTTGATAAATTGACAAAAGTGGCTCACTTTTCTCTAGTGAAGACCACTTATATAGCTAGCTAGAGTAGTGGTATGGGTATATTTGGATGAGATTGTCAGGTTGCGGGATTCTGTGGAAGATCATTAGTGACCGTGATCCTTTGTACACTTCCCATTTTTAGACTACCATACAGCATGCCCTCGAGACGAAGATTAATTTCAGCATAGCATATCACCCTAAGATAGATGGACAAACTAAGTGGGTGAATCAGATTTTAGATGACATGCTTAAGATGTATGTGATGGATCAGCAGTCTAGATGGGAGGAGTACCTGTACTTAGTGGAGTTTTCCTACAATAATAGTTTTTAGAGTTTTATAGGCATGGATCCTTTTCAGGATTTGTATGGTAGAGAGTGTAGGACACCTCTTAGTTGGGACATGCTAGAGGACAGGGTTTCTCTTGGACCAACTTTGTTGCAAGACATGGAGCAGTAGGTGGTTTTGATCAGATAGAGACTACAGGAGGCATAAGATAGGTAGAAGAAGTATGTAAATCAACATAGGACCAACCATAGTTTTGATGTGGGCATGAAGGTGTTTCTTTGTGTTAGGCCACATAAGAGCCTTATCCATTATGGAAAAGGTTCTAAGTTAGCTCCTAGATTTTTGGTCCTTTTGAGATCTTGGAGTGTATCGGCCCTTTGCCTACCGTCTAGCATTTCCACCTATCTTGTCTCGCATACATGATGTGTTTCATGTTTTAGTTCTTAGGAGATATATTGCAGATCCTTCTCATGTGTTGGATTGGACCTCATTGCAGGTGCAGGATTAGGGGAAAGTGATGGTGGATCCCATTCACATTATAGATCATAGGACCTTGGGCCTTCGAGGAAGAGAGATTGATCAGGTCCGGGTGCGGTGGGATAGATAGATATGACAAGACTACAGCTACATGGGAGGATGTTACATTATTGCGGGTTCAATTTCCACATTTTTCTAGTGATTTCCATGAGGAATTCGAGTCTAAGGGGAGGGGGATGTAGTGCCCACTTCTCTTTGACACCTTTTGATACTAATCTTGATACACGCTGATTATATTATGGACATTATTATGGTTTTGATTTAGTACGATGTTAGATTGGACCATGGATTATTATTGATTTGATTTAGTTATGATGCATGATGATTATTAGAGACACTTCATATGTGGATGATGATATACTATTTGACATGGATATATTATGAATGTTGTTCAGACATGTGATGTTTTGATATTGTGAGTAGACCTAGAAAATGGACATTATATGATGATGATATAGTTGTTGATATAAATTGTAAGTGATATTGTTGATTGCCTTGATGTTGTTTTGATTCATATGTATAGATGAGTTTGTGATTATATTTATATCATGTTGGATGTTTTGATATGGCCATGAGGCCGAAGGAGGTATTTTTTTTTTGTAGGTTAAACTATCACAACAAACATCGGGGATTGGAGACCAACCACATTGGAATTCTAAATGAATTCAACAAGGTCACCATGGCAACATGTTTTTTGTGTGTGTTTTTTTGTTAGGGATTCCCATGGGGGGATTACCTTTGAATGTGACCAAGGGGCTTTATGTATTTATTAATGTGGTTTCTTTTATTAATGTTTGCATGTGTTTATTTTGTGGTGCTTTTACCCTTTTTCATTAGTTATTAAATGTTGTGTTAATGTTGTGAATAATCATGTTGTTAAAGTAAACAAATCAATATGTCATAAAAAAGTAATTAGTGAAGTGGTTGGATTTTGTATTAAATGTTGTAAGTATGTGTAAGTGACCTTGTAAGTGATGTGTAAGTTTACTTCTGAGTGTGAAACACTCCACCTTCTTGGAAATTCGAATTTGTCCTTGGAGGCTGATTTTGGAGGCTTGTGGGACAAGTAAAACTTGTCCCATACCTCTTAACTTTATTTACCAACCATACCTATGGTTGGAGGGTTGAATTTAGACCTTCTTTATGCATTTTGATATGACTAATTATAATTTTTAATTGCACTCTTCTTACATTTTATTAAATTCAGTCCTTATGGGGTGTGGGATTTTTGGAGTGTGTAAGTTTATTGTCATATTATTCACCCACCTCTTTATTGTTCATTGGAAAATGATCTTGACTTTTGTGTTGGAGTTGAGGATGTGTGATGTGGCATCCTACATGGATCTACCTCATCCTCTTCTCTTCCTTATTCAATAAAATTAGAACTCCTTGCTTTATTTTGGGTTGTTGAACATTTTGCATACTTCCTTTGGGAAAAATTTTGTTGTGTGAAGCTGTTGCTTTTGGAAGGAGATTGGAGACCTTTGCATGCTTGTTGGTTTTTGATTTTGAACTGTATTTTGGCATTGGAAAGATTTCTATTTTGGAACTTAGACAACTCCTTCATGGAGAGGTAAGAGCTTGGTTCTTGAAATACTCTTTTTCTTTATGAATGTACATGTTATTGTGTGAATGTTTTAGCATGTTTGTGGGCTGTTTGGGTAGACTGCCTAGGAATGGTGTAGGAGAAGGCTATGGGGAATCCATGTGGGGGCATAAGGGAATTCCAATGCCATTAGAATTCATGTGGAGGGAGTTGGGATTGTGTTTCTACCTTGAAAAATAAATGGCATTACATTTCTTACTTTGTGGGGGCATAAGGAAATTTGTTGGGGGCATAAGGAGGGATTGTGGGGGCATAAGGATATATGGGAGATGTTTTATATTGGTGGTTTGTTATAGGTGGATACCCAATTCCCATTAGGAGGCATAAGCAAATTCCCCCATAGTTCCTTGCTCCTTTGGCTTGCTTGATGGAGCCTTAGTCTTGTTTGTATGTTTTAATGTAGTTGTAAACTACATTCTATTTTGAACTGTGTTTAAAATGTGAAAATGTTGCATGTGTGTTGTGGAAGCCTTGTTGCCATGGGTTGAATCACATATTTTATTGCATTATGGTTGGGGCTCAGGGGCCAATGAAGAAGGATGGATTCTCCTCTTCATTGGATGTCTTGGTTGGGTGGAGAGCATTGCCTTTCCCCTACCTTTGTTGTGATCCAAAAGGAGAAATTTATGTTGTTGTTCTAGAGTAGAGGAGAAAGATAGTTTGATAGTTCCATGTGAAATGAAATCTCATTATAACCTTTCCCACCTTGAAGTGGATGATCTGTATATTATTTTTAATGGAAAGATACTTTGTATTAAGCTATGAAAGTTATGTATTCCAAGTTGTGAAAGAGATATACTCTATTCTGATCATCTGAAAGAAAGAAATTGGAAATCTGTTATTTGCATTCAAGGAATTGAAAGATGTAAAGTTGTATTGTTTTTTTAAATCAATAAAGGATTGCAATACTTTTCTTCAATTTGCATTGTTGCATTGAAATTGATCATCAATTTTGATTTGAAACCTCTGTTTGGAAAATTGAAAGTGGAATACGTATGAAGGAAATATATGGAACTTTGTTCTTTTGAAATATGTTAAAATTGGAAATCAGACCTTGCATTTTATCTGTTAAATGGTTTGTTTGTATCAACTAAATGTCTTAGGATGGAATGGAAATGAATCTCCATATTTGGAAGATGAAAAATGATAAATAGCCCTTTTAAATTTGATCTCTATTTTAAATTTTAAACTGGCAAATACTTCTCTAAAATGCACAGTTCAAACCTGCAACAATAAAATGAAAAATTAAATGATTGAATTGAAGTAGTAGGCCCTAAACGAGTTCAAATAGACTAAAACACTTAAGGAAATATTTCAAAACTTAGCAAAATCAGGCTCAAATCGTTTTAGCTGCAATTTTGTTGTGTCAAGAAAGTTGAAAGGCTCAAATTTACAAGTCAATCAGATAAATTGAACCTTGAATCCTTCCTTAAATCCATTTAGGAACAATCCTCCATGTCTATTTGACATGTCGAGAGAGGAGGAAGATCAGATTGAATAAATCTAACAAGCTAAAATTTCCCGATTCGCATTGTATAAGCCTGCAAGTGTTTTCTTAAAATTGACCTGTTAAACTTTATCAAAACCCAAAATTAATGAGCTCATGCAAAATAGGATGTCAAGATCTTTCCATAAAGTCCTCATTTGCCCCAAACCAAGATCTCTATCAAAATTTATGGCCTTCTGAAGTTTTCTTCACTTGGCATTAAAATTTTGGGAAAATTTTCCTTGGCGGGCCCACGGCCCAAATTTTTCCCTTAGCACTTAGGAAACTTTTTGGGAAAATTTTATAAATTTTCCTTGCCAACTCGAAACCAATCAGGTGATGCCACATGATGTCACGAGGCATCGGCAGAGGAGCGGGTCCCTTTTTATCTTTTGCGACTAAGAAAATTTTTGGAAAATTTTCAATTTTTTTATGCTATCTCGTGATGCCTTGGCTCATGGCCAATCAGGGGCTGCCACGTGGCATCACGAGGTGCCGACAAATGCATGGGTCTATGTACCCTCTTAGCCCTTTGGGGCATTAAGTCAATCTTCTCCCCACCACCCTACTTTCCCCACCTTGGCTTAGTGATGCCACGTGTCCCCTTGCGTGCACTGTGAGAGCACGGGCACAAAATCTACTTTTCACCCCGTGTGGGAGAATTTGTAAATGTCTCCCACCACACCACCTTTCCCCACTTTCCCCCATGCTACCTTAGGGAGTGCCATGTATCCCTTGTGGACTTCCAAACCCGTAGGAGCATGGGTGTAAATGTGATTTTTCCCTGCTAATGGAAAAGTTTTCTCAAGATCTCCCCACGGCCTACCAACCCGCCCTTTGGGAAAACTTTCACCCCTAGGCCCGCAAGCCCGCTCTTGGGGAAAATTTTCACCCCAAGGCCCACCGGCCCATAACTTGAAAAATATGAGGAGTTAGGAGGAATTATTATATCAATGGAAAGGTGAGGAAATTTCCTATCCAATGGGAGTGATTTAGGGAAATTTTGAATGCGATAAGTGTGAGAAAAATCAAGTTGAAACTTTAAGCCTATTGGAGAATGGGTATGGTGAGGATTTTCCCTCTGAACCTAATTGAAACCTCTAACCCTAAATTTTGGACCTTATGACCTCTAATAATTATTAATACAAGGAAAGTATACTCTAGTAGATTTTAATTGTTCCAAAACCTATTAGTGACAATTGTTGTCTTGTAACATTGTTGTAGATTCTTTTAATAAAAAAATTATTCCATAATTTTCCTAACTAATTCTAGGTTGTTCTTGGATCTCAAGTGGTTTTTTTTTTTTAATGGGCATTACACCATCCATCCAAGAAGGTCCACAAGAAGACTCCATTTTTGGAGCTAAGAATCGGGATAATGGGCACATCCAAAGGATCATACCATGCCCAATTAGGTGCTTGGCTTTATTGGAGCGAAGGGAAAAGCCATAACTAATAATGCTTGCTTCTAAGCATGAGGATGAGATCTAAAGTACCAAGGATAAGCTGCAATGCCTCTTCAATCCAAATGAAGAGCAACTAAAAGAGGAATCTATCTTGTTTCCAACTCACACCTTGATGATTTGAGTGGAGGACTAGCTTATTGTTAGTTTTTCACTCATACAAGCAGCCATATTCAGTATCAAATCATTTACATAGCTGCCCCTCTTGAGAAATGGAAGCTACTTCTTCCTGCTAGTTGCAGGATTTGTTTGAGTCCCTTTTCTCTCTAATTAGTTTAGGAGTAGGAGTAGATTTTCTTTCAATAGAAGAAGTGCTCTTGAACACTTTGCATGTCTCATTTGAGGCATGTATGATTTGATATTTGTACATAGTGCATGTTGTTGTGTTTTGTTGCTCCGAGGTTGTATCACCATGCAGTTCAACATGCCTATAGTCCATTTAAGGGACAAATGAAAGCCCCAGGTCAAAACAATATTCTACTCTTAGAAACCTGTTTCCAAGATTTTCTTATGAAAATTGAGAGTGCAGATGTGCAGCAAGCTCAGGTTTAGGTAGAACATAGAAAGTGCAAGTAGTTAGGGAGTCCATTTCAATAAAGAGTCAGTACAAGGATATCATTCATGACTCTATGCACAATGGATTCTTGAAAGGGTACTTGGTCTCTTCATCTAGCGCAGTAGATTTCCCCATGAGTCACCAATTTTTATCCCAAATTCACCCCTAAAAATTTGGTCAAAACAAGCCTTGCACATAAATAAAATCTGAGGAGCGATTGGACCCATGATTTCAAGTTCCGAATGAGAAATAAATGGAAATGCAAGTTTGATCTAACAAACGTAGGGTCTAAATGAGGCTAAATGACACAAATGAAATCAGAGGCCCAAAAGAGTAAAAAAATGACCCCGTGCAGGAAATTCAAGAAATGGCCCCATAGAACGAGTCATGCTTCAAATCCAATAGACAAGTTACAGGTGGGCTCTAAAATGGAATAGTAGGGTCGGGGAGAAGAAACAGTGTCAAAGAACCAAAGGCTCAAAGGAAAAAGAATGGAGAAGGTTTGAAGTATGGAGGAGACAGTAGAAGCTGCCAAGTGTCCAAATGACGCACCTATAAAGGATAAAACTAAAAGGCTGAATCAAACTTGTGCCAGGCCTCCATGTGTCCAGAACCCCAAAAGTTACACCGACCGTTGAAAAGTCTTTAACTCGGTGGAAGGCTGTTAAGTGCCTTAACAAGACACATTCAAAAGTGAGACCCTAGTGAGACTCAAACGAATGCTTATCTTACCATGTGTCCCAGTCCAAAAGGGATAGATTCGGGGTTTGAATATTCAAGGAAAAGGCAAAGCGAGTGGAGGTAACCAAGTTTCAATGTGGTGCTACTTCAAAGGTAGAGTCTAGAGGCGGTTTTCGAGACAAGCGCCAAGTCTCCACATGTCCAGTGGTCGGACTCTTAGCCTGCAAGCAAAAAGACTAAAGATAAATACAAAAGGAGCTCAAGGAGCCTACGGAAGCTGCCACATGTCATTTTGGTGAGATTTCAAGAGTGTAGGTAGGAGGAAACTCAAACAAGCATAGGGCTGCCATGTGGACCTTGTATGGACAAACTCTTTAAATATTGCACGCTGCGACCGAAATTTCAAATGGCCATATCTTTTGACTGAAAACTCATATTTGGGCAAGAGAAGACTTTTTGGAAACATCTAGACACCCTCTATGCCATGAAAACATAAAATATCATTATTAGTAGGTTTTTCTAGGTGAAAATTGGGAAAATGTCTTCTAGGCCATTAATGCAGAATCTGAGTTCTTTAACTACCAGACTAGATTTAATTTGATCCACTAGGAGTAATCGGATGCATTATAGGTGGATTTGCGGGGGCATTGATTGATGGTGTTTTAAGATTTTAAGGCAAGATTAAATGCGTATCCCATGGTGGTTGAAGAAGGATTTAATTTTTCCCTCTTCTCTCTCTTATTCTTTCTATATATTGTAACATTTCTCATTTTGAGAAGGGGAGACATTATAGGTATAGGAAAACTCACAAAGTTGTTTCGACTCCTTTTAGTAGAAAACCTTATCCTACATCCGGAAAGTGTATTTGTGCCTCTAAGTAGAAATGTAATGGTCTGTGTAACCATATAGAGCAATAAAACATGTTTTTGTGGTGTTTCTTTAACCCTCTACATTGTTTTGTTTTCTCCCTGCGCCTCTCCCTTTCAAATATATTTTTGTGCATGTATTTCACATTTACAGTGCAGGGCATTGTGTTTCATGGATTTTTGATCATGGATTATGATATGGGTTTGTGTCACTTCTGTCTGACCTTCCCATCTTCCTTTCTCCCCTATTTCATCCTTCCTCAACAGATCATCTCACCCCTTCCCTTCTCTTTAGTGTAGGCTTTCTTTTCACTCTGTATTTCTCTTTGGTTCCTTGGAATGGTTAGATTAGGATAGTTTAGTTTTCCCACATTAGAGTAACTTGTGGCAAATAGTTTAGGAGAAAGAACTAGCTTTCTCAGGAGGACCATCTCAGTTTGTAAATCCCACAACTTGAGAGATGATCCCTTGTGTGCAATCACACCGAATTCCCCATTTCACACTGGGCCATTCAGGGGGTGTTGTGATTTTGCACTAACAGACATTTCATAGGTTAATAATTGTGTCAAAGCTAACAATCACTTTCCATTTTAATTTGTAATCATGAATATATAAAATTAATATTGTGTAGACCTATTAGTAATCATGTCGAAGCTAGTGGTTACAAGACATTTTAAAGCATAATCATGAATATAGAAATTAAGACATTGAATATGTTAGTAATTGAGTTGAAGCTAAAGCGTCCACTAACCATTTTAATTTGGAATTGTGTATTCATTTAAAGAGAAAATTTCTATAAATGATATATCTATATGAATAATAGTGATAGGAATATTATTTGATCAAACATAAATTCATATTATAATTTGAAGAGCATACCTTTGAAAATGAAATATCTACATTATTATTAGCGTTCAATGTTTTTTTAGTGACACGCTTTAGTTTTTATTGAATAATTCCCTTGGATTAATAGTATATTATTGAATATTAATTATAATAAACTAAGATTTAAGGATGGATTTAGCTAATATCAAATTTTAGGTACGGATACGTGTCACAATCTTATTGAATATTGTTATGTACATTCAATATTGAACATGAAACCATGAATATTGAATACTAAATATTTTTAGTTCTATCTGAATTTTTCTAATATGAGTGATGGGTGGTTGATGGTTGTCGGTTGGTGGTAAAAAAATTAAAAACTTAAAACATGTGTCTTTAGGTTAATCTTGGTTGAAGCAAAGCAGAAAATTTCAAATTTTGAAAGTTTTTTCCACTGACTACTCTGCCCATTTTTGTAATACTTGAAGTGGTATTTTATTGATCTTCACTAATAACCAGGGTGGTTTTGGTGGGCTTCTAAGAAATTTTCAAGATTCAAAATTTCTTACAATCAATTTTGTTATCTAAACAATGTTTTAAATATTTCTTAGCAAAACAATTTTCGGTTTCAATTTTTTTCATTTTGCGGGGGTAGAATATATTGTAGAGAAGAGTTTATCAAACAATAGAACTAGACATAGATTTTAGATGTATTTCTTGAAAAATGATTTAGACAAGGTTCGTGACAAAGATTCGAGATGACATATTTTGGAGAAAGGTTTATTTTGAAAGATATGTCAAGGGTTTGATTGAAAAATAAAAGGTGAGTATTTACCACAAACAATATACTCAATATATTAAAAATTATATGTATATGGTTTTTTGTATTCTATGCAATACTCCATTAGTGCCTCATTACTCAAAAGTCTCTCTAAATTTTCTTATCTCGCCAATACGTTTAAAAATATGAATGAACAATATATGATGCACTAACTATCAAATTCCTCGACTCCGAGCTATTTGAAATGAATTTTCTACAACACAACTTGACTCATTTTTTCCATATGCTTTCTAATTGTTTTGCATCGAAAATATTTTTTACGCACCCCTAAAATATGTGTCAAACAAATTTATTTTACAAAAATAAAATATGTTACAAACCTTATTGCACCACTTAATCGTTTTCGTTATTGAATGTAAAGACATAAAATGATGCCCCCAAATATCAATTTTTATGCTTAGGTATTAAAAAAGTATTACAATCTATATAAAATTTTAAAATCTTTTTACGGTCGAGTATGTGCAATATTTAAAGTCTATGTGTTTTTAGCATCGTATTTTAGTGAGAAGTAACACCCCTAAATGATTGAAAAGGGCATTTATGAATTATCTATTATTTTAAAAATATATATCATTCAATAATTAGATGTACATAATTAAAAATTAAACCGAAAGGTTAAGTTTTATTTGATGCTTAAGTATACAACCACCATATTTTAATTTTCTCTTTATATTTACTTATTTTAATTCTTATTAAGTAGTAATTCATAAATGAAGATGAAATTTTAATTTGGAAATATAGGAATTTATGACCTAATAAAACTCTCACTACGCTTATCCATGAAAATACTTCTCATAGAATAAATATTTATTTATTTATTCGTAGATAGGCTTGTAAATTGATAGATTTTTATGATTTTAACCATACATTATAGTTTTAAAATTAGGTAGTTGTAGACAATTACAGCTAAAATTTTAGATGGCCATATATTTTTAAAAATATTCCTTAATAAATATATATAATATGTAAACATATAAAACTTATTTGTATCTATGTGAAGAAATCATAAAATTTTGTATAGAAAAAATGAAATTTACAAACACTTGATAGAGCTAAGAAATATTCAAATTTTGATTTGATTAACACCGATAATTATAAATTCTAGGCTTGGTCACCGAGATGCATCCTTAAAACATAGTTCTTTTTCTTCTCATAGCATAATTTTTTTATATAATTAAAGGTTTTTATCCGTGTTAACCAATATTAATTATATGTGCAAGTACTCAAAAGTAAACATAATATTTTATGATAATTTAGTGAGAAAAATATATTGTGGTGGTTTTTCATAAGATGCTTAGGATACAAAGTCTCTCACGTACATACTAGATTTCACTCATTATGATCGAATCAGATATTATCTTCCCCACCTAGAGGGTGCCACTAAAATATTAGGTGTAAAATATGGGAAACAACAATTACACTTTTTATTAATAATAAGTTCTATGATCAAACAAGTATTCATCCCAATTTTTGCGAGGCTATAATTGTATTAACCAAAAAAACTACAAACACGGAATAATAATCAATAATTCGATATATTATAAATATCTAACAATCACTAAATTCTATTGAAATAAAGGATAACTATTAAAAATGTGTGCAAAATAATGAGAAAACTACTAAACGTAAATTTATGTGAAAAATAAAGGCAAACTACTAAATACAAAATTATGTGGAAAATAAAGGCACTCTACTAAAGATACATGGACAAGGATTAATGCATATAAGTATCGATTATAGAAGATTCTAGGATATTATCACAACTATACATGCATAATAGTATTTAACATAATGATCATTCGATTGTTATCACAATAACAACAAACTACAAGCATAGTATGGTGAACAATAATCATTCATATTTTATATGGTTATCGGTACTAGACATCAATAATATTTGCATGTAAATATATGCATAAATGATTTTTTTAATGTAAGATTAGAACTAGTTAATAATTTGTTAAAGAATCATATCACAAGTTTCATCTCTAATTAAACCGAATAGTTTTTAGACTATTTTCATAATGACAAAAAAGTTATAAACACAATCTTGTGAATAATAATTGTAAATATTATAAATATTAGAAACATAATATGGTTAAAACTAATCACTTTTTTACTATACAAGATATTATTATAACAATATTAGCGATTACATTATGTTACAACCGTAATAACTACAAACAAAATTGTGTGCATGAATTGTTTTTAAACTAATGCTAATGTAAATAAAGACTAACACCTAATAGCCTTAATTAGCAAAAATTAAACAAACTACTAAGCACCATCATGATAAGAATTGAACAAGGTTAGATGCTAACATTCATCAATATACAAAACTTTGAAACTAACAATGTTAAGCATCTAAATCCTCTATTCTCTAACAAAAAATAAATGAATGGACCTAAGTAGGCTCCATGGCAATAAAAAATGGTTGTCTTTGGTATTCCAAGAACCTAGGAATGAGGGCTTGTCAAAGTTGGGCTACAAGACCCTTTTGACACCTCCCATATGACCTAAGCACTTAGGAAAGAGGCTTAAACTCTTCAAGATGATGAACTCTCAAGAAAACAAAGGAAATCTTTTATTCTATTTTGCTATATGCTTTTCATTTGTCTTCTCAAGAAGTTTAGGTGTAGGTATAAAGGTAGAAAGAGGGCTCCTTATATAGCCTAATGGATAAAGGAAACACTTCATTCCTTTCGCATGTGGGATAAAGGTAAAACATGATTATGAATGGATAAGGTTTCTTTATAAAAGGTAACCTTACTTTAGAAGGGTTTAATTTATGTAGCAAGTCATGGGAGTTGAGAGGTGTTTTAATTAATCAAAGGTGATTAAATAATAGGTAGATGTAAGCTTATAGAAGCTAATTAGAGGAATATTAGTACGATTTAGACTATTATGAGGGGATTAAATCAATTAAATATTGATTTATTGGTTAAATGGAAGGAAAGCTAATTAAATCATAATAATTAATTAGTCTAGGTAGAAGGGGTGATTTATTAACGGAAGGTCATTAATTAGGGTATTTGTTGGATAGGTGACTTAATTAATTATCTTAGTGTAATTAATTAATGATGATATGAGGGAAAATGAGTGTTATTGACAATATGTCGTCAATTTTCTAGAAGATAGATAATTAGCGCAATTTAAGTATTTAAATTGCTTGGGTGTAATTATGGGTGTCTACAT
Organism: Taxus wallichiana var. yunnanensis; assembly: GCA_018340775.1. Classification (NCBI taxonomy): domain Eukaryota; kingdom Viridiplantae; phylum Streptophyta; class Pinopsida; order Cupressales; family Taxaceae; genus Taxus; species Taxus wallichiana. The sequence goes on along the minus strand of CM031239.1, from coordinate 459,799,777 downwards.
TTGCCCCTCTTTGGGGTGGCATAAGTGACGCCACTTCAAAGATAGTAGACAAAAGAAATTTTGAAGGGATAAAAGAAAAATTAGTAGGAAGGAGAGATGCCCCCTTGAGTGTCGATAGGGTGATGAAGGAAGACGATCGACGATCAAAAACGTAAAAGATATATAGAAGAATGGGAAGAGGTAGGATGCCTTAGTAAGACAGAAGACTAGGGGTGAGAGAAAAGTGATGCGGAAGAAATATAGAGGAGGGGAGAGAAGAGTGTAGCCTCTAACCACTGTGTATTGAAACAATTTTGATGTCATCATATTGTCATAAGAGCTACGTCATCGGTCCTTATGAAAAATATAAGCATACAACAAAGGCAGAATGACATGCAAAGCCATACAATGAACAATTTTCCATTGCTGAAAATACCAAATCCACGTAACATACAAAAATGCAATGCAATATGAGAAGGAAACAAACTCATTTAACAGGGAAAACAAGTACAAACGCACATATCCAACCCAACAATGGTTGAGACAGTTGTACAAATGTTTTGTTATCAAGATGAAGAGATCCACATATTTTTGATTAATGAAAAGGGTTGAAAATGATGCCCTGAGGAAGGATACATGCAAGGGGAAATGATAATGGACATTAGGTCCAAGTAAAAAGCATTGTGCGTGACGAAATAGGCCCAAGAAACAAATGTGCCCCGGAGTATAGACGAAGCAAGCAAATAGATTTGTGAATGGTTGTGAATCTGGTGATCCGTGAGTCATATTAATTGGGGAAGATGTGAATCAAATCAGTAGGATATGGAGAGGATACCATGCACAAGACACAAGTTTAAGCCATAATAAACAAGTTACCATTTTTGCAAGCTTTTTACTTTTTAGGATTTTGTGAAAAAAATTACGTTGTTTTTGGATTTTTTGACATGATATATATATGATATGGACATTTTTTTATTGTTTCTCATGGATAGATAACTATGTTTATGATGCATTGATTTAATTTGACATGTATATGTATCATGATCTTGTTGATGTATCACATGTGTTTTTATTTTTAGATGATGTGATCTTGTAGAATATATCAAATGTGTTTTGTTTATGAGATGTGTCATACTTAGTGGAGGGGATGATATGATGATAAGGGTGCGGGGGATAGATTTTGATATTTTCGATCCTCTTGCCCCCATTTGATGATTCGATATGTGATGATTAACTTAGCATTCATGTATGATGTACACTTAGCCTTTCCTTGTTATATGATGTATAGATGATGTTAGATGTGATGATAATGATGGTAATGTGATGATGTGATAACAAAACAATGCACATGTAATAAACACAATCAAATACTAACAAATAACATAATAACGCACTAGGATTCACTAGCATGCAAACATACCTCAATATGCACAAGCAAGAATAAATATAATCTAAGAAAGAAAAGATGAATCCTAACAAAGTACACCCAAGCAACAAACAACCCAAAAGAAAAACATAAAACAACTATACAAGCAATAAGCAAAGCAAGAAACAAGACAATGCAAGTAAATCTTTTTGTAAGATTTGTTTTCATGCGATAATTTTCTATTGTTTAGGTTTTTTTGAAACAATTTTCTATTGATTTTATGTTGTTTTCTAATTGTTTTCCATAGTTATGCATAGGTAACCAAGAAAGCATGGATGCCGCCAATGTTAGAAGCGGAATATGTAAGGGTAGAAGCCACACGCTTATGAACAAGAAGGTGAAGTCGTTGAAGTGCCCTCAACATAAGATGGGGAATAGCAAAAGACCATGCCCCTCATAGATGAATAAAAGAAGACAAAGCCAAATCAAGGCCTGACAGGATCTGGGCTCATAGGGAATCTTAAAGGTAGAACTAGGGCTAGGCCAAGGAAAACTACCCTCCAGATGCAAGATGCTTGTGAACAACGAATCCTCCTAAGGTGCCAGAAACCAGTTTTCACCCAAGGAATTATCCAAAGTGCCACAATTACATGATTTTCACTTATGGATGACCTGTTTTCTCTTTTTGATTTTTTTATATTTTTGATCATTTTACCATTTTTTTTTGCTTTTTTACTTTTTTGTGCCATGTTTAAGCATAGAATTGCTTGAGATGCATGGCATTCATGGGCTCACGGAGCTCATAACCATTAGGGTGATAAATTTTGTATGCCCCGTGTCATATTTGGCCACAATAACGTAGGGTCCCAACAAATGTGGTTCAAACTTTCCTTTCTTTTCATGTTCCGCTCTTGTGTTGAACTGATTCTCCTTCATGACTAAATCACCAACCTCAAATTGATAAGGTATGATTATCTTTTTGTAGTTTTTGGAGACTCTATTCTGATACACTTTAAGGTGATTAAGAGTGTGAATGCACTTCTCATCTAGGGGCTCTAATTATCCATTCTTGCTACCCGGTAATCCTCATCTTTATCCAGATAGTCCCTGAGTGAGATTCTTAGGGAAGGAATTTCCATTTCTAATGGGATGATAGATTCCGTCCCAAATACTAGAGAATATGGTGTTGCCCCCGTAGGAGTGTGAATGGAGGTTATATAAGACCAAAGAGCTGGGTGGATTTATAAGTGACAATTACAACCTGTTTTATTGGCCATCCTCTCCATTATTCTCACCAAAGTCTTGTTTGTGGCTTCGGCTTGTCCATTACCTTCAGGGTACTATGGTGTAGACCATTTTAACCTAATTTGGAACCATTGACAAATACCTTTCACCATTTTGTTCTTGAATGACTTCCCATTATCCGTAACAATGGCCGCAGGAATGCCATACCAACAAATGATATGATTCATGATAAATTTGGAAATCTGAGCTCCTGTTACATAGTTTAAGGAACGGCCTCCACCCATTTTGTAAAGTATTCAGTAACTGTGATGATGTGGGTAGGACCATCAGATGAGGTGGGGGTAAGTTTCCCTATTAAGTCAAGTCCCCATTTAGAAAATGGCCATGGGGTAGTGATAGGTTGCAATGGTTGCGATGGATCATGGATGAAGTTTCCATACTTCTGGAAAAGTACACACTTCTTGACATAATTACAACAATTGTTTCCATTATAGGCCAATAGTAGCCCACTCTTAGTAATTTCTTAACCAAAACCATTCCATTTGTATCTACTCCACACACCCCTCTATGTACTTCTTTGATCATTTGGATCGACTGTGTCATATAAAAACAACCTAACAAATTCCCATCGTAACCACAATGATAAAGCATACGTCCTAAAAGGGTGTAATGGGCTATTTGGTGAATTAGGATTTTTTTTGGAACAAGAGATATCGGGAGGGAATGTGTTGTCCTTGAGATAGGTAAAGATGGGCTCATACCATGGGGAATTAGGACCAACAACATCACAAGCTAGAAAATATTCTGGCATGTCATATGTAGGCTGGCGTAAGTTTTCTACAAAGAACAACATGTCATTATTCCCTAGCAGAATATGAAGCATAGAACCCACTATCACCATAGCATCTGTCGATCTGTTCTATGCTCATGGAATTTGTTCAAATGTAATGCACACGAAGTACTCCTTTAGATTTTCTACCAACTTTTTGTAAGGTATGAGCTTGTCATCCTTAACCTTGTATTCATCATTAACTTGCTTGATAATTAACTGAGAATCACCCACAACCTTGACATGATGAATGTTCCACTTGATAGCAAGCTTCATCCCTACGATAAGTGCCTCATACTCTATAATATTGTTTGTGTAAGGAAAACCCGGTGAAAATCCTGTGGTATAGGGTCACCAGAAGGAGTAATGAGGACTACCCCCACACCTAAACCATGAAAATTAAAGGACCCGTCAAAGTGTATCTTCCATATGATAGATTCTTCAATGTATAGTAATGAGGCATCTGGCAGATCTAGATTTAAATATTCATAGCCTTGCAAAGGTGCTCCTATAATAGTTGGTCATTAAGCCAAGTACTTGTCCTTTAAGCGACTTCTGATGTACAAATTCTATGTCAAAATCACTTAATAGAATTATCTAATTAGCCATTCTACCCATGAGGGTGGGTTTAGACAACAAGTACTTGAGTGGGTCAACTTTAGATATCAGCTTGGTTTTGGTATTCAATAGATAATGGCAAAGTTTTTGAAAAGTAAAAACAACAGCCAAGCAAGCTTTTTCAATTTGGGGATAGTTGAGCTCATAAGCGATGAGAGTGTGACTTAGTTAATAGACTAATTTTTCTTTGTGACCCAGGTCATATTGGGTGAGAAGCGGACCAATAGAAAATTGCCTAGCAGAGATATAAAGCAAGAGTAGCTCCCAGGAGTTGGAGGCATGAGGACAGGTGGATTAGCCAAGTATTGTTTAAGCAAAGAAAAGGCTTTCTCTTACTTTGATCCCGAGATGAAGGTGACATCCTTTTTAAGCAAGTGGGTGAATGAGTGGCACTTATTTGCAAGCTAGGAGATGAAGCGGTGGATAGCCTATATTTTCCCCTGTAAGCTATGAAATTGCTTAATATTCTTAGGTGGAGGCATTTCAGTAATAACATACACTTTAGTAGGGTCTACCTCAATTCCTCTTCTTGATACAATGAATCCCAATAGTTTTCCTAATAGCACGCCAAATACACACTTCTTTGGATTCAACTTGACCTTTTACTCTCGTAGGCACTCAAAGATATGTTGCAAAATGACAGGATGATCTTCTCTTGTCTTGGACTTTCCAAGGATGTCATCCACATAGTCCTCCATGATGTCATGAACCATATCATGAAAAATCACCATCATTACCTGCTGATAAGTAGCTCCTACATTTTGAGACTAAATGGCATCACCGATAACAAAAGTTACCCCAAGGAATTGTGACAGTTGTTTTGTGATGATCTTCATCAGCAATCTTGATTTGGTTGTATCCCGAAAAGCCATCCATAAGAGATAGAATCTTGTATCCTGTTGTTGAATCCACGATCATTTCATTATTTGGTAGTGGAAAATCATCCTTAGGTAAATCCTTATTAATGTCACTAAAATCCATGTAAATTCTGATACCAACAGGCTTTTCGGACAAGGATGATGTTGGATATCCATTTAGAATAATATATAGGCTGAAGGAATCCTGCCACTAGTAATCTTTCCAATTCTTTTTTAACTAGTAAGGCTACCCTTGGGTGCATCTTTCTGAGCTTCTGTTTAATAGGCTTAGCATCTGCATGCACAACTAGGTTGTGCACAACCAAAGTTGAATCTAAGCCTAGCATGTCTTTGTAATACCATGCAAACACATTGATTAACTCTCATAAAGCATAATGAATGTCTTTTATTCTCTAGCCGAGAGTGATGCTCCCAATTTTACTATCTTTGGGTCCTCTTCTGTACCAATATTCACATCAATGGTTTCCTTGACTAGTAATTTGGAAAATTCCTCCATACGCATAGAATCGGGAGGAATGTTGAGATCTTCATCCAAGGTTGTCTCCATGAGATTTTCATCCTTGGTGTGGTCACTTTTTTGTCCTTTGATTTTTTTTTTTTTGTTGGCCAAAGTGCCTCAAAGAGGTTTTCACCGTGCAACTTGGACATTGATTTTTCCGAGGCTTTATGTTGGAACTTTTTCCCTCATGTGTTCTTATGTTTTGTTGACCATGAAGCTCACCTCCTCACCGAAGTAGGTGCAAGTATCCAAGTCATTAAATAAACCATTCTTATGGTCTTCAATGGGAATTGTATCCCTTATGCCCATGAACTCTGTGATAGCTTCATCATTCTTGAATAAATTTAGTGACATGTGACATTGTTGGTCCCATTCAATAAGGGAAGGGTAGAAAAGGTCAAGGGTTGGTTCCATAGGGGTTATGGATAAGACAATGTTGTTCATGAATAGGTTCGTGGAGGCATGATCCTCACATTGGCTACAATGGGAATCTATATTACTTGTCTAGATAGTGAGAGATATTCTCACTTTCGAACAAGTAGCATCTTGATCATTGGGGTGTGCTCCATAAGGGTGAATCCTAATGCCGTATCTCTCTATTTTAAAATGTGGAAGAGGTACTGTTTCTCTCTATCCTTGTTCATTTCTTCCACATTCTAGGCCCTTGAAGCACATGGAGTACATCATTTTGCTAGATTTCTCATATTCAGGGGTTTGATAATAGGTTGGCTGAGTATCCTTTGGGACCCAAGTTATAGGTGGATCTAACAATTTTTCTTTAGCCAACAAGCCTCTAGGTAAGAATGACCCAATAGTGTGTTCATTTCTAGGTCTTCTGAAGCAATAGTTGGGTTGACCTCTAGTCTTGGGTGATAATGAGAGGTTTGAAACCAAGAGGTCTTGTTGCACATTATATTCTCCATAGCCATATTCAAGGATTTTCATCTCCCATGAATCAAAAGGAGAGGTTGATGTAGACACACCATGGGCACAAGAACTAAGAGAATCTAAATCTATCCAGGATTCCATGGCCTTATATTGGAGAGGGATAACTATATCGGTGGAGGGACATGCATATGTGCCCTTACGTGTAAAGCTATTGAGAGCTGCAGTGAACAAAGGGCTCGAATCTCCTTGTATTATAATGGTGTGTCCCTCATGCTTCAATGTAATGCATTGATGGAACGTCGATGGAACGACCTATATGGCATGAATTCATGGTCGATGCGAAGCATATTATATGGAAGTTCCAAGTCTAGGACATGAAACTTTGTTTGATGGAAACTAGGACCCACCTCCCGGGTAGCATGATTGTGCTGTTGAATCCGTTTCCACGTTGTCATATACGGTGATAGTGATGATATTGGACTCAAGATCTACCTCAAGTATGTTCTAACTATTTAACCAACTTGAGTGTGTAGATATTCAACCATGATCCATTATCCATAAGCACCCATTTGATCTTCCTATGGGTAAAAACTACCTCAATATATAAAGGAAGATTATGTGATGGATTCTCGGTAGGGATCTCCTATGATTGAAGGCAATATGTTCATTTGGTACGATGTTTGTCACTGTAGCTTGAAGGTGTGTAAGATCGACCTCTAATGGCACTCCCAACCCTTGAAGAGTTTGGTACAAAATGTCTTTATGTACATTAGATATCTTAAGAAGATCAAAGATTGAAATCATAGCAGACATCTTCTCAAGTTTCTCTAAGAGGTTATATTTACTAGTTTGTGGGGTTGATGGAGAAGGTTCTATAATCACGAGGCAAGCATGCCTTGTTACCATAGTGTAATTCTTTCCCTTGATTTGAATGGAATTAATATGATTAGTAGGAGATTGAATACATCCAATAAGTGAATCATAATGATTGTTGTCTTTTTTGGTGTATAAGTAATTCGTTGCTTTATAACCTTGGGATGAATCTCCCCGATCCGGCTTTTACTTTTCTAATTTATCATGATTGGGGAATGGATCTTTGTATATCCCCATTTTTTCATTGGGTGTATGAGTTTTTCCTGGGTTGTCCACCTCTATCTCCCCATTTTCGATGAGGTCTTAGATATAATGACGAAGTTGCAGACATTTTGTTGTCTTATGTCCTTTAACATGATGCATTTTACAATATTCATGCTCCTTGTACCATGAAGGTTTTGGAGCATTGTCATCAAATGGTTGTGTCAAAGGATATGTCATCATGTGAGATACATCCAATTGTTTTAGTATAAGCAACAAAGGTTCATTAAGAGAGGTGAATGTTCTTCATTTTAGTGGTGGTTGAATTGGTCCTTTGGTTAGTTTAAAAGGTTGACTGGTTTGGACCATTTGAACACATTTAGAATCAATGATCCGTCTCCCACCACATTTTTGTTTTTGTTAAAAAAATTTGCTTCTCCGTGGTTTAACATTTTGATTATCTCTAGATTGGGACTTGAGAGTTCCTTTTACAATGAGAGCTTTCTCTATTTGAACCCCCTTTTTGATGACCTCCTCAAAAGTGTGAACACAATGCATTTGGAGGTGTAAAGCTATATCCGGATTGAGGTTGGGTACAAAAATACTAACCTGATTGTTTTTAAGGGAAAGCACAAGGAAGCGGCTAGATATCCCTCTCCACCTTTGGAGGAAGCTAGTAAAATTCTCATTAGGGTGTTGTTTAGCACCACATAAATCTGCCATGGTGACATCACTCTCTATGTTGTATGAGAAGTGATGCACAAACCTTTCTACCAATTCTAGCCAAGTGAAAATTGATCCTCGAGGTAAACATGTAAACCACTCCAAGGCTTGACCTCCTAGACTCTTAGAAAAAATTCTTATGAGATAATTGTCATTGTAGTACACCTCTTGGCTTGCCAAAAGTGTGTATGAATTTTTTTAAACTAATGCTAATGTAAACAAAGCCTAACACCTAATAGCCTTAATTAGCAAAAATTGAACAAACTACTAAGCACCATCATGATAAGAATTGAACAAGGTTAGATGCTAACATTCATCAATATACAAAACTTTGAAACTAATAATTTTAAGCATCTAAATCCTTTATTCTCTAACAAAAAATAAATGAATGGACCTAAGTAGGCTCCATGGCAATCAAAAATGGTTTTCTTTGGTATTCCAAGAACCTAGGAATGAGGGCTTGTCAAAGTTGGGCTACAAAACCCTTTTGACACCTCCCATATGACCTAAGCACTTAGGAAAGAAGCGTAAACACTTCAAGATGATGAACTCTCAAGAATACAAAGGAAAGCTTTTAGTCTATTTTTCTATATGCTTTGCATTTGTCTTCTCAAGAAGTTTAGGTGTAGGTATAAAGGTAGAAGGAGGGCTCCTTATATAGCCCAATGGATAAAGGAAACACTTCATCCCTTTGCATGTGGGATAAAGGTAAAACATGATTAGGAATGGATAAGGTTGCTTTGTAAAAGGTAACCTTACTTTATAAGGGTTTAATTTATGCTTAGCAAATCATGGGAGTTGGGGGTGTTTTAATTAATCAAAGGTGATTAACTAATAGGTATATGTAAGCTTATAGAAGCTAATTAGAGGAATATTAGTACGATTTAGGATATTAGAAGGATTAAATCAATTAAATATTGATTTATTGGTTAAATGGAAGGGAAAGCTAATTAATTAATAATAATTAATTAGTCTAGGTAGAAGGGTGATTTATTAACAAAAGGTAATTAATTAGGGTATTTTTTGGATAGGTGACTTAATTAATTATCTTAGTGTAATTAATTAATGAAGATATGAGGAAAATGAGCATTATTGACAATATTTCGTCAAATTTCCAAAAGATAGATAATTAGCACAATTTAAGTATTTAAATTGCTTGGGCATAATTATGGGTGTCTACAACAATATATGTGGGATGTAAGTTGTAAACACAAACTACACATATATGTATTCATACATAAAAATAATCAGGCTAATGGTCAAGAGGCTATTATCCCAAAAGTGACCAACCTACAATTAAAGTATTGAACACTAATCCCTTTTAGTGTGAAGGATATGATTATAAAAATCCTATTGGTTGTTAGGCTATTTCCGCAACATTAAAAACTATTCAAACCTAATATGTGAAACATAAGTTGTAAACACAAACTACACATATATGTATTCATATATAAAACTAATAAATCTAGTAGTTGTTAAGCTATTACCCAATATCGAAAAACCTATAGATGTAATATGGTTAACAATAATCATTTTTTATTGCATACGATATGATTATAACAAGCACGGTGTAATCTTAAGGATGAGCTCATCTAGAAAGATTCTTTTGATGGGGATTACACTATTAAAGCAGGATATAATTCTTTCTTTGCATCCATGGCAAGCAAAATTAAGTGGCACAAATTGTGGATGCCGGAGCTAACCCCTAGAGTGAACTTCTTTTGGTGGCTAATTATTAATGGAAAGATCCTAACTAATGACAACCTCATCAAGAATGGATTCATCATCTTTGAATAGATGTTGCATGTGTGTCAAGAAAGGTGAAGATATAAAGCATTTATTCCTCCATTGTGAGATTGCTTCCAAAATCTGGCAGCTTGTCTTTGCAAAATTTAATCTGAGATGGATTTTTCCCCTTACCTGCCTTCAGGCTTGGGAGCAATGGAGCTCTCCATTCAAACATTGCATGGTGAAAAGGCTATGGCAACTTGTTTTGCCCCACACTATGTGGAGAATTTGGAAGGCTCGTAATGATAATATTTTCGAAACAATAGACGGAAGCTTGTAAAAGTATATAAGGAAATTATCATTCTTTGTGCAAGATAATATTGCTAGATTTAAACCTCCTAAAAATAGACTCTACGGAGAATGAAGAATGCATTCGATTTGAATGGAATATTGCCACTGTCAATAGAAATAACAATGGTATTGACTGAAACACAGTCTGATGGATTAAACCCCCCACTGATTGGCACAAGTTAAATTTTGATGGGGCCTCTAAGGGCAATCCGGGTGACTCTGGAGGAGGGGGAATCATCAGGGATCAAAGAGGTTGTTATGTTTTTTTTATGGGAGAATGGGCAGGCAGACTAATCATTATTCGAAGCCATGGCGGCTCTTTGGGGTATTAGACTTGCCAGAGATTGTAATATTCCAAATATCATAATTGAAGGTGATTCTCTAAATATTATCAATCTTCTGAATAAAAAGCAACACCCCAGCTGGTCTATTAGGGATTATATAGAAGAAGCTATTGATATATGTAAAATCTTTGTGAATGTCCAAATCACCCACACCTACCGGGAAGGAAATAGGGTAGCTGACAGTTTGGCTAACTTCGGTGTTAATAATCCCTTTCAAACTTGGATTGGAGGGGACGTTCTGCCCGCTCATGTCAATAAAGCCATAATCATTGATCTTCATGGCAGTGAAAATCATAACTAACGGCTGTTTTTAGACGCTAATGTGTGGATCCCCAAGTACATGTTGATGACATCACAAAAGATTTGGATGATTATTACTCATGCGTCTTTGGCTGTCATCATTTCTGGCATAGGAGGAAAGGCCGAGGCACGTGGCAATAACAACAAGTGTAGCATAATAATTAAATCGGCTTTCACGAGAAGGAAAGATTCAAATTCCAAGTTCAAAGTTTGGCCTATTCCGCACATTGGTAGCTATTTTACCATTGAGAACAGGAAAAGGTGCAGAGGAAACATGGGGGGGCCACCATGCAAAACCTAACCGACCCACAATCCTGAGTGGAAAGAGAACACGGAGCTCTGGGATTACCTGCAAATCGGGGGCTGTCTAACTTCATTGAAAGGATCCAAGGCTTCGACCAAGACATCTCTATCAAATTCACCCGGGGTTGGAAGAACAGAATAGTCAAATATAGTAACATGAAAATGGAAATCACGGAAGAGCTCATAGCTCAGATCATGGGCCTCAGCCTGGAAGGCACAAAATTCTTCAATAAGAAGGTAGACAGGGAGGTGGAAACCAAGAAATTTCTGGAAGAGGGAGAGAATCTTGAGTTCGTGACTGCTGGCCTCAAGGTGGAGTTGATCCCTGAACCGTTTGCTGAACTAGCCAAAATGGTGGTAAGGTATATTACCCTTGAAGGAAGATATGTGACTATACCTCAAAAACATCTGATTTTTCTGAATCATTTTCATAGAAATAACATTATCAGCTTTCCTCATTATCTGATTAACTCTCTGGAGAAATCTATAAGGGAAGTTCAAAGCCACTCTAGGGCTGTCCCTTTGCACCAGGGCCTTATCCTCTTGATTCACCGACATTTCTCCAGCTGCCCTCCCGTGAATCCTATCCCACCTCCCTCTTCCATACCTCCACCTGCCCACACCGATCCCACTCCCCTACTAAAAATAAAAATGAAGAGGCGAGTCTCCAACAAGAAAAGCAAGAGCCTAAAAGAAAAAATCCCTACTTCCCAACGAGTCCTAAGGAGCCACAAGGACTTAGAACTAGCTGAAAACCTCCTACATATCGGCGGGACGATGGAGGAGCCCAAAGAGGAGGAATTATTGGATAGGGTGGTCAGATTAGAAAAGGAGCTGCAAGAGCTCAAAGGGGCTATAAAAAACATGGAAAGAGCGAAGGGTAAAAGGATCCTTCAAAGTGAGGAGGAAGAGGGGGTTATTGGTGAAGTCTTCAAGAAACTACAGTCCCTAGATGGCAGATTGGGGAATGCTAAAAGCTGAAATGACTGCATATTGTCTACCCTCAAAAGCATCTATAATTTCATTGAGCAACATGTCCATAGTGTTTGCAGTTTAAGTGGGATCAATGAGGACATATGGGGCCCTAAAGAGAAAAGGGACATTGCAATTTCCCAAGCTGATTTACAAGACTCCTCTCAGGCCACTGCCATTGCCTTCTTCATGTCACTACAGGCTATCAAGACCAAAATTGACAGAGCCATCAAGTAAAGGGTTGTTGTGATGCTATTTTTGGCTGCGATGCGGCTGTCATCGGGTGGTTCTGGAGCTATTTTGTGGTGGGGCTCCTTATGTTGTTTCTCTTTTGGTTCCTTTTTGATCTTGCCTTCTTTTTTCTGGATCTATGTACGTTTAGATCCTTTTTTCACCTATATTGTAATATTTGGCTGTTGAGCCTTCCTTGGTTGGCTGTTTTTCCCTTCTCTGGGCTGCTTCTCTCATCTTTGCTATCTAGCTTTTGAGCCCTTTTGTATATAGGGTATAGTCCCTTCAAAACTATTTTCCCTTAATAAAAAAAAACAAGCCCTGGTGTAGGCACAAAATCTATGCACTTGGGTAAATTTCTAGGTCTCAAAACATACTAATGTATACATGATTCTAAGCAAGAAAACTAGTGGTTAACAACTTCTTTTGGCCTTTTGATTTCTTTATCTCTTGCACTTTACTAGATTTACACATCTTACAGTTTTATTAGCACTTGACTGATTTAGCTTTTGATGGCCTTAAACACTAGCGCCCTGTTGGAAAGAAAAATTTTTGGGTGGAAAAATCTATATGTTTCTTTCAAACACTCTCAGGATTGAAGTCCATCTACTTGTATGGTGCAGCTCCATGTTTATATGTGTGATGAAATGAGTTTTTATGATGACCTTGCAACCGAGGATCCAATAGGGGCACTCTACCGACCTGTGGCAAAAGCTTATGATTACCCACATGAGAATACTTTTCTTGGAGAGTGGGGAGGGAGTGACAAAAGAGGAAGGGAAATTAATGTTGTGGGTAGAATATCATATTCTTCCAACACTAATTAGAAATTTCAACACACATTTATAAGAAGAAAACAAAAATCCTTGATAATACTTTTTAAAGGAAACCATGCATACAAAGATGCACACATTCATATGCCTTGGAAAATTGAAACTTCTTCCTTTATTAGCATCTCAACAAGGTTGTACATAGCATGAGAATGGATGAAAATATGGAGGGAGAAGTGGAAGAATTGGCTAACTCTTTTTCTCTTTCACAAGAAAAATGCTCTCTCATGAACTCACAAATTTGCAACCCCTTAGAAATGGGAAGCCTTTACATTTTATAAGAAGAGAGGTGACTCTTCATCTACCCCCTAATGACTCTTCATATGTCTTAACACAACTTAAAACTTTTCACCTTCCTAGAAAAACATTAAGTCCCTTTTTATAACATAAAGGTGACTTTTTACATTAGAAACCTAAAGTTACTTTTTAATTACATTAAAGACATATGAAAAGTGCATCCCCAATGAAGAATTAGAATATTGAAGAGAGAGAAAGTTGGAGGGAGGGAGAGAGAGAGAGAGAGAGAGAGAGAGAGAGAGAGAGAGAGAGAGAGAGAAAGAGGAAGAATCATCTTTGAAGAAGAATGCATTGCTCATATCAACTTTATCTCACCGCCCAACCGATCTTTGTCTTGTGCCACTAGAAAGATCTCAACTCCCTTAAATTCTTTATTGAATTGAGTCACAAAAGATGTTACTTTGTCAGGGTGAGGAATATGCATACATATCATAGTTTCCATCACACCATCCAAAACATTGTTGATATCTCTGCACTTTTCAAACCAAAATGAATGCTTCTTTGTAATGAGTGCAATGGTGGCATGAATTCCAACTAGAGACTCTAGAGTATCTTTATTGAAAGACAATGGGTTTCTAGCCTCTTTCTTGACATATTCCTTGAATCATCCAACTAACTCATCTGACATTGTGCCTTCTTCGATCACATGTACTCCAATATTTTTAATTCGAGTGATTCATGTTATCCTACAATTTATATGTGTATTCTTCTTTTCATCTAACTCTTCGATGGCTTAAATTAATAATCTCGTACCTAGTCTCTAAGGACCTTCCCCACACACGTGACAAGTCCTCTAAAGGAGTATTAAAAATAATTTATTTGATCGTAGCTTAGAGAAAGTTTCATTCAATTCCATCATCGATGGATGAAGAAAGTCCCAATGATATTTTTCTTTCTCCGGATCTTGCCTAATCCTTCATGCCTTATTAGCAGTTTCACACATGTATACAAAGAGTTTGATTTCCTTATCAAGAAATGAATTTCCTTTCTCAAAAATTATACCTATCAATTCACTTTCATCCCATCCGCCACCGTGAAATCTTGTGTCTTCCTGATGGATTATGGATTGAATCTGCTTATTAGCGTAACTTCTCGATAGGGATTATTGAGGCACTTAGATCCATAAAGTATTGTACATATGATGAAAGAATCTATACCTATTCTTCTAGTTCTTCAATCCTTTTCTTTTATTCTTGGTTCCTTTCCACCAAGCTAGAAGAATATTGTTGGTACATGTGTAAATCTCCTTCATGAGTGCCCAAGCCCGGTGGAATTATGTTCATATCGTATTAATCCGGTGTCATTTCATCCATCGATTTCTCACCTTGGGTCGGGAAATCTTGATGTATTGTTATCCTATTTCTCTACTAGATAGAAGCGTGAGGCTTCGTGAGAAAGTTTTCTTTTCTTTCCCTTAGCTAATGGCATTATTGCTAATAGATCGGGGATAGTGATGTGTTGGGTCATATGCATGTTTTATGTAATTATATCCTTCATCCAAGGGAACATTCATCAGATTTAGGCTCTATGATTGGCATATCAATTGTTCCCTACTTAGGTGGAAGAGATATCTCCTAGATATGAGAGGAAATAGTGTTAACAGGTGGTGAGACCTCATGTGGCTTTTCAGAACTAGATTTTGGACTCCATCCTCCTTCTCATTTTTTTCTCTGCAACTATATCTTATCTTGTTCTAGCTCTCTTAGGTGAATTTTCATGATGATGAGCTTCCAGTTATCCAGATTTTTATTTTGAGCTTGCTCTAGAGTGACCCAAACTTGAAGTAGCCTCCACCAGCTTTGATGATGACTATTGTGAGGCCTGCTTCTGAGTGGTGGGGAGACTTCTTGACTGAATGAAAATTCCCTTCTTCCTTTGAAACCATTCTCTCATTCTCTTAAATTCCTTCTCTATCCACTCCATGATGTCACCTTTGGTATCACAGAAATTCCAATTTACGAGGAAAAGAGGAAGACTTAAGTGCCTCATATTCGGATCATATAGTTAGGTTTCATCATCCATCAAACCATCTTCATACCATGGGAACTAATACTTATTCATTTCTCATACCATCATCCTCATATGGTCCCTCTCTCACACATTGAAGTCATCAACACAGTTGGCCCAATAATCTTCTACTTGTGGAACATGGTGCAACTCTAGGACATAGAATGTGTCTGGATCTGTTCGTATGTCAAAGTTGTCCCTAGGGATGTATGATTGAAAATTTAGGTGTGTGAAATAAATATCTAGGTGGGATGCATCATTTACATTATTACATGTGAAGACCCCAGAGGGAGATGGGGAATGAGACAAGCTTATTATTTTGGTTCTTGAGTTTGTTGTTCACATGTGCAAGATTCTTGTAGAGCTCAAATAACACTGTTTGATCACTAAGGTACCTAGGTAACCTTAATAAGGCTTGATCAAAGCTAGAGACTTGAATGTAGGATGTTGGTGGATAAAATACTTAGCAGAACTCACACAAAAAGTCCATGAGAAAAACAAAATGGAATCAAAGGCGTGAAGGAATAGGAATGCATCATGTGTGGAGGTGCAAAGAAAAACTTTCGTGAGGATTATCCGATTCGTAGATTGTCTATTTTAAGAGGCTGGCATGTGGAACACACAAAGCGATGCCAAGACTTGTGTGCCATGATTTTTCTAGATTTCAAGGATCATATCGAAGCACTCTTGCATGGAAGTAATCCAAGAATAGATTCATCACTCTAGTTAACTGGAAGTGATCTATAGATAGCATACTTACATGTATGGCTATAATTGTAAATGGCACATGGCTATTATTAGTGTGCAACCTATTTTTGGCATAGTTAGTAGTGAAGGGAAAGTTCCCCACCCTATATATTAGATGAATCACCTAGTTGATAGATAATGGTGTCAAAGGGCTAGAGATTCATGAAGTGCATGAGACTGGATAATTGTAATAGATCCATGCGCGCATGACTATTATTGTATCCAGCTTCTGTTTCATTTTCATGTTTAAAATATGAAGAATATTGTCCAAACCAAAGTGTCTTCTATGTGTTATCATTACATACTATTGATTTCTTGATGATTTATACGTAAATGCATGCTTTTATAGATTTGGTTTGGTATCACTGTGTAATGGTGGATTAGTTTCTAAATATATGTCTTTATCATTTCACAATGCTACCATCCTGCTACAACAACCCTAAAGAGGGACCTGGTACCTTGGCGTGCTTCGGGTGAGCACTCAGCCTGTGCTGAGTGATGTGCCAACGTGACTAGGTGTTATCTGAGAATTCTAGGCTGCATCATTGGTTCCATTGTCGGGACCTCTTTTTCAGTTATTTTCAGAATGGTTTGTGATGAAGACATATCGGCTAATCTGTTATGCAAAATTTTCCCTCCCACTCATTTTGTGGCTAACTCCTTTCATTCTTCCCTCTCTTGAGCCTCGAGTCATTTTTTTGCTTTTCGGGGACTCAAAACTTTCTGGAAATGGCACCATTGGATAGAGCTCTTTCCCAGCTTTCCAGAAAGGTAAATTTTTCCTCCTAACCCCATGTATTTTTTAAGTTATGGCTCATTGGGGTTTTTGTGGGAAATTTTCCCTGAAAGGCCCACAACCAATGAGATGCCACCACGTGTCCAAGGAAGTGGTGGGGGTTGGAGGAAAACTTGGTTTTTTACCAAGTGTTTTGGTGAATTTCCAAAAGGAAATATTTTCCCCACAGGCCCGCCAGTGAATCAAGTGATGCCACGTGTCCAGGGGAAGAATTTACAAAAATTGACTAAGTGTTGGCGCATGGAAAATTTTGGAAGGAAAGGTCCACACCCAATCATGTGAAGTAGGATAGGCCCACACCCAATCAAAGCATGCCATGTGGCACTGGAATGGCGGGGGTGTGGGGAATTTTTAGAAAATTTTCCAAAAGGTGAAAAATTCAAATTTTTGCCTGCCAACCCGATTTGGCCCTATTTTGCCCTAAAACTTCAAACGGCCATATATTTCGATTGAGCTTGATTTTCACGTTCTTTATATCAATGGAAATCTGGTGAAATTATCTACAAGATTATGGGGTCATTTTTATATTTTGATGGATTTTGGAGAGATAAAATCGTAAAATTCCTCGGCATGTGGTCATGGACAAAAATGACGTTTCAACCACAATTTTTAATGAAGAATGGCTCACATTCTCTCCCAAAGATGGGTAAAAATGTCGAGGATGGGCCTATAAGGATGTTCATGCTGTTTTGATTACATTTTGGTCAATGGTTGAATCTCCCCACGTTTTCCCATGTTTCTCTCTCTTGGGGTCATGGCTTGCCTTTGAAAAAGCCAAATTTGGCTCATTTTAAAGATGTTGAACATTTTTTCCATGTATTGCGAGGCTCCCTTTGTCACTAGAAAGTGATTTTGTGGGAAACAGGACCTTTTCCAAGGCTACAACTTGTTTTACCTCTCGGGTGTTGTAATGCAAGTGGTTTTTGATGTAAAAATGACAATACTGAGCTCTATGAATGAGTTTCAACCCTTTGTCTGTGTTGTTTGATTCATTTCTAACCCTCCATTACATTTATAAGTTTGTGCATGAAGTTTTGTTGTATTTTTATGAAATGTTTCAATTTGTAAAAGTAAAAATGCTCACCACTCCTTTGGTGTATCACCTTATTAGCACTAATTTCAGTTTTTTTTTCCATTCTCCATCTCTGTCCACTTTGGGAATTTAGAGTAGGATTATGAGTTTGAAACCTCTGCAATTTGTAAGTGACATATCTCGACCAAAGGATTTTGAGGAAGCAGCCTCTAATCTAGATATTCCTTTCGCATTTTACAAGTCCCACACTTGGGGAAAGGATTAAATGTTTTATAATCACCTTTGGATGTCAAAGATGTCAAACTAGAAGTCGATCAACATCTAGGGTCTGCTGATTTGCAACAATAGTTTTGGCATGCCGGTGGGACCCTTAGAGGTATTCATCTTCATTTGAACAGATTGATGTGCATTTTTGCAAGTTTCTTGATTAAAAGAGCCCTAAATTACACATCTGGCGACTCAAGGAAGAAGAATTAGCTGGTTTTAGTAGTGCATGCACGAAAACTCATGAGAAGAATCACCACAAGGTCAAGAGTTAGAGGAGAAGAGGTACTATTTGAGTATCTACAATTATCTCCGGGAAGAAGGCAAAGAGGGAGGAGGATTCAAAGGTCCCCATCTCCACCAAATAGAACTCTCTCGACTCCTCCACTGGTAGGCCTTTCATTTAATCAACAAGGGTCCTAAGGCCAATCGAATGGCACAAAACAACCCCTATGTCAATTTCACTAGCAAAGCATCCCACTTGCTCTCAATGCAAAAATGCAATCCCAGTTGCAGCATTGAAGAACATCCCATACTTCACTGGAAAGAATCAGACTACTCCTGGTGATCATGTTAAGGATATTGCTAACATTTGTGTAATCCATGAGATCAATGAGATGCAAGTTTTTGTCAAACTTCGGCATCTTCATTCAAAGGGAAAGTTTTGTAATGGTTCAGAGTCTTACCTCGAGTTACATTCCAAAATTGGAACTAGTTATGTATAGCCCTCCATGAGCAGTTTGGAGAAAAGGGAGATAACTTGTCCCTTTTGTAGCAGTTGACAACCATCAAGAGAGCTCCCAATGAGCGGTGATTGATTTTAATTTCAGATTTCAAAGGACTTGGGAGATAATTCCGGTGGCGATAAGCCAACAAGAGAAGGTGTTTTCCTTTATTACCTTAAATCTTTAAATTATGATATTTCTATGCTAATTCAATCCATGGGAGCCACAACTATCCCCATTTCTTATAGCATTGCTATTAGAGCTGAAAATTGTTTGATTCAAGCTGACAAGCTAGCTCCTAGGCCTCCAATGCCAGTATTTCCAAGTTTAGAGAGCCCAAGTGCTAGCCAAGTGCCTATTTTAGCTCCTATTCCCACTCCAAGAAATCATAATTCGAGTGAAGCTTCTACTTCATCTTCTAGTGCCTCAAATGAGCTTTAAGAAGTCATGAAGCAATTGCAAAATCTAGGCAATGAGCTGGTTACACTCAAGAGGCAGCAAGCCCAAGGTTTTAGACCTCCCTCCCAGCTAACAGGCAGCCATACCAACCTCAAAGACCACCCAATCCAGCTGCAAATCTAAATCAAGCAAGGCCTCCTGCCAACAGACCATTTCAGCCCTATAATCCCAATGCTACATCTACCTCTAAAGCATTAGTGCTAGTACAAAACAATATGGCTCAAGAGTATGATTGGTGTTTCCCATGTAATGAACCTCATAACCAGTCCATGTGCTTCAACGGTGCCTTGAATCAAGCATTAATGGTGACAACTACTGGTGTGGAAGGTGAAGGTAACCAAGGAAGTAACCAACAACAAGAAACATTCCAACAGCAATCAGCTCCAAATGATGCCACATTTGTAAACTGGCAGGTAGAAGATTTTTGTGGCATGAATCAAACAATTCCCCAAAGTGTTGCAGCCAACACAAGGTCAAAAAGGAGAAATTTGGGTGAAGAACAGCCATTAGCCCCAAGCAATCCACAATCTTCTATCACTCCACAAACTGTTGGCAAGCAAAGTGCAGTCCCAAACATGCAAGGACTACCTAAGACAACTCCTAGGCCAACTCAAATGCCAGTTGTTGCTACCCATGTGCAAGGAATGAATGTGCAGGCCAGGGGAAAACAGAGAGATGCTTCATCTCCATTCAACATCATTAATCATATGAAGAAGACAAATGTAAACATATCAATGTGGGAATCACTATCTATCCCAGGCCAAAGAGATTTGCTACAAGCTGCCATGAAGGACTGGTTAACTTCAAATCAGCAAGTCCAAATGCAAGAGAAGGTGCTCACAAATGTTGCCCACTGAGGGTAATCATGGAGGACAACAAGGTAAAGTGTTCAAGCCCCCTCCATTCTATGTTTCATTGATCATTGGAAATCAATTAGTACACAATTGTATGATTGATTAAGGGCAAGTAGTTGAGAATGCCCAAGTAAATAGCTGAAAAATTGGGAATTCAGTATGAATTCATATCCAAAAGGGTAGTGCAATTGGATGGGACAGCAGTAACAACAGTTGGAGTGATAAAAAACTTAAGTCTTACTTTGCATGCATGTCCCAACGTTGTTGTTTTACAAGATGTCTCGGTAATAGACCTTCCACCACTCTTTGCCCTATGTCTGTCAAGGGATTTCACAGCCAAGATTGGAGGTTACTTATCTACTGATTGGTCACACATGTTTTCAGAACAAGATATGGAACTAAGGCCACAATCAGATCTGAACCTATTGTAAACTTTCACATTGAGCCTTACACTCCAAGCCAAATCAATACCAATTGTTTAGTGTTTGATCAAGAGGATTATCCAAGCACTGATGAAGCTAACACCAAGGTTGGAAGTATCCCAGATCTAACTCTTGATGAATGGGCAAACAAGGTACATGCTTTTGATCCTTATCAAGAAATAGAAGAATCTAAGTTAGGAGTCTATTGCATGCATGAAGAAAATCAGCCTATTCCTAGCATCACCAAGCCAGACCACAAGGATAACAATGAGGTATGGCAGTTGTTTTTTTATGGATCAAGGAGCAGACAAGGTGCAAGAGGGGGAGCTATGCTTGTTTCACCACAAGGAGTTAGGTATTATTCAACTTTTAGATTTCAGTTTGCATGCTCTAATAACACTTGCTCAATATGAAGCCTTGATACAAGGATTGCATTGGTCAATCAAGAGAGGGTAAAGAACTTACAAGTCTTTAGTGATAGTGAGTTGATTATCAACCAAGTTAAGGGGCAGCATGCTTTCAAGAATGATCTACTCAAGTGCTACAAAAATAGGGTGTGGGACCTCATTGAAAATTTTGAGGGTTTTTGCATAAAATCCATTCCTAGAAAAGAGAACCAAGCTGCTGACAGGCTTGCAGCAGTTGGGGCAGCCTTTGAATTTGTTGAAAGCATTCAAAAAGATAAGGTACAACCAAACATCCACGTGATTGTGAGGCCTTCAATACCAGACAACAATGTAAGTTGGCAAGTGTTTGAAAATGATCAGCAAATCATCCATTTCTTGCAAGAAGAGGCTGAGTTCTCAGCTAAAAATTAGGAAAAGATAGGAGCAGTAGTATGGTGACCAAGTGGTACAGCTGAGAACCAACAAACTACCCAAGGGACTTATTACTTTGGAGTCCATTTTCAATCCTAATGATCAGTTTAGGAAGGAGAAAGCAAACATCCAAGTCAAGGGAGAAGATTCAGTGCCCATCTCGGTGGAAGAAGGAAAATCACTCCAAATTGGTAAGATGACAATTGAACAAGAAAGGTATGAGTTCATACAACTTTGTCAAGAATTCCCTGATGTGTTTTCTTGGAGCTATGAAGATTTGAAAGGTTTCAATTCTAAGTTAGCTCAACACACCATTGAATTGGATCTAAGTACTAAGCCCATCAGGCAAAAACAAAGGCCAGTCAATCCACACATGGAGCCCCTCATGAGGAAACAATTGAATAAGTTGATAGAATCAAGAATCATTTTTCCTATCAATAATTCTAGTTGGGTGGCTAACTTGGTTCCGATTAGAAAGAAGAGTGGGAAATCAGATTGTGTGTTGACTTCATAGATCTGAATAGGGCATCTCTTAGGATCATTACCCACTTCCTTCCATGGAGCAGATTTTGCACGTTGTTGCTAGCTCGAGAGGTTTTCATTACTTGATGGCTATTGGGGTACAATCAAATTATGGTGAATGAAGAAAATCAATTCAAGACAGCCTTTACAACCAAATGGGGAACTTATGCATACAGGAAAATGCTATTTGGGCTGTCCAACGCTAGAGCTACTTTCCAAAGAGAAATGGACATGGCATTCAAGGGTTTGATTAACAACATAGTACTGATATATCTTGATGATATCACTATTTTTTCAAAAACTGCAGTAGACCATCTCTTTCATTTGAGACAAGAGTTCCAAAGGTGTAGAAGGTTTGGAGTATCCTTGAATCCTAAAAAGTGTATTTTTCTAGCCCATGAAGGAAAACTACTTGGCCACATTTTCTCAAAGAAGGATTGGAAATTGATCCAAAAAGAGTTGAAGCCATAAGAGCACTACCATTACCAAGCCACAAGAAGGCCCTCCAAAGTTTCTTGGGGAGAATAAATTTTGTCTGAAGATTTGTCCCAAATTTTGCAGCCCTTGTCAAGCCTATCACCAAGATGTTGAAGAAAAGCATGGCATTTCAAATGGACAGTAGAAGGCAAGGAAAGTTTTGAAGCAATCAAAGAAGCCATCTCTCAAGCCCCAACTCTCATCAACCTGGATTTCTCCAAGGATTTCATCTTCTATGAATTTGGGGGTGATGATACTATATCTGCAATTTTGGTACATCAGAACAAAAACAATCATGAGCAGCCAATTGCTTTCTTCACCAAAGCACGGAGGACTATGAGGTGAAGTATTCCTTCATTGAGAAGCATGTTCTTGCAGTAATCAGAAGCTTAAAGAAATTCAAGCATCTAGTTTCAAACAACAAGGTTCAGTTGTTGGTTTCTCATGTGGGAGTTAAGGACTTCCTCCTCAACAAAGACCTGAATGAAAAAAGGGCAGGTTGGATTACTCGTGTCATGGAGTATGACATTGAGATCAAATTCAGCAAGTTGGTTAGAGGAAAATGATTGTGTAAGCAGTTGATTTTGAGAAAAAAAAGGAAGCATGCAATGAGAAGGAGGTTGTTTTGGCATTGCAAGACAGCCATGAGCAAGGAAGCACTCAAGAGGAAAATAATGGTGTCCCCATTCCTTGCTGGACCCAAGACATAATGCACTTCCTAAGAAAAAGCCTATGCCCTCCAGAGATGAACAAGACCAAAAGAAGACACTTCAGATTATAGGCTGCCCCATATGCCCTTGTTGATGGTGTTTTGTTCAAAAGGGATGTGAATGGAGTACTGCTGAGATGCATTGGTACAAATTAGATTCATAGGGTGTTGGAAGAGTTCCATGGTGGACCAGCTGGTGGTCATTTTACACCAAGAGTGACAGCCCTAAAGATCATGGGAGCTGGCTATTATTGGCCTAAGATTTTTAGTGATTGTTATGCATGGATCAAGAGGTGCAAGAATTGTGCATTCTTCACAGGTAAAGAGAGGCTAGCTGCCCTTCCATTACATCCAATTTCAGTTGACCAGCCATTCATGCAATGGGGTTTAGAATTCATTGGAGTCATTAATCCCAATTCAAGCCAAGGGCACAAATGGATTTTAACAGCCACAGATTATTCCACCAAATGGACCAAAGCAGTAGCACTCAAGGAAGCAAATGAATCTAGCATCCTAGACTTCTATGAGGGAATAGCAACCAGATTTGGCGTGCCTGCTACAATAATATCAGATAATGCATTGGCATTCATTGGCACCAAGGTGACTGAATGGGCCGTCAAGAATGGGATCTACCTAAGCACTTCATCAAACTATTACCCTCATGGTAATGGCCAGGCTGAGTCTATGAACAAGAACTTGTTGAGGATCATTAAAAGGACTCTTGATGAAAATCAAAGGTCTTGGCATACTAAGATGAAATCAGCCTTATGGGCTGATAGAATAACTCCTAAAAGGTCTATAAGTAACTCTCCATTTAAGCTTGTTTATGGGAGAGAGGCAATTTTTCCCATGTCACTTGAGTTTCCAACATTGGAACTCATAAAAAAGTTAGAGTTTTTAGAGTTTGAGCCCATAGAGGTTAGATATGCATAATTGATGGAGCTCTAAGAAATTAGAAATCAAGCATCCCAAGCAATGGAGAAGGATCAAGCTTTGATAAAGAAGACCTTTGATAGAAAGGCCAAGAATAGATCCTTCCAAGTTAGAGATCTAGTGTTAAAATGGGATGTAGATAGAGCAAAACCGAGAAGGCATTCAAAATTTGATGCCATTTGGAGTGGCCCGTACATGGTCACAAAGTGTAAGGACAGCAATGATTTCCAATTGTCTTCATTGGATGGCAAAGAATTACAGATTCCAGTCAATGGAATCCATCTAAAGCATTCACATCGAAGGGAATTCTCCACCTTGTACATATTAGCTTAGTTTTTATTCCTCCAAGTGCTTGTGCACATTGTTTCGTTGTAGGTTATTTTTACTTTCCCTAAGTGCTTTGGCACAAGCTTGCTATTCTTGGGAATGTGTTTGTAGGCCTTGCTCCATCAGATGATATTCCATCTTCCTCCTTGCAGTGTTCTAGTCAGTTGGGGTATCAAACGGAGAATTTGATGACTCCATGCCCAATGAATTACTTCAGGCAACTGGTAACTTCATCCAGTAGGAAAAATGACCCCTTTGAGTCACCAAAATTGTTATCCAAAATGTGCCCTCCCACTCATTTTGTGGCTAACTCCTTTCATTCTTCCCTCTCTTGTGCCTCAGTCATAATTTTTTTCTTTTCAAGGACTCAAAACTTTCTGGAAATGGCACCATTGGATAGAGCTCTTTCTCAGCTTTCCAGAAAGGTAAATTTTTCCTCCTAACTCCATGTATTTTTGAAGTTATGGCTTGGTGGGGTTTTTGTGGGAAATTTTCCCTAAAAGGCCCATAGCCAATGAAATTCCGCCACGTGTCCAAGGATATGGCGGGGGTCGAGGAAAACTTGGTTTTTACCAAGTGTTTGGTGAATTTCAAAAGGGAATATTTTCCACACAGGCCCCCGCTAGCGAATCAGGTGATGCCACGTGTCCAGGGGAAGAATTTGCAAAATTTGACTAAGTGTTTACACATGGAAAATTTTGGAAGGAAAGTTCCGTGCCCAATCATGTGATGCCACGTGTCCTCAACTCATCGGCCGGCGAAGTTTTTGGGAATTTTTCCAATGGCAAAAACAAAGAAAAATGAAGCGGGATAGGCCCGTGCCCAATCAAAGAATGCCATGTAGCACTCGAGAATAGCGGGGTGTGGGGAATTTTCAGAAAATTTTCCAAAAGGTGAAAAATTTTAAATTTTTGCCCGCCAACCCGATTTGGCCCTATTTTCCTTAAAACTTCAAACGGCCATATCTTTCGATCCAGAGCTTGGTTTTTCATGTTCTTTATATCAATGGAAAGCTATTGAAATT
Organism: Taxus wallichiana var. yunnanensis; assembly: GCA_018340775.1. Taxonomy (NCBI): domain Eukaryota; kingdom Viridiplantae; phylum Streptophyta; class Pinopsida; order Cupressales; family Taxaceae; genus Taxus; species Taxus wallichiana. The sequence continues at coordinate 459,774,205 of CM031239.1, read as the reverse complement.
ATCTACAATATTCTAGGGTAATTTTTGTATTATGATGGAGTTTAGAGAGATAAAATTGAAAAATGTCTCTCGCACATGGTCATGGATAGAAATGATGTTTCAACCACCGTTTTTAATGAAGAATGGCTTGCATTCTCTCCCAAAGCATGTGTAAAAATGTCGGGGATGGGCCTGTAAGGATTTCCATGCTATTTTGATTGCATTTTGGTCAATGGTTGAATGTCCCCCACATTTTCCCACCTTTCTCTCTCCTGGGGGTCGTTTTTGCATTGAAAAAGCCAGATTTGGCTCATTTTCAAGAGGTTGAACATTTTTTCCATGTATGCAAGCTCCCTTTGTCACTAAAAAGTGATTTTGTGGGAAATCAGACCTTTTCTAGGATCGCAACCTATTTTTCCTCTCAAGTTTTGTAATGCAAGTGGTTTTGATGTAAAATGACAATACAAGCTCTATGAATGAGTTTCAGCCCTTTGTCTATGTTGTTTGATTCATTTCTAACCCTCCATTATAGTTATCAGTTTGTGCATGAAGTTTTGTTGCATTTTTATGAACTGTGTCAATTTTCAGAAGTAAAAAATGCTCTCCACTCCTTTGGTGTATCACCTTATTAGCACTAGTTTTAGTTTTTTTTTTTTTGCATTCTCCATCTTTGTCCACTTTGGCAATTTAAAGTAGGATTCGAGTTTGAAACCTCTACAATTTGTAAGTGACATATCCGATCGAGGAGTTTGAGGAAGCAATCTCTAACTGGAGATTCCTTTCCCATTTTACAAGTCCCACACTTGAGGAAAGGATTCAATGTTGTGCAATCACACTTGGATGTCAAAGATGTCAAACTAGAAGTCTAATCAACATTCAGGGTGTCTTTCTTTGATTTGCAACAACACTAAATTTGGTGAGTGTTGAAGAGTGGATTCATGATGCGGAGTAAGAATACACATGAAGGTCTAGCACTGGATCTGGATTTAATGCGTGCACTTGGGTAGAGCGAGAATTTGTATGTGATTTGTACGAAAGATTCTTTTTATCTTTCTCGTAGAATTATATGAGTGGTTGATTTGCATATGCATCTAAGTGAAATTGGAGGTATCACACACTTGTTTGGACACAGGAGGAATTTCAAACACTATATGATTCTGGCTTGATCTAGACTCACGTTGTAGATACTTGGTTTTGTGGTGTTCTAAATAGCTATATTCTGGAGTATTCAATTTCAACTTATTCGTGCCCAGAGGTAGCTGAGTTCTAGTTCCTACGGTATCCTAGAGAGATGTATTTGCAAGGTATTCTACTGGAAATAAAAATACTGATGGTAACGTTGAACTTGGAAGATAAACCCATGGCAAGCTAAAAATATTCACGTGTTTGCCAGGGGCAGGAACAGGATTGGTGAAAGATGGAAGACCTAGCAGAAGCATGGAAGAGGGAAGAGAGGTGGCTGAAGTATGATGAGGTGCACGAGAGGGAATTATGCAAGAAGAAAGAAATTGCAGAATAGATGGTGTTATGGAGAGAGATGGCTCATGAAGGATTTGAGGCTCATGGGGATAAAGAAGAGCTAGAGCATCAGAAACTCCCCCATCTAGGAAATCATGACAAAGAACCCTCTTTGGCCTCACATGGAAGTGCACCAGCAGATATGACCTGGACCAAGAGTGCACATCTTAGCCAACTTGTTGACCTAGCCCTTGCGCTTGGTTTTCCAGTATCTAGTACAATAGGTAAACAAAGTTTTCATTTAGGAAGTGAAAGAGAAGAACAAGTCAAAAAACAAGTACATCAATGGCAACACAGATAACTTCATTATTCTTTGGGGGTACGTTTTTAGGCTCATCATACATCGAGTGTGGGATTCACCTTTGAACCGGGACCATTTCACACAGGCTGACTGTAGGGGTCCAATATAGTACCACTATCGGGACATAGGGGAGTGCATCTACGGGCCCTATTCCAAGTCCTAGAGGAGGATTGGGAGGTATGGGTGGTTTTAGAGGTAGAGGAAACCAAGGAGGTTTTGGGTCGGGTGGTCAAGGCCCGCACAGCAACTCCAGAACATTTATATGGAGATGTCTCTTCGTCTCCCATAGTACATAGGTATCAAGGATGTTATTGAACACATTCATATGAGTCAAATATTTTTGCACGTGAAAGGTATCACGGCTTCGAGCGCAAGGTGAGTCAATTTTCTACTACGTTACGTGCGCGCACGCACTGTTGGTATAGGAAGTTTTATCCCAATCAAATTTGTATTGATTATGCAAAGCATTGAAAGATGCTTTATTAAAAGAGTTCCATATCCTAGAGTTTTAGCAGAAGAGTATAAGCACACTTAAGGATATAAAGCAAGGCACTACTAAAAGTGTACATGAGTATGATGCCCATTTTAAAACACTTCTATCCAAACTCTCATATGACATTCATGCAAGTCAACATGCACAATGGTTTTCAGGGGATTGATTACTCCATTTCAAAGAGCACTATCACATAAAACTTATACCAACCTACGCAAAGCATTGGAAGCAGCCCTACGTGCTGAGGTAGTTGGGAGTATTGACACTGGAGTTAGTCCATTCTTGGAGGCTTAGATAATGGCTATGGAAAAATAGTTAGAGAAATTATCAGCAAACTCAGCTCATGAAACATGCTCAGGAATCTGGTGTACAGATTTTGAAGTGGAGGGACACACCAAGGATAGTTTCCCTCATAGATCTGTATGTTTGCTATTGTTAGACTATGAGATTTTCCATTTGAATCATGATGCTAGTCACTGCCCCCTACTACAATGCGTGATCAGGAAGAATGTATCCTCTTTTTGTAAAATTTATAGGTCCACGACCCATGATAATCGAAGATTGTAGACTGATTGGCTAGATCCATGATGCCATTTATATTTGGGTGCCACACGAAAGTGTGGCTGATATTTCTAAATGAAATAATGAGCATCGGGATAGGGATTATAATCAAACGTGCTATGACAGGGAATGACAAAATATTTTAAGGAGGTCGTGAAAGAGGATGAGGATATCGGGGTGTATATGGAGGACGAGGCCGAGGTAGGGGAAAGGTGAATTCCCTCAAGAAACTTGCTATACATGTGGCTCACCGACCATTATAGATGCGAATTCCCGCAAAATATTTCTGTTCATTTTATGGAAAAGGGTATAGTTATGAAGAGTGTTCGGACTTGTATGAGCATCTCAATAAGAAGCACAAGAAAGAAAAAAAAGGCATAGGGATGGTTAGAATCCAACATGCAATAGAGAATCAATGGATGCGAAGTTAACTCTAGAACCTAAGGAAGTGTAGTCAAGATAACCACACGAGCTGAGGCGACACACGAAAGATGTCTTGCAAAAGAAGCCGACAATCACTAGGGAGGAGGTTTTGCATGCTAGGTATCCAGATCCAACTCATTAAAAAGAAGTCTATCAGGAAACTATGGAGGTCCTTAGAAGCCTTCAAGGTGAAATACAGTGTTTGAAAGAGTAGTCTCATAAATTAGAACATAAGGATATAGAAAGGGCCCTGTCTAATATTGATGACATCAAAGAGGTATGTAGAATGTTGTGCCAGGAGAATATTATTCCTTTATTGGGAAATTGGTTGAAGGGGAATACTCGTGCGTGGGAACTGAGACTAGAAGACAAATACTTCATGTGAATCTCCCCCAATAGCATTGACTATGACAAGGAGATCACTTTGAATGTTGTTGTGGATGGGTGGTTGTTGAGCAATATTTTGATTGACACACCGTGTAGAAGTGAATGTAATTACATTAGATGCATGGGTACAAATGGGGATACCCCATTATAACCATCATCTAATGTATTGTTCATGGTAAAAAAACAAAAGCTACTCCCATAGGAGTTTTGAAGGATGCATCTATCACTTTACAAAGGGCCAAGTTCACGGGAGACTTCAAAGTGTTAGCACTTGTGGAAGCGAGATAGCTTCCGGCTTTGCTTAGGTGCCCTTGTTGTTATGCAAAAATGTTGATTTGAGGTTTTACAAGGGGTATATCAGCTTTGAGAACAAGGAGGAAAGGGTTATAATACTATTGACAGATGGGAAATCCATACCATATGTGGAACCTTTGAGTGAAGAGGACTTGAACAGAATCTATATACACGTGATTCGGGACCCAGAGGTCAATGAGCCATCTAAGGAAGGAATCCTTCATTGGGAAGATTCTCAGTCAATTAGCAATACTACTAGTATTGCTTGTGATAATTGGGCTCATGGCACTTATGAACTAGTGGGGCACAAAGTTAAGCACGTGGTTGCTTGCAAAAAGGGTTTTTGCTTTGTCCAATGTATAGGTCACTCAATACCCGATATCTCGGCTAGATTCTTACAGGCCATGGAGGCAAACTGGGATGACCAGATTAAAAGATGAGATATGCTATCATATACTTTTGGTGGGATAACAGGCACTAGTGGGTGGTCCATAAGGATAATCTCTTAGAATGGGGAGAGATTGGGACCACCTTATCAACCAGGTTTTCAAGAAGTAATGCACCTACAAAAATTTTCCCTTATCATGGTGATCAACCTATTCAACATCATATCCAACAGTGTGAGAGACTCTGGATAAGGACAGGAAGCATTACCACCCTCACTTTGGGTGCATTGGTTTTATTCTACTCTATAAGGTTACGCGCGTGCTTGGTATGTATATGTTGAATTACATCATGACATTGGCAATTGGAAGAATTTGACTGTAGGGATGATCCAAACTTTTGACTTCTTGTCATCTGCACCACCAGTGAACAAGGCTTTAAGCTTTATCAATCGCTTAACCATGGGAGACAATGGGAAAGTGGAAGAACTTATTTAGGAGATATTTGGTGAGACAGAGATAGGGGTGCATTTTGAGGATGAAGCGAGATGATATCATTCTACTTGAGAGCACTTCTCTATAAAAAGACAAGGGGAAGCTAGTTTACATAATTGATGATGAGGAAGTTGAGCACTTGGAAGTGGATCATTCACATGGATCACGTGAAGTATTAGCCATTGCGGATGTAGATGCATGTGCATATCATGAACCTCGAAGACAAAAAATGTAAATATTGGCATAGAAGTTGAACCTAAGGAGGTGATTATTGGGGATTCCGGGTCGAATCATAAGTAGCAAAGATCATAGAGTTACTTAGAGACTATGAGGACTTATTCCCAAGAGGATACCATGACCTTAAAGGCATGCATAAATCACTTGGAGAAATAAAGATAAATCTCAAGGAAGGTGCACGCACTGTTAGAAAATGACCTTATCGAATGAATCCCAATTTGTGCGAGAAAGTGAAGGAGGAAATTGACAAGATGCTAAAATCTGGGATCATACAACCATTGGATGAGTCAAAATGGGTCAATCCTATGGTGGTAAGTATCAAAAAGTATGGTAGGATTCAAATTTGTGTTGATTATAGAGAGTTGAATGCAACATGTGTTACAAATCCCTTTCCTATGCCATTCACAGAGGAAATATTAGGAGTGGCTGGGCACGAGATATATTCATTTATAGATGGGTTCTCAGGGTATCATCAGGTTAGGATTGCCTTGGAAGATAAAGAAAAGACCACCTTCACTACTAAATGGGGAAACGTTTCCTATACTGTGATGCCTTTTGGATTGAAGAATGCACCTACAGTATTCTCAAGGATAGTGGTACAAGCATTCAAGGATTTTATTCACAACTTCTTACAGGTCTATCTTGATGATTGGATTTTTTATCGGCTAATTAAGAATCATTGTGACAATTTGTGCTTGATGTTTGAAAGAAGTAGGCAGTTGAATATCTCATTGAACATCAAGAAGTGCATCTTTTCTACTCCCTTTGGCATAACTTTAGGACACATAATCTGTAAGGAAGGGTTGTTGGTGGATCTTGCTAAAGTTACGATCATTTTAGGCTTGAAAGTACCCTCCAGTCAGATAGAGGTGTGCAGAGTTTTGGGTCATACAGGGTATTACAGGAAGTTTATAAAAGGGTATGCAAAAGTTGCCGCACCCTTGGAAGAATTTCTCAAGGGGAAAGGTACATTATATTGGGGGGAGTCACAACAGCACGTGTTTGAGATATTGAAGAAGAAACTTACTACCACGCCTATCTTGTGCTTTCCTTCACGGGATAAACCTTTTCATGTTCACATGGATGCCTCTCACATGACCATTGGTGTTGTCCTAGCTCAACCTGAAGAAGGTATAGTTGATCATCCCATTCGTTTTGCTAGTAGGAAGTTGACCCTGTTTGACAGGAATTATACCACTACAAAGCACAAGGCTTTGTCTATGATATATGCCTTACAAAAATTTCAGCAGAATCTATTGGCCATGCCTTTTGTGTTTTATACGAGATCATATGACATTGAAGTATTTGGTGAAAAATCCCATCTTACAAGGGCGCATATGTAGATGGATGCTCTTATTTCAAGAGTTTGACTTTACAGGTTGTGGTAAAACCAAGGAAAATTAATTGGACCGGATCACTTGTTTAGAGTTCAATCGGGTGAAGAAGCACAAACAATAGAAGAGACCGTGCTCGATGCATAGTTGTATAGGTTACAATGCGCACCAACAGAATTAGAGGACATTGTTGTCTTCCTAAGGATGGGGATGGCACTATAAGGCATGAGTTCCTTAGAGAAAAAGAAACTTTCTATACATGTGGAACCATTCATGTTAATCGGTGGTGATTTATACAAGTTAGGAAGAGATGAGGTGTTACGTCATTTTGTATTAGAGCATGAATGAAAGGATATAATCAAGGAATCCTATGGTGATATTGTAGGTGGCTACTATGCAAGTGATGCTACAACGAAAGATCCTACTTGCTAGTTTGTGGTGGGAAAGCGTTGTTTAAGGATTGTAAGGAGTATTGTAAGGCATGTGACCATTGTCGGCATCTAGGTTGACCAAGATAGAGGGATGAGATGCCCTTATGACCAATTACAAATGTAGAACCCTTTGAGAAATGGACGATAGAATTTGTAAGGCCTATTTCACTAGCTTCACGTAGGACTAGATCGCACTATATCATTACTTATACCCATTATCTTACAAGATGGGCGAAGCGGCTCCTACGAAGGACTGTATGCGGTGGCTACAGCAAGATTCTTGTGGTAAAATTTCCTTACCATGTATGGTTGTCCTTTAATTTTAACCAAAGTGATAGGGGTGTCCATTTTTAAATGAGACAATCGAATTCTATTAGATGAGTTTATGGTTTCCTACCACAAGACTACACCCTATCACCCTCAAGAAAATGGAACTACTGAGGCTTTCAACAAGATTTTGAGCCACACATTGACTAATATTTTTGATGCGGGACGAAAATATTGGGATGACAAAGTATCTACTATTCTTTGGGCCTACCAAACAACATATAAGAGATTGAACAAAGCCACACCTTTTCAGTTGGTGTTTGGCACAGAAGCTGTTCTTCCTATAGAATTTATGTTACCTTCGTTGTGCATTGTGCATGCTAGAGGTCTAGCTAATGAGCAAGCTTTGGAAGAATGGATTGAGAACATGGTTCAACTAGATGAGTGTCAGGCCATAGTATGTTAGAGTTAGAAACAAAAGAAAGCGTGCCATAAAGCATGGCATGATAGGCATATCCGAGATAAGAAACTTGCGGTTGGACAAATGGTACTTTTGTATGAATCTAAGTTTTTACACCATCCAGGGAAGCTCAAGGTGCATTGTTTGGGGCCATATGTTATAACTCACATACTTGAATTAGGTGTTTGCTAGTTAGAAGAAATTGATAGAACACAACCTGCTCGATTACTTTAAGCGGGAGTAGGTTGAAGCCCTACTATAAATAAGTCTTCTTGGTGTTTGTAATAAGGCATTTTTTCCGAGATAGATTAGGTTTCCTTTTTCCATTTCCTTAATGTTTTTATGTCATCATCGCTATGCTTTTTCAATTTAGTTCTTGTTTTTATGTAATAAGTGCGCTTGTGTGCATGAAGCTCACTATAATATGAAGCATGCTTATGTGCGAGAGGAGCGCACATCCTTTTATTATGGGGTGGATTGTTGGTGACTCCCGGTATAATGTTGCTTCTCAAAAGTAACCAAGGGTGGAGATGAATGAAGGAAAATTATAACGAGAGGTAAGCGGAAACCATGATAACTACCAGCAGAAGGTGCAGGGACGAGGTACTCAGGCACTAAAGCGCACACTGAAGGGAAGTCTGCAACTAGAAGGTGGGAAGGCACACTATAAGGTTATAGTTATGGCGTGAAGATGTAGCGTGTGGAAATGGAAAAATTGAGCAATAAATGAGAAATATTTGGTAGGTGAAGGAGCAATTAATGCATTAAAAATTGTAAATCTATATAAGGACGGGATGTAAATTCATTTCTACCCTTGTAACTATGAGAATTTGACAAAGAGATAAGTGAGAAGAGTTTAGTAAGTGATTCAAGGTGCGAAGAGGGTGAAACCAAGCGTTAGAGGTAGATATGTGTATTGGAGAAGCTTGTATCTTCATTAGAGAAAGGGTTTAAATGAAGCAGATTAACAAAGCAGAGCTAGGGCATGGAATTTCATGATTATAGTTTAGGGCACGGAGTTGAATCAAAGTTAGGGTTTGAAGTAAACCATTTAAGAATTACGAAGAAGGTGTAGAAACACACCATAAAGGGAAGAATGGCTCCAAAGAAGGAAGCAGAGAAAGAAAAGGAAAGAAGAAGGTAGTAGTGGAAGAGGAGAAAGAGATGAATCCACGAGAGTAATTTTTCGAGATCTTTGTACCACGAGGAAGTAATTATGGGCTAGGAATGGGATTCCCACATACGATAGAGTAAAATAAGTGAGTACAACCATCAAACCAAGGACAACCAGAAAAAGTTGTATGATTTACTTAAATCCCGAATGGATAGGTGAACTGGTGATGGGATGTCGATATATGATGACACAGGGGAGAAATTATTGAAAAGGATTGGTGTTTACCAATTATATGAGCTCCCATACTTCGGGAAATATGTACCATTATACAGGTGGATGATGAGCCAAGTCCATGAGGACTTCTTCTATTTTCAAGGCGAAGGGTAAGACTAACACCCATGTTAATTTCCATGTTAACAGGTTTAAAGGCAATAGGTGAGGACATCAAAAATGACCTAAGTGATAAGGTTTCCATATTGGAAACACACAAAGCACTAGGATACCAGAAAGGACCGCATGAGAATGGACATAGATAAATTACATGATTGTCTGGTAGTAAAAGCAGCAGCGCACCTAGTTACAAAATTGAATGACCAAGATCGTTGGTCACAAGTAAACTCAATGTGGTTGCATGTGGCAAAGCGCATGTCAGAACGGGTTATTTATAACACTGCCAGCTTCATTGTAGAATAAATAGTACAAGAAGCACACACAGGAAGTAAGATAAGTTTTGGTTTCATCTTACTTTCTTTTTATTCATGGATATTGGAGTCTTGGATGGCCCGAATTAAAGTATATGGGAATAGCCCATGAATAACAAGTCTCTAGTTGAAATATTTAGCAAGTATCTATACAAGGGCCTATGACAAACAAGGTAAAAGAGAGATCGGAGATGTGGTATGATAAGATTCATGTGACTTTTAAAGAGGAGTGGTGCATACTAAAGGAGTTTCCCTTAGTATTAGGGAAGTAGGCTCGATTTTCTATTTAACAACATTTTTGTATTGCACGTTTTTCGATGGTGGATGGATTGTGGAACCCCTGGTGTAAACTACCATACACATTCACAACATGGTATTTCCAAGCTTTTGTTCATTGGTTCACTGATACAAGGAGGTTAGTGTTTAATGTAGACAAGGTGGATTGCGAATATCACACCTTGCAAAAGAAGTATGGGTATACGGGAAGAATGTTTACAATGAGAATATTATCTCATAGATTTTGAATAATAAGTATGTAGATAATGAGTTTGCACTCCCAAGACCACCAAAGGGGAAGCACACTATGGAAAAAATCCCGGCACCTAGGCTTTCTAAACCCATGCAGGCTGACGAGGAAGATGATGAAGAGCATGAGGATAGCGGTGGTTTGGTGCACAGGAGGAAGCAACCATCCGGTGGACGGGAGGAGGAGCATGCGAAAGTTTCACAAGTAGAAGAAAAGACTAAGGTAGTGTAGGGTGACCAACGGTTCAAAAAGGTGTTCAAGTGCACAAGGTCACAAGGGGAAGCCCAACAGACAACAAGGAAGTCATTGTGAATCTCACCGGTAGAGGAACCTGAGGAGAAGAAGAGAAGAAGAAATCTCAAGCTAGATGAAGAAGCAGGAGAGTCTGAGGAGAAAGCGCTTCCATCTCCAATCCATCATAGGGTAGAAGAGGAGCCTCAAAATGAGGAGGAGGAAAAACTGAGTGGAGAGGAAGAAAGGGAGCAATCAGAAGCTACACAAGGCAAGGATGAGGGCACAACTAGTATTCCTAACCTTGATGTTGCCATTCCAAAAGGGCCAAGGTCCCATTGGACAAGTGAGGATGTAAGGGTGTAAACTATGGGTTATGTAGAGGACTAGGAGAAGATTTTTTGTGCTCTCTTGAGCACCATCGCAAAAATATTTATTCGGATGGGTACTTATGGACAAGAACAAAGCGACATTATGGACACGAAAACAACTTTCATGGTCGATGCATACACATATGGATGAACCGGATTTTGATGTCTATGAAGAATCATGTGCATCTAGATGGTTGAAAAAGACACCAAAATCCCGGCACATGACAATTAAACCAACTATTATGACGGATGAGCAGGTAAGCAATTCCTTAGTGAAAGTATCTGCTGAGGTAGCTAGAAGGAACATTGACAAATCTGTTATGATTAAAGCAACGAGAGGAGCTAAAAGAAAAGAATGTGGAAATAGCACATTTAGTAGAGGAGAGGATCGAGTAAAAGAAATATGAAACTTTTTCTAGTATGGCGGAGGAAATCGGAGATGATGTCCTAAAGGTACACCCGCATTTGGAATCACAAGTACAAAAGAATTTCCTTCTACGATGCACTACGTAAAGACGATGATAAAATTAGTATTAGAGGATGAAAAGGTGGGTATACGAGAATAGCCCAAGGACCCAAAGAGAAGAGGTAGAAAAATAATAGAAATTTGTAGTAGCAAGGAAGATTGCTACATATGAGGGCCTACTACAAGCACTCTAATAGGAGTTGAAGAAATTCGATCATGCCTTGATGATATGCACAGCTCTAGATGCACTAATAAGGGTAAAGACAATGAGGTGAAAAATGCCATGAAGGATGACACACTAGGCCACGTTGAATGACTAAATATGGTAAAGTAGAAGTGTGAGACATTGGCTGTGGCATAGGCACCGCATAAAGAGAGGTTAGATGAACTCGGAAAGCTCATTGCTTAGAAGATGGATGTGCTGGAAGGGATGCATACATCTATGTCAAGCATAATGCTTGTAATCCAAAATGAGCAAGGGAAACTAACTCAGGAGGAGCTAGAATCTATCATTGTGGATGTTCCAGAGAAAGCAGGAAAGGCATTAACGGAGTGGGAGAACTTAGAAGCAGACATAAAGGAGGAGTATCTAGAGATGATACTTCAGAAAGAAATGGAGGAGCTTGAGGCCTGAATAATTCTTTGATTCTTTAATTCTTTTCTATTCTTTGTGTAAAGATTCATTCAACATTCTATATTTCAACTATTCTCTACTCAGTTGTGGACATCACCATTGTCGGGGTGATAATGAGATTAGTATGGGGTAATGTTGGTCGATAAAACACTTAGCAGAACTCACACATAGAGTCCGCGTAGAAAAATAGGATGGGATCGAAGGCATGAAGGAATAGGAAGGCATCACACGGAGGTGCAAAGACAAACTTTTGGGACTTAGCTAACTTGTAGATCGTCTATTTTCAGAGGCTGGTGTGTGGAACACACAAAGCAATGCTGAGACTTGCATGCCATGCTTTGTCTAGATTTCAAGGATCATATCGAAGCACTCTTGCATGGAATTAATCCAAGAATAGATTCATCACTCTAGTTAACTGGAAGTGATCTATAGATAACATACTTACATGTATGGCTATAATTGTAAACGGCGCGTGGTTATTATTAGTGTGTGACCTATTTTTGGCATAGTTAGTGGTGAAGGGAAAGTTCCCCACCCTATATATTAGATGAATCACCTAGTTGATAGACAGTGGTGTCAAAGGGCTAGAGATTCATGAAGTGCATGAGACTGGATAATTGTAACAGATCCATGCACGCATGACTATTATTGTATCCAACTTTGTTTCATTGTCATGTTTAAAATATGAAGAATATTTTCCAAACCAAAGTTTCTTCTATGTGTTATCATTACATACTATTTATTTCTTGATGATTTATACGTAAATGCATGCTTTTATAGATCTGGTTTGGTATCACTATGTAATGGTGGATTAGTTTCTAAATATATGTCTTTATCATTTCACAATGCTACCATCCTGCTACAACAACCCTAAAGAGGGACCTAGTACCTTGGTGCACTTTGGGTGAGTGTTAAGCCTATGCTGAGTGATGTGTTAGTGTGACTAGGTGTTATCTAAGAATACTAGGCTGCATCATAGGAGAAAGTTGAAAACTAGATGAAGTAGGAGCTTTATCTTTTGATCATGGATGCTTATGTATGGTGACATTCTTGCATACAAGCCACCCTAAATTTTTTTGAAACTGAACATTGTGAAAGCATCATTCATGTTGGTGAAATGTTGATGAATTTATCTTAACTCCAATTGAGGGAAATTCTAAAAATTTTAGACTCTAGTAGAGATGTTCTGAGTGAGGGCCAATCTCTTAAATGGTTTGGATCTGGCAAGGAGATATACCAAGTAGGAATTCATGAACTTATTTTTCATAGGCACTTAGAGCAGTTGATGATGTAATATGTCACTTATTATCTAGCCCTAATCTATCTTTTTATCTCTTTTAGTCATTGTTAGAATGAAGAATGCCATCCAATCTTGAAAATCCCTCGTACTTGTTTCTCCCATCACCCTACTAAGAAGGGTGATCGCATCCAAAAAACCTTCATGGAATTCACACCTTGAGAGAGTCTTTGGCATTCTGGAAGGCTTTCTTCTTGTCTTCATCTATGAGCTCAATGTGATTCTTTATAGATATTCATATGTGTTGTTCCATTCATTCACTACATTTTCCTTTATGATGACTGCCATATTGGCCAAGCTAGGAATTTGTAATACAAGTGAGTTACACTAGGGGAAATGACCACCATGGCTATGCCATTTTTTCTCAAATTATTCATCTATTCAATTCATAGTTATATGATCGGGACAAGACTAGCTCAACGATTTGTATTGACACAACATGCCCACCACTACAAGCAATCCACTTGTGAACATTTTTTCATTGATTTTCCTGTTTTGGTCCACTAACATGCGTGACTTGAGATCATCAAAATTCATATAGGTAACATCATTTTCACCTACCTCAAAATATTCTCATAAAAGAGAATGTACTGGTTTCACCCCTATGAATTTGAACTTCATGTTTCCTTGACACTTACTATATTTGGGAAAAGAAACTTCTATTTTTAGTAAGTGTTGGAATTCACCTTTCTGGATCCCAAAAGATGATATTATCCTGAATGATTACCCCTCTGTGCACTCCTTATGTGGAGACTATTGTTTTGGTATGACATACTATTTTTAGCAAACAGTGATGTTTTCCCTTTTTGACCACACAGTGAGATTAACTTGTATGACTGCCCCTGTGTACATTGTTATTTCTTTGATTTCTTTTCCTAAAAGACTTACTATTTATAGCTAGTATCCATATTGGGAACTTACTATTTTTAGTAAGTGGTTATTTTCACCAATTCTGGCATTGGAAAACCACTCGACCTTCTAAATTTCCTTTATGCTCACCGTCTTTGTCACAACTGCTTATGGTGTAAACTTACCAAAAATAGCTAGTCCATGTGTAGGAAGTATTACTATTTTTGGAAATTGGGTCTTTGATGGTTGGTTTGCGATGAAATGAACTTTCCTAATGTGGGATTTTTCCCAATAATGCTCTTCCATAATTTTAGCTTCACCCTATTGCCGGTTTTAAAGATTTTAAAATTCAAAAAATTTCCATGGGAAACCTAAGGTTTCTTCACTGGAAAAAATTTGCATGTGCAGTGAAATATTATTTTAGGATATTTTAGGCACTTATAAAACTTTATGAATTCACAAAATGGTATCTTGATCCATATGATGAGTTGGATATATGAGAACTTTTTCTCCGGTGACTTCAAAGTTTTCCTAAAAAAAAATCTTCTTTTCTTCTTTTTTGAATCCATTCTTTTTTGTGATTTTTATTTTTTTTAGATTCTATAAGTCTTCATGAATTTTTTGAGAACAAAATTGTGGTTAAAATCTCTGGAGAAACTTTTCCAACATTCCAACAACATATGGAGGTCAGGGGATGAGAAATGGCAAAAATGGCTAATTGTTTGATATTTATAGGCTTAAAATGAAGGAGGAAGGGTGGGGCACATTCTTCTTCCCCCATGTACCTTTTCAAAGGTGAAAAGGAGACATAAAAATATTCCTTTCTCCTCATAAGGACAAGTGGCACATGTTCATTTGTTGTGTAGGTTAGCAGAGGGGGCTAAAATGGAGCACCTAGGAGCTGGTTGACTGTCGCATGAGGAACAAGGGATAATGCAAAGGGTGGGCACATTTTTATGTCCCTCATGTCCCTTTAAAAATGGAAAATGGTGCAATAAAATTTTCCTCACTCTAGGAAGGAAAAATTTTGTGCATGCATGTAGGGGTAGGTAGGTGTGTAGGTCAAACTGGTCAACGGGGCTGGGAGATGAGCATATGGTCATGTGTGTGACCTAGAGACTAAATGAGGGTGGGGAATATTTTTGTGCACCTGATTTCCATTTTTAATGGTTTAATGGGGACATGAAAATACTCCTTCACCACAAATTTCCACGTGTATAGGTGAAAAATTAGTTAAGTGTTGGAAAGCGTACCTTGGGAGCCAACTTATAAAGATCATATCTAGAGCTCTCCAAAGAGTTTTCAGTTGCTTACTTATATGATTTTCATGAAAAAAATAATTTGAGAATAATGGTAAGGGTATAAAGGATTTAATTAGACTTAAACACTTCAAATGGATATTTTTTCTCGGGACCACTAGTTGTGCGTGAGAAGAATGAGTTACCTAGGGAAATGCATGGGGTTTCAAGATGTCCCATTTTTTCCACCATGTAGAGTATTGAAAATGATTTCCATAGGTACTTTTTTTTAGGATTTAAACTCATTATGGAGCTCCCATAATCTTGATTTTTAGTTCAGGTCCTCTTTTGCGGTGTAAGATCCTTTGGGTCCAAAAACCCACTCTCGCTGAATTGGCTCCAAAACCTCTAAGACTTACCAAAATATTCCAAAATAAACTCCTTGATGTTTTTTAGCTCTTGAATACCCCTCTGTGATGATTTTGGACATTTTTGATCCACTACCCTGAGGATGATTTACTATCCTTAGGAATGTTGATGATAGCCCTTCCCAAAATTTCTTGAAACTCCATTTTTGAACACTTCACTCTAGAAGTACCTTGAATGATTTTTGCTACCTAAATCACCTAGGGGATACTTGAAAATAACTTGGGGATCATTTGAATGATAGGGTAGGACTGGTACTAGTGATGGACTGATCGGGAGTGTCTTGGGAAGGTATGATTTTGAAAAATTTTCGACATTGTGGTATGGTTTTCTTGTTTTCTAGTGAATTTTCCTCTACAAAAACATGGGACAATAACTGGCTCAAGCTTGGGGACATGTTATGGACCAAGCACAATGAGGACATGACATGATAAATCCCAAAATCTTATTTTATAATATGCTTTGATAGTTGCCTTATCCATTGGGCTTTATAGAGTCATTTACAACTTGCAAGAGATAGCAAGAAAGGAAGAACACACACACAACAAAAAAGGAAACACACAACACATAAAAAGGAAAAGACACACACAACAAGAAAGGGAAAAAAACACCTAACAATCACCTATGGTACAAGGTGGGGCAAAACCCACTTTCACTAATGATATTGTTTCAAATATTTCCCACTATGGGGAAATTCTAATGGCATCCCATCTAGATATGAGAGTAGGAATACATTATCTTCACAAGTCTCGTGGATCTAGAATGGACCAAGCCACAAGGATTCAAACTTACCATGGCTCCCCTTCAGCTCTCTTCTCTTGTCCCAAAGTAGAACAAGATCTCCAATTTTGAATTCCCTGGCTTTGGCCTTCTTGTTGAATATCCTCTTCACTTTCAATTGGTGTTCTTTGATGTGGTCTACCACTCAGAGTTTATTTTCTTCCATCTTCTCAAGAAACAAAATTATTTTGTCAATTGAATCCTTGTACTATTCATCTTATATTCCTTAGAGAAACTTGAGAGCTGGCATCTCGACCGTAATGGGAATATCTTCTTCAATTCCATAGAGCAATTAGAAAGGTGACATGCCAATTACTTTCTTTTTGGTGTTATCCTATCTACCCATAATGCATCATACAACTTCTTGTGCCAATTTCTTTGGTTCTCATCTACAAGTTTGTGGACTATGGTCATGATGTTCTTGTTACTCAACTTAGCTTGACCATTTCCTTTGGATAGTAATTTGATGAGTGAGATAGGGAAATCCCATAGCCATAGCAGAATTTGGTCAGCTCCCTTGAGGAAAAATAGGTGGCATTTTCCACCATGATATTTTGTGGGACTCCAAAATGGATGATGATATTCTCCTTTATGAAATTACATACCATTTCATTATTTTCCTACTTGACTAGTATGGCCTCCACCCACTTTATGAAATAATTTTTTTCCGTAAGCACGTAGGTGTGACCCATACTTGAATGGGGATTCAAAGCACCAATGAAGTCCATTCCCCACTTTGAAATGGTTCTTCGATGAAAACTAGCTTGAGGGGAAGTGTTGTGAGATGAGGCCTCCCAACAATCTGCTGACATGATTCACACTTGGAGACCCATTCTTGAGTGTCTGTGAAGAGGGTAGGCCAATAATATCTTCCCAAAGAATATTATGGGTAGTGACCATCACTAAAAATGTTCGCCACATGTTGTTGTGATATGCTCTTAACAAATTCTCTTGTTGCTCCTTATCTACACACTTGAGAAAGAATCCATCGAGACCTCTTTTGTAGAGTGCATGGTTCAAATTACAAACTTTTTTCCCTTACCTTGAGTTTCTTCTTTCTTGTATTCAAGGTGACCAAATCACTCACCATAGGTTAGGTAGTAAGCGATGTCCGCATACCACTCATTGGTGGTGTTCACAAAAAGAACTTGTGGTTAGTATTTAAAACATTGAATGCAAGGAAAATCCTTTTCACCATGTTCGGCCTTGAGAGCTTTTCATCTTCTACACAATTAGTTTTCAAAAACCATTTCCTCACACCAAATTGGAAGGTCGGATTTCTAAGTCATACTCTTGAATTGTCAAACCCAATTTACCCTCTTGACCCCAAGATCTTGTTGAGTCAAGATGGACTTGATTGCACTGTCAGAACCATTACCACTATGTGGGAGTTGAGTATGTAGAACCTGAAAAAATTTATGGCTTTGACTACCACATAGGCATGTTTTTCTAATTGGCTATAGTTTAACTCATGTTTCTTCAATGGGAAACTCATGAAGGAAATAGGTGCTTCCACACCTTCCTCATTTTTATGGACAAGAATAGCATAGAGAAGGTGTGCTCTCTAAGGCATAAAGTACATGATGAATTATTTATTGAAGTTAGGTCACACTAGATTTAGGCCTTAGTAATGGCTCTTTTATTGCTTTAAAATTTTCCTTTCCATCATCATTCCACTTGAAGCTATTTTTGGTTTCATCATGGTCGTGATATGCTTAGTCAATTCTACAAACTTGGGGACAAAGCGTCAAAGAAAATTGACTTTTCCAAAGAAGGAATGAACTCCCTTCTTACTTGTGGGAAAGGATAATGCTTGAATGGATTTCACTCTTTCAAGATCAATGCTTACTCCCTACTTGTTTACAATGTGTCCCAATATCTTACCTTTTGTAACCTTGAAGATGCACTTTTTTGGGTTCAAGGATATGTCATGCTTTCTACATCTCATGAGTACATGTTCTAGGTGATGGATATGGTCTCCTCTAATTTTTGAGAAGACGGTGAGGTCATCTAAATATATTATAATGCATTGCTTCAAATACTTGAAGGAAATATCCATCACTCTTTGAAAGGTTACCCCTGCATTGATTAGGCCAAAAGGCATTTTTGTATGCAAAAGTTCCCCATGGTGTTGTGAAGGCTGTTTTGGTGTGATCTTCTCCGCTACCTCAATTTCATTATACCCCAAAAATCCATCAAGAAATGAGAGCATTTCAGATCCTGTGACTATCTACAGAATGTGATCCATGATCAAGAGATGATAATTATCCTTCAAGAGGCCTTGGTTTAGATTGTGGAAATCCACACATATCCTTATCTCACCATTCTTCTTTCACACTGGTATAATGTTTTCTACCCATGTAGAATGATGGATAGGGAAGATGATCCTCACATTGAGCATCTTCACAACTTCCTCTTTAATGGTGTCAGCTATCTTCGGGTTGTATGAACTCTATTTTTACCCGAACGACTTGGCATGTGGCTTCAAGGGAATGAAATGATGCATCTCCTTAGGTTGGAAAGATTTCAACTTGTCATATGAATAATCCAAGAAATTTGAATACCTTTTCAAGAGTGAGATGAATCTCCTTTTCTCCTCAAGTGAACAACACTTACCGATGTTTACCATTCTTGGAGTTTTTGTAGAGTCTCGATATTTTCCTTTTCAAACTCAATGGTGCACCTAGATGAATCCTTTTCTCTTTCTTTAATGAACCAGATGTTCTTATCAAAGAGATATTCTAGCAACACTAGGCCTCTAGGGATCTTATTTCCTTTGAGTTTGAGCACTCCTTCTTCATCGATACCTTTAATTATTTCTTTATCTTCCTTGGCTATTGATTCCATGTGGATTCTCACTTCCTTCGAAGAAGAAGATATTGAAATTATATCTCTTCTCTAAGAATTCTAGGAGTTGATTGTCATCATTGAATACTTCCCAGTGGTTTACATTATTGGGTACATGGGTCTGAAAACCATCTCCGTGGTCACCTTGTCTTTGCCAAAAGATGGATGTGGTATCACTAGGGAAGTTGACACTGCAAGAGAATCATCCCTTTCATTATGTTCTTAAGGGATGGATTTGATGGAGAATGCATCAAAAGATTCAATGTAGTCCCATACTCTATTTCTATAATGTCAGAGTCTTGGATTCTTCACTTGGTATTTCTTTCGGACTTTCTTCACTATCACCTCTGCATCTCCAAGACACTAGATCTTATTCACACCCATCGAATCTACAACATCCATCCCTAAGAGGAGAGATTCGTATTCTGTAGTATTGTTAGTATTTTCAAATTGAAGCTTATATGAAAATGGGAAAGATTCACCTGAGGGTGAATTCAATACTACGTCAACCCCAGACCCTGCACTTGAATGGCTTCCATCAAACTCCATGGTCCAAAGTTGATCTTCCTCCTCTTAGTAAGGAAAGGAATATTTTCATCCCTTTCTGATGTGAGAAAATAATTTCCCATCCCAATATCTTGGAACAATATGTTAGCCCTTGGATCATCGATTTTTCACTATGTACTTCATCTTGCATACTTGTAAAGTAGATTTTTCATCTCCCCTTTCACAAGTATGGTGTAGAGGACCAATCCATTTGATTTCTCCACCTAAATCTCTATAGAAACTCCTACTAAATAACATTCCAAAATATGGTGGAATGTTAGCTACCAAAATGGTGAGCAACACTTTTTCTCTAGGAAGTCCGCTAGCACCACTTATGGATCTTTGATTCTACCTACCAACGAAACTTCTTTGGATTCCATTGAATATTAAGAGCCACTTCACATGGGTCAAGGTAAGTCCTAGGCAGTTGGATACTTTGACATGCATGACATTTTGGAGGCTCTAGAATCTATGATACAATTATTCAATTGGTATCCTTTGACCAAAAGAGATAGATAGAAAGGTTCAACTTTATTGGTCTTTGATGCATTGAGTGCCAACATGTTCTGAGAGGGAGGTGTGGATGGTGTGGGTAGTAAGCCTTTAGAATTTGATTTTATTACTTTAGCACTACCACCTCGGATGACATCAACAAACCTATCAAATGGGTAGGGTGTGTTTGTAAATATTCAAGCTTTGTGATTTGTACTTTGGTTTTACTTGTGTGTTCCACATAATAAAATGGGGTCACAGTGGGTGGATTTGATGTCCCAAGAATGAAAAAATATTTACATGGTATAGGTTTTATTACCTTGGGAATTTTATTCTCCTTAATAGGTGAGGTAGTAGGTTTAGAAGGAGGTGGGGTAGTAGGCTTCGGGGTATCTTGGATGATTTTATGGGAGTAACATTTGGAGAAGGATTGTTCTTAGAAATTTTAGGACTAGGGGAGGAATTAAAGGACTTAGTTGATGTGGCGATAGGCTTCCTTATAACTAGTGGGTATTTTTTCTCTTTGGCCAAATCCATCGAAGGTGGAAAAGGTGATCCTTTTCTAATAATTTTTTTTAGTGGAACTTTGACAGGAGGATCCTCTTTATTTTTCTTCATTATATTTTTGAAGATGAATCTTCTTTCTTTGACTTTGCACGAGTGAACACCACACATGAGAAACTTGGTGCTTCTTCATCCTCATCATCTTCACTTCCTAAAACATACTCAAAAAGGCCATTTTGTATTTCACCATCAATTTCTTCGACCTCAAGATAGTTCTCATCATTACCTGCATCTTCTTCTTCAGGTTCCTTCATCTCCATTTCTCCTTGGTTCATCAATGTCACATGCAACATTTATTGGTGGTGATTTGAGATTGAGCTGGTGAGGGGGCAGAGTGATTTTATTGATTCAAGAGGATTAGGATTCCTTGGATCATTCCACATGGTGATTTGAGATAGTTGTTTCTTTAAGGAAACCATGTCATTAGCCATATTTTGGATCATTGGATCAGTGAGAGATAAGCTTGAACTTTGACCTTTCTATTTTCCATTAGGGCCCTTCACTTTTTTAGAAAATATTAAATCATCTTCAGTCTTGATTGCATAATCTTGTTCTTCTTTCAAATCCATAGGTTGGGATCTTAGGAGGAAGAAACCCACTTCTGGAGGTAAATCACTAATGAAGAATATTTTAAGATTTTTATGGAGGCACGACATCTTTAGGGATCCTTTTGATTATCCAGTCATATTTGGCTATTAAACCCCTCATAGATATGGTATGCTCCTTCTTAATTTACACCAATTGGACCAAGAGATCTTGAGGTCCTCAGTAATCTTGAACCTATGCTCAAATCTACTTTTTATATCTTCCCATCAAGTGATAGACCTTACAGAGTAACATATAAAACCATTTGGTGGCCTTCTCTTGCAATGATCCACAAATAGTTTGACAGATACATCCTCATGTTCCACACCTAATATGGAACAAGTGGTGATGAATGTTGTTATGTGCTCCCTTAGAGAATAGGGAACCATCTCCTCTAAATTTTGGGAAGTTCTTCCTTGAACCTCGTGGTAGCTCATGGAGTGTTGTGGAAGTGCAAGTGGGCTAGTATTTCCTCCCATGGTACATTTGGTCTAAATTCTTCATGATCTACAATTTCATTCCTAAGTATGGCTTCCAATATTTCTAAGGTCGCAACTTCAGTTGCTGCTCTTGTGTTTGTTTTGGATTGAGCTCTTTTAATTTCTTCAATTTGGGCTCTTATCTCAGCTTTTGCTCTTACTTCTCTTTCTGAGCTTCTTCTTTAGTTTCCATGTCCGTGAAATCTTCAAGATTCTCATCTATGTATGGAAACTCGACATCCAATGGGTTGACAACACTTGGAATTTTAGTAAGAGAAATTGTTAGATGAAGGGGAGACCTTGGATTTCTGAGTAGTTCTTCTCTTCATTGAAGTTCCTTGAAGATAGGCTTGGTTTATCCTCCTTTCCTTTGTTGATGAGTATATATTTTATCTACCAACTTGAAAACTTATTCTCTTCTTTATGATTCTTGAATCTTCCTTGCTCTTTCTAATTCAGCATCACATTCTTCTTTCCAACACAATGAAATACTAAGTGAAGCTATTTGCCTGTTATTCGATAGCCTCTCGCAAATCTAAAGCTATATCCTCTTTAATGTGGAATAGTAACTCAAATATTTCAATAGGAGGATTACCTAATAGCCATGGTTTTGAGGCATAAGGACCATGTGGCTTTTCAACTTCCAAATTTTTATTTTACATTTGTTTTTTTGATTTTTTTGTATTTTTGAGGTCATATTTTGGGTGTAGATGTTACTAAATCTTCCCCATGGTGGGCACCAAAAAAAAATGTTCAGGAAATTTTTTTGGGTGGACAAATATATGGGTTTCTTTCCAACACCCTGGGAATCAAAGTCCCTCTGGTTGTATGGTATAAACAATTTCGTGTTTATATGCATGATGAAATGAGTTGTTCTTGTGGTCATATGACTGGGTATCGAATAAGGGCACTCCACCGACGTTATAGAAAAAGCTTACAATTACCCATAAGAGAATACTTTTCTTGGAGAGTGGGAAAGGGAGTGAGAAAAAGAGGGAGGGGAATTAATGTTATGGGTAGAATATCATATTCCTACACACACTAATTAAAAATTTCAACACACATTTATAAGAAGAAAAAAAAAACTTGATACTTAATGCTACTAGCTAAAGGAAACCATGCATACAAATATGCACACATTCATATGCCTTGGAAAACTGAAACTTATTCCTTTATTAGCATCTCAACAAGGTTGTACATAACATGAGAATGAATGAAAATATGGAGGGTAGAAGTGGAAGAATTGGCTAACTTTTTTAGTCTTTCACAAGAAAAATACTCCCTCATGAACTTACAATTTGTAACCCCTTAAAAATGGTAAGCCTTCACATTTTATAATAACAAAGGTGACTCTTCATCTACCCCCAATGACTCTTCATATGTCTTAACACAACTTAAAACTTTTCACCTTCCTAGAAAAACATTAATTCCCTTTTTATAACATAAAGGTGAATTTTTACATTAGAAACCTAAAGTTACTTTTTAATTACATTAAATACATATGAAAAAGTGCATCCCCAAAAAGAATTAGAACATTGAAGAGAGATAAATTTGGGAGGGTGAGAGAGAGAGAGAGAGAGAGAGTGAGTGAGAGAGAGAGAGAGAGAGAGAAGAAAGTGGAAGAATCATGCTAAAGAGGAATATTCTTCTCTGTCAAATTGATCTCACTTCCGAAAGATCTCCATTTTGTCTCTTTGGAAAGATCTCAACTCCCTTGAATTCCTTACTAAATCAAGTCGTAACAGATGTTACTTTTTCAATGTGAGGAATAAGCACATAGCTCAAATTTTCCATCTAGCCATCCAAAACATTGTTGATATCTCTACACTTTTCAAACTAAGATGAATGCTTCTCTACTGATGAATGCAATAGTAGAATGAGTTCTAGCTAGAGACTCTAAAGTATCTTTATTGAAAGACAATGGATTTTTGGCCTCTTTCTTGACATATTCCTTGAATGGTCCAACAAACTCATCTGTCATTGTGCCTTCTTTGATTGCATGTACTCCAAGCTTTTGAACTCGGGTATTAATACTATCCTTTAATTTGTATGCCTATTCTTATTTTTCTTCCA
Source organism: Taxus wallichiana var. yunnanensis (assembly GCA_018340775.1). Taxonomy (NCBI): domain Eukaryota; kingdom Viridiplantae; phylum Streptophyta; class Pinopsida; order Cupressales; family Taxaceae; genus Taxus; species Taxus wallichiana. The sequence continues at coordinate 459,750,423 of CM031239.1, read as the reverse complement.
ACTCTATGATGACTCGATTGATCATCTCATATCTAGTCTTTGAGGACCTTTCCCACACATGTGACAAGTCCTCCAAAGGAGTATCAAAAATTTTTTGGTTGATCAACAACTTAGAGAGAGTTCCTTTCATTTCCATCACCAATGGATGAAGAGGGTCCCAAGTGATATTTTTATTTCTTTAGATCTTTCCTAATCCTTTGGGCCTTATCAGTAGTTACACACATGTATATGAAGATTTTGACTACCTCATGAAGCAATGAATTTCCTTTCTCAACAATTATACATGTCCATTAACTATTAGGCTATCCCTACATTGTGAAATATTGTGTGTTCCTGATGGATTATGGATTGAAGTTTCTTATTAGTAAAAAATTCCTCAATAGGGATTGTTGAGGTACTTTTACCCACCAGGTATTGTACATATGATGAAAGAGTTTGTAATCATTCTTCTACTTCTTCAATCCTTTTCTTGTACTCTTAGTTCCTTTTCACCAAGAGAGTAGAAGATTGTTGGTACATGTGTAAATCTCCTTCATGAGTATCAGGGCCCAATAAAATTTTGTTCATCTTGTAATTATTTGGTGTCTTTTCATCCATCAGATTGATCACCTTTTGTCGGGCCATCTCGATGTATTATTCACCTATTTCCCCACTAAAGAAGTGTGAGGCTACGTGAGGAAGTTTTATTTTCTTTCCCTTATCCAATGATGTTATTTTTGAAAAATCAGGGATAGTGACTTGTTGGTTCATACGTGTGTCTTGTGCAATTATCTCCTTCATCCAAGGCAACATTTCATCAAATTCAAGCCTGTAATTTTCATATCAATTGTTCCCTACTCAAGTGGAAGAGATATCTCTTGGATATGAGAGTTAATAATGTTAACAAGTGATGGGAGCTTTGTGGCTTCTCAAGAATTGGATTCTAGATTACAACCTCCTTCTCAATTTGTGTCTTTGTAACTAGATATTATTTTGTTCTATCTCTCGTAACTTCTTCTCATGACAATGAGCTTCCAATTTTGGATATTTTCATTTTGAGCTTTCTCAGAGTGACCCAAACTTGAAGTAACCTCCACCAAATTTAATGATGAATGTTGTGAGGAACTTCTTCCTTTGGAAAAATTCTCTCATTCTCTTGAATACCTTCTCTTTTTGCTCCATGATGTCACCAGACTCATGGACATGCCAATTTACCTGAGGTAAAGGGGAATCCTTGAGTGCCTTGTATTCTTGATCATATAGTTTGGTTCTGTCATCCATCAAACCCTCTTCGTACCATGGGAACTGATAATTCTTCATTTCTCTTACCATCATCTTCATATGGTCACTCTCTCACACATTGAATTCATCAACACAGTTGGCCCAATAATCTTCTACTTTTGGAACATGGCACAACTCTGGGACATGGAATGTGTTTGGATCCATTCATATGTCAAATTTTTTCTCTGGGATAAATGAGTGTAGAGCTAGGTGTGTGAAAGTCATCTCTAAGTGGGATGCATTATTTACATTCTTACATGTAAATACCTTGTGGGATATGGGGAATGAAACAAGCTTCTTATTTTAGTTCCGAGTCTCTTGTTCACTGTGTAAGCTTCTTATATAACTCGAATAACATTATTTGATCACTAAGGTACCTAGGTAGCCTTAGTGAGGCTTGATCAAATAAGAAGCCTTGAATGTAGGAGAAATTTGAAAACTAGATGAAGTAGGATTGGTATATTTTGATTAGGGATGTTACCTGTGGTGACATTCTTGCATACAAATCACCCTCCAAATTTTTGAAAATGAAAATCATGAAAGCATCATTCACGTGGGTGAAATTTTGATGAATTTATCTTAACACCTATTGATGTAACTTATCGAATGTTGAGAATCTATCAGAGATTTTTTGAGTGAGGGCTAATATCTTGAATGGTCTCGATCTAACGAGGAGATATACCAAGTAGGAATTCATGGAATTATTTTTCATTGGCACTTGGAGTAGTTGACGATGTAAATGGTTGCTTATTATCTAGCCCCAATCAATTTTTGATCTCCTTCAGTCATTGTTAGGATGAAGAGTGCCATCCAATCTTGAAAATCCCTTGTATTTGCTTCTCCCATCACCCTACTGAGAAGGGTGGTCACATCCAAAACCTTCATGGAATTCACACCTTGAGATATTCTTGGGCATTCTAGAAGTATTTCTTTTTGTCTTCATCTATTAGCCCGATTTGATTCCTTGCAGATACACATCTTTGTTGTTCCATTCATTTACAACATTTTCCTTTGTGATGACTGCCATATTGGTCAAGATGGGAATTCGCAGAGTGTAAGTGAGATAGCTCTAGGGGAAATGACCACCATGGTTATGTCATTTTCTATGTGAATTTTCCTTGTATCAATTTCTTATTTATGTGAGTAGGAAAAGACTACTTCATTGTTTTGTATTAACATAGGATGCCCACCAACTGTGAACAATCAAATTGTGAACACTTTGTCTTTGATTTTCCCCTTTTTCTCCATAAGCATGCATGACTTGAGATCATCAAGATTCATATAGGTAACATCAATGTCACCTACCTTAACATATTTTGATGAAAGAGATTGTACTTGTTTCACCCCTATGAATTTGAAATTCATGTTTCCTTCACACTTACTATATTTTGAAAAGGCCACTTACTATTTTTAATAAGTTTCATATTTCACCTTTCTAAATCCCAACTGATGATGTTAGCCTGAGTGATTACCCCTGTGTACTCCTTCTCTTGATACTATTTTTTTGGTATGAATTAATATTAATAGTAAGTGCTTAAGAGACAAATTACTATTTTAGTAAACAATGATTTTTTCCCTTTTTACCATACCAATGAGATTAGCTTGTATGACTGCCCATGTGTACACTTGTTCTTTCCTTAATTGATTTTCTGGAATGACTTATTACTTATAGCTAGTAGCCATATTGGGAACTAACTATTTTTAGTAAGTGGCCATTTTCACCAATTCAAGCACAGGAAAACTACTCTGACTTTCTAAATGTCCTCTATGTACATCGTCTTTGCCACAACTGCTTCTGGTGTTAACATACCAAAAATAGTAAGTCCCCATGTAAGAAGGCTTACTATTTTTAGAAATTAGGTCTCTTATGGTTTTTTTGCGATGAAATGAACTTTCCCAATGTGGGTTTTTTCCCAATAGTGCTCTTCCAAATTTTCAAACTTCACCCTATTGCAGTTTGAAATATTTTAAAATTCAAAAAAATTCCATGTTAAACATGGGGTTTCTTCACTGGAAAAAATCCGTATTGTGCATGTGAAATAATATTTTGGGATATTTTAGGTGTCCTGGAAAACTTGATGAATGAAAAAAATGGTATCTCGATCCATCTGGTGGTTTGCAACATATGAGAATTTTTCTCCCGGTGACTTCAAGGTTTTCCTACAAAAAAACCTTCATTTCTTCTTCATTTGAATTTGTTATTTTTCTGTTTTTCTGTTTTTAGATCTTAAAAGTCTTCACGAAATCATTTGAGAACAAAAATGGTGGTTAAAATATTTGGAGAAATTTCACCAGTATTCCAGGAGCATCTATAGGTGTGGGGGAAGAGAAATGGAAAAAATGGCTAAGTGTTTGATATTTATAGGCTTCAAATGGAAGGAGGAAGGGTGGGGTTCATTTTCTTCCCTCATGTCCCTTTGAAAATTTTCAAACGGGACATAAAAATTTCCTTTCTCTCATAAGTACAAGTGGCACATGATCATTTGTTGTGTAGGTTAAGAGAGGGGGCTAAAATGGAGCACCTGGGAGTTAGTTGATGGTCACATGAGGAAATAGGGATAATGCAAAGGGTGGAGTGCTTTTTTATTTCCCTCATGACCATTTTAAAAAGTTACAAAGGGTGCACAAAACTTCTCCTCACTCGGGAAGAATAAGTGTCATGCATACAAGGGTAGGTAGGTGTGCAGTCAAAATGGTCAACGAGGGTAGGGAGATAAGCACATAGTCATGTGATGCATCATTTCAGCAAGGTGTGGGAGGGATGAATGTGGGCATTATGTTTGGGAGTAGTTCCATTTCATAAATTATTGGAGCTCATTTTATCTCAGCAATGGGACCACAAAGTAGTACTACTTCAGTCCTATACTGCTACTGGGAGGATCGGTGGATCCGGGAGTTCAAGAGTGAGTGGATCTAGTAGATCAAGTGGGGGAAATCTTTGGAGTAAATAAGGGTTCTTGACCTAGTGGATAAGGACCATGACCCCAGAGTACGTATTCGATGAGATTTGACTCAACTTTTTAGATTATAAGGGTGTTGAGGATGTTACAGAGCATGTTCATAAGTGTTAATTTATATGGTACACGAAGGGGATCACTATCCCAGGGTAGAAGGAAAGATATTTTTCCATGAATTTGCAGGCGTAAGGGAATCTTTGGTGCCGAAGTATGACCCACTTCATACGGCGGTGGATTATATCGAACTGTGTGATACCTTCCTCATGGATTTTCACATTCCTAAGTTTGAGTAGAAGAGCATCAGTGCATTGAAGGAGATCCAACAAGGTATGAAAGAGAGTGTGTGGGAGTATAACGCATGCTTCAAGACCCTCTTATCCAAGTTTTCCTATAATATCCATATGTTTTAGCATGCTCATTGGTTCATTGGGAGCCTGATAATGCCTTTTAGATGAGCACTTTCACATAAGACTTTCACGGATCTGCGTGAGGCCTTAAAGGCTACTTTGTGTGCTGAATTTGTTAGGAGTGTTAACATTAGAGTGAGTCCCTTTTTAGAAGCTTAGATTACTTCCATGGTAAAGTAGCTTGAGAATTTATCTACAAAATCAGCACATGAGACTTGCAAAGTGCACTTTAGTGTATAGAATGTGAAGTATAGGGTCATACAAAATATAGTTTACCTAAGAATTCGGTGTGCACCAAGGTGTTGGACTATGAGATCTATCATGGGGAGCATGATCCAAGTAGATGCTCATTGTTATAGTGTGCTCTCCATAAGAGCATGTCCTATTTTTGTAAGATTTGTATGTCTACAACCTATTATATGAAGGATTGTAGATTAATATACTAGATCCATGATGACATTGATACTGGTGTGTGACACACCACCATTAACGAGTGGTTCCAAGGATGAGAGTTGTAACTATGAAAGACACGTGGATGGTAGAGGAAGAGCATTTCCCGAAGGATTTAAAGGCCATAATGGTCATGGCAGAGGAAGAGAAGATTTTCCTCACGGAAATTATTTCAATTTTTGATCTAGATAGCATTATGTTGTCATGCAAACATGCAACAGGAAATTGGAAGTTTCCAAACACAACTATACCCCGTGCCAAAATTTTTAGGTTTTATCATTCCTAGGCACCACAAGACAAATCCCTCAGTCTAATTACCCCTATTTGATTTCAAATTGGTCCCCTAGATGATTTAGTAAAATATATTCATTCCCTTAGGTGATTTTAGGGAGTTCTTAAAAGATGCTATCTTCTGGCAGTATTGGGAAGGGCTATCATTGGCCTTCCTAGTAGTGAATCAACCCTTTTGGAGAAAAAAGGAAGGGAAAAATTCAACATGGAGGTGAATTGAAGACCTTATAACATCATGGTAATGATTTTGGAAGGTTTGGAGAAGTTTTAAAATACTTGGAGCAACCGAGTAAAAACAAGGTTCATAATCCTAGGCAAGACATAGGCCTAAAACAAATTGTTCAGATTTAGAAGAAGATTTTAGGAGCTCCAGATGGAGTTAGAAGTAAAAAAATAACCAAAAAGAGGATTCTAAGACCTACATGATGGTGAAATAGTATTTTCAACAAAACCTTTGCACGTAGGATTTTTAGGAAGTTTTTATCAGCACAAGTGGAGTCTCAAATCCCAAATCTAATATTTCGGTGATCGATGGATGAATAAATACATGAGACACCAAACATTGGATTAAAAATTCCATTTCTAGGAAGTATCATATAACATTTCACCAATAAATTCTACTGGGAGCTCAAGTTATCATCATTCCAAGTTACCCTCTCAAATGCAGTTCAGGACTTAGTCATTTTTTGGGAGGACACATGTCAGCACCAAGAGCCTAGTGAGATTTCATGTCCCTAACATCCCTAAGGTCAGGTACACCAACCCTTTAAAAATGTGCCCAAACCCCATGTGACCTCCAGACTTGACAATTCAGCCCTGAGGAGCATTTTTAGAGAATTCATTCTCTACTATCGGATCAAGCACCACGTGTCAACTCTAGGACCACCATGGAAACTGATCTCCCTCATGTCCTTTAGGTTAGGGACATCAAGCATGGAGAAATTTTCCTATACCTTATGGGGAGTCTTTGGTCACCCACGTGACTCGACTTTCAGACCCCATGTGCATTTTTGGAGCATTCATTCCCTGTCATTCGCCTGGATCAAGTGCCACGTTTCAGCTCCGGGACTAGCATGGAAACTAATGTCCCTTATTTCCCTAAGGTGTGAGACATCAGACATAGAAAAATGCACCCATCCCCTATTGGGAGTCTTTTGGACACCCACGTGACCAACTTTTAGCCCCTAGGTGCATTTTTCAAGCAATTCCCTTGCCGTTGGGTCAAGGACACATGACATCACCTTAACCACCATGGAAATTGATGTCACTCATGTCCCCGAGGTTAGGTACATCAGAGATAAAAAAATTTCCCAGCCCGTCTGGCCCATGTGCATTTCTATGAAATTTAAATCTAACACTTAGTCGTTTCTTCCCCCTCATTTCTCCTTCATAGCTTCATACCTTGCCATGGCTTCATGCATGATTATCAGTGACACCGGTCCACCATTGTTGCTATGAACCAGCTTTTCCATGGCCAAATAAATAACCAAGACATGAAAATACACATATTTTATGGGAAGGAATGATCAAAAGGGTTGAAAAGATGAAGAATGGGAAGAAAATGATTTTTTTTGCTAGATAACTAGGAAGCCACCCGATCAAAAACTCCTCATATCTTGCAAAGTCAAAGTCAGATCAAGATGCTGTATTTTTTAGAATTTCATATTTATCAAGATAATCAAGATGCAATAAACAATAGGTCAAATTGTGTGCAAAATAATTTTCCAACAAAATTCTCACTCCATGCACCACTCGTATTAAATCGATTTCCCATCACTCCAAAGCAATAGAAATGAACTAAAAACTTGCACATGGGATCCAAATAAAAAAATATCACAATGGAGTTGTTTTCATTACAAATGGAGACAAAAAAAATACTTGTAAATTTCAAGCTCCATTAATGACCGCCATGGTAGCTCCGTGCTCAAGCAACTAGCGAGGTCAAAATTTGAAAAATTTATTTCTGATCATTCTAGTTGGAAAACTATGTGAAATTAGGAGGGTGTTATCATGACAAAAAGATGAGTACGAAAAATTATGTTCCATCGCAAGTTGAGCACTTGAAACACACTTTCTAAAAATAGTAAGTTTTCCTATATAAATTTGCTATGTTTGGAAATTCATCATGAAAAGCAGTTGAGAGAAAGGCAATGGGCATTGAAGATCACAAGGAAGTAAGAATGAGAGTTCAGAGTAGAAAATAGTGAAAATGACCACTTACTAAAAATATTAAGTCCCTTATATGGGTGCTTACTAAAAATATCGAGTGTGGAGTATCAAATGACGGAGTTCATCACATCATGATGGTCGAGAAGAGAAAAATTCACCTCTCACTAAAAATAATATATCATACGTAGGCTAGGAGTTATGGTCATCAGTGGAAGAGTTCAGTCAACTTAGCAAGCATTCAAGAGCTAATTTGAATGAGATTCACAGTGTGCAAGGGATTTGAAGATTCATATTTTCACTACATTTTGAGCTTTCCATCAACGAGGATCAACGGACTTCATCGAAACCTACATCTCCTCTTCTTCTTCTCTCTCTCTCTTCTCTCTCCTCTTCCCCCCAAATTTCTCTCACTTTCCAATATTCTAATTTCACATTAGATTGCACTTTTTCATATGTCCTAATGTTCCTAATGTAATAAGTCACCTTTACGTTATAAAAGGGACTTAAAAGTTTCTTAAGAAGTTGAAAAGTTTTAAGTTGTACGAGGACATATCAAAAAAATTGGGGGTAGATGAAGATTCATATTCTACTTTATAAATTGTAACACCATTCCCATTTTAAAGTGTTGGCAATTGATCTTGTAAACTCAAGAATGCATTGTACCTAGAGAAAGCAAAGGAGATGGCCATTTTTCTTCTACTTTCCTCCGCTCACAGGTTTATTTCATTCTCACATTATGTACAAAATTTGTTTAAGCATCAATCTAAGAAGAAGGATTTTGTAGCCTTTTTGATGAGGAGATTTTAGAAACTATGAGTTCACAATCTTATCTCATCTTGTTTCCATTTGCAAGGTTTTTTCTTCTCATAAATGCATGTGTTAAATTTTCTAACTAGTATGTGTAGGAATATGATTTCCTACCTATAACATTAGTTCCCCTATCTCAGTTATCACTCCCATTTCATGCTTTACAAATGAATTCCTCTCTAACAAGAAATTGCTAGGTTTGTCAGTGGTCAATGGAGTTCCCTTGTTGGATCCCTGGTCGAAGGCCACCACAAAAATCCACCTTTTCATGTGCATGCATAAATGAAAGCTGCACTAGTTAAGTAGAGGGACTTAGATTCCCATAACATTGGCAAAAAATCCACAAGTTTATCTACCCGATAAATTTTCTCACCAATAGTTTTGGCACCCACCGTGTGGAATATTTAGAGTATCTACACCCCATTATACGACCGTAAGGTCTAAAAATTGAAAAAAAAATGAAATATTGAAAAACACACAAAAAGGAGTTTCATGAAAAGCCATTGTTGAAAGATACACTCTCAATTCCTACAAGTGACCTTTCATATTCCACAGTGTCTTTTCATATTCCAACTTCAATAATTTCTAAAAGTTGGCTAAAGGAAGATACACCAGTTGAAAAGGGTTGAGAGGTGCATTGTTGATTCTAATTTTGATTCTTTGGAAAATTAGCAAGAATGAATTAGAGATAATCCATACTTCTTCTCTCAAGCCTCCTCTCCATCTGGCGCTTCGAGAAGTTCACCTAGCAATACTATCAAAACTCCTGTTGATACTTCCCCTTCAAATCCTCCCATTTTTCAACCACCATTTAACATCAAGTTCATAGAAGAAGAAGAATTTATAGAAGCAAGGGCTGAAGTAGAATCAGAAATGACAATGGAAGACGAAGAAGAAATACCTCAACCCATTGTTCCATGGGGAAGGAATATGGGCCCGCTTGCTCTTGAACCACCTCTCCACGATCTACCAACAAGTTCCCGCAAGAACTTTCCAAAGTTCAAAGGTGAAAAACACAACATCCTAAAGAACACATCACTACTTTCACGACATCATGTGGAATTATTGGTGTCCAACATGAAGACGTTGTTGTGAGACTGTTCATGGATTCCCTCCAAGAAAAAGTAGCGGAATGGTTTTACCTCCTTCCCCGCCCATCCATCACGGGTTGGAATGACATCGAGGATTCCTTTGAAGAGATATTTAAATTAGTTGAATACTATCATGACCTCTTGGTGCAGTTGGCTCAAATGAGGAAAGGATAAAATAAAACCATGAGATACTTTGTGGCTTGTTTTTAAGGGTTTCTTTGTAAAATACTTGAAGAGGATTCTCCATCTCAAAACAATATCAAGAGATTCTTAATCAATGCTCAATCATTAGAAGTAGGATTCTTTCTTGAAGAGACCAACCAAGGAACATGGTAGAATAAAAAAGGATGGCTATTGAACTCTATGATGATCTCATTCTCTCTAGAAAGATCAAGAATCCATCAAAGGGAAAGACCCACCATCCTATAGATGAGAGAACCAATCCATCGCTCAAAAGTTGGCAAATGAGATGGCATTTTTAAAGAGGGAATTATTTGAACGTGTTTCTTCCCAAAGAAGCAAAAAATCAAATTATGGGAGCACCCTAAAGGCTCGTGTTGGAGGCCCCACCCATGATCGTAAATTGTAGATTTCAACAAAGTGAAGAAGAGCTTGAACAAGAAAGTGAAGGTGGTGGTTACCTAGAAAATGACGAGTTTGAGAACAATACACAAATCAGATTCTATGAGTATTATGGATGTGATGAAGAAGATGAAGAAGATGCACCCATTTTCTCATGTGTGGTATTCACTCATTCTTATTCTGAGAAATGAAAATCTCCTTCCACTACTATAAAGAAATAGAACACTGAAGATCCTCCCATGGCAACTCCGCAAAAAAAAAAATTAGTAGAGGATCCCCACTTCCATTTTCCATGAAGTCTACATTTTTGGAGCCTAATCTCCTAGCAATTAAGAAATCTCCCGTAATCTCAAGTGGGTCTTCGCATGTCTCTTCCAAGTCTAAATCTAAATCTACTCCCGCAAAATCTAATACCTTAAAATCTTCTAGTGTGCCATTCAAAATACTATCCATCCCTTAAACATTAAATATTTTTCCCAAGCCTATCTAGACTCCAAATCAGTCCCTTCACCTCCCTTGTCTACATCTTCTCCTTTTGACTTCATATAATAGTCAAACAAAGCCAAAGTGCATATTATAGAAACTAATTTTTGCGGACTCACCCTGAACATTTTAAAGGTTTTTTCAATACATCAGGAGTAGTAGTTTAACACCAAATTATGTAGCTCCTCATTCTAAAGGAATACCATCAAACTTACCTACACCTCCCTCACAGAACATGCTTTCTTTGAGTGCATTGAAGAATAATAAAGTTGAACCTTTCTATGTCTCCTTCCTTCTTGGAGAATATGTATTGAACAATTGCATAATAGATTCTGGTGCCTTAGACAACGTGATGCCTTTGAAGGTTACAAAGGCTCTCAAACTTACCATGATTACACCTAGTGGCTCTTGTTACTCTTTGGAGTCAAGAGAGGTCCCACTTGTAGGGAAGGTCAAAGATGCATAGGTGGCTCTCACTATATTTCTTGACAAGAAATTTTTTGCGATGATTTTGGTTGTAGACATTCGAGGCTCGTTGGGAATGTTGTTGGGTAGAAATTTCTTCTGAGACATGGGAGGTAAAATTAAAATAAATTGGTCTTCTACAACCATACCGGTGTAGGAAGACAGAAAAAAAAAATTCTAGAAAATAAGATGAGGTACACTGATACGAAAGTCGGGAAGCCTTCCAGAAGCTAACATTTTGTACTAAGGTATTAGGTAGATGAATCAGTTTGTGGTAAGCAAGGAGGAGGACCATATCCCCATCTTGATAGGTCCACACATTGCTTCCTAGAGATATTTGGACTTTGAAGAATCATTCAGGAGATTTGAATTACAAGAGGGCCACCTCAAATTTCCAGATGATGCAAACCATGAGGAAGAGGAAATGGCGCATGATGATTTTTAAGGGAAAAATTCAGCATATATGCTTTTCTAAGATGGGGATTTATTATCATTCCCATTTGGGGATGAAGATGATCTTAGTCATGCCATCTATGGAGACATAAAATCATCATGCAACAAACCTTTGAAAGGCCTTATAGAAATATCGATATAAGGACTGCTAAGAGTTGCAGAAGAAATAGAAGACCTTGAGATAAGTCTTGAACTCTTGATGCAAGCCATGAATATGTAAGAAAAACATGAAGCTGACTTGGAAGCCTCAACCAGTGTGAAGGTTGGATATGTTGATACAAAGAAATATGTGAAATACGATGTCCTACTCATGCCAATGGTTGATGGATACAACAATGAAATGGATATTATTTCTTTCCCATTTACAAAAGAAGATTATTTCCATGATGAAGAAATGGAAGAAATAAGTTTCAAGGCTTTTGAAGATGAAGTAATTTTGGATGCGAGAATAGGTAGAGTGCAATGATTCCCAAGATGGTGAGGCAATCCCTACAAATAGTTTCCTTGACCTACAAAATAAAGATTCTTAAAAGACACACAAAGAAGAGTTGTATGAAATGACGAATCATAACTCCATGCAAGATATCTTGGATGTAGTAGAAGTTGCGGAAGATCCTAAGCTTATCCTTAATCTCTTCACTTGTGCCATGGAGATACAAGAGAAGTATGAGGTCACATCCAATCCTCCCATCAATACTCAAATGCCTCATAATGGAGTAGAGATAAAGGATGAATCAAATGTTTCTCATGGAGAAGATGTCAATGAGCATAGACCGAGAAAGAAAGTAACTCAGAATATCCAAGGAATTGCAACAAAATTCAGCTTTAGGACAGCGATGAGATGCTTGATGGAGAATCATCTATATCGATAAACATGGAAGGCAACTGGCACTATCAAACAGACTTAAAAGAACATGAAGGTAATGGAATTTCAAAGCAAGGAATTGAGCATCAAGAATATCACATGGAATCACTCCTACAAAGTAATAAGAAAACCATGGAAGCACCTGAATTCCATAAACAATTGAGGAGGGGAGGGTACTTTCTGGAACACGTCAATAACTTCATAGAACATCATAACTCAATGTTGCCCACTCACAAGTAACTTTTGAGAAACATAAAGTTTTTCAATTAAAATGGGTTATCCCCTGCCCTGTACCATAGGTGATTATTAGGTGTGTTTTCCTTTTTTTTATGTTATTTTCCCTTCATGTTGTGTGTCGTGTGTTTCTTTTCCTTTTTTTGTGTGTGTATCCTTCTTCGCTCTCTTTCAGTCTTGTTATAAGTTGTACATGACTCTGCAGGCCCAATGGATAAGGCACTGATCAACAAGCTATATGGTCTAAAATTGATATTTTGGATTCACATGTCATGTCTTCACTACACTCAGTCCATGTCATGTCCCCAAGCTAGATCCAATTTTTGTCATGCAAATGCACAACATGGAAATTAGAAGTTTCCAAGAATGAAAACTATACCCATGTGCCAAAATTTTCATGTTTTATCATTCCTAGGAATCCCAAGTCAAAATTTTTATTCTAGTCACCCCTTATTTGATGTTAAATTGGTCCCCTGGGTGATTTAGGAAAATCTATTCATTACCCTAGTGTGATTTTAGGGAAATCTAAAAAGATAATATCTTTTGGTAGTATTGGGAAGGACTATCACTTGCCTTCCCAGGACTTGATCAACCCCCGGAGTGGAAGCAAAGGGCCAAATTCAAAATGGAGGTGAATTGAAGAACTTAGAACATCATGGAAATGATTTTTTAAGGGTTGGAGAAGTTTTGAAATACTTGGAGCAGTCTGAGTAAAAACAAGGTTCACTAGCCTAGGCAATACATATGTGAAAAATAGTTGTTGGGCTTCAAAAGAAGATCCAGGAGCTCTGGATGGAGTTATAACTAAAAAAACTATCACTAGAAAGAGGATTCCAACACGTAAATGATAGTGACATTAAATTTTTCACAACACCTTGTCTCATAAGATTTGCAGAAATTTTTATCAGAAAAATTGGAGTCTCAAATCAAAAATCCACTTTTTCAGGGATCCGATGGATGAATCAAGACATGATACCCCCACCATTGGATTAAAAATTCCATTTACCAGTTAGGATAAAATAAATTTTCACCAATAAATTCCACTGGGTGCTCAATTTATCATCATTCCAAGTTACCCTCTCAAAGGTAGTTCAAGATTTAGTCATTTTTAGGAGGACATGTGTCAAGCACTAGGATCCTAGCGGGATTTCATGTCCTCAAAGCCCCTAAGGTTAGGTACACCAACCCTTGAAAAACAATCCCATTCCCCATGTGACCTTTGGGACCCTCGTAACCTCCAAACTTAATAGTTCATCCCCCAACCGCATTTTTGGAGCATCCATTCCCTATCATCAAATCAAGGGCCATGTGTCACTCCAAGAGGACCACCATGGAAACTTATGTCCCTCATTTCCCTAAGGTCAGGGACATCAAGCATGGAAAAATGCACCCATACTCTATGGGAAGTATTTTTATCACCCACGTCACCAAATTTCAGCCCCCATGTGCATTTTTGGAGCATCCATTCCCTGTCGTCGGATCAACTGCCACATGTCAGCTCCAAGACCACCATGGAAATAGATGTTCCTTATGTCCATAAGTCAAGGGACATCGACATGTAAAATTTTTCCCAGCCCCTATGGGAGTCTTTTGAATCCCACGTGACTGACTTTCAGCTCCCTGTGTATATTTTAAGAAAATCCCTTGCCGTCAGATCGAGGACACATAGAATCACCTTAACCACCATGGAAATTGATGTTGCTCATTTCCCCGAGGTCAGGAACATCAGCGATAAAAAAATTTCCCATCCCATCCATGTGCATTTTTTTGAAAATTTAAATTTGGCACTTAGTTGTTTCTTCCCCCTCATTTCTCCTTTACATCTTTATACCTTTCCATGGCTTTGTGCATGATTGTCCATACACCCAATCCACCATTTTTGTTCCAAACCAGATTTTTCATGGCCACATAAACAACCAATACATGAAAATACACATATTTTAGGGGAAGGAATGATCAAAAGTGTTGAAAAGATGAAGAATGGGAAGAAAATTATGGTTTTTTTCCAAATAAGAGTGAAGCCACTCGACCGAAACTCCACATATCTTGTAAAGTTCAATTCAGATCGAGATGTCATCTTTGGCAGACTTTCACATTTTTCAAGATAATCAAGATGCAAAAACAAGAGGTTAAATGGTTCCTGAAATCATTTTCTCCAAAAAAAACCTCACTTCGTGCCCCAACTCACATTCGTTAGATTCCCCATCACTCCGGAAATGGAAACAAACTAAAACCTTGCACATATGATCCAAATAAAAAATCTATCGCAAAGGATTTGTTTTCATCACAAATGGAGACAAAATCGAGACCTATAAATTTCAAGCTCCATTAATGGCCGCCATGGTAACTTTGTGCCTGAAACCACTTTGCCAGATAAAATTTTCAAAATTTATTTCCAATCATTCTAGTAGGAAAAACTATGTGAAATTAAGAGGGTGTGATCATAACGACAAGATGAGTTCAAAAAATTATGTTCCATCACAAATTGAGGACTAGAAAAACACTTTCAAAAATAATTATGTTTTCCTATATAAAATTGCTATGTTTGGAAATTCATCATCAAAAGAAGCTAAGACAAAGGCAACATGCATCATAAGGAAGTCAAAATGAGTGTTTAGAGAAAAAAACAATGAAAATGACCACTTACTAAAAATAGTAACTACCTTATACGGGTCCTTCTAAAATAGTAAGCCACCCCAAAGAAGCTACTGAGGCAAGGGTAGGGTGCACAAGATAGAATGAGGGAACTCATCACATCACGATGGTCGAGAAGAGGTAAAACTCACCTCTCACCAAAAATAGTTTATCCTATGCAAGTTGGGAGTAGCGTTCATTAGTGAAATAATTCACTCACTTGAAAGCATTCATGAGCTAATTTGAAGGAGATTCAAAGTTTCACCGCATTTGAAGCTTTTCATCAAAGAGGATAACGGACTTCATTGGAAATGGCATCTCCTCTTCTTCTTCTCTCTCACTCTTTCTCTCTCCTCTACTTACCCCCAACTTTGTCTCACTTTCCAATATTCTAATTTTGCGTTGGGATTGCACTTTTCATATGTCTTAATGTTCCTAATGTAATAAGTCACCTTTACGTTATAAAAAGGGACTTAAAAGTTTCCTAATAAGTTTACTTTATAAATTGTAATGCCAATCTCATTTCAAAGGATTGGCGATT
Source organism: Taxus wallichiana var. yunnanensis (assembly GCA_018340775.1). Taxonomy (NCBI): domain Eukaryota; kingdom Viridiplantae; phylum Streptophyta; class Pinopsida; order Cupressales; family Taxaceae; genus Taxus; species Taxus wallichiana. The sequence continues at coordinate 459,734,734 of CM031239.1, read as the reverse complement.
GATCTTGTAAAATCAAGAGTGCATTATACCTAGAGAAAGCAAAGGAGATCACCATTTTTCTTTACTTTCCTCCACTCTCAAATTTCTTCCATTCTCACCTTATGTACAACTTTTGTTTAAGCATCAATATAAGAAGAAATATTTTTATCCTTTTTGATGAGGAGATTTTAGAAACTATGAGTTCACAATATTATCTCATCTAGTTGTCATTTGCAGGTTGTTTCTTCTCATAAATGCATGTGTTAAAGTTTCTAACTAGTTTGTTCAACAATTTGATTTCCTACCTACAACATTAGTTCCCCTATCTTATTTCTCACTCCTCTTTCCCACTATACAATCGAGTCCTCTCTAGAAATAAATTGTTATATTTCTCACAGGTTAGTGGAGTACCCCTGTTGGATCCCCGTTCGAAAGGACACCACAAAAATCCACCTTTTCATGTGCATGCATATACGTAAGCTACACCGATTAACTAGAGGGAATTAGATTCCCATAAAGCATTGGTGAGAAATCAAAACTTTTTCCACGTGACAAATTTTCATGCCAAAAGTTTTGGTGCCCACCATATAGAATATTTAGCAGCATCTGTACTTCCAATATACGACCGCAAGGTCTAAAAATTGAAAAAAAAATGAAATATTGAAAAACACAAAAAAAGGAGTTCATGAAAAGCCATTGCTGAAATATACACTCTCAATTCCTATAAGTAAATTTTCATATTCCAAGTTGTCTTTTCATATTCCCACTTCAAGAATTTACAAATGGTGGTTGAAGAAAGATACACTAGGTTGACCAGGTTGAGAGGCATTGCTAGTTCCAATATTGAGGTTTTACAAATTCAGCAAGAACAAATTAGAGATAATCCATACTTATTCTCTTAAGTGTCCTCTCCATTTGACACTTCGATCATTTCATCTAGCAATACTATCAAAACTCATGTTGATAATTCCCCTTCAAATCATCCCATTTTTCAACCACGATTGAACATTGAGTTCGTGGAAGGAGTAGAATTTGTAAAAGACAGGGTTGAAGTAGAAGAAAAATGACAATGGAAGACAAAGAAGAAATACCTCAACCCATTATTCCATGGGGAAGGAATACGGGCCCGCTTGCTCTTGAACCACCTCTCCATGATCTACCAACAAGTTCCCATAAGAAATTTCCAAAGTTCAAAGGTGACAAAAATACATCTTTAAGAACACACACCGCTTTCGGGACATCATGTGAAATTCTTGGTGTGTAACATGAAGACATAGTTTTGAGACTGCTCGTGGAGTCCCTCAAAGAAAAATCAACAAAATGGTTTTACCTAATGCTTGCTAAGTCCATCATGGGTTGTAATGACATCAAGGATGGATTCAAAGAGAGATTTAAATTAACTCAAGACTATCAGACCTCTTGGTACAATCATCGATATGAGGAAATGAGAAAATGAAACCATGAGAGACTTCATGTCTCATTTTGAATGGTTTCTTCGCAGATACCGAAGAGGATTCGCCATATCAAAACAATATCACTTGATTCTTCATCAATTCTCAATCATCGAAGTAGGATTTTTTCTTCAAAGATCCCAACCACAAAACACTATAGAAGCAAAAAGGATGGCTATTGACCTTGATGATGATCTCATTCTCTCTGGAAAGATCAAGAATCCATCAAAGGGAAAGACCCAACATCCTAGAGATGAGAGAACCAATCCATCACTACAAAATTTGGTTAATGAGATGGCATATTTGAAGAGGGAATTATTTGAACAATTTTCTTCCAAAAGAACCAATGCAAATCAGATTACAAGAGCACCTCAAGGCTCACATTGGAAGCCCCACCCATGAACATAAATTACATATTTCAAGAAAGTGAAATGGAAATTGAATAAGAAATTGAAGGTGGTGGTTATCTAGAAAATGACGAGTTTGAGAACGATATAAAAATCATATACTATAATTATTCGGACGTGATGAAGAAGACGAAGGAGATGTAACCATTTTCTCATGTGTGGTATTCACTCGTTCTTATTCTTAGAAAGAAAAATCTCTATCCACCACTGTAAATAAAAAGAAGACTTAAGATCCTCTTTTGGTAACTCCGAAAAACAAAATAATCAGGCGAGGATCCCCACTTCCATTTTGCATAAAGTCTACATTATTAGAGCTTGATCCTATAGCAAGTAAGAAAGCTCCTGCAATCCCAAGTAGGTCTTCTAATGTCTCTTCCTATTCTAAATCTAAATCTGCTCTGCAAAATCTAATACCTTGAAATATCCTAATGTGCCGTTCAAAATACTATCCATCCCTCAAACATCAAATCTTTCTCCCAAGTCTATCTAGACTCTGAAATCAATCCCTTCACCCCATTTTCCCACATCTTCTCCTTTTGACTTCATAGAATATGAAAACAAAAAAAGTGTAGATTACCGAAACTAAGTTTTTGTGGAATAACCCTGAACAAATTGAAAGGTTTGTTCAATACACCAGGAGTATTAGTTTAACACCCAATGATGCAGCTCCTCATTCTAAAGGAATGCTATCAAACTTACCTATACCTCCCTAACAAAACATGATTTCTTTGAGTTCACCGAATATTGATAAATTTGAACCTTTCTATGTCTCCCTCCTTATTAGAGAATATGTACTGAACAATTACATAATAGATTTTGGTGCCTCAGACAACGTGATGCCTTAAAAGGTTACGAAGACTCTCAAAATTATGATTATTACACCGAATGGATCTTATTACTCTTTGGAGTCAAAATAGGTCACACTTGTAGGGAAGTTCAAAGATGCATAGGTGGGTCTCGCTATATTTCCAGACAAGAAAGTTTCTTCGATGATTTTAGTAGTAGAGACGGCCTAGCCTCGTTCTAAATTTTCTTTGAGTAGAAATTTCCTTTGAGACTTGGGTGGTAAAATTCAGATGAATTGGTCTTCTCGCAACTATGCCGGTGAAGGGAGATATGGAGAAATTTCTTCTGAAAAGAAGATGAAGTACATGGTACAAAAGTCCGAATCCCAGAAGCTAAAATTTTCTACCAAGGTAGTAGACAAATGAATCACTTTTTGGCGAGGACAAGGAGGATATTCCCATCTTGATAGATCTAGACATGCCTTCCCAGACAGATTTGGAATTTTAAGAAGCATAGAGGGGATTCAAGTTACAAGAGGGAAGCCTCGAATTACAGATGATGCACCATGAGGAAGAGGAAATGACGCTTGATGATTTTCAAGGAGAAAAATCAGCTTATATGATTTTCCAAGATGAGGAGTTATTCTCATTCCCATTTGGGGATGAAGATGATCTCAGTCAAGCCATCTATGGAGAGAAAAAATCAGCTTGCGATGAGCCTTTGAAAGGCTTGAAAGAAATCTCCATACAAGGACTGCTAAGATCCACGGAAGAAACAAAAGACCCTAAGATAAGTCTTGAATGTTAATGCAAGTCATGAATATGCAAGAAAATCATGAAGATGACATGGAAGCCTCAACCAGTGTGAAGTTTTGCTATGTTGAAACAAAGAAAGATGTGAAATATGATGTCCTTCTCAAACCAATGGTTGATGGATACAACAACAAAATGGATATATTTTCTTTCCCATTTGCAGAAGAATATTATTTCCATGATGAAGAAATGGAAGCAAGAAGTTTTGAGGCCTTTGAAGATGAAGCTATTTTTGATGAAGGATCGGTAGAGTGCAGTGATTCCCAATATGATGAGGTAATCCCTCTAGATAGTTTCCTTGAACTACAAAATAAAGATTCTTCAAAGGTGCACAAAGAGGAGTTGCATGAAATGATGAAGCATAACTCCATGCAAGAGATCTTGGATGCAGTAGAAGTTGTGGAAGATCCCGAGCTGATCCTTGATCTCTTCACTTGTGCCATGGACATACAAGACAAGTATGAGGTCATGTCCAATCCTCTTGTCAGTACTCAAATGCCTCACAAAGTGGAGTAGAGATAAAGGATGAATCAAATGTTTCTCATGGAGAAGATGTCAATGAGCATAGACCTGAGAAAGAAAGTAACTCAGAATATCCAAGGAATTGGAACAAAAATCAGCTTTGGGGCAATGATGAGATGCTCGATGGAGAATCATCTATATCGATAAACATGGAAGGTAACTAGCACTATCGAACCGACTTAAAATAACATGAAGGCAATGGAGTTTTCAACCAAGGACTTGAGCATAAAGAATCTCACATGGACTCACTCCTACAAAGTAAAATGACAACCATGGAAGCACCTAGATTCCATAAATAATTGAGGAGGGGAGGGTAATTTTTGGAACCCATCAATGGCTTCGCAAAACATCATCACTCGGCTTTTTCCCACTCATAGGTAAATTTTGAGAAATGGAAAGTGTTTGATTAAAACGGGTTGTCCTCCGCCTGTACCATACGTGATTATTAAGTTTGTTTCCCTTTCTTACATGATTTTCCCTTCATGTTGTGCGTCATGTGTTTATTTTCCTTTTTTTTGTGTGTATCCTTCTTTGCTCTCTTTCTTTCTTGTTATAGGTTGTACATGACTCGCAAGGCATAATGGATAAAACGGTCAATGAGATATATGGTCTAAAATTTGAGATTCTGGATTCCCATGTCATGTCTTCACTACACTCATTACATCCCATGTCCCCAAGTTAGATCCGCTTTTTTCATGCAAATGTGCAACAGCAAAATTGGAAGTTTCAAGCACGACAACTATACCCCAATGCCAAAATTTTCATGTTTTATCATTCGTAGGCACCCCAGTCAAATTGATCAGTCCGATCACTAAATATTTGATGTGAAATTGGTCCCTTGGGTGATTTAGGAAAATCTATTCAATCCCCCTAGGTGATTTTAGGGATTTCTAAAAAGATGCTATCTTTTAGCATTATTGGGAAGGGCTATCGTTGGCCTTCCGTGACTAGATCAACCCCTGGAGAGGAATAAAATGACCAAATTTAACATGGAGGTGAATTGAAGACCTTAGAACATCATGGAAATTATTTTGGAATGTTTGGATAATTTTGAAATACTTGGAGCAACTGAGTAAAAACAGGGTTCATAAGCCTAGCAAAGTATACACAATCCTAAAATAGTTGTTGGGCTTCGAAGAAGATTTTGGGAGCTCCAAATGGAGTTAGAAGTAAAAAAATCCCTAGAAAGAGGATTCCAAGACCTACATGATGGTGAAATAATATTTTTCAAAACACCTTGTCGCATAGGATTTTAATGCCATTTTTATCAGGAATAAGTGGAGTCTCAAATCACAAATCTAGTTTTTAGGGACCAGATGGATGAAGAAAGACATGAGACCCCACCATTGGATTAAAAATTTCATTTCCACTCACAATCATATAATATTTAACTAATAGATTCCGCCAGATCTCAACTTATCATCATTCCAAGTTACCCTCTCAAAGACAGTTCAGACTTAGTCATTTTTGGGAGGACACTTGTCAACACCAAGAGCCTCGTGAGATTTCATGTCCCTAACATCCTAGAGGTCATCTACAAAAAAATTGAAAAATGCACCCGGCCCCCATGTGACATCTAGGACCCTTATGTGACCTCCAGACTTGACAGTTCATCCCCAGCGCATATTTGGAGCACCCATTCCCTACCTTCAGATCAAGCACCATGTATAAGCTTGAGGAACATTGTGGAAACTAATTTCCATCACGTCCCCGAGTTTAGGGATATCAATCATGGAAAAATGCACCCAGCCCCTATAGGGAGTCTTTGGAGTATTTTTGGAGCATCCATTCCCTATCGTCGGATCAAGTGCCACGTGTCAGCTCCAGGACCACCATGGAAATTGATGTCCCTTATGTCCCTAAGGTGAGGGACATCATACATGGAAAAATGTGCCAAAACCCTATGGGGAGTCTTTTGGACACCCACATGACTGAATTTCAGCCCCCAGGTGCATTTTTCAAGAAAATCCCCTGCCATCGGATCAAGGACACATGGCATTAGCTTAACCACTGTGGAAATTGATTTCCCTCACATCCTTAAGGTTAAGGACACAAAAATGTGCCCATCCCCTCCATGTGCATTTCTTTGAAAATTTAAATCGGCACATAGCCATTTCTTTCCCCTCATTTCTCCTTCGAGCTTCATACCTTGCCATGGCTTCATGCATGATTTTCCAAACACCTGGTCCACCATTTTTTCTTTGAACCAGCTTCTCCATGGCCACATAAACACCTAGTCCATGAAAATACACATATTTTAGGGGAAGGAATGATCAAAAGTGCTGAAAAGATGAAGAACGAGAAGAAAATGATGGCTTTTTATGAAATAACCTTGAAGTCACCCAATCAAAAACTCCTCATATCTTGCAAACTATAAGTTGGATCAAGATGTCATCTTTTGTATAATTTCACATTTTTCAAGACAATCAAGATGCAAAAAAAGAGGTAAAATGGTGTCTAGAATCATTTTCTCCAACAAAATCCTCACTTCATGCACCGGCTCACATTCTTCTCTCGACAATGGAAATGAAATAAAAACTTGCAAATGGGTTGCAAATAAAAAATCTATCACAATGGAGTTGTTTTCATCACAAATGGAGACAAAAGCCAGAGCTGAAAATTTCAAGCTCCATTAATTGCCGCCATGGTAGCTCCATGCCCGAAGCCACTACCAGGTCAAAATTTTAAAATTTATTTCCAATCATTATAGTTGGAAAAACCATGTGAAATTCAGAGGGTGTGATCCTAATGACAAGACGAGTCCAAAAAAGTATGTTCCTTCACAAATCACCACTGAAACACACTTTTTAAAAATAATAAGTTTTCCTATATAAACTTGTTATGTTTGGAGAGTCATCATGAAAATTAGTTAATACAAAGGCAACAGCATTCAAGATCACGAGAAAGTCATAATGACTGCTCGATCGAGAAAAAAACTAGAAATGACCACTTACTAAAAATATTAAGTCTCTTTATATGGGTGCTTACTAAAAATAGCAAGCCACCCCAAAGAAGCGATTTAGGCAAGGGTAGGGTCCACAAGATCGAATGAGGGATTTTATCACATCACGATGGTCGAGAAGAGGAAAAAATACCCTCTCACTAAAAATAGTAGATCATACATAGGCTGGGAGTTGTGGTCATCATCGAAACAGTTCACTCAACTTGGAAAGCATTCACAATCTGATTTTAAGGAGATTCATAGTGTGCAAGGGATTCAAAGATTCTGATTTTCACTGTATTTGGAGCTTTCTATCAACGAGGATCAATGGACTACATCGAAAACAAAATCCCTCTTCTTCTTCTCTCTCTTTCTCTCTCATCTTCCCCCCAACTTTCTCTCACTTTCCAATATTCTAATTTCACGTTGGGATTGCACTTTTTCGTATGTCCTAATGTTCCTAATGTAATAAGTCACCTTTACGTTATAAAAAGGGACTTAAAATTTCTTAGGAAGTTGAAAAGTTTTAAGTTGTGCAAGGACATATGAAAAGGCATTGGGGGTAGATGAAGAGTCATATTCTACTCTATAAATTGTAATGCCATTCCCATTTCAAAGGGTTGGTGATTGATCTTGTAAACTCAAGAGTGCATTATACCTAGAGAAAGCAAAGGAGATAGACATTTTTCTTCTACTTTCTTCCACTCTCAAATTTCTTCCATTCTCACATTATGTACAAATTCTGTTTAATCATCAATACAAGAAGAAGGATTTTGTAGCCTTTTTGATGAGGATATTTTAGAAACTATAAGTTCGCAATCTTATCTCATCTTATTTCCATTTGTAAGGTTGTTTCTTCTCATAAATGCATATGTTAAAGTTTATAACTAGTGTGTGTAAGAATCCAATTTACTACCTGTAACATTAGTTTCCCTATCTCATTTCTCACTACCCTTTCCCTCTTTACAAATAAAGTCCTCTCTAGTAGAAATTGCTAGCTTTGTCAAAGGGTCGGTGGAGTGCCCCTATTGATCCCAGTCAAAAGGCCACCACAAAAATTCACCTTTACACATGCATGCATATATGGAAGTTGCACCGGTTAAGTAGAGGGACTTAGATTCCCAGAGCATTGACAAGAAATCCACAAGTTTGTCCACCTGAAAATTTTTCTCGCCAACAGTTTTTGGCACCCACCGTAGGGAAGATTTAACAGATCTATACCCAATATGTGACCGCAAGGTCTAAAAATTGAAAAAAAAAATGAAATATTGAAAAACACAAAAAAAGGAGTTCACGAAAAGCCATTTTTGAAAGATACACTCTCAATTCCTATAAGTGACCTTTCATATTCCACAGTTTCTTTTCATATTCCCACTTCAAGAATTTCCAAATGATTGCTGAAGGAAGATACACCAGATTGAACAGGTCGAGAGGCATTGTTGATTCCAATATTGAGGCTTTGCAAAATTAGTAGGAATGAATTAGAGATAATCTATACTTCTTCTCTCAATCATCCTCACCATCTAGCACTTCAAGAAGTTGACCTAGCAATACTATCAAAAATATTGTTTATACTTCCCTTCAAATCCTCACATTTTAAAACCACCATTTAATATCAAGTTTATGGAAGAAGAAGAATTTTTAGAAGTAAGGGCTGAAGTAGAAGTAGAAACGACAATCAAAGATGAAGAAGAAATATCTCAACCCATTGTTCCATGGGGAAGGAATATGGGCCCACTTTCTCCTTAACCCCTTCTCCGCGATCTACTAACAAGTTCCCATAAGAACTTTCCAAATTTCAAAGGTGACAAAATATAACATCCTAAAGAACACATCACTTCTTTCACGACATCATGTGTAATTCTCGGTGTCCAACATGAACACATTCATTTGTGAGACTGTTTTTGGATTCCCTCCAAGAAAAAGAAACATAATTGTTATACCTCATGCCTTCCCATCCCATCACGGGTTTGAATGATATCAAGGATGGCTTAAAAGAGAGATTTAAATCAAATGAAGACTATCAAGACCTCTTAGTGTAGTCATCTCAAATGAGGAAATGAGAAAATGAAACCATGAGAGACTTTGTGGCTCATTTTTAATGGTTGCTTTGTAGGATACCTGAAGAGGATTTGCCATCTCAAAACAATATCGGGAGATTCATCATCAATGCTCAATCATTAGAAGTAGGATTTTTATATGAAGATCCCAACCCATGAACATAAATTGCAAATTTCAACAAAGTGAAGAAGATCTTGAACAAGAAAGTGAAGGTGGTGGTTACCTAGAAAACAATGAGTTTGAGAACAATAAAAAAATCAAATTCTATGATTATTCTTGATGTGATGAAGAATAAAAAGAAGATTCACCCAATTTCTCATGTGCGGTATTCACTCATTCTCAGTCTGAGAAAGGAAAATCTCCTTCCACTGCTATAAAGAAAAAGAAGACTAAAGATCCTCCTGTGATGACTCAAAAAAAAAAACTAGTCGAGGATATGCACTTCCATTTTCCATTAAGCCTGCATTGTTGGATCTCGATCTCGTAGCAAGTACAAAAGCTCCCTGCAATCCCAAATAGGTCTTCTAATGTCTCTTCCAAGTCTAAATATAAATCTTCTCCTACAAAATCTAATACCTTGAAAGCTCCTAGTGTGTCGTTAAAAATACCGTCCATCCCTCAAACATCAAATCTTGCTCCCAAGCCTATCCAGACTCGAAATTAGTCCCTTCACCCCCATTTTCCACATCTTCTCCTTTTGACTTCATATAATATGCAAAAAAGCTAAAGTGCAGATTACCGAAACTAAATTTTTGTAGACTCACCCTGAACAATTTGAAAGGTTTGTTCAATACATCAGGAGTAGTAGTTTAACACCCAATGATGCAGCTCCTCATTCTAAAGGAATACCATCAAACCTACCTACACCTCCCTCATAGAACATTATTTCTCTAAGTGCATCGAAGACTGATAAAGTTGAACCTTTCTATGTCTCCCTCCTTGTTAGAGAATATGTACTAAACAATTGCATAATAGATTCTAGTGCCTTAGACAACATGATTCCTTTAAAGGTCGCAAAGGCTCTCAAACTTACCATGATTCCATAAAGTGGCTCTTATTACTCTTTTAAGTCAATAAAGGTCCCAATTGTAGTGAATTTCAAATATGCATAGGTGGCTCTCACCATATTTCAAGATAAGAAATTTTCTACAATGATTTTGGCAAAGAGACATCCAGCCTCGTTTGGAATGTTCTTTGAGTAGAAATTTCTCTTTGAGACTTGGGAGGTAAAATTTAGATAAATTGGTCTTCTATAACCATACTAGTTAAGGGAGACATAGATAGATTTCAAAATAATATGAGGTACATGGTTCAAAAGTTTGAATGCCCAAAAGATAATATTTTGTGCTAGGGTAGTAGGCAGATGAATCACTTTGTGGCAACCGAGGAGGAGGAGGATATCCCCATATTTATAGGTCCAGAAATACCTTCTTGGAGAGATTTGTACTTTGAAGAAGCATTGAGGAGATTTGAGTTACAAGAGGGAAGCCCCAAATTTCCAGATGGTGTAGACCATCAGGAAGAGGAAATGGCGCTTGATGATTTTCAAGGAGAAAAAGTAGCTTATATGCTTTTCCAAGATGATGAGTTATTCTCATTCCCATTTAGGGATGATGATGATCTCAAAAAGGCCATCTATGGAGATAAAAATCAGCTTGTGGTGAGCCGTTGAAAGGTTTGAAAAAATCTCCATACAAAGACTACTAAGAGCCATGGAAGAAACATAAGACCCTGAGATAAGTCTTGAACTCCTGATGCAAGCCATGAATATGCAAGACAAACATGAAGCTGACTTGGAAGCCTCAACTAGTGTGAAGGTTGGCTATGTTGAAACAAAGCAAGATGTGAAATATGATGTCCTTCTCAAACCAATGGTTGATGGATACAACAATGAAATGGAGATATTTTCTTTCCCATTTGCAGAAGAAGATTATTTCCATGATGAAGAAATGGAAGCAAGAAGTTTCGAGGCCTTTGAAGATGAAGATATTTTTGATGAAGGATCGGTAGAGTGCAGTGATTCCCAAGATGATGAGGTAATCCCTCCAGATAGTTTCCTTGAACTGAAAAATAAATATTCTTCAAAGGCGTACAAAGAGGAGCTATATGAAATGACAAAGCATAACTTCATGTAAGAGATCTTGGATGCAGTAGAAGTTGCAGAAGATCCTAAGTTGATCCTTGATCTCTTCACTTGTGCCATGGACATACAAGACAAGTATGAGGTCATGTCCAATCCTCCCATCAATACTCAAATGCCTCATAGTGGAGTAGAGATAAAGGATGAATCAAATGTTTCTCATGGAGAAGATGTCAATGAGCATAGACCCGAGAAATAAAGTAACTCAGAATATCCAAGGAATTGGAACAAAAATCATCTTTGGGGCAGTGATGAGATCCTTGATGGAGATTCAACTTTATCGATAAACATGGAAGGCAACTGGCACTATGAAAATGACTTCAAAAACATGAAGGTAATGAAATTTCCAAGCAACGACTTCAAAGCATAAAAATCTTAGATGGATTCACTCCTACAAAGTAAAAGGAAAATCATGGAAGCATCTAGCTTCCATAGATAATTGATAAGGGGAGGGTAATTTTTGGAACCCGTCAATGGCTTCACAAAACACAATCACTCAGTCTTGTCCACTCACAGGTAACTTTTGAGAAACAAAAAGTGTTTCAGTGAAAGCGGGTTGTCCCCTGCCTATACTATAGGTGATTATCAGGTGTGTTTCCCTTTCTTTTGCATGTGTTTCCATTCTTGTTGTGTGTCATGTGTTTCCTTTCCACTTTTTTGTGTGTGTATCCATCATTTCTCATTTTCTCTCTTGTCATAGGTTATACATGACTCCATAGGGCCCAATGGATAAGGAACTGGTCAATGAACTATATTGTCTAAAATTTAGATTTTGGATTCCCATGTCTTGTATTCACTGCACTCATTCCATGCCATGTCCCCAAGCTAGAGCTAGTTGTTTTCATGTAAATTTGTAAGAGAAATTGGAAGTTTCCAAGCATGAAAATTATACCCCGTGCTAAAATTTTCATGTAATTATCATTCCTAGGAGCCCCAGGTCAAATCTTTCAATCTAGTAACCTCCTATTTGATGTAAAATTTGTCCCTTAGGTGATTTAGAAAAATCTATTTATTCTCCCCAAGTGATTTTAGGGATTTCGAAAGATGTTATCTTCTTGAAGTTTTGGGAAAGACTATTGGTGGCCTTCCTGAGATTGGATCAACCCCCCTTGGATCGGAGCAGAAGGGCCAAATTCAACATGGAGGTGACACGAAGAGCTTATAACATCATGGAAATTATTTTGGAAGGTTTGGAGAATTTTTGAAATACATGGAGTAGTTTGAGTAAAAATAGGGTTCACAAGCCTAGATAGTACACGGGCCTAAAATAGTGCTAGGCTTCAAAAGAAGATTCGATAGGTCCAAATGGATTTTTGTTATCCTGTAAAATTGGCGGGGGGAACTTTTATAGGTAACCATACCAAAAAAATTTCGGTTCCTCGTAGAGGTCTCTCGATGTTCGAATTTTGTAAAATCCCTTTCCAGAAATATAGTTTTTCAAACTTGGTCATTTTGGTCCTTTTTTGTTGCACGCACTTTTTATCTGCAACATGAGACAAAATTTGTGCCCTCTTTATTTCCTTTGGTGCACCTTTTGCAGTGTTGACACAACAATTGATGTGCCTTCCTGTGATGTGCCTTTCTTGCATGTGCCAAGGCGCATGCGCCTTCCTGTCAACAACAAAAATGTTGCGCCATGTTTTGTTGTGCCAAGGCACTCAAAATCTAGTGGCAACAGTCCTAAAATTACACCAAGGGCATAAATAATTTCATGTTAACAAAACCATATCCATGCCAAAGGGTGCAAAGTTTTTCATGCCGACACGTGTTTTGGTGCGCCCCTTTAAAAAGTGGTTAGCGCATTTATTACACCTTTGCCTATATATAGGTGCATCCACCTTGTCACTTTCACAATCAAAAACACGTGATAATCTTTATTTCTCTGCACTTGTCAGCATGCCGTCATTCTCATGTCACATTTTTGGACCCCGCTTCATTCTTCTCATTCTATATATTCTAGGTAAGTGGTCCTTGTTTCTCTTGTGTTTTCGTTTTGCTGGTTGTTTGTGAGGGTTGGTAGAATAGATCTGAGAAGCTTTAACCCCTCCTGCCTGTTTTGCAAATCTTCCCTCCCAACCATTTAACCCCTCCTGCTCTTTCCAAATCTATTGGAATCTACCTCAAAAAATAAATCCAAACCTCTTTGTTGTGCCCCCTTCACCATCTAAATCGATGCAGAGTTAAGCCTAAAAGACCGCAAACCCATCAAGAAAGGAGAGAAAACCTAAAAGTTGCTTCTGAGCCGCATTTTTCTCTTGGTGCAATCGCTACCCTTGTTACAAAAAACACAATCGCACCAAGATGGCACACCAACCTTGTTTGCAACACACAAGATCCCTGCGCCATACATAAACCGAGTAAATCCTAAACCCAGCGCAAGCGTAATCCCACTAAAAACAACAAAGTGCCTTGAAAGCTTTCCCTGTGCCACGCCAAAGTCCCCCTTTGCACACAAAAATTTAGTGCTACATGCATTAATCATGCGCCCTTCTAAGCACACCAAAACTCCATGTTACACATTGATTGTATGGGCCATTGGCGCATCCTGTTCCCATGCAACACTAAAATTGTTTGTGCCCAGTATAAAACCACATAAAATGGCGCATACACACTCCGTTTACAACAATGATGTTATATGCAAAATCCTTGTACCATGCACCCTTTGGCACTAATTTATTCCTTGTAACACTCTTCTTCATGCACCATACTATTAACCCCGAAGCCCTGCAGTGTACCTACGCCCGCGCCCGAAGCCTTAAAATTCCTAACTCCTCATTATGTGATGCTTCAATGGAAGACCTGACATCTAACATGGCTCTTTTGCATTGGACTTCACTCCTTCTTCTTCTACAGATCAGAAACTAAACTCAGACCCACATATGTCTACATCAACCAAAAGGCCAACCAAGTCAAAGTGTAAAGCTAAGCTTATAGAGGAAGAGATGAAATATAAGTATCAAAGGGTCGAATGTAACCTAGAAATTAGAGATTCGAACATGGTCATATCTACATGGAATATTTCGGGCCGAACCAGGAGGGTCACAAGTAGTCCTTGGATGGACAAGCTAGTGGGAAGTGGTCTACATTTTGCTGGGGGAATCCCCGTCAGTGCGGTAAATAACAAATTTATGATGGTGGTGGCCCGCTGTTACAACAAAGACACAAGGTGTGTCGAAAATGAAAAGGGCGAGGTCATAATCAACCTCACTACCCGGAACTTTGAGATCATGCTAGGAATTCCTCACCACCGACATTTTGTGGTTGTAATCCAAGAGGACTACACCAAGGCGTGGGAGGATAATGAAGACAAGTGCATGCAGCTAATGAATGAAGTGTACTTAAAGAACAAGAAGGTGATAACCAGGTGGCCGCAGGTTATTCACCGTAGTGATTTCCTTGAGGAACTGAGTGATACCATCACATTTCTAAGTAGATTTTTTGGGCTTTCTGATGCCCATTACTTTCACAAATGGATGCTCAGATACCTAGAAACCATGAACAAGAATGTTCCTGATCAGCGCTTTGAGTGGGCGGAGATAATAAGCAGCACCATATCCGAGCAACTCCAATAACTTACCACAATGGGGAGCTTCTACATGAACTCCTACATAGTCTACATTGTAGCCTCGTAAAGAGATTATCCAAGACCGAGCCGATGCGGAGTTTGGCCTTAGGTAAAGATATATGAATACTACCCAAAGTGAAGCTAGAAAATAGCATCTCGCAGCTTTACCAAAATCAATGATGCTTTCTTCTACAACATTGTCTACCTTTTGAGGCCAAATATGACTCATGGTCAAATGATCAAGAGCATAGTCACAATTGCGAGAAGTGGGGAGCACTATTTACCTAATTCCCCACCTTCACCTATCTCAGAGCGGCCAACTTCTTGGGGAGCCCACAAAATTGCCGAGATATGCTGGCCCCAAGTTGATCCTATTGAGAGCTGTCGAGATATCTCATAACATACCATGAGAAGTGTCTCAAGAGAAAGAAGGGTGGAACTCTTTTCCCCCTTACGGTGGGTAGGTACACCTACATTTCCCACCACAAAGCCCAGAAATTTTTACAGAGCTATAATCGCTCAATATGAAGCACAATTTCCCAACGAGGCCCATTTTAATCCCAAGGAATTACCTCCTAAGGAAAACTCGATCCTATCCACATTCCAAAGATTGAGAATATCTACATCAACTCGTATCACTAGGTTGAACTCGAAGAAAAGATCACTCTACCGGCCCCGAGCGAGAGATTATTCAAGATGGCATGGCTCTCGCTCCAAAAGGTTATCAAACTACCGATCAAGAAGTTGATCGGGTGTATCTAGAAATGGATGGGGACAGTGGCCGTTTGCTGAAATAGATATAACAAAGGCACCCTGCACCATTGAGGTAAGGGTTAAAGAAACATTGCGGAGGACAGAACACCGGTGCTACCTTGGAGTATATTTCACTACGTCCCCTTTGGGGCAACGCACTGTCGAAACATCTGCCAAAGGGAAAAGGCAAGGATAAAGAGGGAGAATCAAGCTCCACTCAAGAAGAAGCTCCTGAAAGTCCTCCCTCCGCCGCACAGGAACAAGTTGTAACTCTGGCATCCGCAGAGAAAGAAGTGGCGGAGAGTGTTCCAATGGGCACATCCATTCAGTATGTTGCCACTACAACAGCCATGGAGATTCCCACCGTCCCTTCTCCCCCTTCTCATGTGACTCAAGCGACCATTCCTTTGGTTGTTTTCTCTCCCCCATCTTCTACTATTCCCCCTTCCTCTTCCTCCATTTTCTCTTCACTCGCGAAGTGTTCCCCACCATTTCTTCTCTCATCTCTCAACTCCCTTCCATTCCCACGACTACCTCACCTATAGTATCTTTCCCTCTCATGAGCACTTTCTTGGCCTCTCTCTTGATGTCACTACCATGTGTCTTTACGCATTTCCCTAAACCACCTGTAGCTGCTCCCTCTTCCACCACTGGTCCTACTCCCTTAGGTCCAGATGGCTTTCTCAACACCTTAGCCAACATAAGAGGAAATTCCCTATTGCACCAATGGACTTCTCCATCATCCTAACAAAGGGGGATAAGAAGCAAAAGCTGATAACTTGCTTCTCTCATAGTGCATTAGGAGAAAGAGTGATGGAGATTACGTATCTTGATCCTTCAAAGGATAAAAATGATCTGTCTCCTATAGATTATATAGTGACACAGGTCACAATGGGAACATCTTCTGAAAGTCTTCAAGGAGAGGCCCTATCTATGGTGGATTCCCTTTGCAAAAAGCTACAAGAAGAAAAGGAAGAGAAGAGGCTATTAAAAGAGCAGAACAAACATCTTCTCCACACCCTGCAGAAAATGAGCAGTGCACCTCTTACAACTGCCACCAAAACTCCTGAGGTCCTAAGCCAGGATAAGATAAATGACTACGCCAAAATTGGTGAACAATGTATCGCAGTTTAAGCCTAGAGAGATCAGATCCTCAAAGACAGTGAGGAGGTAATTTTCAAGTTCACCGAATTGTATCAGAACATCATTCGAGTGAACAAAGATCTCCAGGTGATTGTGGGACCTATCTCCGAAGAGTTGGACCGTGCTTAGGTTGCAAACACGAGACATTCCGAAAAATTCTCGATCGCTCATTCGATGATTTGGTACCCAAGAAAATCCTTGCTGCATTGGACTACCAGGTTGATCAGATGGAATTCATCCTGGAGAAGATTGACAAGGTCAAGGAGGAAGCCCTAGATGCAATGCATCAAATGGAGAAAAAATTTCTAAGAATGTCTCTGGGCTTGCTCACTCCTTCTTTCACCTTGAGGAAGGAAAATGAAACGATTCAGATCTTCAAGGAGATCGTCTCACAAGGGCTAGGGCCAGAAGCCACTTTTGACAATCGAATGCATCAATAACCTTCGGCTTGCTTGTGATTTTTGGGGTACCTAATGGAGGCGGGTAATGAATATTTCAAGCTCCTTGAAAACTCGAGAGATGAGTGGGAAACTTGTGAGGTCATCGGAGATCATACAAAGGGTCCCGCCAGGATCAACTTCAATCGATGGTTAATAAATTC
Source organism: Taxus wallichiana var. yunnanensis (assembly GCA_018340775.1). Classification (NCBI taxonomy): domain Eukaryota; kingdom Viridiplantae; phylum Streptophyta; class Pinopsida; order Cupressales; family Taxaceae; genus Taxus; species Taxus wallichiana. The sequence goes on along the minus strand of CM031239.1, from coordinate 459,717,573 downwards.
ATGGAATATCGACCAGTTCCATATTACCTCTCCCAAACAACAACGATGAAGCAAGATACCCCCTTTCACCGCGGGATGACGCTGAATAGCTTTCTTCCTCTTGGTTTTCTTTTTGTAAATATCTAAGAGTATGTTGGCACAAATGAGTACATCATCCATGTTGCACCATGGGATGTTGTCATCCACCAAGTTGCCCAAAGTCAACGTTTGATAGATATTTTGTAGATATTTTGTAATTAGTTATTGGTTTATTTTTACCTTCTCTCTTCTCCTTCTTCTATATCTTGGAATACTTGTTGTATTCAAGGTGGTGGACACTTTTAGATGAAAAATAGAAGTGAGAAGAAAAGGCTTTGTATTTTTGTAATAGATGAAAATATTAATACAATATTGAGACTTTGTGCTAAATATCTGTGTTATGCATCAGAACTTTCTTATGTTAGATCTGCATGTTTATTCTGTTGAATCTACTTCTACTTTTTTTGTCATTTGTTCATCAGTATTGATTTTTTCGTCTATGCAAGTAGGTTTGGCTCCATTTATTACCAATCCCAAAACATAGACCTTCTGATCTTTCTGCTTTGGAATTCATTTCTTTTCTCCTTTCGGGTCTATCTTATCTTCGTTCTTTCCCTTCTCTCCTTTTCTTTCACAGTTGGAAACACCGCTCGGGATGAAATCCCAAACCCCGAAGGCGAGAATATTGTGAGACTTACATGATTTCTACCTTGGTAGAATAGCAATAAACCAATTTCACTTTCTTTGACTCAAAGAGGGCTATGCCCTACACACTGTTGGCTCATATATCCATAGATCTATCCACCCGACATATTTTCAGACCAACAATTTTTTGCGACTCTACTGGGGATCGAATAGATCTAATAGATCTATGATGGTGGTATGTTAGAAAATCAAAAAAAAAAAAAAAAAATCACTACCTGTTTGCAAATTTAAACTTTTGTTCAAAATCCAAAATTTTTGCAAAAGTGATCCAAATGGAAAATTTTCTTTGGGGATCCATAGATCGGGACTAGTTAGATCTCTTTAGTTCATTGAGTTTTTACAAAAAACCGTATTTTTCCGTAGATCTGAGTTTTAAATGTTTTGTAAAATTTCAAACCCTCACCAAAAGTCAACTCTAAGATCCGAAAATCAGCCTACTAAATTGGCCATTATTTTATCCTCATTGATCTTTGTCATTAAACCACAATCGGTTTCCAAAAGGGGGATAAAATTAAACATCTAGAAAAGTACATGCTGCTGATTTTTTTTTTTTTCAGAAAAATCACAAAATCAGCAAGTACAACCAAAAAGAGTTTTTAAAATTTGTTCCAAAATATTGCAGATCTAGAAGGTACATTAGCGGGTGAACCATTTACTCATAGCAGGAGAGCTCGTGGGGAAGTTGATCTTACTTTTAACCTGCTTCAAAGGAACAACTTCAATGTTACACTGGCACGCTTCTCGTTGCTAAGTTTAGCTGGTCGGTCATCCAGAAGTGTCTCACCTCCACGAAGGAAGCATTTCTCACCAGGAGCATCCACTTCACTTTGCAATGCTTTACTGCTCAGTGGAACTATACTTCCAGCTCACGTCCTCTTTCCAGCTATTCAAATGGCAGTGCCATGGGGAAGTGCTATGGGCCCTCTAGCTTTGCCACATCCTGTTCATGTGCTCCCTCACAGAAACCGGAAGAATTTTTCTAAATTTGATGGAAGCGGAAACCAAAGCATGGATTCACACATATCTGCATTCATCATGTCATGCAGTATCCTAGATGTGACTCATGAATATGTGTCAATTCACCTCTTCTAGAGACCTTGCATGGACTGTGGCAAAATGGTTTCAACATTTGTGGTGGATCTATCACTAGTTGGGCCACCTTACGAAATGCATTTGAAGATAGGTATAATCCTTCCAAGACGCATTCGCATTACTATCAAAAATCACTCACCTAAGGAAGGAGGTCAATGAAACCATGTGCAATTTCATCACCCGTTTCAATTCACTAATCAACCGAGTTCCACCTACCATGCTGCCCATGCCAGAAAATCGAAGTGCTTCTTCATCAACACCATGAGCTTGAAAGTAAGTTTCCTACTCTTGTAAGAATAGGTCACTACTTTGGTTCTCACCTGCCGCTGCCATACGCATTGAAGATAACTTGCTAATATCTAGCGAATTAAAGAGAGAACCATCCAAGCCTAAAAGTTTGATTCTTCTCCCACCACTTCATTTGACTCAGCATTTCAAAAGATGGCGAATGACTCACTCACGTTAAAGAAGCAGCTAGCTCAAGATTCTCCTAGCACTTCATACCGAGATATCCCACGGAGGAATTTCACTTCCAATAATGTCCCACAAAGGCCCCGCCTACCTGTAATTTCTCCACGGTTGGTGCTTGAGGCCCTCTCGGGTCAATGCTTTAGAGAAATCGAAGAAGAGGAGAAAAATTATGAAGAACCTTCATTGCAGGTGAAGATGATCAAGATGTCGAAAACCGACTTTGCAACTCTACTATTGGGTATATGGAATTTGATGAGGAGGAATCGATAAAGAAGAGGGTACCCAAAGATATGTAAGGACAATCATATGTTGTTTTCACCCGCTCATAAAGAAAATAAGTAGAATTTGCTACGGGATGCAAAAAGAGAAGGCGTGTCAAACACGCCTCCAACCATTGCTAAAAGAGGTATTCCCTTCCCGCTCAACTGTTATTAAGTCTTTTCGAAGAAATAGTTTTCCCCTATCTCCTCCGAATCAACCCTCTCATATTCCTATCAAGACCCAGTAATCCTACCCTACCATCGCGAAATGAGGGACTCATTCCTTCATCAATGCAACCCTTGGCCATGTTTGACACAATTGATCATGCTAAAAGACCAAGATCCAAATGTCCAAGCCGAGTATCTTGAGTCTAACCCTGAGCAACTTGTAAGGTTGACCAAATACATCCAAAGCCAAGTTGTCATAACTACTGAGTTTCCCCAAAATGAATCCTTTCTACACTCTGTTGCATCTCGCATAAACGTCACCCCGACTTCTACATCGGGAAAAATAGAACCTTTCTATCTCTCCCTCCTAATCAATGGTCACAAATTGAGCAACCGCATAATTGATTACGGAGCTTCCGATAACATCATGCTTTGGTAAAGGTCACCCATGCTCTCGGTCTCACCCTTACCAAGCCTTTTGGCAAATGTTATTCCTTGGAAACCAAACAGTTCTATTGATCGGTCAAATCAAAGACGCGTGATCTGCATTTGTGGCGTTCTAGAGAAAAGAGTAAAGATGACCGTCCTCATCGCCGATATTCTAGCAGTGGCATATGGAATTCTACTAGGAAGGAGTTTTTGCAGCGAAGTTGGTGGAGAGATTCATATGGACTGGTCTAAGGCTAGAATCCTGTCAAAGGCATAATGAAAACGTTGGAGCTGGAATCTCAAAAGAAATACTTGGTTACCAATTCTGATGACCCCAAAGCCCAAATTCTCTTCGAATCATCAGGGATGGGGAACTATTTCTTGTCTACCGATTCGACAAAATGGATGTTCCCATCCGAGAAGAGGATCTTAACAAAATCTGGACCTTGTAGTTTGACGGTAGCTACGTGACTAGTAGGTGCGGTCTTTGGAGCCATGCTAATATCTCCGAGGAGGAGATTATTCCTCTCTCTTTCAAGTTGCGCTTTTCAACACGAATAATACTGTTGAGTATGAATCTTTGCTACTTGGCATGCAAGTTGTAAAGGAAAGAGGAATCAAGAATCTAAAAGTACAGGGTGATGTAGAGCTAGTTGTAAATCAAGTTAAAAGGATATATCAAGTGAAAAATGAAAGGCTCAGTCATTACCACAACGTGATATGGGACAGCATTGAAGAGTTTGACACTTCTTCAATAAAATCTATCCCAAGAGCTCAGAATGACATGGCCAACTCATTTTCCATCTCAGCATCCCTCATGCTCCCTCACCCAGGCTTGAAAACAGACACCTATACCATTGAGGTAGTTTTCCACCCAAGTGTGCCAAAAACTCTCAAAGATTAGCAGGTATTCAATGACAACAATCAACTTATTGCCTTCCTGGAAAAGGAAGAGAATTTCAGTGAGCTTCATTTTGAAGGATCCACTTCTACATGTCGTGAATCGGTTACTGATCAAAACGAAGGAATACATGGAAGTGATGGCTTATGTCAGCTCAAAGGAAATAAAATCCCAAAAGGTCTGGTTTCTCTAGAACGTTTGTTCATGCAACACGATCATTTTATCAGGAAAAAAAGGTGAGATGATCCTAACTCCTCCCCAGAAACCGAACCGGTCAATTTAGGTTCGATAGAGCATCCACAGTTTGTGAACATCGGAAAATGTTGCACACCCAAAGAAAAGTGGAAATTCATCAAATTGCTGAAGAAATACATGGATGTATTGGCATGGTCCTATGCCGATCTAAAGTCTTTCAAGCCAAAAGATGTCTAGCATGACATCCTGTTGAAAGAGGGTGTCAAACCCTTTTGCCAGAAATAGAGGCACTATAATCCTAAGATCTCAGGTACCATCCAGGCTGAAATTCAGAAGATGTTGGATGCAAGGATCATTTTTCCTATCCATCACAGTACCTGGGTCACAAACATTGTGCCAGTACGCAAGAAAAATGGTGAGATACGCATATGTGTAGATTTTCGTAACTTAAATCAAGCGTCCTTGAAGGACAACTACCCGCTTCCCATAATGGATCAGGTTCTACAGGCAGTAACTGGTTCAGAAATGTTATCCATGCTTGATGGTTTTTTGGGCTATAATCAAATCGAAGTCTCGCTTAGAGACCAATTCAAAACAGCATTTACTACCCCCTAGGGCACATTTTCCTATAGCAAGATGCCTTTTGGTCTGACCAATACCGGCACCACCTTCCAGCGGGCCATGGACTTCGCATTTAAAGGTATGATGGGGAAGGTCATCGTAGTTTATTTGGATGACTTAACTGTGTTCTCTAAACAGTGAAATGATCATTGCGATCATTTGGAGCAAGTATTGAATAGATGCCGGGAACATGGGATCTCCCTAAATCTGAAAAAGTCTATTTTCGGGGTCACAGAAGGAAAGTTGTTGGGACACATTGTAAGCAAGGAAGGGACAAAGATAGATGCCGAAAGGGTTAGGGCTATTCAGAGCCTTACTTTACCTACAAGCAAGACCGGCGTTCACTCTTTCTTCAGAAAAGTAAACTTTCTCAGGCACTTTGTTCTGAATTTCTTTGAAAAGACTCACCACATATCAAACATGATGAAAGGGTCACCAACTTTCCGGTGGAGTGAAGAAGGAAAGATGTCATTCGAGGATATAAAATCCTCTGTCACTCACACACCAGTCCTGGTATGTCCCGATTTCTCCAAGGATTTTATCATGTATAGCTATGCATCTGAGCATATTGTATCGGCCATCCTAATGCAAAATAACTCTGAGGATGTTGAATCCTCAATTTTGGTCATGAGCTCTCCTCTCAAGCCTCATGAATTAAAGATGTCTCAGTTGGAAAAGCATGCCTTCACTGTTGTCAAAGTAGTCAAGAACTTTAGGTATTACATTCTAAATTCTCACACAGTGGTGCTAGTCCCTGACACGGCAGTCAAGTCAATATTAACTCAATAGGAGTTAACGATTTTATGAGGAAATTAGATTGCAAAGGTTCAAGAGTACGATCTAGATATAAAACCAACCAAGCTGGTAAGAGGCAAGGGCCTATGTCAGCTCATGGCTGAAAACCGAGATTCAGAAGACCCTGAGGAAAAGGATGATTGCACCGATGGAGCACAAATCTAGCTGGAGAAAGTTGATTCTCTACCCATGGTTCTATTTGTCGCTACCAATGACAAATGGTATTATGATATTGCTTTCTTTCTCACTTACGGTGAGTTCCCAGCTCATCTAACTTCAAAGGAGAAACGTGCTATAAAGCTTAGAGCAGCCAAATATGTCATTTGGGATGATTGTTTATACAAACGTGGAATAGATGGTGTCTTCTTGCGATGTGTTGACAAGCCACAGTAGATAAAGTTACTTGAGAGTTTTCATGATTCAGCCTGTGGTGGTCACTTCTCCTCTTCCGTGACGGCACACAAGATCATCCGGGCCAGGTACTATTGGCCAACATTGTTTCAGGATACAACCACCTGGGTAGCAAAATGTGAGCTCTGCCAACAATTTGTCGGCAAACCAAAATTGGCTGCTTTTCCCCTTAGGCCGGTCGTTATTGATGAACCATTCAGGCAATGGGGAATTGACTTTATCAGAGCACTCCATCCCCAATCAAGTGCCGGACATAGTTATGTCCTGACAGTAACAGATTACTTCACCAAATGGGTGGAGGCCATTCCTGTTAAGAATGCCACTTCTGAGGTTGTTTGTAATTTCATCAAAGAGAATATCATCGTAAGATTCAGAGTTCCACACAAAATCATTGCTGATAACGCTTCCAAATTCTCCTCATGAGAAGTTGTTGGTTTTTGCTATGAACATGGGATAATCTTGGCCCATGCCTCGGATTATTACCCCCAAGGAAATGGTCAGGCAGAATCTAGTAATAAAAACTTAGTAACCATCATACGGAAGCTAGTTGATGAGAGTCAGCGTGGACGTGGCATAAGTCATTGTATGATGCTTTGTGGGTGGACCGCATTACTCCCAAGAGGTCTCTCGGTATGTCACCTTTTCAAGTGTTATATGGAATCAACGCCGAGCTTCCCATTTCTGCAGAACTTCCTACTCTACGCTTGGCACGAGCAGTTGAAGATGAGACTTTCCAAAATTCCCTTGAAAAGAGGATCATGTATCTAGCAGAGCTCGAAGAAAAAAGAGTAAGAGTGGTCGACAGGATCACCGAACATCAGAATCAAGTTAAGAGATTGTTCGATAAAAGGGCTAAGCAAAGAGACTTCCAAGTGGGAGATCTCGTCCTTTTGTGGGACAAACGAAGAGAGCCAAAGGGCATGCATGGGAAATTTGATTCTCTATGGAGAGGGCCTTTCAAGATCAAGTAGCTCAATGGAGAGAATAGCTTCTATCTCTCGTATCTAGACGGAACTGATCTCCCACTTCCCTATAGCGGGCAGCATCTCAAAATATTCAGGAAGTAGAGCTTGCTCTCTTCTTTGTACAATTTGCTTTATGTTGTGTGTTTGCTTTCGTCATGTGTTTGCTTTCATCATTGCCCTTGTTTTTGACTCTGTAACCCAATGGATAGGCACATGTTGATATGGGGTTCTCTACCCTTGAGCTTCACTCAAAGATAGTCCCCAGAAAAGAGCTACCAAATTTGTTATCTTGTAAAATTCGACGGGGCAATATTACAGGTAACCATACCAAAATTTTGTTCTGGTTTCTCATAGAGGTCCCTCAGTGTTTGGAATGTTGTAAAATCCCTTTCGAGAAATCTAGTTTTCTGAACTTGGTCATTTTGGTCCTTTTTTGGCTGGGCGCACCTTTTATCTATGCAACACAGACCAAATTTGTGCCCTCTTTATTTCCTTTGGCGCACCTTTTGAAGTGTTGACACAACAATTGATGTGCCTTCCTATGATGCACCTTTCTTGCATGTGCCAAGGTGCATGCACCTTCCTATCAACAACAAAAATGTTGCGCCATGTTTTGGTGTGCCAAGGCGCTCAAAATCTAGTGTCGACAGTCCTAAATTTGCGCCAAAGGCGTAGATAATTTCATGTTGACAAAACCATATCCGTGCCAAAGGGCGCAAAGTTTTCCATGTCGACACGTGTTTTGGTGCACCCCTTTAAAAAGTGGTTGGCGCATTTATTACACCTTTGCCTATATATAGGTGCATCCACCTGTCACTTTCACAATTAGAAAACACGTGATAATCTTTATTTCTCTCGCACTGTCGGCGCACCGGTCATTCTCATGTCACGTTCATGGACCCCGCTTCGTTCTTCTCATTCTATATATTTCGAGTAAGTAGTCCTTGTTCCTCTTGTGTTTTTGTTTTGTTGGTTGTTTGTGAAGGTTGGTAGAATAGATCCGAGAAGCTTTAACCCCCCCGCCTGCTTTACAAATCTTCCCTCCCAACTTTTTTCACCCTCTTTCTAGATCTATCGGCTAAGAGGGTCATTGTGCCCTAAAAATAAATCCAAACCTCTCTGTTGTTCCCCTTCACCATCTAAATTGATGTGGAATTAAGCCTAAAAGACCACAAACCAATCGAGAAAGGAGAGAAAACCTAAAAGTTACTTCTGAGCTACATTTTTCTCTTGGCGCAATCACCACCCTTATTCTAAAAAGCACAACATCATGCAAGAAGGTGCACTAACCTTGTTTGCAACACACAAGATCCCTGCGCCATACATAAACCGAGTAAATCCTAAACCCGGCGCAAGTGCAATCCCGCTAACAACAACAAAGTGCCATGCAAGCTTTCCCTGCGCCACGCCAAAGTCCCCCTTTGCGCACATAAAGTTAGTGCTACATGCATTAATCCTGCACCCTTTGGCACACCAAAACTTCATGTTACACGCGATTTCTGCGCCATTGGCGCATCCTACTCCCATGCAACACTAAAATTATTTGCGCCCAGTATAAAACCACATATAATGGCGCAGGCGCACTCCTATTTACAACAACAATGATGTTATATGTAAAATCCTTGCGCCATGTGCCCTTTGGCGCTGATTTATTCCTTGTAACACTCTGCTTCAGTGTGTCATACTATTAACCCTATAACTGTAGTGTGCACTGCGCCCTATGCCCGAAGCCTTAAAATTGCTGACTCCTCATTCTCGTGATGCTTCAATGGAAGACCCGATGTCTAACATGGCTCTTTTGCGTTGGACTTTGCCCCTTCTTCTTATAGATCAACAACTGAACTTAGACCCACATATGTCTACATCAAGTAAAAGGCCAACCAAGTTAAAGGGTAAAGCTAAGCTTACAGAGGAAGAGATGAAATATAAGAATCAAATTGTCGAATGCCCAAGTCAGAGCATGAATGTGACCTAGACATTGTAGATTCCAAACTTGGTCACATCGACATGGAAGATTTTTGGGCCAAAACCAGGAGGGTCACATGCAGTCCTTGGATGGACAAGCTGGTGGGAATTGGTCTACATTTTTTGGGGAATCCCGTCAACATGGTAAATAACAAATTTATGATGGTGGTTGCTGTCTTTGTTACAACAAAGACACAAGGTGTGTCAAAAATGAAAATGGCGAGGTCATAATCAACCTCACTGCCCGACACTTTGAGATCATGCTAGGCATTCCTCACCACTCGACATTTTGTGGCTGTAAGCCAAGAGGACTACACCAAGGCATGGGAGGATAATGAAGACAAGTGCATGTAGCTGATGAATGAAGTGTACTTAAAGAATAAGAAGGTGATAACCGGTGGCGCGGGTTATTCACCGTAGCGACTTCTCCAAGGAAGCGAGTGATACCATCACATTTCTAAGTAGAGTTTTGGGCTTTCGATGCCCATTACTTTCACAAATGGATGCTCAGTGTACCTAGAAAACATGTACAAGAATGTTCTTGATCGGTGCTTTGAGTGGGCGGAGATAATAAGCAGCACCATATCCGAGTAGCTCCAACAACTTACCATAATGGGGAGGTTCTACATGAACTCCTACGTAGTCTACACTGCAGCCTCGTAAAGAGATTATCCAAAGACTCGAGCCGATGCGTATTTTGGCCTCGAGTAAAGATATATGAATCCTACCAGAGTGAAGCTAGAAAATAGCATCTCGTACTTTACCGAGATCAATAATGCTTTCTTCTATGGCATCATCTATATTTTAAGGCCAAATATGACTCATGGTTGGAAGACCAAGAGCATAGTCATAGTGACTGAGAAGTGGGGAGCACTATTTACACAATTCCCCACCTTCACCTATCTCAGAGTAGCTAACTTCTTGGGAGCCCACCAAATTGATGAGATATGCTGGCCCCAAGTTGATCCTGTTAGAACTATCTAGACAACTCATAACATACCATGAGAAGTGTTTAAAGAGAAAGAAGGGTGGAACTCCTTTTCCCCTTACAGTGGGTAGGTACACCTGCATTTCCCACCACAAAGCCCGAGAAATGTTCGCAGAGCTAGAACTGCTCAATCTAAAGCATAATTTCCTGGTGAAGCCCATTTTTTATCTAAGGAGTTACCTCCCTATAGCAAAACTCAATCCTATCCACATTCCACGAGATCGAGGATATCTACATCAACCCGTATCACGAGGTCAAACTCGTAAGAAGAAATCACTCGCTTTGTTGGCCCCGGCGAAGATTATTTCAAGTATGGCGTGGCCATCGCTCCAAAAGGTTATCAAACTACCAATCAAGAATTTGATTAGGTGTATCTAGACACGGATGGGGACAGCTGGCCATTTCCTAAAATAGATAGAACAAAAACACCCCAAACCATTGAGGTAAGGGTTAAAGAAACATTACGGTGGACAGAACATTGGTGCAGAATGAATGGCCTTATCTACCTTGGAGTAGATTTCACCACGTCCCCTTTGGGCAACACACTTGTCAGGCCGAAACATCTACCAAAGGGAAAAGGCAAGGATAAAGAGGGAGAATCAAGCTCTGCTCAAGAAGAAGCTCCTGAAAGCCCTCCTCCGCCGTCACAGAATAAGTTGTAACTCGCATCCCTCGGAGAAAGAAGCGACGGAGAGTGTTCCAATGGGCACATCCATTTAGGATGTTACCACTACAACAACCATGGAGATTCCCACCGTCCCTTCTCCCCTTCTCATGTGACTCAAGTGACCATTCCTTTGGTTGTATCCTCTCCCCCATCTTCTACTATTCCCCCTTCCTCTTCCTCCATTTTCTCTTCTCTCATGGAGCTATCCCCCACCATTTCTTCTCTCATCTCTCAGCTCCCTTCCATTCCCATGACTACCTCACCTGCAGTATCTTCCCCTCCCATGAGCACTTTCTTGGCCTCTCTCTCGATGCCACATTGCATGTCTCTATGCATTTCCCTCATCCACTACAGCTGCTCCCTCTTCCACCACTGGTCCCGCTCCCTTAGGTCCAACATGGCTTTCTCAGCACCTTAGCCAACATAAGAGGAAAGTCCCTATTACACCAATGGACTTCTCCGTCATCCCAGCAAAGGGGCTAAGAAGCAAAAGCTGATAACTCGCTTCTCTCAGAGTGCATCGGGAGAAAGAGTGATGGAGATTGCATATCCCGATCCTTCAAAGGATAAAAAGGATCTATCTCCTACAGATTATATAGTGACACAGGTCACAATGGGAACGTCTTCTAAAAGTCTTCAAGGGGAGGCCCTATTTGCGGTGGATGCCCTTTGCAAGAAGCTCCAAGAAGCAAAGGAAGAGAAGAGGCTATTAAAAGAGTAGAACAAACATCTTCTCCATGCCCTGTAGAAAATGGGCAGTGCACCTCCTACAACTACCGCTGAAAATCCTGAGGTCCTAAGCTAGGATAAGATAAATGAATACGCCAAAATTGGTGAACAAGGTATGGCAGTTTCCACCTGGAGAGATTAGATCCTCAAAGATAGCGAGGAGGTAATTGTCAAGTTCACCGAATTGTATCAGAACATCAGTTAGGTGAACAAAGATCTCCAGGTGATTACGGGACCTATCTCCGAAGAGTTAGACCATGCTTGGTTGTAAGACAAGACGTTCCAAAAAATGCTCAACTACACACTCGATGATTTGGTAAAATTTAGCATTTTTGATCACCATAGGGTACCCAGCAAAATCCTTATTGCATTGGAATACCGGTTCAATCAGATGGAATTCGTCCTAGAGAATATTCACAAGGTCAAGGAGGAAGCCCTAGATGCAATGCATCAAATGGAGCAAATTGTTCTAAGAATGTCTCCATGCTTTCTCACTCCTTTTACCTTGAGGAAGGTAGATGAAATGATTCGGATCTTCAAGGAGATCATCTCATAAGGGCTAGGGCCAGAAACCACTTTTGACACTGAATGCATCAATAACCCGCTAGATTGTGATTTTGTGGGTTACCCGATGGAGGTAGTTAATGAATATTTCAAGCTCCCTGAAAAACTCAGAGATGAGTAGGAAACTTGTAAGGTCATCGGCGATCATACAAAGGGTCCTACCCAGGATCAACTTTAGCCAATGGTTAGTAAGTTCATGGAATATAGGACCCAGTTCCATATTACCTCTCCTAAACAATAGAAAAGAAAGATACCCCCTTTCAACCATGGGATGACAATGAATAGCTTTCTTCCTCTTGGTTTTCTTTTTGTAAATATATAAGAGTATGTTGGCACAAATGATGACATCATCCATGTTGCACCATGGGATGTTGTCATCCACAAGTTACCCAAAGTCAACATTTGACTTTTAGATATTTTGTAGTTTTTTTGTTATTAGTTGTTGGTTTCTTTTTCCTTCTCTCTCCTCCTTCTTCTATATACTTTGAAATACTTGTTGTATTCAAGGTGGTGGACACTTTTTAGATGAATAATAGAAGTGAGAAGAAAAGGCTTTGTACTTTTTGTAACAGATGAAAATATTAATACAATATTGAGACTTTACGCTAAATATTTGTGTTATGCATCAGAACTTTCTTATGTTAGATCTGCATGTTTATTTTGTTGAATTTACTTCTATTTCTTTTTTCATTTGTTCATCAATATTGCTTTGTTCATCTATGCAAGTAGGTTTGGCTCCATTTATTACCAATCCCAAAACATAGACCTTCTGATCTTTCTGCTTTGGAATTCATTTCTTTTCTCCTGTTGGGTCTATCTTATCTTTGTTCTTTCCCTTCTCTCCTTTCCTTTCACAGTTGGAAACACCTCTACTGGGATGAGATCCCAAACCCCCGAAGGTAGAATATTGTGATACTTACACAGATTCCTACTAGTAGAATAACAATAAACCAGTTTCGCTTTGCTAACTCAAAGAGGGGCTATGCCTTACACTTTGTCGTTGGCTCATCTATCCATAGATCTGTCCACCCAAAATATTTTCGGACCAACAAGTTTTAAGTAAAAAAATCACCGGATATAGGATTCCAAGACTCGTATGATAATGAAATAATATTTTTCAAAGACCTTGGTTCATAGTATTTTCGGGTAGTTTGTATCATGCACAAATGGAGTCTAGAATCACAAATCTAATTTTTATGCTTTAGATGGATGAATAAAGACATGAGACCCCCACCATTGCATTAAAAATTCCATTTCTAGTAAGGATCATATTCCAAGGTGCATTTTTCAAGAAAATCCCTTATCGTCGGATCGAGGACATGTGGCATCACCTTGACCACCATGTGGAAATTGATGTCCCTCTCATCCTAAAGATCGGGAAAATCAGGGATACAAAAATGCACCCAACCCCTCCATTTGCATTTCTTTGAAAATTTAAATCGACACTTTGTCATTTCTTCCCCATCATTTATCCTTCACAGCTTCATACCTTGCCATGGGTTCGTGCATGATTTTCCAAACACCTGGTCCACCATTTTTGCTCCAAACCAACTTTACCATGGCCACATAAACACCCAGTCCATGAAAATACACATATTTTAGGGGAAGGAATGATCAAAAGTGTTGAAAAGATGAAGAACAGGAAGAAAATGATGGTTTTTTTCCAGATACCCGTGAAGCCACCCGATCGAAAACTCCTCATATCTTGTAAAGTACAATTCGAATCAAGATGTCATCTTTTGCAGAATTTCACATTTTGCAAGACAATCAAGATGCAACAAACAAGAGGTAAAATGGTGCCTAGAATCATTTTCTCCAACAAAATCCTCACTTCGTGCATTGGCTTTCATTCATTGGATTTCCCATCACTCTGGAAATGGAAAAAACTGAAACCTTGCACATGGGCTCCAAATAAAAACCCTATTGCAATGGATTTGTTTTCATCTCAAACAGAGACAAAAACTAGACTTATGAATTTCAAGCTCCATTAATGGCCACCATGGTAGCTCCGTGCCCGAAGCCATCAAGTCAAAATTTCAAAATTTATTTCCAATCATTCTAGTCGGAAAAACTATGTGAAATTAAGAGGGTGTGATTGTAACGACAAGACGAGTCAAAAAATTATGTCATCACAAATCGAGTACTTGAAATATACTTTTAGAAATACTAATTTTTCCTATATAAACTTTTTATGTTTGAAAAGTCATCATCAAAAGAATTTGAGACAAAGGAAATGGGAATTAAAGATCACGAGGAAGTCAAAATGAGTGTTCAGAGTAGAAAATAGTGAAAATGACCACTTACTAAAAATAGTAAGTCCCTTATATGGGTGCTTACTAAAAATAGTAATTCACCCCAAAGAAGTAACTGAGGTAAGGGTAGGGTGCGCAATATCAAATGAGGGAGTTCATCACATCATGATGGTTGAGAAGAGGCAAAAATCACCTCTCACTAAAAATAGTATATCATACACAGGTTGGGAGTTGCGGTCATCAACAGAATAGTTCACTCAACTTGGCAAGCATTCATGAGCTGATTTGAAGGAGATTCACAGTGTGCAAGGGATTCAAAGATTCAAATTTTCACTGCATTTGGAGCTTTCCATCAACGAGGATCAACGGACTTCATCAAAAATAACATCTCCTCTTCTTATTCTCTCTCTCTTTCTCTCTCCTCTTCCCCCAACTTTCTCTCACTTTCCAATATTCTAATTTTGCATTGGGATTACACTTTTTCATATGTATTAATGTTCCTAATGTAATAAGTCACCTTTATGTTATAAAAAGGGACTTAAAAGTTTCCTAGGAAGTTGAAAAGTTTTAAGTTGTGTGAGGACATATGAAAAGGCAATGGGGGTAGATGAAGAGTCATATTCTACTCTATAAATTATAACACCATTCCCATTTCAAAGGATTGGTAATTGATCTTGTAAACTCAAGAGTGCATTGTACCTAGAGAAAGCAAAGGAGATATCCATTTTCTTCTACTTTCCTCCACTCTCAAATTGCTTCCATTCTCACATTATGTACAACTTTTGCTTAAGCATCAATACGGAAGAATGATTTTGTAGCCTTTTTATGAGGAGATTTTAGAAACTATGAGTTCACAATCTTATCTCATCTTGTTTCCATTTACGGTGGTTGTTTCTTATCATAAATGCATGTGTTAAAGTTTCTAGCTAGTGTGTGCGGAAATATAATTTCCTACTTGCAACATGAGTTCCCTATCCCATTTCTCACACCGCTTTCCCTCTTTCTAGAAAAATTCCTCTCTAGTAAGAAATTTCTAGCTTTGTTGCATGGTTAGTGGAGTGCCCCTGTTGTATCCCCGGTCAAAAGGCCGCTACAAAAATCCACCTTTTGATGTGCATGCATATACAGTAGTTGTGTCGGTTAAGTAGAGGGACTTAGATTCCCATAGCATTGGAAAGAAATCCACAAGCTTTTCCACACGATAAATCTTCTCACCAAAAAACTATAAGTGTGAATGCCTAGACTTGTTGCAATGATCATGGTGTGGGAAGAAGCATAAGTGTAAAGAGTTCCCTTATTTGTGTAGTCACATGGTTCAAAATCAGAAGAAGCAAGATAAGGGTGCAGAGATGGTGAGTGTAAAACATGCCAAGCTACTATACATCCCTAAGGTTATGTCGATACAAAGGTGGAGCTTATTTTGGTAACTACTCGCACAAAGGCAACATGCGTGAAGTAAATACCAAAGTAGAGACCTTGTATTATAATATCGAGGTATCTGCATACATTGTACCTTGATACTACCTACCCTGAAGAGGTGTATCCAGAGACTATGGCAGTTATTAGGAGTCTACAAGGAAAAAATCAAAATTTGAAGGAATAATTGCAAAAGTTGGAGAAATCAAAGAACATTGAATCTCCTCAGAAGGATGTAGATGATATCAAGGAGGTGTGTAAGATTTTGTGCCAGGAGAACATCATTCCCTGTT
Organism: Taxus wallichiana var. yunnanensis; assembly: GCA_018340775.1. NCBI lineage: Eukaryota > Viridiplantae > Streptophyta > Pinopsida > Cupressales > Taxaceae > Taxus > Taxus wallichiana. The sequence continues at coordinate 459,701,668 of CM031239.1, read as the reverse complement.
AGGATAATGGTTGAGATAAAAATCACCACGCACTAGAGGTGGGTGCGAGAGGCATATCTTGCACGCTAACTTACCCCCTCATATTATGAACTATGACAAGGAAATCACATTAAATTCGGTAGTGAATAGATGGATCTTGAGTAATATTATGATTAATATGGGTACAAAGTTTAGTGTTGTCACCCTAGATGCATGGAATCAGATGGGGATACCACTATTGCATCCATCTTCGAATGTGTTGTACATGGTGAATAAGATTAAAGCCACTCCTCTTAGAGTTTTGAAGAACACTTCCATAACTATTGAGGGAGTCAAGTTCACTGAGGATTTTGAAGTTTTGGTGCTTGCAAGTCGGATAGCTTACCAGTTGTCACTTGGGCACCCCGGTGATATGCAAACAATGTTGACCTGCATTTCAATAAAGGCTACATAAGTTTTGAGAACAAGTAGGAGCACGTGATCATTCCACGGACTGATGGATGGTCTATTCCTTATGTGGAATAATTAGGTGAAGAATACTTAAACAAGATATATGTGCACACCATCAGGGACCCGGAGTTCATTTATCCATCAAAGGAAGGGGTCATTCAGTGGGATGATGCATAGTCTATTAGTGATATAACCATTGTTTCTTATGAAAATTGGGTGTGTGGAACATATGAGTTAATTGGGAGATATTTTAAAGGTAATGTGACTCAATTAGTCAAGGCGCATTCTATTATGTTCTGGGAGGAAGGTAGTTACCAATCTATACTAGCAAAGGTAACCTTGATACCTTTTTGTACATAATGGAGGTACATTAGACCCATGAGATAGAGAGAAGGAATATGCTTATTTATACCTTATGTGGGATAATTTCACATTGGTGGATGACACATCATGATAATATTATGGAGTGGTGTGAGGTAAGGATCACATTCTCCATTAGATTTCTGAGAAGTAATGCACCCTATTGGGATACATGACTATGATGGGAAGGGGTCCACCTCATGCCATGTTCAGGAGTGTGAGAGGACTTAGAGGGAAGGCCCAAAATCCTTACCCCTTCCTTGTGGGTGCACAAGTTCTATTCCACCTTACAGGGTTATGCACGTGTATGGTATGTTTATTCGGAGTTGCGGAGACAAACAGGAAATTGGCAAGAGTTAACAGTGGGTATTATTCAAACCTTTGAGTACTTATCTTCTAAACCATCAGTAAATGAGGCCTTGTAGGTGATCAAGTGCCTTACATTGGGAGATAGTGCAAGGTAAAGGATAATTTATTAGAATTGTATGGATAATCTGATATGGGGAGCTCCTCAAGAAGAGGAACCGGATGAAGTGCAGTTTGAGTGTTCCGCCTAAAGAAGGAAAAAGGAAAATTGGTATACATGATTAATGATGAGGAAGTGGAGAACTTATATTTTGATCATACAGAAGGTACATATGAAGTCTTAGATAGTGCAGATGAGAAGGCACGTGCCTACCATGAGCCATTAAAAACAAATAAGGTTAACATTGGTATAGAGGAGGAACCAAAAGAGGCCATTATTGGGGATTACTAGATGGATCAGGAGGTGTCAAATATTATTGAGCTATTGCATGATTTTTAGGACTTGTTCCCACGTGGGTACCATGAGTTAAAGGGGGTTCATCACTCTCTAGGAGAGATGTAGATAAAATTGAAGGAAGGGTGAGACCAGTTAGGAAGAGGCCTTATATAATGAACCCAAATCATTGCATGAAGGTTAAGGAGGAGATTGATAAGATGATAGCATCTAGTATCATAGAATCCATTGAGGAATCTGAGTGGGTTAGCCCCATGGTAATCAACATAAAAAAGGATGGGAGAATACGGATTTATGTTGACTATAGAGACTTAAATGTTGTGTCTCATTGATCATTTCCCAAACCCGTTCATTAAGGAGAACCCTGAAAGGAGTAGTTGGGTGTAAGATATATTTATTTACAGATGGGTTTTTAGGATATCACCAAGTTTGAATTGCCAAGGAAGACTAGGAAAAGATAACTTTCACCACTGAATGGGGAATTTTTATTTATACGGTCATGCCTTTTGGACTAAAAACGTTCCTTTTGTGTTTTTGCACATTTTGGTTCAGGCCTTTCAGGACTTCATTCATAAATTTCTCTAAGTCTAACTAGATGACTAGACAGTTTATGGATTAGTAAAGGATCATTATGACAACCTAAGGCTGATGTTTGAGAGGTGCAGGAAGTTGAGCATCTCTCTGAATATTAAGAAATGTATCTTCGCCACTCCTTTTGGCACATTACTTGGTCATATCATCTACAAGGAGGGTCTATTGGTGGATCCTACCAAAATTGTTGTAATTTTGGGGTTAGAGGAACCCACCAATCGGAGCGTAGTATGTGGATTTCTAGGGCATATGAGATATTATAGGAAGTTCATCAAGGGCTATGCCAAAATTTCGTGCCATTGGAGGAGTTGTTAAAGCATAAAGGAAAATTCCATTGGGGTGAGGTGCAACAGGTGGCATTTGATACACTAAAGGAAAGACTCACTACTGCACCCATCTTGCATTTTCCCTCTTGGGATAGGCCCTTTCATGTACACATGGATGCATCGGGGATGGCTATTGGATCGTCTTAACACAACTTGGAGAAGGGATTGTTAACCATCCCTTGTGTTTTTCTAGTAGGAAGCTAACCCCAACAAAACATAATTCTATTAGTACAAATTGTGAAGCATTGTCAATGATCTACATACTACACAAATTTAGGCAGTATTTGTTAGAAACACCTTTTATTTTTTACACAGACCATATGGCCTTGAAATATTTGGTGAACAAGCCCATATTGCAAGTGTCATATGTCATTGGGTATTATTGTTTTAGGAATTTGAATTTACAGTTGTGGTGAAACCAAGGAAAAGTAACTTAGGACCTGATCATTTGTCAAGGGTTAATTAGTGAGCGCGTGTAGAGCATTGAAGAAAAAATGTTGAATGCTCATTTATTCAAGTTGCATTGCATGCCCTCTGATTTGGAGGACATTTCCATACTTTTACGAATGGGTGTGGTGCCTGAAGGAATGAGGAGATTAGAGAAGAAACAACTTTCCATTCATGTCATTCCCTACATGTTTATTAGTGGAGACTTGTATAAAATAGGCCAAGATGAAGTTTTACATCGGTGTGTGCTTGAACATGAGCATGAAGCTATTATGGAGGAGGCTCATGGCGGTATTGTAGGTGGAAAATATGCTGGGAGAGCCACCACATGCAAGGTTTTGATGGTTAGTTTATGGTGGGAGACCTTATATAAGGATTGTGCAGAGTATGCCAAGGGCTATGACCATTTCTGAAAGCACCTTAGGAATCCTAGACATCATGATGAAATGCCATTAAGGCCTATCACTAGTGCAGAGCCATTCAAGAAATGGGTGATTAAATTTGTAGGCCCTATTTCCCTAGCCATGTGAAGGATGGGTTCACATTACATCATCATTTACACAAACTATCTTACATGGTGAGCGAAGTGGCAGCTCCGAAGGATTTCATTGCAACCATTATATCTAGGTTCTTGTGGGAGAATATAATTAGCAGGTATGGATGCCCATTGAGTTTAACAAGTGATAGGGGTACTCATTTCCTAAATGAGACAGTTAGGATCTTGTTGGAAAAATTCATGGTGACCCATCACAAAACTACCCCTTACCACCCACAAGCTAATGGGACAAAGTGGAAGCCTTTAACAATATTTTGAGTCATACGTTGACCAAGATTTGTGATGTTGGGATACAGGATTGGGATGATAAAGTCTATGCCATGTTATGGTCATATCAAATAACCTACAAAAGGTTGAAAAAGGAAACACCCTTTCAACTAGTGTTTGGCATGAAGGCCGTATTACCTATCAAGTTCATGTTACCCTCCCTGCATATTACACATAGGATGTTTGACTAACAAACAAGTGCTTGAGGAATGTATTGACAAGTTGATGTAGTTGTATGATAGATGTTCCATAGCACGATGTATTTAGAGAACAAAAAGGATAGGAGAAGGCGTGGCATAATAGGCACATCAAAAATAAGAAGCTGGAAGTTGGGAAGATGGTTCTCTTGTATGATTCAAAGTTTCCATGCCATCCGGGAAGTTTAAAGTACACTAGTTGGGACCCTATAGTATCACTTATATACTTGATTCAGAACTTTCCAATTACAATCACTAAATAACACAAGGTTGCCCACTTTATTTAATGGGAGTAGGTTGAAACCCTACTATAAGTAAGCATTCAAAGTGTGTTTGTAAATAAGGAAGTATTTCTAGATTAGTGTAGGATTTCCCTTAATACATTTTTTTTGTGTTTCCTTCTGTCATCGCTTTGTTTTTTCCTTTTAGTTCTATTTTTATGTGCAATGGTGCACCGATAGCTAAATACATTTGAAGTAATTTCATGCACAGAGGACCACACATACTTTTTATCCGTGGTGGATTGACTTCTACATTTTAAATACATTGGCATGTTTATAAGGAAGAATATTATTTATGAAAAGGTGTTCAAATGTGTTCTTTTGTAGTAAAGAAGATGTTTTAATTTGTACCGTAATAAAGGTTTCTCAAAGAAAATGTTGAGTTTAGTATAGACCACGTAGAAGAGAAGTATCGATCATGTAATGTAACATGAGTTAGGTTGTAGTTTAAGGGACTACTTGGTGGATATCGTGGAGGTTTTGTACTTTGGAATGGTGAGACACATGTAGGAGATTTATGGTAGTGAAGTAGTGTTAGCACGCCAGAAGGTTACAAATGCAACACGTGAAGGTAATTCATGGAAGTTGACTTAAGTTATAAAAAATAATTTATTAAAAAGTGACTTAAAAACGTGTGGGTCAAGGACATTGAGATTATGAAAAAGTAAAAATAGAGGGTAAAGGTGGTCATTTCGAATAATTTTCCTTAGAAAACTTTTTTTCTCCCGAGCTTGAAGTGTGAAGAGGGTTTTGAGAAGAGTGAGGTACTTGTCATGAACTAGTAAAGTTTTCTGAGTTGTTACTTGATCTTGCGGTTTAACAAGAGGGGAAGAAGATAGTAGAATAGGAAGGGATTGTGTGAGAGAGAAGCATGGAAGTCGTCAAGCTCGGGAAGACAAAGGAAAAGTTGGAAGCACCTAGGGCACGAAGGAATGAGAGAGAAAAATAGAGATGACACCAAGGAAGGGTAGAAATAAGAAACCAATGGTCGAAAAGGAAGAACTTGTAGAAGTTTACTTAAGAAATGTACTACCCTCCAAGGTTTATTAAGGTAGATTAAGATAAGTGAAGCTTGAAGTTATATAGATGCAAAATCAGTGAATTCAACCAAAACCACCTGACCATGAAAATTGATGTGGAATGATCTGTAAAAGGAGATCCCAAGGTAAGACAAAAAAAAGAAACCCTAGTGTAGATGATTCGGTGATGAGGTAGTTGTAGAAGACTGGGGTTTTGTAGCTTCAGGAGATGTCATTTTTTTATAAACCTCCATCACTCTTTAAATGGTTTATTTTACAAGTGCATGAAGACTTATTCTACTTTATAGGGAGGAGGATGAGACTCATGGGAAATTTAATCCATAGGGTAACATGCATGTGAAACACTGGTGAGGATATGGCCCTCAATTTGGGTGCCACTTTGCAAAAGTGGAAGAGTTAGCAAAACAATTAAACTATGAGAAAGGGGAAGGGCTCAAGTTATTTTGGATATTGGGCCTAATGTTGAGACTTATCTCTTGACTCATTAGTTACAAATTGGGGGCAACAGAGAGATGGATGGACATCAAAAAGAGATTCTTTTATGTTGCCTAAAACTTTTCTAAGTGGGCACACTATAATTTTGCACAATTTATTACAGATATTATCATTCGAGGAGGTGCGAGTGTAGAATGAATTTGAAGAAAAAATATCTTGGGGGTCCATATTGTTATTGATTTTATCTGGGAAATTGGTGTCCTAGATGGACTAGAAGGGAACATGTGGGTTTACCCACCGCTGCACCCATCTCCTGATGTACAGTTCAAGAAATTCACTTATGACAGTCCATCTCAAATACCGCAAGGCATGGATGAACAAGTGACATGAGAGGCTGAGTAGAGATTTTTAAAATGAATGGCACATCCCACATGAGCTAGCACAATTTTTGGAGACAAGTGTAGTTCATTGTTACACAACACTTATGTTTGGCATGGTTCATGATGGCCAAAGGAGAATTAGGGGCATGGTGTAAAATTCTATTTGCATTCATTGCTAAGTACATGAAGTACGCCATCAACCAGTTGAAGGATGCACAACAGTTGACCTTCGACATGGAAAAGGTGGATTCGATGTGCACACCATGTGCATGACCTACATATATAACTCGAGGCCAACATACATGGAGACCTTGGAGCCCAAATTTCTAGATCTACACCCACAGGTCAATGTTACCATTAAGGGATACATCCATCACGTATTTGTACAATTGTGCCCCAAGATGCAAGGATGAGTTCTAGTGAATATCAGAGATGCCACCTTCCCAAGGCTATGAGAAGCACCAATCCCACCAATAAAAATTTTCGAAGTAGAATAATTAGTAGAAGAAGAAGAGGGTGAAGGGAATTTTCACACTTTCCGAAAGAGAATATATTATACGAGCTGAGGTAGCAGTGGGGGTGTAATCACATCACATTTGAGAAACATTGAGGAATCACAAGCAAAGCATGAGGAGGGTGAATTACCGGGAGGCGAGGAGTGGGAGTAGAAGAGACAAAGGTACATGATCTTGTTATTTCGAAACAAAAGCAAGCTTGGAAGAAGATACCATAACCTTCAGGGAGGAACTCAAGGTTAAATTTGAGGCAGAAGAGAAGAGAAGGGTTAAGGAAGACACAAAATTGGTGGTAGATGTGCATGCTAAGGAGAAGCCTCATTCTATGGAGGAAACTAAGAGTCCAGTAAGCAAGGTCTCCTCCTACACAACCCACTAAGATGAAGGAAGAAGATAAGGGGGATTCCTTTTTCATAAAAGAGGATAAAGGATTCACTCTAGGATCAAAGAAGTAGTGAACAAATCACAAGGTCTTAAGGAAGAAGTGGAATCCTTTGTTCCCACATATGTACTTCATGGATGATTCTGTGAAGATGTTGCTGTAAGATTTCAAGGTACCCTCCCCATGGAGAAGCTACATGTGTGGGATATTTTGGATCAGAGTGGGGGTGTGATGAGAACAAGGAATATGATAAGTTGGAACCTACATTTCCATGCAGAGGAGCCTAAGTTTTAGGTCAACGATCACGCGATCAAGACCATTCATTTGAAGAAGGAAGGAGAGACATACAAGGTGGTAGACCCAAACCACCTCACCGATGAGAAAGGCATGCAACGTGATGCAAAAGATGTCTTCAGAGGTGGTAAGACGTAGCTTGGATGCAAGGGAAACCATTTGAACCTTGGTTGTGGATAAGAAAGGGAAGGAGAAGGAAATATAGATACTATGAAAAGGGTTAGAAAGAGAGAATGCATGAACCAAGGAGGTGTATAATCGTGTGTGTTCCATAGTTAAGAATATTTTAGGGTAATGTCTAGTGCTTGTAAGCTGTGATAAGGTGGACTATGGTGATGAAATGGAATATATACAGAGGACTGGTGTGGATGTTTCTAGTCAACATCAAGGATGGTGTGGGGCCTACCACTAAAGAGCTTAATAAGGAGAAAGAAAAGAAAAAGGTCCTTGTGGAATCCTAGATCACTGAGTTGGAAGACTTACCATCCCAACTCAAATAGGTAGAGATACTTGCAGATAGGGGTTTCAAAACTTTTGAAAGTGTAAGCCTATCATTGATGCATGGGTAGCAGAAGAGGAGGCAGCCCTCAAGGCCTTGCAGGAAAATGTCCCTACTAACAAGTTTGAGTGTGCACAACTGATAGTGGACACCACAATGTAGAAGGATAAAATAAAGACCAAGCACAAGAAGTTAGAGTTCTGAGTTAGAAAAATCTTTGACTCCATTACTGAACATATGGATGAGTTCGAGGGTCTTGGCATGGAGCTGGTGGTGGTAATTAAGGAGTTGAAGGGGAAGGTGGAAGAAATCACACCGGATCAAGTACCCAGTATAGCAAGAGAAGTGCCAGGGAAATCATTAACAAAGCTGGAGGCATGGAAGAAGTTGAAAGGGGAAATAGATGCAGATTTCCCGAGTTTCTCCAGTTGGTTTTGTAGGTGGTAATAGTGTAATTTATTTTTACTTAACTGATTTTTGGCCAATGAATTTTTTTTGAGAGCGTGAAGGAATGTCATGGATGAAAATTGATTTAGTTTGGGGTGATGTTGGGTCCTTGATATGACCAAGTACCTAAGATACAAAGGGTTGTGGCACGTGGAAACAAGGCATAAAGGCATGTGTGGAAGTAACTTTTGGGATGTGCAAAGGCTTGAGCCTAGATGGGGTGGATTTGGGACTTAGTCACTTTTTGAAGAATGGGTAAAGCCACAATAAAGAAATATATGGAAAGGTGACTAGATTAAACCATGAATAAAGGTAAAATATGAAAGACTTGTAGCTCAAGGAAAGGATATTCCAAGGAATCATTATGGTTATCATAATAGGATAAGGAGATGAGTTAGTTATGATTTAGTGACACCTACATGCTGAAGATACTTAAGTAGGGAAAGACATGATGAAAATTGGCATGTCTTGGATAATGATGAAGTAGTTAGAGGAGATTCCTTCTAGTTCCTTCTTATGTATTTTTGCATGGCAATCGATATAGTATGTATGTGCATAAGGGGGGGAGAGAGAGAGAGAGAGAGAGAGAGAGAGAGAGAGAGAGCTAAGGGGAGCATGGGTGTAATCTTTGTAATGAAGCCATTGTAGAGAATATATGGGGACTCGTGTTGTATTAGCTCCATTCATGGATTCTTTAATGTATTTGGCTACTGTAATGTTGATGAATCAATACAATGGGTTGTTCTAAACATCTGAGTCATGGATCGTGATCTGTATATTTTATTTTATGCTTGTGGATCCAAACCCTTATGTTCTTGATGATGCTCATGGTTCAGATCTATTTTCTTTCTGTGATCACAATGTTTCCCTTCTTATTATGGTGCATCTATATGTGGGTCTGAGTTCCTTTGTATTTGTTATATAATGCATGTATCTATATCTATGAATTACTCATCCATTAATGATGAACATTCTTGTAAATCTCACATAAAGGAGGGGCTCGGTGCCTACGCATGCCTCAAGTGAGCATCCAACACTGGGTGATAGGTCGACACGCTTGGGATTTTAAGGGGTTAGGGGTAAACGAGACTACACTCACATCACACATATATGATGGTGGGAAACATAGATCCCCTTATCTCGCATATCTTACATATGGAAGCACACCATCACATTTACATGGCATCTAAATTTCTTACTTATATTTACTCTTGTTAGCTCATAATACTTATATGTAGAACTTTGTTTCCTATGCTAGCTAGATTCTTAGTATTTCATTGTCTTTGTATATATACACATACATGTTCATCTAGTATCTTGAGGTGAATGCAGGAATTTTATATATTTTTACATGATGCATGATGCTCGACACTACTCTTTACTATTATTGTTGAGGCTCCGGGAGCATTTTCCTTTACTATTCTCCTACTCGACATAACAAGTCCTATAGTTACTATATTTACTACATTTCATTACTATCACACAATTTTAACTAATATATACATGCTTTGACATACTATTCATCTTTCTAATATGATAAAGGGTGTTTTATGTGTAGAATTTACCTTGCAGGATTTTATACAATCATTATTGTCTCTTATCGCTTATTGACTATTATTTGTTATTATTTGTGTGTTATTCCATATGTCATGCTTGATAATTTTTACTCGTAGTTTCTTCAGCCCGATTATATTTTGGCATTGTGGAGAAAAGTCCCATGTTTAAAACCCAATTTTGTGGTCCTTCATTTCTTCACGATTGCTTGTTATATTGTATTCTATTGCATCCTAGCTCTTTACACTAACACTTTTTTCTAGTCTATCTTGTTAACATGGTCCTTGGTTTCTACCATGCACATCCCCTACCCCCTATAGGTATCTAATCTATGATATACATATCAGTTTCGAGTCCTCCCATTTGTGATGCCTCCTCCCACATCTATCGTATGTACTCCAAATGAGGGGGTAAACTATTGGGTGAACAAATCACCCTTCTAATAGTCTTGAGATCCATAAAAAAACATCACAAGACAAATTTGGAAAAAGGTACATAGTTAGAGAGTGCTCCGAGAATAATACTTGAATCACAAACATAGAGCATACACTAGAACCCAATAGCAGACTTGGCTAGTGGGTGATTTTGTCCCACCTAGACACTTGTTTCATGGGGGAAAATTAGATAGTTTTTTAATTCATCGTAGTTTCCATAAAGTTACAATATGGATCTACTGTATCAAACACTTGGCTTCAGTTATAGAATTTAATCATTTGGCTATAATTTGGTTTCAATTCAGTTATAATTTGGTTACAATTTAGCTACCATTCGCTTATAATTTGGTTACAATTCGATTACATAAATCGGACGTGCCAATCTATAGTGGCACTTATCATTTAAGAAGTGTCATGGAAGGAGAGAAAACCTACCTCTCTCCCTAACACTCTTCTCTTGGCATGATATTTCCCAAAAACTCATCATTGGCATGAGATTTCCCAAAAAAATTATCCTTGGCATGATATCTCCCAAAAAACTCATCCTTGGCATGAGATCACAAAAATCCTCACTCTTGGTGTGATATATCCCAAAGACTCATCCTGGCATGAGATCTCCCAAAAAGATCATCCTTAGTAGAAGGACACTCAAATTCATGGCTAGAAACTTTCTTGTTTGGGAATTGATCACTTCCAACCCCATCTGACAACATTTCTAAGACAAACAAGACAATTTTATATCTTATACTCTCTCATACATCAGGTACACTCTTTCCTTAGCTACTACTTTTACATACTTAAACATATGTTGCTCTAATTTTTCACATACATGACTTTGACTAATCTTGTTCTTATTTTGCAAGTCTATCCTTACAAGCAACAAGAATCATCTCACATAAACAATCATAAGCTCTAATATAATTCTACTATGTATACGAAGCACCCTTAGGGTCTACCTCCTTTCCTAGTTGTCATGCTTCACATTGTGATCATTTCACACTTCACACGGCTACTTGTCCACTTGGCACACTATTGGCTACACTCCTCTCCAAATTACAAGGTACGTATCTTCTATCTACTTTATGATATCATGTATTCACTCAACAATATAAAGTGGGGGTAAATGTGGACACAACCTATGCGGTGGGTACATTTCTAGGTCCTAGATCATAATAATGTATACATGATTCCTAAGAAAGAAAACTAGTGTTTGAAAACTCCTTTTGGCATTTTGGTTGTTTTATATCTTTCACTTTACTGGATTTACACATATCATAGTTATGTCATAACTTTATTGATTTACTTTTTGATGGCCACAAACACTAGTTCCTATTTAGGACAAAAGCACCTAGGCACTCCTTTCCCTCTCTTTCTTATTCTTACTCTTTTGGGTCCCTTTCACTTCTTGGTCACCTTTTAATACTTTGGATTGGCCTTTCATGTGTCAATTCCAAATTAAAATAAGGGAATCATATATATACTTAGTTACTTATATCAAATAAAAGTCCGAGAACTATAAGCATTATTTATCACCACTTAAGCTTGCAAAAAGTCACAAGATCACTACAAATTACATGTCTAGCACATTCACACAAGGGAGATGGGTTACATTTATTTGCATACACTCTGTAGGAGGGGAGTTTATTTTATTCCATCACACACATTTTTCATATTCGATACAATCTATATCTAGCCCTCTATCATCATGCCACTTACACAAGGGAAACCTAGGGTATTGTTGGTTGGATATTTTTCGACCAAAATATGAGGTTCAACACACGGTGCATGGGATTAAATCCCTACTCAAAGATAGGTGAGGCTTCCTATTTATTGCTAATCTAAAACATAGCAGAAATAAAATATATATAGTATCCACACTATTCTAACCATTGGGGTTGGGATACAATCCCAAAATCCATATCAACATGAAATGGAGATGTTACAACTTTAGATTAGGAAGAATTAGAAGGAAAAATATTATAGATAAAATATTATAGATGAAACAAAGTGGGAGGGGAATGAGAGGAACGTATTTTCTTTCAAGCAAACACAAATCAAGAAATACTTATACGAGTTTTAGATAATGAGTGCAATATTCTGAAATGATTAAAATGATCAAGAACACAAAACAAAGAATAGCTCAAGATCTTGAACATAAGAACAATCTCTCAAGATAGATGAATCCCATAACACAAAGTTTGTAAAATAACACTTGTTTCTATTCTTCAATGATTAAAAAGAAAATACAAAGTTTTCTTCTTCTTCACAATAGCTCTTAATATTCAAAAAGTCTCTCCCTAGAATGCACAAGCATCCCTTATTTATAATAGAGAGAGCAGAGAGAAAATAGGATAAATCCTATAAAATAGTCTTTTAACGAGAGTCCTATTTTTCTTGACTCTCACACAGGAGAACAAGTCAAAATTTGATTCCTATGTGACGAAACGAAAATGAAAAAGACATGACAATTTCTTGATAGAAATGTCATGAGACACTATGTTTATTCTCGCTTCGTCATTCTTATCTTCTTCTAAGCATGCCTGCTTGTCTCGAAACTCTTGGAACTTCCAGATTATTCCCTACATATCGTCTTCATCTAGCATACTTGAATAATAACTTAGGATCTCACAAGTTTCCCGAGTATCACTATGCGTTACAGAATTTTTTTAAAAAATTTATATTCCTTAGTGATTCCAAAACATTTTCAATCTTTATGAACTTATCGATGTTTGAAAATCAAAGATGAGTTGGTTCATGCTAAATTAATTCCCATCTCCTCTTCTATATCATTAGTGGCATCAACCAACTGATCTCTAGATTCCCTCAACTTGCTGCAAGCTTCATTGAGAATCTTTATCCTGAATCTGATGGCTTTGGCAAGCTAGAAATGCTTATCCCCATGTGGAATGATTCCTTCTTCCATTAAGATCTGGGATGGAACCTATTTCAGTGCATTGAGGGCTTCCAAAGTTAATTCAAGGTTCCCAACTTCCTGTGAAAATTCATCATCCATCTTGTCACCATCTTTCTTTATATCCTCCAAGGATTTGTAAACTTCCACCATGTCATCTATGACCTCTCTTCCTTACAAGAGTAGCCTCTTTATCCATTCTTCAATAGTTCTCCCCTTCTCATTGATCTTTTCAATCATAGGTACCGATGAGAAATCAAACCTGATAGGCGTAGGGGTAGAAGATGACAATGTTGACTATAAAGGATTTGAAAGCTTGAGTAGTACCTCTATCAATTGTTCCACTTTCTCTTTCAACTCATCCCTGCTTACCTTTGTTTCTTTCAAATTTTGACAAAGCACGTTCATGGAATCTTGTGCATTCATTTGTGCTCCTTCATTTGTCACTTTTCCTAGGTCAACCCTTGTAATCTGATAATCCATCACTGTTATATCTTCCTTCATTTTTTAGGCCACAGGAGTGACAATATCTACAAACTTATGCCCCGATCCACTAAAATACTTGAAACCATTTTGGGTTTATTGGTAGATTTAGCGGGCAGATAATCCTTAAGTGAAATAAAATCGAAGGTCTGGTAGGCGAAATACCACCTTCCTCTTCTTTGGAGTCCGGTCAACCAACCATTGAGGTACAGCGGAATAATTTTCTCCTATTGCAAGTGTTACGGTTGTATCTATGGGTGGAGGAAGATTTACTTATGGATTCATGATGATTTCAAGTGTAGCGACTATGGGAATGGATTTAGGGAATGAAGGTGTGGAAGGAGGAGGCATCTCTATGGCCATCGTAGGTCTAGCAGAGAGAGGTGAGAGATCGGAGAAAATGTTGGCCATGGCTGATGAGAGTGGTGTTGAAATATGTGATGAGGAAGATTGGGAGAGAGAGGGTAAAGAATCTAAAGCCAAAGCTTGAGAAGCAAGAGCAAGGCTTACCTCCGATGAGCAATTAACAAAAGGTGAAATAAGAGGTTGAATAACCTTGATTTCTAAAAGAATTTCTCCTTGTTCCAGTGGAGGAGGAGTTGAATCCAAGATCTCAACTTTTTGTGTTAGAGTAGTAGATGATTCAGCCCCTTGCTTTTCTCCTTTCCTGAAAAACTTAAACTTTATTTGCCTCTTGGTAGGGATTTTATCCTTTTCCTTTTCTCCCTTAGAGGGTCCCACTTCTAGAGTATCTATCTTTGAAAAGATCTTTTCTTTATAACTCATTCCCTAAGAAATGAGCCATGCCTTAGTGTAGACAAGAGTCTGAGTAGCTCTCTCAAAGTGATAGAATCTTTTTAGCAATAAACCAATCAATGGATGGGAATCTAAGCTGATCTCCATCTAATTTTTCATACCTAGGTTCCAAGAAACTTTCATTATCCATGGTGCCTTCAGAATATCAGCCAGATCTAACATCCGAACTTCTTCAAGTGTCACCGCTATTGTATTTTTTCTTCGATGGAAACTTCATCACGAAGATCAACCTAGATATCTTCCCAAGTGGGTACATACAGTACAAGGTTTCATAAGACTTAAGGAATCCTTGGATGTCGAATCCTTCTCTCATCTTCATGTGCTTCTTCAATTTATCTTGAATTTCATGCACCATGTTCTTGGCCTTAACCATGGTGGAACACATATACCTTCCAATGGAAATAGGGAAGGAGACCACAGCTTTGTGTCTTCTCTGTTGGAATTTGTGAAAATCCAACAATTGTCTGACCAACTCCATGAGGATCATTGTTTCACCTAGGAACTTGGGAAAATAGAAAGGATTACCATGGAACCTTACCACCCAAAGATAGGTAAACTTATTGAATTGCAAGAAGATGTAACCCCATTTAGACACTTTTGTCCATGCTTCATTGGAAACCCTTCTCTTCCTCAGATTAGGATCTAGTCTACAAATATTTTCGTAGAAAAAGGCGTCATTCACTCTTCTAAATTGGTCTTCAGACCCTTTTATTGTCAGCTATGGGAAGTACTGATATATATGTTTTGTTTCTGTTCCCCTTTACATCCAGCCTTGGATAGTTTCTCATGCCTGTTGCTACATAAGTGACATATGACATCATGTAGAACTTTCCGGTAGACAAGACCATTTTCATTTGAGAGTCTATCTCATTACTTATCAGGCTACCCCAGTCAATCCCTTGGTCATTTTTCTTTATGATGACCATGAACTGGTACATCCACCCTTGAAATTCTTTTAAATCTAGGATTCCAAACAATCGGCTCAGCAGGTGATGATATCACTGACTTCAAGAATAAAATCACTTCTAGGGACTGACTTAGGAAACCTAGAAACAATAGGCTTAGCCTTGATCAAGAAATTTTTATTTATGTGCTTGATGTAGTCTTCCTGATCCTTGTCCAGTCCTTTTGTGCTGATTTAAAATCTAAATCAACATATTCCATAAATTTGGGCAACTTTAGGAATTGATCAAAATAATCTCCGTCTAATTTTACTATAGACTCCCCTACTTGATTTCTTACTGAGCGGGAGGTTAAGTCATATTGAGAAGCGCAAGCCATGATGAATTTAGGGAATTGGTCTGACACTAGAAATCTTGTTGTGAGAGGAAGACTACTACTAGATATTGACTTCATTTATGGATTCTGAGAAGAATTTGCAATTATTTTCCAGAAGTCTTCCATATCTATATTACCAAGCTCTATGTCCTAGATGTCATAGTTGTAAATTACATAAGAAGAGGACTCCATCTTTTGATAATTATACTTCATCTTTCCTAACTTATCTGACTTATCCTGAGATGGGCCAGGGTCCGACATGAGGAGTTTTGAGAATGACTTGATGACTTATGGAAGAGTAGTCGGGTGTGAGAGCTTGTTGAACAAGTGTACAAACCTGACACACCTTGTGGGTTTTGAGAATTGCCAAGCACCTTCAGAAACCCAAAAAACTAAAATGTGTGTGAAATTAGGGCATGTCAAACACCTTGATAATCCTAAAACACACGGAAAAACTTGATAGGTGTCAAGCACTGTGAAACCCAAAACACTGGTGGGGTGTGTGTCAAAAGTTAGGGCATCCGGTGCGTCAATGAAAAGCTGACATAAAGTGGAAATGAGATAATGTTGAGCAGCTAACAAAGCCAACCAAGGTAGAAACTAGATGATGTCGGGCACCCTGCAAAACCCAAAAAAAGGATATCGGGTCTCTGTCCTATCAGAACATGAAGAATTTCCCACTTCATTCATTCATGAGTTTTTAGATTCTTTTGAAAACCAAAACTTATGTAAAAATAAGTAGATGTCCAAGGAGTGAAATTCAAGAAAAACCTTAACTGGAAAAAGACAAGAACCAAGGGAAAAGACCCAAAACCCTAAGCTAGTAAAAAAAAGGAAAAGAGATGAAAACCCAAGAAAAACATCACAAAAATAACCCCAAGAAGCTTTAAAATAGAAAGAGGAGAAGAATACCTTCAAAAAAATTGAAAAATGATCGAGAATGGATGGTGAAATCGATCGAGAAGCTCAATCAGTCTCGAGGTGGAAGAAGCATGCATAGAAATCCAATGCATCAAAATCATACAAAGTAACAAATGATGTGGAAAACCACCTATTTATAAAACCCTAACATTTATTACACATAGCTTGACACGTGTGCCAACTACTAGATAAATGGGCATTAATGACATGTCATCATGCTTAGAGCTCCCAAAAACCGACACAAAGGATTTGGTTTAATTTAGGATTCGCGGGGAACACAAAGCATGACGCATGAGATGTCAAGATGCTTCAAAGTCCCAAAATTCTGACACAAAGGTGATGGTCGTTTGTGTTTGGGAACACGAAGCATAAAACATGTTTTGGGCAAAGCATGTTTCGATGCATGGGAGTTCCAAAACTTGACGCATTGCTTAAGACCATTGGGTTTGTTTTTGGGAACATCAGACATGAAACATGAAAGAAGCATGCTTTCATGCAATGAAAACCCAAAAACCCGAAAATCTCCTTCAAAGGGGAATTTTGAAGAGATTTACAAAAAAATTCTATGGTCATCTCATTTCTAGCTGGAATCACTAAAATGAGATAACAGGTATGGAACATGAATACGCACACACATGGCGAGCTACAAGGAGTTTGAGATGTAGTGTAACACTCCATCATAAGTTCACTCTTTGGGTGACCTCCAAATTCGATCGAATCCATAGTCTACATTTTTTTATTAGATTTGATGTTTTTTGTGGGCATGTGTAGGTATTCATTTATTTAGAAGGTTATAGGTGTGACCAAAGACCTAACAAAAAAATGGATTGAAAAAGGGTGAACAGCGAAGATATTCCAACCTAGAAAAGAACATGTTCGAAAATTTTAGCAGAGACAGCCTAGATCAGTCATTAGCACTTGGGGTGATCATGTCCTCCTGTGGGCACTTCGTTATGTACATTCCTAAGGTTCCGAGCCATCATAGAGCCTTTGCAACATTTTTTCCATCTTGTTCCAATAAATACACAATCACAATCACTCTCATGTTGCACAAAATCATATAATGCATCACCCCTCTCTCATTTTCTTAGGTTTTTACATTGTTGGATGCTTAGTTCTTACAAATTACTGTATTTAATCATCTAAATATAATTTTTTATAGTAAGTTAGTCCTGAAATAAGACTAAATTCAAGTTATATTAAATCACCTATAAATCACTAGAATATTACCACAATAGCAACAATCTACAAACACAACATGTGAGACATGAGCTACAAATAAAAACTTCACATATATGTATTCATACATAACACTAATACGCTTAGGGGTCACTATGTTATTATCCTAATAGAAAATAACCTACAAACATAATATTATGAACACAAGTCCCTTTTTATTGTAGAAGATATTATTATAACAAGCCTAGAAATCACTATTTTATTACCATAATAACAATAATCTCCAAACAAAATATGTGGAACATAAGCTACAAACAATAAATACACACACATGTATTCATACACAAAATTAATCAAGCTAGCAGTCATTAGGCTATTATCCCAAAATTTAAAACCTACAAGCACAATATGGTGAACACTAATCCCTTTTTATTGTTATATGATTATAACAATCCTAGTGGTTGCTAGGCTATTATCCCAATGAAAACAAGATACAGCAATATGTGAAACATAATTTGCAAACAAAAACTACATATATACATATTCATATATGGAACTAATCATGTTATCAATCATTAGGATATTACCCATATAACGAACAACCTACAAACACAATATAGTGATCATTTATTCCTTTTTATTACATAATATATTATTATAAAAAACCTAGAGGTCACTAGGATACTATTATAGTAAAAACAAACTACAAATCCAATATGTGGAACATAAGTTGCAAACACAAAATACACATATATGTATTCATACATAAAACTAATCATGCAAGTAGATGTTAGGCTATATCCTAATAGATAACAACCTACAAACACAATATATTGAATACTAATCCATTTTTATTGCACATGATATAATTATTAAAAATGTAGTGGTTTCTATGTTACTAATGTAATAATAAAAACTTCAAACCCAATACATAGAACACGGGATACAAACAAAAATACACGTATGTGTATTCATACATAAAACTAATTAGGCTAGCATATGTTGGGCTATATCCTAATAGCTAACAACCCAAAAACATAATATGGTGAACACTAATACATTTTAATTGCATGTGATATGACTATAACAAGCCTAGTGGACCCTACGCCATCACGAAATAACAAGTAACAAACCCAATATGTGAAACACAAAATACACATATAAGTATTCATACATAAAACTAATCGAGGCTAGGGGTTGTTATACTACTACCATAGTATCTAATAATGTAAAAACATGATATGGTGAACATTAATCCCTTTCTATTTAATAGGATATGATTATAATAATTATAACAACCACAATAACAATAATTTTCAAAAAAATATGTGGAACCATAATCATTCATATTTTGTATAGAAAGTAGGTGCTAGGCACAAATGGTGTTTGTTGGAGCTCAAAATTGCACCCCTCCCAAATTAGAGTGACCGGGGCTTTGAGGCAACATGGGGTTGTCTCCAAATTGTGGGAGTTGCACTTGAGACAGACCACCGAAGAAGGTCAGCTTCCTCTACCTATTTCTACTACTACAACTACTCCTAGAAAAGGAAATGTAGCTACTTAGCACTACTCTACGATTCTAAGGGACTAGGGTGAGAATGAGATGCATGAAATAAAATCCTACACTAAGTGGAGATGATAACACCTGAAAGAGAGTGATGGACACTATAAAATGAGTGAAAATGAGGGGAAATGGAGGAAGGAAGGGCAGACACATGTGCCATAATCCCAAACATCACTCACGCACTTATTTCCATGGAGCGTGATAGAAAAGAATCCTGCAATGTATAAGAAGAATACACAACATACCAATGTTGCAAGAGAAAATAAAAAGATGCAACAATATACAAGTTAGGGTAGAGAATAGCCACAAGATCAGTTGCATACTCTTCATATAGTATTAGATCATGTCCAGTAAAGAAATTTCTTCATCTAGTTTCTTTCTACCATTTTCTGTACTTCTAATTGAGTTCCCAAACTTGAGAAGAAAGGAGGATGTGTGGTCTACCATAGTAGGAAAGAGACAACAATAGAGATTTACAATCAAGAACTGACACAAATCAAACTCGTTAGCATTTTGATCATCTCCCTATACGCATTCAGATCTATTTATTTATAGTTGGCTCATAATCGATGTCATTGTGTTTTTTACATTGATCACCAACAAATTTGATAATCTTTAATGATTATGTTCCAATCGCCAATGATTTTGGACCTAAAACAAATCACCAAAGTGATTTGTAAAATTATCAATGTTTTTACTAAATCACCAACCATTCAAGAGAGATCTCCATTGATTCTCTATACCACTGAAAATATCTTGAAACCATATTTCCAACATATTTTATGGTTTGTAAAATGAGTTCTTGTTCTCAAGTTATCATCAAAACAATGAGTTCTTATTTTTATTTGTTGGTTTTTGATATCTCTGTTGATCAATGGAGACATTAGTTGCATCCATAGATAAATTTTATGGAATTAACTTTCACACTTGGAAAGTAAAGATTCAAATGCAATTGATGAATAAGAATTTGTGGGGAATATTTAATGGCAAGGAGAAAGAACCTATTGATGCTAGCAAGTTGTTAGAATGGAAAACTAGAGATGATAAGGCCAAGGCTATCATAGGACATGTAATGTATGGTTCTAAGCTCCATGATCAAATCTATCTCAATTAGAATCATGAAACCAGAGGCTAGAGGCATCAGAGGTTAGATGTCAATCGTGACCTCTCATCGGATTGCTACATAATGATGGGGCCACATCAAAGGTTTGGTGGCACATTTTTTTAGTTGTGTGTGGTATGTTATAGCTTGTAGTGGCCTTGTTTCCAATAAGTGAAAATTTCACATTGAGGGGGTTAACATGATCCAATGTTCCATTTCCTTTATGTCATATTTTTTGTGTGTATGAGCAACAATATTGAGAAATATTTCCTACGTTATTCCCTATAGTCAAATGTGATGAAAGATGGTAAAAGTAATTGGAACATCATGATGTGGTTGTAGGTAAACCACTTGAAAACCTTTATTTTTGGTTTTGGTATACCACTTTGTAAAACAACAATTTTTGGTTGTTGCTAAACCATATACAAAACAATCACCTTTTGATTTGTGGTAATCCACTTTTTAAAACCACCATTCTGGTTCGTGGTCAACCTTATGTAAAACCATCTATCGGATTTGTGATCATCCTATAAAAATCACCTATTTTTGAAAGCATGTCCAAGTACAAAGATAAGTTTTCCCATGTTTGCACTCGTGGGGGGATGTTAGGAAATATATGGTTAGTGATCCATTAGTATGTATGGGTGAATAATAATTACGTTAAGTAATTATTATTAAGGTGAATGTAATGTTAGTAATAGGTTAGTAATTTGTTATTAGTTTTTGTGTAAAACAACAATAAAATATATATAATTAAGGATGTGAGTTTTAAAAATCTCACGTAGGAGGTTTACATTGTTATAGCCACCTGTTATATTTTAGGATGGATATGTTCCTATTTATATTGTGGTTTTGTATTGTGGACTACATGGGAGAAAATTGCATATCTTTCTTGATTATTTATCTTTTCTATCTTTGATCATTCTGTAAATCTCCTAAATACTTTTCACCAACCACCAACCAGGACTCATTAAGTCCTCTGCAAATCACTTGAGTGCCTCTAAAAGACCAATTCCACACACCATCTAGATTTCAAAAGGAGAGTGGCACCACTCTTCATTAATGTTGGTTGTTAGGGAACAACTTGATGAATTTGCATGTTCATAATCGTATCTTTTACTCAAACTCGTGTTTTACATTTTGGTCCCCAATATTACATCGATTTTTTAAATCTTCAATCCTAGAATACAACCATTAATTAAACGCCTAACAAGATCAATTTTTCTTGATTTTGTTGACCGCGATGAAAGTTACAAGTGAAAATTCTCCATCGCTTGTTCCGTGACTTTTCCCCATATTCCTCTCTTCATTGTGGAGCATTTAGAATATTTGAATGTTCTTAATGTCCACAGCTTTTACCTTGATGGCAGTTTTTCCACCTCTTTTTTTTTTTTTTCATTCTGTGGATCTTAAAAATGTGGAACATCAATTTTGAGAAATCCACGGAACATTGATTTCTAGAAACCCACAATGCAGTGATTTCTAGGAAACCCATGCAGAACATTGATATTTGAGAAACCATGGAACATTGATTTTGAGAAACCCATAAAACATTAATTTTGAGAAACCCATGGAAAATTAATTTTACATTTCATGGCTTTCACGAATTATCTCGCACTTTCCTAATTCCCTCTCAAAACAACATCACAACCTTCAAAAAAATTCTAGTCAACTCATATCCACCCCTGTCACAACCTACTCACTTCTTTATTCCATGGATCATTGAAATATATGGAACACTACATTCTTGGACTCGTAGATGATTATCTTAGTGTAGTGCAATTTACTCAAAGCACAAATGACTAAGTCTATTTTGATTAGTTTGTTCAAAATTACGGGAATGTAATTTTGGACGATAATTTGGTGACTTTCAAGGATCATCTTCCTACTAGACGAAGAGATCGGTGGCCTACAAAAACATCCACTATACGTGGACTCAACTTGATAATCTAATAACCGATCTAGAGTTTGAATCTCTAACCCCTAAATCCACTTGAAGCACTACCTAGAACTTAAATTGATTTTTATTTATTTGCAATGATCATTCTCATAAAATATATTCTAGATAATTTTTATGGGAGTGGAATTTTTCTTGAATTAGACTTTCCACCATCATCCTAAGATCACAGATGCAAGAACTATGGGATACTACCTTCCTTTAAAACCTAAAATTCCACTTCCTGAAGCAAGAAAAGATCACATGTAAGCACGTGAGGAAGAAATCAAACCTATACTACCAATAAGACGATGTGTTATAAGCATGTGGAGGAATTAAAACTTAGCTAATATGTATAAGATGCAACAAAATAACTTAATGGGAATGTTTGAGATAAATCCCATTAAATGGTATTTGTAATGAATTTCCATCAAGGTTAGAAGACTCAAAAGAGTTGGCATTTTTATAATCACTAATGATAAATGACACACTCCCAATTCCATCAAACTTAGAGTGTCACCCCGGTTTGACTCTTTCAACATCCCATTTCAAGACCAGATTGCCAATTTTTAATGTATGAGCTCTAGTCCTTTTATCAAACCATTTTCTAGTTGATTTTTGATGTTGTTCCAATCTGATCATGGAAGAATTTATTAATTCTTTAAGTTGAACTATTTCTACCATCCTGATTTCCCTTTGATTTGTTCCCTAAAATTCCAACTTCTAAGCCAATTCAAGTGACAAAGGAAGCCTAGCTTCTTTGCCATAAACAAGTCTGTACGGAGAAGTACCAATTTCCTTCTTCATTATGATTCTATCAGCCCAAAGAGCATTTTTCACCTTGGTATGCCACTACTTTGGTTGATATCCATTCTTCTTTTCATGAATTTGATCAAGTTCTTATTAGTTGATTTTTCCAAACCATTACCCTGAGGGTAATAATTCAAAGAAGTATTCAAATAAATTCCAATCCTAAAATCATAACTAGAAATTTCAGAGTCAAAGAAAGATTTTGCATTATCAAATATGGTAGTTTGAGAAATTCCAAACCTTGTCACAATATCCTCAAAGAAATCAAAAATGATTGATTCAGTTTCTTCCTTGAGTGGCATGACCTGCTCACCTAGTAAAATAATATGTTTTTGTCAAAACCCATTTATGACCAATAATTGATGGAGGATTGATCATCCCAATGAAATCAAGACCCCATTGGGAAAATGGATTATCTTCTTAAACTGGGTGAAGTGGAAGGGCAGCCAATATTTGCTTACTAGTGAAGAAAGCACAATCCCCACATTTTATGACCCATTTGTAAGCATCAACAAATAGTGTGGGCCAAAATTACCCTGCTTTTATAATTTTTATTGCACTGGATTTTGTAGAGAAATTTCCACCAAAGAAACCATCATATAATTTTTCTAAAACCTTTTCAACTTACTTGCCATCAATGCATCTCAACAAAACACCATCAAAATTTCTTTTAAATAAAATCCCATCAATCAATACATAGGGAATGGCCTACGACCTCAAATGTATTCTTTTTGCTTTGTTCAAACTAGGAAAGCATAAACAGAGAAAATTAATGTGCTCATGTGTTACATCCAGCTATGCATGTAATCATTTCTATCATGTTAAAATTCAATGCGCGGAGGTTCTTCGTTGATAAATAAGGAAGAATTCTTATCATTCTCCACATCTTCAACAAGTTTCTTAAAGAGTGTGTTACCTCTAATTAACTTAGTGTATTTAATATTCACATCATACTCCATGATTTTGGTCACCCATCTTGATCTTTTCTAACTAATTTCCACTCCCATGATGAAGTCTCTCACACCCTTAAATGAAACTAACACCTTGACATGATTTGTAGAAAATATAATTTTGAATTTCTTTAGTGCATGCATGATGTAAAATACCAATTTTTATGTGTGATTGTATTTGAATTCATAATCCTTCAATGTTTTACTAAAAATACCACCATTTGTTCCAATCCTTGAAAATTTAACTAAGTCAATACGGTGGTAATACTAGATTCATCTTCACATGCATATAAAATAAAATATTTAGTATAATTAGTATTGACAATCTGTAGGATCTTTATAGATTTCATGTTTAATCATGGAAAATATTTCTTTCCCTTCATCTATCCATTTAAAAATTGTTTCCTTTTTAAACATTATAGTGATAGGCTTGACTAATCCCACAAAATTAGGAATAAATCTCCTAACAAAGTTGATCTTTCCAAGAAATGATTGTAATGTTTTCTTGTGCCTTTGGAAATGAAAGAGAGAATGGTTGAGATTATTTCTAGATCAATGGAAATGCCATCTTTTGAAACAATATGCCCCAAGAGCTTACCCCTAGGGACTGCAAAGTTACATTTCTTGGGGTTAAGAGATACCCCAAATTATCTTCATCTCTCAAATTTTTCTAGATAAATGATTTCATCTACGCTCTACTTTGAAAATATTGTTATGTCATCCAAGTAAATAAGGATGAACTCATTGATATATCCTTTTAAAACAATGTCCATTTCTCTTTGGATGGTTGTCCCTCCATTTGACAAACAAAAAGGTATTTTTTGATAAGCATATGTTCCCCATTTAGTTGTAAATACAATCTTGAATTGATCCTCCTCCCTAATCTTGAACTGATTGAAGGCTAAGTATCCATCAAGCATAGGAAACTTTGTTGATCTTGTTACTGTTTGTAGAATTTTCTCCATAGAAGGTAGAGAATAATTATCTTTTATGCGAGGCTTTTGTTCAAATATCTAAAATCAACACAATTATAATTTATTCATTATTTTTCCTCACAGAATAAGATTAGCCATCCAAGTAGAGTATTTGATAGGAAAATTTATTTTTCATCAATCAGTTTGGATAACTCTTTCCTCATGACGGGCTCTATCCTAGGATTAATCAGCTAATTGGCTGAACATTAGAATCAAGATCAATGGAATGTTGGAAAATATTTGAGTCAAATCCCCTAAGATATTCATAATACCATGAGAACACATCATTAAATTTTTGAAATAAAAGATAAAATCTTACTTCTCATTCTCATCACATACCTTTCCAAGAAATAGATCTTTGTCTTGCATAATGGTAACTAGTTGACAATCTTCTTTCCTTGTTATATTTTTCTCTTCTCCTCTAAATTCATCATTAGGATTAAAATTTTGCTCCAAGGTGACCAATCCTTTCAGAAATTTATTTTTCTCGTAGCTAAATAACCTAATCACCATATCTTTCATGTAAATCAGATTTCACTTTTAAGGAAAATTCAGCTTCCTTTTGAACAAATTGAATAATTTGTTCATTGTTGTCAAACACATGCTAGCTGGTTTTGTTATCTAGAATGGATGACTTGGCCACCACCTTCATGTGTTGTTTATTACCCTTAACAAAACCATCAGCTAGTGAGAATTGTGAACCAAGGGCCACCATCTGATCCATTTCTTTGTTTAATTTCCTTGGTACCACCTACATATTGAAATTTCAAAAAGGTCCCAAACTCTATGTTTGTAAGCTTTGAAAAGATTATTCTTTGTGGTAAATTTCCCTCTAACTTGGTGGAAAACCAATTTAGTGTCTCCAAATATTTGCAATACCTTGATCTGTTTCTTTTCAACAATTAGAAGACCATATACCAATTCCTCATATTTTGTTACATTGTTAGAGCACACAAATTGTAATCTATGAGAAAAGAAAAAAGTATCATTCTTTGGATAAATTAACACAAAACCTACCCTAGTTCCATTTCTACTTCTAGAACCATCAAAGAACATCCTCCACATTCTAAAGTAATGTCATTTTCTTTCTTGAGTGGTGCAGGTAGAGTAGACTATTCTTCAAGAATGCAATAGGTTTCATGACCAGCCCAATAGTTGCATCATAGGGATCAAACTCATAAAACTACTTAGCCCATTCATCTAATAAAGGATCACAAATCGAAGAAGTAATAGGTTTCTCTTATGAAAATGAATGTTTTTTATGGCCTCCTTTAATAATGTAATTAGATTGAAGAGGAGTGGGATCATAAGACTCAACATGATAGGAAAACATAAGCTTAGCTTGTATAGTAAATTTTGTACCATATATAGTTCTTAGGAGCATATGAGACCAATCGAAGACAAATAGCCACCTACTTTTGCAAAGTGAAATCTCTTGATAGGTAAATGGAAAATAAAGGAGGAAATTTAATGACTGATACATCTTGAGTTATGGTTAGATTCGGATAAGCATGAAGGTTTAACTCAAGGTCTTTGATGACTTCTTAGACACTTACAATTGAGCCATCAATTTTAGGACTCCTTTAGATATAGGGTTTTACTTAAGACCTAGGACATCAGTAATTTTTCAAGTATAACAAAATTACTAGCCCCTGATTCAATCATATAGTTGTGCAAAAGGTGTTTACCTATTATCAAGAACATATAAAAGGGTATGGGTTTAACAACTTTACTTACTTATTTCTTCTTTGCTTGGCACATGTTGTGATAGCTTGGGATTTTTAAATTATTAGATCAACTTGGGAAAGATTCTTTATAGATTCATGTAGTAGGTCACACTATGATAGAATGGCCAGGAAATCCTACATTGTGATATTCAGATTTGTCTTCTTCATCTGGTCCATAATGTTGAATGGAAAGCTCACATGTTTTTGTATTAGAGGTATAACATTCCCCTTACTCATTTTCCAATTTACGGAACCTCTTTGTTTAACAGAACTTGTTTGTTCTATGAATATTTAGTGTTATGTGGGTTTTTAATGTCCACGAAAATCTAGATGGGTCCAGAGATCTACCTAAATCTCTGATGGTTAAGAGATGCATGTTAAACTATAACAGTAAGAGGAGGATACCTCACATCCTTTTATCTTTTCCTTGACCTTGTATTATCTTCCACACAAAGTTGTATCTTATATCGAGTGATCCATGACTTGATTGATTACACAAAATTTAGTAGTCCCAAAAAACATAAGATAAGTGTCATGTTAACTTCTTGAACTCCTTCCATATTAGGATTGGTTGCTTCTCTAAATGGTTCTTGCTGATTGGATGAATTTTGAACCATAAAGGCCTGAGCTTGCAATGCATTTACACAAATAAACTGATTATGTGTCTAGTTTCATGGGAATTACCATTATGTTTCATGTATCACATTATTTTGCACTAGAACTAATTCTTTACTTGAACTACTAGTAGGGAGTGACCGAGTAGGGGTAACCGTTTGAAGTGGAAGATGTGAGTTTTGACCTTTTCATCTATCATTTTACTTATTTTTCCCATATATTTAGTCATGGTATATGTTTTTATAGGGATTTTAACCTTGGTTGAATCCTTTGTTAGAAGATTGTCATTGGTTAGGATAACTTCTATAAGATTGGGCTTGTTTTTTTACCAAGGATATGACTTTGTTTGAAAAATTTCTTATCAAGGCAAAGCATTTCATCATCCTCATTTTTATTCTTGGGATAACATGATGTTGAGGGAGAATATTGGGAAATATTCTCAGGAATGGAAGAAATGGTAGGTTGTGGAGCTTGAGAAAATTTAGGGAACAAAGGCATAGGTAGCTTAGGGCTATTTCTCCACTTGCATTAGACGGCTCTCAACCTTTATGACTATTAGATAGGCATTAGGAAACTGAATAGCACCCATAAATTATATCATAACAACAATATCAGAATTCAATGCTCTTAAGAAATAAAGGAAAGCACCTTGTTGAGTTGGTCTCAAGAGAGTTGGAATTCTATCCCATGTCTTCTGAAATCTGAAGTTAAAATCTTCCATGAGCTCATTAGGAGCCCTCTTAATAGTTGTCGGTTGCTCCAATAAAGTAATATTATCTACCTTTTCCTCAAATTGATTAGAAAGAGTCATTTCCATCTCATATCATTTTTAATGGATGTAGGTGTTAAAATTCTATACCAGTAAAGTACTTTACCCTTAAAATAAGAGGTAAGAATCCTAACTACAACATCATTCTCAGTAATAAAATGAACTAAGAATACATTTGGAATATCCTTAATATAATCACCTAAAGTAGTTGAATTTTCACCCGTGAAGAAAGGGATGATTTTAAAGGTTGTCAATGTAATGTCATGTTGTGCATCAAGAGCAAGGGGAATACCACTTGGTGAATTTGTAAAATGGTAAATTCTTAATAGTTGTCATTTGCTTCAATAAGTAAATGTTATATACCTTCTCCTCAAATTGATTACAAATATTCATTCCCAAACTTATCTCATTTTTTAATGGATGCGGGTGTTAAATTTGTATACCACTAAAGTGCTTTACCCTTAAAATAAGAAGCAAGAATACTATTTGCAACATCATTCTCGGTAATAAAATGAAAGAACATACATTTGGAATATCTGAATATGATCACCTAAAGTAGTTAAATTTTTACACAGTGAAGAAAGGAATGATTTTTAAGGTTATCACTGCAATGTCATGTTGCTCATTAATAGCAAGGGTACTACCACCAGTGAAGTTAAAAATTGGTAAATTCCTTTGTTGTGCCATGAATGAAAGGGTTCATAGAAACTTGGATGATAACAAGAAAATCCTACGAGGAGTAGAAAGAGTTTGATTTGGAGGAGATGGTGATCTTTAAACTGTTCTACCTCTTGTTCTTCTCCTTGGTGATAATTATAGATATTCAAAAGCTTCACCACTTGTTGAACTTTGTCTTATTTGTATTCTTCTCATGAAAATAAACAACTTGGCGCTGAAACCCGTTGATTTGAAGATTGGAGTTTCCAGATGTGTAGAAGCAAGCCTACCAAGGTTATAAATTACTAAGTCACACTCAAAAATTAGTAGAATATTGAAAAAAGGATTTCAATTATCCCACCGGCATACCAAAATTGTACTCATCCCAAATTAGTTTTACCTTGGGATTTGAGGCAATATGGGATTGTATCCAAGATGTGGGACTTTCACTTGAGACAAAACTCCAGAGAAGGTCATCTTCATCTACCTATTTCTACCGCTATGTGGAAATGCAACAACTTATCACTACTCTGCAATTCTAAGGGATCGGGGTGAGAAGGAGATGCATAAAATAAAATCCTACACTAAAGGGAGGTGATAACACCAAAAGAGAGGAGGCGAACACTCTCGGATGAGTGCAATGAGAGGAAATGGAGGAAGGGTAGAAAAAAATGCCACAGTCATAAACAACACTCATGTACTCATTTCCATCGAGAACAATAGAAAAGAAACTTGTAAGGGACATGAAGAATTCACAACATACCAATGTTGCAATAGAAAAGCAAGAAGATATAAAAATACAAGTAAGGATGAGAGTAGTCATAAAAC
Organism: Taxus wallichiana var. yunnanensis; assembly: GCA_018340775.1. Lineage (NCBI taxonomy): Eukaryota > Viridiplantae > Streptophyta > Pinopsida > Cupressales > Taxaceae > Taxus > Taxus wallichiana. The sequence goes on along the minus strand of CM031239.1, from coordinate 459,671,954 downwards.
AAAACTTGTATTTCTTCCAAAGGATGTAAAATAGATTAAAATAGTGGAAAGAGGTAAGTATCCACATGTAAAGAACTAGATATGAGGCCTATAACTCAAAATACAAAGGAAGCACTATCTCGAATAATTTTCTTTCAAACTAAGAGGGTCTATCCTTTACAAATGAGCATTATCCAACAATATATAGAAGATGGGAAAAGAGAGAGGGAAATTACAATTCCTCTCACCAACCATCGACAGAACTCATTAAGTCCTCTACAAAGCACTTGGGTGCCTATGAAAGAAAAATTCTACAAGCCATTCGGATTGCGAGAAGGAGAGGGCACCATTCTTCATTAATTTTGGTGGTTGGGGAATGACTTGATGACTTTGTGTCTTCTTGAACCGTCTCTTTTGCCTCAAACCCTTTTTACATTTTAGTCCCTAAAACTGCATCAATTTTTGAAATCTTCAATCATAGAATATGTCCATTATTGAAACACTTCAAAAAAGATCAATCTTTCTTGATTTGGTGGACCACAACGAAAGTTACGAGAAAAAATGCTCCATCGCTTATTCTGTAGTTTTCCCCATATTCCTCTCTTCTTTGAGGGGCCTTTTAGAATATTTGAATGTCCCATGGTTTTTTACTTGATGGTGGGTTTTTTCCACCTCCAGCTTTTTTTTTTCCTTCGCAAATCTTTAAAATATGTAGAATGTATATTTTTGAGAAACTGTGAAACATTGATTTTTGAGAAACCCTCGAAACATTGATTTTTGAGAAACCCGTGAAACATTTTATTTAGAAACCCACAGAACATTAATTTTGTAGAAACTTGTAGAACATTGATTTTTGAGAAACCCACGAAACATTCATTTTACGTTCTGTGGATTTCCGACTTAGCCGCACTTTCCTAATTCCCTCTCAAAATAGCCTCGCACCTTCATAAGTCCTACCAATAAATTCATATCCGAACAAGTCAAAACCTACTCACATATTTATTCCACATATCATTGAAATCCTAGACTCGTAGATGATTACCTTAGTGTACCACATTTTACTCAGAGTGTAAATGACTAATTCCATTTTGATTAGTTTGTTCAAAATTACGTGGAATGTAGTTTTGGACAATAGTGTTCACATTTTAAAAATAAATATATAATTTTTTAATCTATATTTCAAACTATTTTCATATTGGTGTTGGACATACATAATGAAATGTAAAATATAAAACATTTACATGTAAAAATAAAACTAAAATGTAAATTAAACAATAAAACTTGTTGAAAAAAATAATAAAAATTAGTATTTCATTATTGTATTCCTTTTACTTCTACACTCAATTTCCATATAGACTAGTTTCATTGAATTTCAAAGTGATTCTCATATCACATCAACATTTAGTAATATTTTTCATACACACCTTAAGCATGCTTACGGTAAAGGTCTAAAATTATTCTTATAATTTCAAATTATTAGATGATATGAATTAACATAGAGACCACAACCAACTAAATAGTACCGTATGGTATAATTTAGCATATCCTTTAAATTCATTCATTTTTACGTCATGACACTTAGGTACATCCACCGAACTAAGATTAATTTAAAGATACAATAGATATAAATATACAATACAATACCATTAGACCATTCCATCCTTTACAATAAAATAATCAAAAAATTCCCTCTTATTTTTCCCACTTACTCTAGTACATAAGGTTAAATTTACCTCACGAAAATATAAAGAAACATTTTTATTTTAAATACTAAACATCATCAAAAATAAAATCTATTTAGGCTCTTCTTACTCATGCAAGCCCTCTCATATTTTATAGTTGTGTCTCACAATTTGAAATATCATCTTACACACTAGATTCTTTTCCCTTCTCTTCTCCATGGTGTACTCCCTACTTCCAAGGATTTTTCTTTTTGGATTTTTGTAGAAAATGATATTTTTCACTTATATCTTGGAATGACACATGCATTAGATATACTACGTTGAGTTGAAGTAATTCATGGAAGCTATCAAAATTGTCTTAAAAGAAATAATATTTGGTTTTTTCCACTCGTTATTGGGTCAATTCTAAGGTTGTGTCCATATTTGTTAACAATTCACTTTGCATGGTTTATGATAAATACGTTTCTCATGTCATTACTTCATTTTGTATCAAGGAAACTCATTGTCGAGGGATACATGGGGAGTTATAGTAGGTTATTTTGGTTTCTCCTTCATAAATGGTAGATTCGGACATTTTATACATGGCCCCTTTGGAGGCATATCATGATTTATAAGATATGAATTTGAATATCATTTGTAGACCCATTCTCAATTCAAAATCCTAGATTCTTATACTCAGACATAGGGTTAAAATGGCTCAGACCTTTCTATCTCAAACTGCAATGTTCAAGGGTGGACAATCCTAATATGGCCATAGTGGAAGATCATGTTGCGGTGAAATGTTTTGGGTGGGATTTCTCCTCCACAAGGGTTTACTTTTCATCTAGTTTTCCTTTATAAACTACTATTTGTATTTTTTATAATTCATATTTGATCATGGCTGAAACATCTTAATAGAATATTTTTGTAATGGATCTTGTGCCCCAAAGTATTTTGGATCATCGAATATAAATTTATGTTTGGATAATATAATCATGTAGGGAATCGTGAACCATTATTTATGTAGAAAGAAAAATTAAATCAAAATAAAATAGTCTTTAGAAATTTTTAAAGCATGTAGTAGATTTGAATTACATATAATAATATCAATTTTAGAGTATAAATACAACACAATGTTAAACTAAATCAATTCCCTCATCAAATTCATGTTTATTTAATTTTGATAAATGCACCACAAGAACCTTGGCAATAAAGGTGCACAAATGTTCTTATAGTTTCAAGTTGGTGAGCACAAAGCTTAAATATAGGCACCTCAACCAAATGAAGATTACTCTAGGGTCAAATGCATAACCATTAAATGCATTCACCATAGATTTTTAGGTACATACACTTTATTGATATTAAGTTATGGATAATCCTCTTATTTTTCATGTTTATTATATGTTATTGTAGTACCTCAAGTGCTAGAAGGCACTTTGTTCATGAATTGATTTTCTATCTCAATTAACATTGTTTGTACTTAAATCTATTATTTAAAGACGATTCTCAATTTTAATACCACTCTCATTAAATAGTGACATCTAGTAAGTCTCGCCCTTTTAATATTAACATCATATATGAATTCAACTAACTAATGATATCGTAAGCAATCCATACCAACAAAATTTAAAGTAGAAAATTTTAAAAACATTGATCATTCCCATCATTTTAATATTAACACCAGATATGAATTACTCTAATTGGTTTATGAAATCATAAGCCATCCATAAATAAAAAATATAAGGAGAAAATTTAATAAATTTTTGATACTTTATATTCTATTGACACATTACATACACATAATTTAAATTACAAAATTATTTACACAACCTAGTCCTTATATCAAAGTACAATTACGGAAGAAAAATATCATATTAAAAATGTTATTTGAATGCTTCATTAAGGAGATCATATCATATTCCCTATGGAATATTTTGTAAATAAAATCATATCTACTAAATAAATGCATTTTTATTTATTAATGTTACTATTTCCACTAAATTTTTCACCATTGATGAATAAGTAATTCAACCTTTCAATGAAACAATGAAGGACATTGACGCATGGTTTCAATCAAGGTCTATCCTCTGATGAAAGGATAAGATCCTCTTACCCCATTTTGATGTAACTACAATAACCAACTTCTACTCTAACACTATATAATTCCTAAATTAGGAATTCAAGGAGACATGGAGGGGGAGAGAGAGAGAGAGAGAGAGAGAGTAAAAATAAAAGGGGATGTGATGCACTAAAATGTGAAATGGATCAATTTTGGACTGAAAGACATAGATGTGAACCCGTGAATAAACCTTGAAGAAATGCAAAAAAATTGCAAGGAATAAACTAGAAAAGAATGAATACATGCAAGAGGAAAAATATTTTGACATTAAACACGAGAGAATTTAAAGAAACAAAGCCACTTTCATTAATATCAAATCTTGACCATTTATAGACATCGAGAAGAGGAAAGGAATCTCCACGTGTAAGTTACTGAGAGGTCATGAGAAATATTTTTAAATCTCAAAGGTAGAGCTCTAAACTTATAGAAATTGAACTTGTATTATGCCATTTGCATTTACATTTATATAATTTGAGAGAGAAGGGAGAAGAGGTCGATCACATCTAGTGATTAATGAAATCAAACACCTACCACCACTAAGGACCAATTACCATAGATGTCGTAGGTCGTGTAACGACGCCTAAATTGCTCCAAGTAAATATCATCAAATTTTCATTGCAAGAGGAAGGTTTCATTCATAATTAAATTTAGGTTGGTGAAGTGGTTGAGCATCTAGTTCAAATAGGTGCAACATTTTCATGCCTTGCATACTTTAGATGATTTTTCTTTGATCCGCAACTTTCTCCTTCATTTAGAAATTTTTCATGTTCCAAATCCTTTGAACTTGTGCAGTATTTTACTCTGCACTTGACCTTCCTCCTCGATAGGCTTCAGTTCTCTATTTCATCACCTTGTGGATTTTATAGTTACAAAAATTTCATTTGTTCCTTGAGAATCAGTAGAACACATAATTCTTTTTTACGTGGTATCTAACATTAGTTGCATTTAAACATGCTTACCTTTTCCATGTGGTGTATCGTGAAAAATTTCCTTACATTGTGGCCTCTCCTTATTGTACTATATTTTGTTGCAAAGAATTACCCAACTTCATAGAATTTCATATTCTCCATTCTCGCGTAATATTGTATTCTCTAATTTGTGAAGCACTAGTTCATTTCTAAAGCCTCCTAAGTCTAAAACTAGGATTAGTTGTTCAAAATAGCATGGGGTGTTATTTTGGATAATAGTTGCTATTTTGCACAAGCAATATAACACAAATAAACTTATCGAGAGACATTATTTCAATTATAAAAAAACACTTAATTCCAATATAGTGGTGGGCATGAAATAAATAAATATCAAAACAATAAAATAATACTCAAACCCATACTCCCTTTTTTACCTAATTCTATGTATATGTTGTCATGCAAAATGTCTTGCATGAAAAATTCAAAAAAATTGTCATGACAACCAAACCCATACTGGAAAATCCCTCTCCTGACCAATGTAAACTTGTCCTCCGATCAAATCAGTTACTTTGTTATCCTCGTAATGGATAGGTGGAATGTGATAACTTTATTTTCAAGTTTTTTTCATGTGAGGGGAATTGATTCATAGATTCATTCAAAATAATTTAGAAGGAATTGCTCCTGAGAGGCCTAAAAAGGCATATTTTTAAGCTTTTTCACACTGGTGGACACCCCTCGAAAGATAAATGTTGAGGCAAAACCAACATGGTAGTTATATAGGGAATATACAAGATTCCCCTGGAGTGATTCAGAAAATTTATGAAATATTTTGAACCTTAGGAAAATCTTCTTCAAAACCGGGTTATTTCTAGTCAGTGATGGGGATTGCATTTTCCTAAAAGTAGCCTTTCATGTCTCAAAAGTTCCAAGAGAATCAAGATGAATAATAAGGTTATCGGATAATTGTTGTAAATATAATAATTCCTACTTTACATTGAAAAAGGTTCCAAGATATTTTGTGGAGAGAATTTGTAGATTTTGGGCACTGGGGTGTAGGTGAAGATCCTAGATCTTGGTTAAGATTTAGCCAAAGGCTATGGGAGTTATAAAAGAGATGAGACATAATTAAAAGTAAAAAGTGACATATTATAGGCCCTATTTTCATTCAAGGTGTTTTTTTATCATTTTTACCATCATAAACTTTGGTGGCAACTTCTTTCATTGGCACACAATTTTGAGAAAAATTTAAAATGGGGTAAATTTAAAATTATAGTAATAATTTTCTCCTAAAAATGGTGAGACTATTCTCATAATAAATTTTGGATTAAAAATAATATAAGGTTTTCCATGAAAATTCCACTCCTAGCTCCGGTGGTAAGAAAATGTGTCCATGTGTCTCTTTTAGGCAGTGTTTGATGAAGGAAAACATCTATTTGTGGAAAAACCACACTTGGAGACCCTTGATGCAAATTTTTCCCCTTTTCCCTTTTCCCAAAGCTACATGGGTGACATAAAAATTTCCCAGCATGGTGGAGGGGAAGTTTGTGTCACTTAAAAGATGACTTGGTGGTTAGAAAATGTCTTACACTCACCTAACCCACCTACCCACTTCTCTTGATGACTTGAGCCTTAGCACATTTTTTGGGTGGTGATGTCCTTTATCCCCTTTCCTAAATGGATATGGTGGATGTAAAAAGTTTCCACCATGTGATTATTTCTTATTTTGTCACTTAAAGCACCAACTGAGTGGTCAAAGCATGTTTTCAACCTCATCTTTCGTGATTTGGCCCCTTCCTCGTGAAGATCAGACCCATGACCCATTTTTTTAAGGTTGATGTCCATTTTTCCCCTTTCCCAAAGGTAAATGTGGGATACAAAAATTCATACCATGTGGAGGAGGATTTTTTTGTCACTTAAGTGCACAATGAAGTGTTAGACAAGTGTTTTCCACTCACTCTCATGACTTTTTTTGGCCCCTTTCATGTTGCTTCCACCCTTGGCACATTTTTTAGGGAGTGATGTAAATTTTTCCCTTAATAAATTTGGTAAGGGACATGGGGACATCTCATACCCATTTGGAAACTTTTAACCCCACTCCTCCACCCATGAGTCTCTAGTTAACCCGGGTTAAGCCAAGTGAGTCAAGTGATGGGTTAACTAGGTTTATGAGTGAGGGAAGGTGTAAAGCTCATAATTAGTCATTTACACATTATTCATGTTTTAAATTCCTCATTTATTTATGCTACATAAATTCCCTGAATCCCTCATGCTTAAGAACACACTTTTTCTCATATCTCACAAACCCTTGCTCTATTTTCCATGAGATTTGAACTGAAGGTTCCTTGCAAAAACACATTTAAGGGGAGTTTTTTCTTTCCTACATTAATTCAGCATACTATTGTCTATATACCCTTGAAATTTTAAGATGATAATACTCATTTCTCATATTTACACAAATTTGGTGATCGAAATCCTCTAAAAATTAGAGCAAAGGCCTAAAATGAAAAACAAAAACTTCTACAAATGGTTTCATTCAAATATGGAATCGGGAAGACTAGTTTCTATTTTTAGTAAGCCTTCATGGGAAAAATTACTAAAATATTAATTGTGAGAAAAAAATACATTTATACACTGCATTTCATTCCCCCATGTTCAAGACACTCAAAATTGCCAAAATTGGAAAGATTCGTGAAAAATTGCTAAAGTGAGACAATACTGATGAATATCCTAAAAATAGTAAATGGTTAAAATGAGCTAAAAATTATCACATGTCATTCTTTCACTCATTCTATAATTTTCTCAGCACTCACATAAACTTATCCCTCAATTTTCAAGAAAATTCTATATTCCTCAATGTGGTGTGCATAAAGTGTCGAAATGGGAAAGATGTCAATTTTATACCAAAAGATATTTCACTTCATACCACATGGATTGCATGATCAAAAGGTGGATGAAATTTTTATTGTTTCATTCTTATTCCCTTGCTCAATAATTGGAAGTATTTGGTCTCATGTTTCATTCATCATCAGTGTTCCTTGCAATGGAAGAATCATGATCATGTTGGTGTGAACAAAGTATATGAAATTCTCCTAATATGAATGATTGATCGTGAAGATGTGACAATGTCTCAAGGATCAAAAGTATTTTCTCAATGAGGTAATTCATCTTCTAATGTTCTAATTTGTCTACTTCTAAAGTTTTCATCACTCCTCTTCTCGGTGTATCCAGAAATGTATAGAAGTGCATCATTTCAAGAATGTTCAAAAGGAGGAAAAGTGTCCAAAAGTTCTTCATCATATCTCTTCATCATTGCATCATTGTTAAGGGTAATCATGGGTCAAAATTTCATATTCAACCTCTATGGATCTGACCTTTATCAAAGGAAGAGGCATCTTCATTCATGCCTTAGATCATTTCTTATCTATTCTTTTCATTCTCCCTCCTCTTCTCTCCCCCCTTTCTAATTCTTCTTTGTAATAAATCATTATATTTTGTCTTATTCATTTAAGTGACTCCTTAATGTTTCACTATAAAATTCCCTTTTGATTTTATAAAAAGGGGACTTATTTTCTAACTTCCTAGGAAAATGAATAGTCGGAAGTGGAATAAATACATGAAGGGTCACGGGAGGGTCGATGAAGAGTTGCATTATAAAGCTATAATTTTGGAGAGCCTACTCATTTCTAAGGATGGATATTATTTTTTAATATCTCTCATACTCTCTCTAAGAAAAATTGATCAAATTTCTTGTATTTCCTTATATTATGTTTCCTCTTCATCTCAACTACACTCCATAAGCATGTACTTGTTGAATATTGTGCATTGAGACTTCATTATTTGTGTGTTTTGTTCCTTGATTCTCATTGTGTTTTCTCATTGAATTCATGGATAATTTTATGGTTTTGAAACAATAAACTCTATTGTATTATTTATTTTGCAAAACCCCCTACTATTCTATCCAAACCTCACTCTCTCAAGATTTTTTGGCCCTTGTAGTTTCTACAAGAACTTTTCCCTGGTGTTGGGAAGTACTCCTTTGTGATCCCCAATTAAAATACTACCCCATTGATAGAGTAGTGTAAATATTCCCTATTTTCAATAAATGGAGATAACCCATTCAAGTAGAGGAACCTAGTCCCACACACTATTGGTGATAGTTCAATAATTTTCCCACCTAAAAATTTATTTTGCCAAAAAAAAATTAGTGCCCTTTGTGGGGAAAATTTTGCGTATCTCCACCCACTATTGATTCCACAAAATTCATTATATATATGTTGAAAAATTTTAAAATTAACAAGAAAAAATTAGAGATAATCCATACTACTTCTCTCAAGCTTCATCCCTATATGATTTATGAAGTGGTACTCCTGGAAATCCTATCCAAACTCGACTAATACTCCTCTTGTAAAAGCTCTTGATTCTCCCTTCTTTCAACCTCCATTGAACATTGAATTTCGAATTGAAGAAGAACAAGAGTAAGAATTTTAGGAATAATTTGTAAAATAATAAGAAGAAGAAGGAGAACTTGAAATGACAGCACAAGGACCTCTCCCTTGGGGACATAACACTGGCCCATTGGCTTTGGCTCCACCACTCCATGAACTTCCTAGAGGTTCAAGAAAAAAATCCCAAGTTTAGAGGTGATGGGAAACAAAATCCAGATGAGCATATTACTACATTCATAACTGCATATGGTGTGTTAGGATTTTCTCATGAAGATTTATCTGTTCACTTATTTTTTAAATCGCTTCAAGATGGTGATGTTGATTGGTTTTATCATTTTCCAAGAGGTTCCATTACATGTTGAGCTTAGATAAATTGAAAAATTTGAATATATATTCAAGCCAATAGAAGATGTTCATTCCCTCCTTTCTCAGCTAACTCAAATAAAGAAATAATCAGATGAATTCAATAGAGACTTCATGGAAAAATTCAATAAATTGTTCAAAAAGATTCCTATCGTTTCTCTTCCTACTGTTGATAATTTGAAAAGGATCTTCATGAACACCCAGATGCCTAAAGTAATTTTATTTCTATGAAGAGTTAAACAAAGATATTTGGACCATTCTTAATAAGTTTTCATTAAAGTCTAAAATGACCTCATCCTATCAAGAGAGATCAAGAATCCTTCCATGAATGATAGAGCTTAGAATTTCGAATATGAGAGAGATGATTCATTGTGGAAGAAATTTGTAAATGAATTGAAAATTTTGAAGACAGAGGTCACACAATGAACATCCCATCAAAATCATAACAAAAATTTTACATAAGCACCCCAAAAGCTTGCTTTAGAATTTCCACCAGTCAATGCAATTTAAAACGTAAGAAGATTTTGAAGGATTTGAATAAGAAGGTGAGGAAAAAAATATCCTAGAGATTGAAGAAGTGGAAGATGATGCACAAATCATATTTTTAGAATATTCAAGATATGAAAAATATGATGATGAAGATGCACCTAGTTTCTCATGTACATTATTCACCCACTCTCAGTATCAAAAAGGAGTTTCTTCCTCCTATGCACTACAAAAAAGAAGAATAAATAATATCATCATGTGGAAAATCTACAAAATAAAATAATCAGTTGAGGATCTCCACTTCCACCCTCCATGGAGTCTATAATGGAGAAACTAGATCCCATCACAAGAAAGAGGTCATCTGCTATTCCAATTAAGTCTCCCAATGCTCCTTGTAATTATAACTTTGTTCCTTTGAGAGATAGTCCTTCAATATCTTTTGGTGTGCCTGTAATATCATCCTTTCCTCCTCAAGCATATTCTCATTTTACCTCACCTTCATACACCCCTTTTGATATCATAAAACATATGAAAAAATAAAAATTGTATATTTCTAAATCTGAGTATTTGCAGACTCACCCAAAATAATTTGACAAACTTTTCTTTCATATCAAGGGTAGTGGTTCAAATCCCAATATTGTGACTCCTATTTCTAAAGGAATACTACCAATTCCACCTACTCCTCCATCATATAAATGTTTTTCTATGAGTGCATCAAAGACTGATAAGATTGATCCTTTCTATCTCTCCCTTCTCATTGGAGGATACTGATTGAATAATTATATAATAGATTCAGGTGCTTCTGATAATGTAATGCCCATAAAAGTTTCCAATTCTCTTGGAATTACCTTGACATGGGCCAGTGGATCTTGTTACTCCATGGATTCAAAGGAAGTCCCACTTGTGGGAAATATGCATAGGTGGCTCTCATTGAATTTCTAGAAAAGAAGATGTTATTAACTATCTTGGTAGTAGGCATTCGACATCATTTAGGATGTTGCTAAGTAGAATCTTATGTCAAGTATTGGGAAGAAAAATCTAGATGAATTGGTCTTCTGAAACCATTCCAGTTAAGGGAGGTATGGAAATGTTTCTTCTGGTGAAAATGATGAGATATAAGGTATAAAAATTAGGATATCCAAGACCTAACATCGGGAATAGGAATTATTTCATATCATCTAAAGAGGAGAATGAAATTCATATATTGACAGCAAAAATCATTCCTTTCTGATGGGGTATTGATCATAAAGAAGCATGTGGAAATATTTAATTACAAGAGGATATCCCTAAATTACTAGATGATGTAGGCCATGAAGAAGAAAAAGTTATTCTTGATGAGTTCTAAACTGAAAAATCATCTAATGCATTTGTTCATGAAGAAGAGGTGTTCTCATTCCCATTTGAATATGAATATTCTCTTGATCATGTCATCCATGGAGAATAAATACCAACTTGAGATGAGCCTTTGAAGTATTTTAAATAAAAATCTATGCAAGAAATATTGAGAGTTGTAGAAGAAGCACAAGATCCTCAACTCAACCTTGAACTCCTGATGTAATCCATGGAATTGCAAGATGGGTATGAATCTAATTTTGAATTCTCCATTTATTCCAAAATTATCATGATGAATCAAGTCAAGATGAGAAATCATATATCTCTTGTGAAACAATGATTGATGGATGTAATGATGAAAGTGAAGTTTTCTCTTTTCCATTTGAAGAGGAAGATTCCCTCTATGATGAAAAAGTTGAAATAAAATTATTTGAGTCCTTTGAAGATGAGGCCTCCTATAACAAAGAAGTAGTGAAGATCAATGAGTCTTGGGATGAGGAATCAATTTCCCCAATTGTTTCCTAAAAATTCAAAATAAAGATTCTCTAAATGAATATGAAGGTGAGATTTCAGAAGTTTCAAAGGATTGTGTGCAAGAAATCTTGAAAGTTGCAGAAGAAATGAAATATCCAAAGCTAAATCTCGATATCTTAGCTCATGTCATGGTTATGCAAGATAAGTATGAAGCTAAGTTTGATTCTTCATTCGATGCCCAAATGTATCATGATGAAATAGGACAAAAGGATGGAATCAATGCTTCTCGTGAAAAAAATTCAATAAGCATGAATATGGGAAAGAGGAGAACTTAGAGCATTCAAACAATCCAATCAAAAATCAGCTTGGGGGAAATGGTGAAATGCAAAGTGAGAAATCAAAAATGTGGGTGAACGTAGAAGACAATAATCAATCTAAGATTGATGGAATTTTGGGAAAATCCCGAGCAACAGAGTAATCATGTAGGCTCATTCCTCTGAAGTATATAGAATTCATGAAAGAACTTGGCTTTCATAAGAAGTTGAGGAAAGGAAGCTACTTGCTCGAGTCATTCAATGGCTTCATGTACCATAGGTGATTTTAGGTTATGTGTCTCCCTTCCTTATTATGTGTTTCCATTTTTGTCATGTATTTTTTTCATGTGTTTTTCCTTTCTTGTGGTAGTGTTTTGAATTGGTGAATCTATGCACAACTTATAAGGTTTTATTATATATCTCTGTTATGACTCTTTAGCCCACTTCATAAGGCATTGGTCCATGTAGTATATTGAGATTTTGGAGTTCATGTTTGTCCTATCATCACGATGTTCAATCCATAAAAATTCCCCAAAAGAGCCAAATTTTTTCATGCAAAATTTCTTACATGAAAAATTCAAAAGAATTGTCGTGATAACCTAACCCATACTTGAAAATCCTCTCTCAAATCAATGTAAACATGTCATCCATCTAACTCATTTATTGTGTTACCATCATAATGGATAGGATAAATGTGTTAAGTTAATTTTCAATTTTTTTATCTTCGGGAAGGGATTCATGTATTCATTCAAAAACATTGAAGGAATTACTCTCAGGAGGCCTAAAAAGGCCTATTTTTAGGATTTTTACACTGGTGGACACCCCTTAGAAGTTAACTATTAAGGCACAACCCACCTGAGAGTTATACAAAGGAGATATGGGATTCCTTGAAGTGATTTAGGAATATTTAGGAAATATTTGGAACCTCAAGAAAATATTCTTCAAAACCGGGTTATTTCTAGTCAGTGATGGGGATTGCATTTTCCTAAAAAGTAGCCTTTCAGGTTTCAAAGGTTTTAGGAGCCTCAGGATGAATCATAAGGTGATAATATACTCATTATAAATATAATAATTCCTAATTTACATTGAAAATTTTTCTAAGATATTTTTCGGAGTGGATTTTTAGATTTTGGGCCCGAAAGTGCATGTGAAGATCCCCGATCACTGTCGAGATTCAATAGAAGGATTTGGGAGTTACAGAAAGAGTTGAGACATGATTCAAAGGCTAAAGTGACATATGTGATGCCCTATTTCATCCAAATTATTATTTATCCTTTTTTATCAACATAAACTTTTGTGGTAATTTCTTTCACTAGCAGAGGTTTGAGCTCAATTAAAAGGGGTAAATATCAAATTTCAAGAATATTTGGCTCCTTAAAATTTTGGTAATGTTCTCATCATCCCTTTTGGATTGAAAATTAGATAAGGTTTTTCATGGAGAGTCCACTCCTATCTTCGGTGGCAAGAAAATATGTTTAGGTGTTTATTTCGGGTAGTGTTAGGTGATGGCAAACATCTATTTGTGTAAAAACCACATGTGGAGACCCATTATGTCCCTTTTTCCCTTTTTCTCCTTTCCAAAAGGGACATGGGGGACATAAAAATGTGCCACCATGGTATAGGGTAAGTTTTTGTCACTTAAAAGATGACTTGGTGGTTAGAAAATGTCTTACACTCACCTAACCCACCTACCCCCTTCTCATGATCACCTAAACCTTGGAACATTTTTGAGGTAGTGATATCTCTTTGTCCCCGATTCCCAAAGGTATATGGGGGACCTAAAAGTGTGCCACCATGTGAGGAGTTCTTTTTCAATATCTTAAAGCACCAACTGAGTGGTTAGAGCATGTTTTCAACCTCACCTTTCAGATCTGGCCCCTTCCTCATGAAGATCAAACCCATGGAACATTTTGATAAGGTTTATTTCCCTTTCTTCCCTTGCCTAAAGGGATATGGGGGACATAAAAGTGTACCACCATGTGGAGGAAGAGTTTTTGTCACTTAAGTGCACAACTAAAGTGTTAAACATGTGTTTTCCACTCACTCTCATGACTTGTTTTGGCCCCCTTTCATGTTTTTGTTGGAAGTGACAAAGAATAAGGGGTGAATTAATCCCAATAAAACCTTTCATTCTATACTTAAAAACAAAAACACACATCCTCATGAAACACATATGTCAATTCATGATTAGAAACAAATATACTTCACCATGAAACATACTCAAAGCAAGGATCATAAGATATACAAAAAAACATTTATTGATATTCAAATCATATCAGCACTCTTTATTGATATTCAAATCAGATCACAATGAATTGATGTCTTTAACAATAGTCAACAAGATACTGTCAAGAGATACCAATACAATACACCTTGTCTCATGAATACATAAGAAGATATACTTCTTTTCAAATGACTTCAACTCAATATCAGATCTGTAAATATTTCAAAAACATGTAATGACATCAACATGCTATGAAATTAGCATTCAAACATAAAACACCAAATCTTCCCTCCTTTATCAACTCGCCATCAAAGAAACTTCACCATCTTTGCTTCGCTCAAATCCTCCTCATGAAAATACCACCATCTACTGAAATATAATGTAACTCAAGGGGTTTCAGACTAGGCCCAAGGGGGTTTTCTTTATGACAAGGTTTTATTCAAAATAATATAAAAGGGGTTCCAAAATATTAGCAACAATTTACCCAAAACATCACTTTTATAGCCTCTCCTTGATTCAAAGTCAAAAGAGGTTGGTTTCCCTCCTTCAGCTTAACCACACCATCCTAAAAATATCCCATAAGAATCACTAGAACATTCACAATTGACCCATATAGGTCGGCCTAACAAAAACCATGCACCAACAATCCTCAAAATTTTATCATTGGAATGAGAAAAATATCCTAACACCAAAACTATTTTTATTCATACTCTAAAAATCACCACACATATTTAAAATTACATTTAAACATCATCCATGGTCACAATTTTCATGAACCAATCAAATTATTTTGTTTAATGGGCCCAGTGGCTCATTGCCTTCACAAAACACATGTTTCCAGCACCTTGTCTTCACCTTTTTTCTTCAAGATCACCCAAGAACACCTCAAATATGTCATGTAATAAATCAATATAAATTAAATAACTTGTTTAACACTTCTAAACAAGTTATATCCCATGAAACAATCACTGGTTCAAACCACATCAACTTTTTCCTTCACCAAAACAAGCTTCCTAAAAGTAATTTTACAAATGTAGCTAGTTAACACCCTTATTGACACTTTAAATACCTATAAATGGATTAAGTGGATGAAAAATTCATCCCTCTTCACATTACAAGTAATATATATCATCACACAATCCATTTCATGCTCCAACCAACTCAATCTTTCAGTAAAAATAGTTTTGTCCTAAAAACCAAAAAATATTCTTATCCACAAGCTGACCTGGAAACCATATCAAAATCATCATCATTATAAAAATATTATATCACTAGAACTATATATTAATTCCCTTTCCAACACAACTTTAATCACCTCCTAACTCCTCCTTTGGCTCCTGTAATGTCATTTTTACTGAAGATTGCTTCTAAGCGCCCTTTGACCGGTCAATAGAAATAAAGCATACTTGACAATTTAACTACATCACCATGACCTAAAACCTATTTTTAAATCAATAAAAAATCACATACATCACACAATGGTCATTTAGTTTGCAACTCCTTTAGATAAACTTGTCCCAAAATGAACTTCTTCATAAACTAACATGTTTGAGTGGGTTCCACTCATCACCATAAGCTCTACCATACCTTTCTGTAAATATGAAGGATTTATATAAATTTTCCAATCATCACCTAATAAATACCAAGAAAATATGATCACTTAGGAAAAAAAAATCTCCTCCCGCTTTTGAGCTAAGGTTTCAAACTCATAAAAAAGTTGTTTACCTTCTTAACATTCGTTCATAAAAATGTGACGATGAAATGACATAATTATTTTTGTGAAACCTTATAGAATAAATTTATAAACATCCCTTAAATCCACAAGTTCCCATGAAAAGCACACAATTTAGGGTGAGCATCGAAGATCCAATTCAAGCTGGAAATAGCCTTGTTCTTGACCTTGTTTCACCAAAACTGACATAACATGCAAAATACTCATCATGGAAACCTGAATTTTTCCTACAGCACCATGACACACCATTTTATCTTCTCCAATCATCATTATGTCACAAATTCCTCTCAATATTTCCATCCATAGATACTTGCATAGCTATCCACGATGGTTTTACACCTTTTGTAAAGGCTAGGGAATTCGATTGAAATAACATCATAACACATCATAAAAACACTCTAAATGGTCCTAACATACCTGATACATCATGATACAACTACATACATGAATCCATGAGCTCATATAGATCCATAGCTCATCCTCATACCTCCTAGCATCCATAGTTGCTCTAGATGAGCTCTTGCTACATGGTCACCAATCTATATCTACACCATGAAACTCATGTTAGTTCCCAAAACTCTTAAAACATGATCTCCATCATGATAACATGCTTCTTAAGTCACCAAGAAATTTGTACCACCATGCCTTTACATTACCTAAGCTAGCTAGGTCACACGAATAGGCTTGTAATAATAATCCATCCTCACAAAATCAACTAATATCACCATGAACACATCTGAATCATCATATCATCATCATCCTTAGCATGATCTAACCCTAATCCATCATCCACTTTTTCATTAATGAGGTTTTGCATCAATGACAACACCTATACAACATCATGCCAACAATCTCTCCCTTTGTCATTGATGGAAAACAACCTAAAATTATCCCCCTTTTTACATTAATGAAAAAAGCATACTTGTACCTACATATTCTTCATCTTCCACAGCTTCATATGATCATATTTTTGTTGGAAACATAACCAAAAGATCTCATTCAAGCTCATTTTACTCAAAAATCTTATTTTTAGCCTCATTCCAAGCATAGAAACACCATGCTCCCCACAGGAAAAGCATATATGACCCCGAACATGCCACTAAACATGAAGAAAATGAAATCTTACCTATTTATAGAAGTAATTACACTATCATCCACCTTCTAAGCATGAAGAAATTGTCATTTCTCACCAAAAGTTTGTTTTTACCTTCAAGAAGCCACTATATCGGACTGCACATGAAGCAATCATGTCAAGAACATGCCAATAATGATGCACATGGAAAATTTTAGTGGAGAATTTTTGTAAACTTGTAAATATTACGGATTTTGGAAATTTGAAATGGTGAATTTTCAGTGATCGATTCTTTGTCAAGTTTGCCTAAAATTTGGTGAAAAGTCATTTTTATGGGTCAATTTACCTACTATTTATAGTTTAAAATGAACTTATACATGTATTTCACCCTATATTCTAATCAAAATGTGATCATATCCATCAAGGTATAATACATATCCTAAAGGGTTGTAAGGGGGTACCTCCTTGTGGGGTTTGGGGGTTGTGTGCGCGGTGGGGGTTCGGGGAAGAGCCCCAAAAGTAACATTTTATATGTCTTTTTCAACGAGAGATGATTGTGTATTTCTGAAGATATGGTCATCTTTACAACATAGCATACACATAATAGATTTCCATCTACAAGAGATCAATGACCAACCACCGGAGATAACCATCTAATGCAAGTTTTGTTCAATGAGGAAGGGATGACTGTTCAAAGTTTTGGGGCGACCCTACAACACAAAGTCGGATGGAAGACCACCAAGGTTGGACAAATTACCAATGGATTTTGTCCAATGCATAGGTGATGCTTGTCCAACTATAATAGACATTTGTCAATATAGGTTATCACAGTCATCCAACTATAATAGATGTTTGTCTAATGTAGGTTAGATGGTTGACCAATAAGGATGCGTCATCAAAAGGAATTCCATACAATGACAAATAGATGTCTCATCCAACACTCATCAGTGTATGAAACCTTTTCCATGAATTGATTTTTTGGATAGTCGCCATTGTTTTGAAAGTCCATTTCAGAGATTCACCACCCATTCTATAATAATTTTTTTGATGGGGGTCTTAAAATGAACCCCGATTATGCACAAGAGCAAAGTGCTCCACCATACCTTAATTCTTGAGTCTACACAACTTATCAAAATGCACACATTGTCTTGACACTACTAAATCTTTCTCCTCATCTCACACTAGAATTGAGATCCTGTTCAATCTCATCAATTGTTTTAATACAAAATTTGACATGTTACAACATACCATTCACCCTTTGATATATCTTTCCATAACTCCCCTAGACTTAAGACCACCAAATCTAGTATAAAGGGAATATTTCAAGTATCTTACCTTGATGTCTTGCTTGAGAAGAGACCCTTTCATTTTGACCAAGTCCTAAAGCATTTCTTCATTCATTAATAATCATATTTGAATGAGATGAATCAATTTTTTCTAACATGCTTACCTTTGGAGAAAACAACCACAACATACCTTGAATGATTTGAGATCATCATTATATCCTTCTACAAGAAGAGACCATGCTCCTCGACATGAAGACATAATACACACGTATACACCTTCTTGAGCATACATCTCAACAAAAGAGACTTGTCAATAAATCCACTATAGAGAGATCACAATTTACCAACTCCTTACCTGTACCTTTTCATAAATTCATGAAATAAAAACTTAGACCATTAAAAATACCTTACAACAAAGTGGAAACTTCAAACCTATATGAATGAGAACATTTACACACTTGAATGCATTAACACATCTTTGCACCCTATATTTCACTTTCCTTGACCTCTTACATCATCTTTACACCTTGTATAATCTCAGAGAGGACTCAAAATCCTATACTGGATAGAGATTTTCCTTCTTGCACTTTGAGTATCCTTTCAAAGCGATGACCTCCTTGACACTGTGTGTCATAAACTGTGGATTCCATTTTTGTACATTTTTGTCATGCTTAATATTTAAAAATATCAAGATATATTATATACATTTTAGATTTGAGTATCATCAATGGATTACTCTATATCTTCCTAATCATAGATCATATTATGCTATCAATACGCAAAGCACCATCCTCACTTTGAAACATTGGATGCATCATGTAACCTTCTTAAGTAATGTGAGACAACTTAGTTCATGTAGACAAACTACCAATTAGTCAACTTCTTGTAGAGACACATAATTTCATATGGAGAACCCTTAACTACAACATTGAAATGAATCTAAGAATACTAATACAAACTTATCCAAAACATCAAATAGCTCCAATGATCCACTTTACTTCCTTGGGTTTTCTTTAGTCTCTACTAGCTTTAATATGCTTTCAAACATATTAGTTCATTCACACTCAACCCTGAAGATTTTGATATAAAGTGAAAAATAAATAACAAAGAGCTTCCATAATTGTAGTTTAATACTAAAATCCAGAAGAACATACCTTGATGCCCTTTTGATTGGATGATATAATAAGACTTATCATCATCTTACATAAACTTACCAAGTTATTATCCATACATAGATTGTAAAAACATCTATTAGATCTCTAAAAATACCATCTCATATAGTGACATAGTCCTATTTTACACTCTGAGAAAGACTAAATGAAAAAAAATATAAGAGCCCCAAATAATTGATAAACATGTTCACTCTTCTTGTATACCATCTATTAGACCTTGTGGCCCCTTCAAGTCCTTTGCAGATTCAAAGAGTGATACAAGGCCAACTTTCAAGACATATTCATGCCTTTGAGCACCCTACATAGTTTACCAAGCTTCACACAGTACTTAGATTACATCAACATCCTTCAATTATGTCATCTATAATAGGTTAGATGAATAATCATTTCCTTACTTTAATTTGATTTACTTTGTCCTTATATCCATGTCCATACTTAGCTTGAGGCTCAATTTTAGACTCAAATGATCATATATAGTTTTTTTCTTCAACATATCTTCATCAACTAGTCCACACAACCTATAGACTCACTATTATTTGTATGAACATTCAAGGCATGATTTTATACCTTGAAAATATCAACAAAACCTCTAAAACTCATTCCTTGACTTGTACACCCTTTACCATCATGTTTACCTCCTTGAGGACTTCACGGTTTTTAACAAGCTCTTATACCCCATCATAGTCTATTTTCACCTGACCTTAAGATTATCCTCATACCTGTAGAGTCTCCTTCTTTATACATGTATCCCCAAGCTTCTCATACATACCTTAGACTCATTATATATAGAACCTTTGAACAATTTACCTTCTACCAAACACATCCTTTTCGGGACCTTTGCATCCTTATAGATTCATGTCTCAATCTTCTTATCAAATACAAGATAGGGAATATCTTGAATAACCTTGACTCCTTAATACTAGCTATAATGTTGACATAAGACCACTTTCCAAGGTAGAAGCAAATCTCATAGATAATTTCATGAACTTGCACTCACCTCAAGAAACTTTACAGAGATCATTCAAGACAAGATGACCATCTATATTTATTTGATCAATCATTCAAATTTTAACACTATTCATAATGCTCTAAAGATGAAAACACCATAGGTCACAAATTTTCTCATCTTCAAGGATTCATATAGAGTTAGGACCACCTTATTCAAGCATTTTAGGCTCTAAGAATCACTAAATCTCACTATTACCATCAACATATAAACACATAACTAATTAGTCCTTTACACATGAAAAATATACCTATCATTTGATGAGGAAATTTTCATGAGGAAACCTTACCAATTCTAGACACCCATTTAGCCAATATAACACCTTTGAGAAGATTGAAGCTTGTCATTTGATTAAATTAGTCTTGTTTGCATGTTCAACCTTTTCAATTAGGTCTTCTTACACCTTTACTGTCAAATACTCAATACTGTCATAAATTACAGGAGTTTTATACCATTTTAGTGACCAAACCCCTAGAATATTGAAGCCCACACTTTCTAGATGATTTACACATATTTTTAGTCTTGGAGACTACCATTCAGAGCCTTCAAACTCAACATTCCTTCTACACCACTCAACAAGCATTATTAAGACACGGTCAAGGCAGGAGATGTCTCAACTATGCACAAAGGTTAACTTTAAGGGCTCTATCTTTACAAATACCACTGAAGTAACCTTTTATAAATATCCGAGAAACTTTTTTATGATTTTGCAGGAATAAATATCATTTTATTCTGAGAATCCAACTCAATTTCCACTTGAACCTTCAAAATTCCTAGAAGGACCTCATAGAGATTATGATCAAATCATCATTTAATGACTCTTGCCATCTCCAACCAATCATCATAGAGAAATAGAACACATCACAAAATAAAAACACCTAAACCATTTGGTCTTAACACACCCTAGACAACAATGACACACCAATGAATAACCACGGGACTTTGAAAGACTATACACAATAACTTTCCTTTTTACACCTTTACATAGATTCACACAGCATAGACACCTAGACATACTTGATTAATGCTCTTGAGGCTCATGAATAACTCAAAATACACCATTTTTGTCTCGAATAAACAACATGAGACAATCCAGGACCATGAATCGAATCATCATCGGTACTAATCACCGACTCGCAGACAAAAGAAAGACCTTTTTCATGATTGACAAGACATAACAACCTCCCATATGACATCGTCATGACTCATACACTTGTTAAGACATCTCAGATTAACAATATACTATGACTAAGTGACCTTATGCTTTAAGGATGTAACCTTATACACTTGAATAATAACAAGACTTCAAACTTGACATACCTTAACACCATGGAGAAGAAACACACTAACCAAGACAACTCCCCTCACTCTAATGCTTCATTAAAACCAATGTACCTCTAATAATCCTAGTATAATCATATGTCATCATGGAGGGGCTAGATGAGATACCTAATAAGGTATCAAGACATTTTTGGTTTCTTGATTGATTCACGCTATTTTTATTCTTCAATTAGCACAATGAGAATATTCCTTTTGATCAATCATACCCTTGGGATCCTCTTCTACACTTTTACTAGCCTCTTCCTTCTTCTTATACTTCTAAACTTGTGGTTTGGATCCTTGAGTACCTATTGGAGCTCAAAATTACACTCGGCCCCGAGTCATTGACAATTCGAGTATTTTGAGGCAACATGGGACCTCTCTCATTTGAGGGACTTGTGAACTGAGATAGACCTCCGAAAAATGTCAGTGTCCTCTAATTATTTCTAAGGCTGAAACTACTCCTAATACTGAAATAAAATCCTAACCAAAATGTGCCAAGGGACCAAGGATAGAAGGAGATGCAGAAAAGGGAAATCCTAAGCTAAGTGGGGCATTGATAGCACCAATAAAAGGATCACTCTCCACAAAGGTGAAAGAGAGAGGGAAAATGTGGGAGAAAGGGTGGATGAGTGTTCAATATTCAAGAACCATGTAGACCATGCATTCTTACTCATAAAAAACACGTGAAATAGAGCCTACAAGTAAGGAGAACACATAGCATGCCAAGAAATGAAAATGGAGAGGTAAAGAGAAACAAAACATGAGACTAAGGCAGAGAGATAGCAATGAGAATCTTGTTTTATTGCATAAGGGATGTACTGATTGTATACATTTATGGTAGAAAGTGAAAATACATTGCAGAACCAAGCTCAAGATCTGAAACCCGTTGAAATTTGTCCTTAATTTTTACATGGTGTCGTTACAACAAAGAGGTATTGATCCTTTTTATAATGCATAAGTTTCATATTTATAGATGAAGAAGGAGAGAAGAGGAGGAGAAAGAGAGGGAAACTTGAACTCAAATTTCTAACCACCAACATCAAGTAATAAATGCCATGAAATATCTGGGTGCCTCTAAATATCCATTGTCACATGCCTTTTGTCTTACTAAGCGACCATGCTACATTAGATTATGGTGGTTGTGTCATCGGAGTAGACCTTTTTATGTCATATAATTCTTCCCCCTTTACACCTATCTATCTTCAATAAAATTAATAAATCCAATTTCCATTGCATAGAGGATGTTGAGAGCTTTCCATTGATATAAGGTTTGCAAAAATAGATCATTAGATCGAAAGATATGGTGATTTTAGTCTCCCACAAAAAACT
Organism: Taxus wallichiana var. yunnanensis; assembly: GCA_018340775.1. Lineage (NCBI taxonomy): Eukaryota > Viridiplantae > Streptophyta > Pinopsida > Cupressales > Taxaceae > Taxus > Taxus wallichiana. The sequence continues at coordinate 459,648,729 of CM031239.1, read as the reverse complement.
ATCATTTTCCTTTGATACATGGCTTTCTCCTTTTAGTCTTGTGTGGTTTTTACCTCCATGTATTTATCTTCTTCATTCCAAGGTTCTACCATCCTCTCTACTTTATCCCAAGGCTTTAATGTGGCTTGGATTTGTATCAAAATCTGCATACTTCTTTTCCTTCATCCTATAGTCTTTTTCTATCTACTTTATCCACGGCTTCTACTTCAATGTATCGCAGCTCGCTAAAAATCCACTGACCTTGTTCTTTATCCTGACTTCCTAGAATTTGGTAGCATTTCACCCTTAGCCATGGCTTTGTCTCCTTCATTCGTGGCATGTTTTAAATCTTCCACGGTCCTTGTTCCCCAACCCACGGCTACTTAAGTTGTTCTATTTTTGCAAGGGTGTAAAAATAGACAACAATACCTTACTTCAACTTTCCTACATCTGAAAACCTTGCAATGTGCCCTACCTTGTGGCACCTAAAACATTCCACTTGTCTTCGTTGGCACTCAATTTCCTTATGTCCATAACCATTACATGTAAAGCAATATCTATTAAACTTTCTTACATACCTTTTGGTGCTTGATTGTCCATTTTGCAATACTTTTCAAGATGTCCCTTTTCATGAAAAAGGTAACATTCAATATCATATATGTCACCTATATTTTTATCCTTCTTTCCTTGAAATTATTATTCCTTCTATCCTTCACAATAATTCCTATGAAACTTTTATTTGCAGTCATCCTTCTTCTCAACCTTAGGACTACACATGCTAACTCTATGTACATAAACACCACACTTATAACAATTACCATGAAAAACTCCATACCTATATGCATTTAGTTATCTAATAGATGACATTCCATAAAATGGAAGCTTTGAATTCTCTTCCATGCTTAGATGTCTTCTTTCATTGGATCTTATATACATGAATTAGTTAACAAAGCAAAGGAAATCAAAGCTAACACCTAATAGATTCAATACAATGCTAACTAGGTCACTATACCATCATGCTTAGAGCTTAAGCAAAGCTAATCCATTAACATATTTTCATTAGAACATAAAATGAAGATTCAAGCTAACATGCTTAAAAAAATTAACCTCTATCTCTAATTGAATGCTAATGAAATGAACCTATTTAGATCCTTATAAATCAAAGGGTTTGATTGTATGCTTGAATCCCAAGGTTTCAATAATGGAGTCTTGTCAATCCATGATTACAAGACCATTTGACATATCTCCATATGACTTCAAACTTGCAAGAATGAATGAAAGGAATTAAAATAGCTAGCTTCTCCAATGAAGAATTCTCTAAGATGATAAAATGGCTACTGACTTAGGCTCTATGATCATTTAGGTGTGTAAAGGTGTAAGAAGAAAGGTAGGAGGAGGGATCCTTAGATAGCCCAATGGATAAAAGATCTCTATATAGGCCTCCTCATAATCGGGATCGGGAGTTCAGGTCATACCTCTCTCCATAGAGCTCCATAGTGATAGTACTAGATAGGGGTCGGTTGCTGGAATGAGTCTATTACATACGCCCTCTATTCTATGGAGGGGGCTTCATATAGGGGAGAAGATAAGCTGGTTGAGCGCTCTATATATACATGTGAGATAATAGGGAGGTTGGGTTAGTTGTGGATAAGGGAGGTTTAGAAAGGGTTGAGTCAACCTTAGGAGAGTTTATTTTGTCCTTTAGTGACTCATGGGGTTTGAGGGGATTTATTAATTAACCAAAGTGATTAATTAATAGGTGTGCAAGCTTATAGAAGCTTTTTAGAGGAATAATTAGTATGATTTATGTTATGAGAGGATTTTAATCAAATAAATGATGATTTATTGATTAAATAGAAGAGAGAATTAATTAATTAAGAATAATTAATTAATCTAGATAGAAAGGGGTATTAATTAATTAAAAATAATTAATTAATGTAGATAGAAAGGGGAGCTTAATTAATTAGAAATAATTAATTAATCTAGATAGAAATGGGAGCTTAATTAATTATAAATAATTAATTAATCTAGATAGAAAGGGAGTTGATTAACAGAAGGTCATTAATTGGCATCGTTGTTGGATAGAAGAGTTAATTAACTAACATAATGTAATTAATTAACGATGATAGCAGAGAAAATGTGTGATATTGATGATATGTCATCAATTTGTGGGAAAGGGTATAATTAGCACAATTTAAGTATTTAAATTGCTCGAGCTAAATTATAGGTGTCTACATTTTCCCCTCTTTGAGGTGGCATAAGTGACACCACTTCAAAGATAATAGACAAATAAATTTTGAAGGCGTAGAAGAAAAATTAGTAGAAGTGAGAGATACCCCCTCGAGTGTCGATGGGGTAATGAAAGAAGGCGATTGACAATTGAAAAAGGTGAGAGAAATGGATAGAAGAATGGGAAGGGGTAGGATGTCCCAGGTGAATCAGAAGAATAGTGTTGATATGAGGGTGATGTAGAAGAAATATGGAGAAGCGAGAGGAATAACTAGCTTTCATCCCTTGCATTGGCAACAACCTTAGTGTCATCATATTGCCAAAGATCTATGTCATCGAGTCCTTATTAAAAATATAAGCATACAACAAAAGTAGAATGACATGAAAATCCATACTATGAATAATTTTCCATTGCTAAAAACACCAACTCAATGTAACATATAAAAATCAATGCAATATGAGAAGGAAACAAGCTCATTTAACAAGGAAAATAAGTACAAACACACATATTCCAACCAACAATGGTCAAGACGGTTGTACAAATGTTTTTTTATCAAGTTGAAGATCCCCAAATGTTCATGATTGATGACAAGGGTTAAAAATGATGCCCCTAGAAAGGATACATGTAAGGGGAGATGATAAAGGATGCTCAGGTCCAATGATAAAGTGTTCATACATAATAAAATAGTATCAGGAAACTAGATGTGCCCCAGAGTACCGATGAAGCAAACAGGATAGCTTTGTAAATGGTTATAAATTGGATGATCATGAGTCGTTTGATCTATGAACACATGAAAATTCTAGCAAGATATAGAATGAATACCATGTGCAAGACACAAGTTTCAGCTATTATGAGATGGTTTACCTAGTTGATGCAGCCTAGAATTTAGTGATACAAATCCAATAAAACCCTAGTCACACTGGAACATCACTCGGCTGAACCGAGCACTCACCTAAAGAGCGCAAAGGTACTAGGTCCCTCTTTATGGTTGCTATTACAGGATGTTAACATGATGAAGACTTAACACATATAGTTCCATTACTAACACATCATTCTACAAAGCATACCAGATCTATACCTAAGGGAGAACATAATTAAGTATTAACCATGATGAGATCAAAAACATACTAGATTCAGCCAATATCCTTCATTATATTAAATATCATAAGTATACAGAAGCTTCATTACAATAACAGTAGTATGCGTGTAACAACATAATCTCTCTCTGTATGCACTTATCTATCTCGTATGTGTATTTATCATCATACTCTCTCTGTATTTCTCTCTATCTACTACGTAGTTCACTATATATTTATATATAAAAGGGTGAGTAATTTCCCTTCATCGCTGATCTATTCCCAAAATAGGTTGCATGCTATTATTAGCCACGCATCGTTACAAAACTAGCCACACATGTAAGTGTGCTAACAATAGACTAATGCTAGCTAAGCGATGGTAGTAGATCTATTTTTGACCTATGTCCATGTAAATTACTTTGTATTCAACCCTCCGAAATAACCAATGTGTGGCACACATGTCTCTACCTCATGCATGTGCTCTTTACACCATCTCTAAAAATATACCTTCATGAGTGAAAATGGCTATGTCTCGAAAAGTTGAACTTCTACCCCGTGCACATGTTCTCCTATCCATTCACGCCTTTAAATATGACCTACTTTCCCATGCAGGACTTCTTATGTGCTTTCGTCAAGTTTTATCCGATCAACATTACCCCACACTAATTTCATTGTCACCATGATAATGGTCATCTCCAAAACTGAAGTAAAGAATAGAAGAATGGAAAAAATGAAAGAATGTTTTTAACATGCGGTCTCATCTTCTCGCAACCCGAACAACTAATTTAGGATATCCATGTTTTATTTGACCTCCAAGGTGCGCCACTCGGCCGAGTGCTTCCTCTACGTTTTTATGTAATGTCCATAGCAATGGACACCATTTCATCTTTCATTATCTCTCCTTTCTCATTGTGCAAGACCAACACAATGTTGGACATTCAGATCATCATTCCCTCTAGTAGATCCATCTTCGCATAATGAGTTTCCCAAGCTATTCCAATCGATTCGTGTATGCTTCTTTGGGCTATTGTCAAGGCCTCGCACTTGTTTAACCATTGATAATCTTTCAACATGGCCCAATGTTTCATCCTTCATCATTTTATGGACCTCATTATTCTCTTGTAGGGTTTTTATGTTAATGAACACCTCTAAAGCTGTGCAGATGTTCAAGGCTTGGTCTGCCTTCTTCAGTTCTTCTTGTAGTGCTTATAGCAGTCCTTCATATGATGTAATCTTCTACATCACTAAATCCTTCTCTCATTCTACATCTTGTGTTGGATCCTTTGGCACTGACATGCGCAGAGGTTCATCTTCAAGAACTAGGTCCACCAATGTACCTACATAGTGTATTCACTGAAGGAAATGTATTTGGCACCTTTAGCTCTAAGTGTGGCCTAACTCTTATGATATTATCACCAATTTCCTCTGTGATTATGATAAATACAGAATTATTTTTATGTGCTAAGTCTCTTTCCTGTGTTATGTGTGTTATTTCACCATCCTTAGTCTTAATCTCTTCCTTGAGCACCCTAATTGTGGAAGCCTTGTCCATATTCCAACCCGCCACCTCTGTTGAGACTTTCACTAATGCATTGATCACTGTTCATCTAACATGACAGAGGCTTTACTTTCATGTGTCCAACCCGAGGTGTCTTTTTTAACCTCTTTTATACGCATGACTCCTCACACACATCAAAATCTAGTTCATCTATGTGTGTGTATGGACCATGATAATTGCTACCTTGTGTGCATTGTTACCATATATTCATGCATTATTTTTATCTCGTAAATGGGTGCGATAATTTTACATGTGTCCTCTGCATAACCCATAGCTGGTGGAATGTGCTCCCCACTTGTTTTTCTTGACCTAGGTTGCTTAGGAACTTGAGCCTCCAGATTTGGGACTTGTGTCTCCATGTCCTAAGTTGTCTCATATGTTCCCTTTTCCTCCTCTTCTCCTTCCTTCATTTCTTCATCTTTTTGTTCTTCTACATTCTCTAGAGGTGTAGGAGAATTAGGTGCACTTTCCTCTGATTCTTCCGCCTCCTCATTCAACTTCAGTTTCCTTCTCCTTTTGTGGTTGTCTCCTTTTGTGGAAATATTCTCGGTGATTTTCGCATTGTTTACGAAGCAGCACCATGGGTCCTTATTCTCCTGAACACTCTCTTAATTATGTGCTCTCCTTGTACTACATCCAATTCCTCATCATCCCCCTCTTGTGGTTGAGGTGGTGTAGTGGCATGCTCAACTTCATCCTTATTCATGGGATGTCTTCTACCTCTATGTTCCAAACCACCAATAATCCTAGCACTCATCCTCCTCATCCTCTACTTCAATTGGCTTTATGGGCTTAGGCATTAGGATGTTCTCCATTATATGCTTTCCCTTTGGTGGTGTTAGAAGTGAAAACTCATCTTACACATACTTGTTATTCTCCATCTTGGGCTTCAGTTGAAGGTACACCAGTGTTTCTCCAACATCTCCCATAGCCAAACTTACTGGTTTAATGCTTAATGCATTTGAAATGAGCCTTTTAATATATGCACCCCCATCCTGGATACACATATTTCTTCCTTAGCATGTATTCACAACCTATCTTGTCCGCATTGAACATTAGGTGCCGCGTGTCTCGAGAACACGTGTCGACACCTAGAAGTACCTTGTTGTGAAGGCATATGGTAACTTACACCAAGGGCTCCATGCTCCATCCTTCATGGTGAACCACACTATGCAAAAGTGCTAGTATACAATGAACTGAACTACCTTTCTAGCCACCAAAGGCAAGTCCTTAGGGATGTAACATTCTTCTTCAAAGGTCATGCAAAGCCTATCGTACCACTTCTTAGCCCTTTTCTTGACCTATTCTATCATGGATCCTTCACATAAGTAATTTTTAAAGCATTTTGCAGGTGACTTGTGCTCCATGGGATACTTCTATATCTTTTATTTTGATCCATCAGTACTCCTATCTCCATAAACACCAAAGTGACAATGAGAACACCTCCAAAGCTGATCTTTCCTCCTATGTGTGCTTCCTCAATGATAGTTTCTGTAATGTAACATGAAATGTTGTATACCACCCTCTCGACATCTTTTTAGCAATGTGCAGCCATATGGTGTTCACTTGTGACCTCCATTCCTGGTCATTTAGCTTTGTAACAAGATGTGTGGCTACATTGAGCCCTTTGTGTACCCCAGCTCCTTTCTAATCTCCAAAATTGTGGCCTTATCTGTTAAATCATCTTTCAAATCTTCTCCTATACCATTTAATCTCATTACCTCGGAGATGAGCATGGCTAAAATTCTGGCTCTAAGTCTTGCAAAGTACAAAACATCTTCGTGCACTCTGCTCATGAGCCACGGGTACAAATTCTCATATTTCCCAAAGTAAGGGAGCTTGTATAGCTGGTAAAATCAATATTCTTCAATATTTTCTTATCGGTATCATCATACACTAGCATGTCTTCCAGTTGTGCATTTATTTTTCTTTGTGTTCAAAGAAGGCATCAAGCTCCTTATTCTCTTCAAGATCTGGTGGTTGTACTCACTCACCTTTTTTTTTTCCTTATGTGAGGGGTTACCCCTCTGGATATTGCATTTCAGAAAAATTTATTTCAAGAGCCATCTCCTCTTCTTCTTTGACCACCTTCTTCTTTCCCTTCACTCCTACTGCAACTGCTTTCTTGGGTGCCATTTCTACCTTGCAATCCTTTGTAGATCCTTGCCTCTTAAATTCTACTATATGTGAATCAAACCCTAGCTCAATTCAGCGTGCCCTAGGTGAAACCACATGGCCTCGCTCCTCTCTATCACCTTTCTTCACTCAAACCCTTAACCATCAGGTATGCAAGCTATTTCTATGCACAGATCTCTTCATCACGAATGGCTATACACCTCTCGCACCTCAATATGATCACTCGGCTCTTCGCACTTAGCTCTTTTGAAATGCTCTTAATCACAATGGTAAAAATGAACTCGCATCCAATCCTTATATAGATTTTTAAATTTTGATGAATTCATTACTCCACCTACCAAATATCCTCTTATTAATTAACAAATTCCATCCTTTCCATGCGTTACATCTTCGCGCCCTAAAGCTATAACCTTTCAAAGCATGTCTTCCTACCCTATGGTCACATACTTCTCTTCAAGCATGTGCTTCCTTGTGCCTAACTACCTCGTCACTACACCTTCTACTTGTAGTTATTATGGCCTCTGTTTTCCTCACATTATACTATCCCTTCATATATCTCCATATTTTTCACTAACTAGAAGCAATCCTTTGACTTGAAAATCACCCATAGCAGCTTATTCCTTTCACCTTTGGATTCCCATGATTTTGTACCTAAATATCAACAATCACCCCACACTAAAAGTATGTGCAAATCCTCTCTGTGAATAAACATGCTTCATATAGTAATTATCTTCATACGCGTAATCATGCTTATTACACAACACACCAACTAAATTGACAAGCATAGCAACAAAAAGGAAACACATTAAGGAAATACATAATTGAAAACCTAATCTAAATTAAATACTTCCTTATTACAAACACCAAGAATACTTATTTATAGTAGGGCTTCAGCCTACTCCCATTGAAGTAATCGGGTATCCGTGTTCCATCAAGGGCTTCTAACTGCCAAGTTCCTATTTCAAGGATGTAAGTGATAACATACAGCCCCAACCAATGTACCTTAAGTTTTCCTAGATGGTGTAAGAACTTAGAGTCATAGAGAAGCACCATTTTTCCAATCTCTAGCTTCTTATCCCTTATGTTTATGTCATGTCATGCTTTCTACCAAGCATTTTCTTACTTATGACTACAACATGCTATGGCTCGTCATTCATCTAGATGAATTATCTTTTCAATCCATTCTTCTAAATATTTCTCATTAGCTAGACCTCCAACGCGTGTAATACACAAAGAAGGTAACATAAATTCCATAGGAAGAACGGCTTCTGCACCAAACACTAACTGAAATGGTGTTTCTTTGTTCAACCTTTTATATGTTGTTTGATATGCCCAAAGTACAGCAGATACTTTATCATCCTAATCCTTTCTTCTAACATCGTAGATTTTGTCAATGTATGACCCAAAATTTTGTTGACAACTTCAAAAATTTCATTTTCCCGAGGATGATAGGGTGTAGACTTATGGTGTGAAATCATGAACTCATCTAATAAAATTTTGATTGTCTCATTCATAAAATGTGTGCCCTTATCATTGGTCAAACACAAGGGACATCCATACCTTGTAATATTATTTTCCCATAGAAACAGAGTTGTTGTAGCCATTGTATAGTCCTTTATAGGTTTTTCTTCAACCCATCTTGTTAGATATTTTGTGTAAGTTATAATGTAGCGTGATCCAGTTCTACACACAGCTGGTGAAATAGGACCCACAAAATCTATAGCGCTAGTAATAGGTCTCAGAGGAATTGCATCTCGTTGACCTAGTTTTCCAAGACATTGACAATGTTCACATGCCTTACAAAATTCCTTACAATCTTTATAGAGGGTCTCCCACCATAATCCAATGAGTAGAATCTTGCACGTTGTGGCATCACCTGAATAGTGGCCACCTACAATTCCACCATAAGCTTCTTCCATAATACCCGTGTTCTCATGTTCTAATACACAACGACACAATACTTCATCTCGTCCCAATTTGTACAAGTCACCACTGATTAACATATAAGGTGTAGCGCGTATAGCAAGTTGTTTCTTCTCCAAGGATTTCATTCCTTCTGGTGCCATCCCTATGGGTAGAAAGACATAAATTTCCTCTAGTTCTGATGGCACACATTGTAACCTATATAAATGTACATCTAGCATGGTATCCTCAATTGGCTATGATTCTTCTCCTGATTGTATTCTTGATAAATGGTCTAGTCCAGAATTACTTTTTCCTAGTTTTACCATAATTGTGAAATCAAATTCTTGAAATAAGAGCACCCATCGACATATGCACCCTTGTAAACTAGGTTTATTTACCAAATACTTCAATTCCATGTGATTTGTATAAAATATGAATGGTGTAGCTAGTAGGTACTAGCAGAATTTATGCAATGCATAGATCATTGACAAAGCTTCGCACTTTGTAGTTATGTAATTTTGTTTTGTAAGTTTGAATGCACGTTATTGTTGTAGTAAGTTTCCTTCAATGTCATGAATGCACGTTGTTGTTGTTCTCCCAATAGAACATACCTTTCCCTCTCAATAACTCTTATAATGGTGTGGAAACTTTGGCATATCCTTTATTAAACTTTATGTAATATCTTGTATGACCCAAAAATATGTGCACCTCACTTTGACTAGTAGGCTCCCTTAGGCCTATAATGACTGTAACCTTTTCTTGATCAACCAACAAACCCTCCTTGCAGATTATGTGTCATAAAATTATCCCAAATGGTGTAGAAAATATGTACTTCTTTATGTTCAAAGAGATACTCAACTACCTACACCGTTCAAACATTAAGCACTGATTTTCACAAGTAATCCTTAAATAATCCATACACCATCCACTTGTCTAAATATACCTGTAAAATTTGTGAATGAATTCCTTGAATGCTTGGATGACTATGCACAAAAATATAGCAGCACATTTTTTAGACCAAAGGGCATTACAAGATAGGTGAAGATACCTCATTCAAGTAGTAAATGTATTCTTTTCTTGATCCTTCTAGGCAATCCTAACATGATGGTACCTAGAGAACCCATCTCAAACGAATATATTTCACTCCCTACAACTCCTTCTAGTATTTCCTCAGTGAATGGCATAGGGAATGGATTAGTTACACATGTAGCATTCATCTCCTTGTAGTCCATGTATATTCTAATCCATCCATCCTTCTTGATATTAATCACTATTGGACTAACCCATTATGACTTGTCAAGGGGCTTGATAATTCCAAATTTCAACATGTTATCAATCTCTTCTTTGACCTTTTCACGCAAATTGGGGTTCATTCTATAAGGTCTCTTTATAACTGGGTGCACACCCTCTTTAATATTTATCTTCATCTCCCCTAACGATTCATGCATGCCTTTAAGTTCATGGTACCCCTATGAAATAGGTCCCAAAGTAATCCCTTAGTAACTCTATGATTTTTTCCACTTCAGAGTCTGACCAATAGTCTCCAATTATGGCTTCCTTAGGCTCAGTATCTATTCCAATATTCACCTACTTTGTCTTCATGGGTTCATGATAGGTGCATGTGGTCTTATCTCGCACTATCCAATACCTCATGCCTTCTTGTTGAATGGTTTACATCCAGATTATCTACTTCTTCATCATCCACTAGGTAGACCATTTTTCCTTTCTCCTTCTCAAGGAAAGTGCATTGAATTAATGTTTCATTGGCCTCTAGTTCCTTATCAAGACATGCTCCTGAGTCTTCTTTATCTAATAGCTCCAAAAGGAGTTATTTAGCCTTGCACTATCTCCCAAGTTTAGCGTCAGATAACTGTTAATGCTTCTTCCATTAGAGGCTTCGTAAAGATGAAGTCAAACATCTAGCCATTTCTGTAATTAAATAATACCAATTCCAATTTCTCTATGGAGTTCTGCATAGACATACCAAGCACACGCATAACCTTGTAAAGTGGAATAAAACTAGTGCACCCATAGAGAAGGTGGTAAAGCTTCCTGCCCTTTTTCTAGAGTCTCTCACACTTCTAAACGTGGTGTTGAATAGGTTGATTACCATGATAAATACATATTTGAGTAGGTGCATTGCTCCTAAATAACCTAGTAGTAAGAGCAATCCCAATTTCATTCCATCTGAAAATATTATCCCTGTGGACCAGCCACCAGTGTGCTATTGTCCCACATAGTGTATATGCTAGCATATTTCTTCTTTCTAGTGGGTCTATCCATTTTTCTTCCATGGTGCATAGGAATACCATGGGATCCCCTTCTCTGTGTAACAAGGTACCGAGTTGTTTCCTATCCTCCTGACATAACGTGGTTTTGTGCCTCAAGGGAATATGCTCTTTACTTTGTGCCCTACCAACTCATAAGTGTTGTGAGCCCAATTATCAAAAGCAACACTTGTAGTATCGCTAATAGACTATGCATCCTCCCACTAAATTAGTCCTTCTTTGGTTGGTTCAATCATCTCTGGATCTTAGATGGCGCGTACATAAATCCTATTCAGATCTTCTTCACTTAAGGGCTCAACATAGGGCACGGACTTTCCATCTGTTAAAGGGATAATAACCCTTTCCTCTTTATTTTCAAAACTGATATAGCCCTTGTTGAACCGAAGATCGAATTATTTGCATAGCACCAAGGATGCCCCAATAGAGCTGGGAAGCTATTTGACTTTGCCAACGCTAAAACTTCAAAGTCTCCAGTGAACTTGGCTCCTTGTATGGTAATGGATGCATCTTTCAAAACTCCTATGGGGGTGGCCTTAGTCTAATTAGCCATGAATAATACAGTAAAGGATGGCTATAATGTGGGTCTTCCCATTTGTACCCATGCATCCAAGGTAAGAACATTGACTTCCATGCATGTATCAATCAATATGTTACTCAATAACCACCCATCCGCAAAAGCATTCGAGTGATCTCCTTGTCATAATCTAGGATATGAGGAGGGAGATTTGCTTGCAGGATCTATCATCCATTCTCACTAGTTGCACGTAATGTGTTTCCTTTTAACCAACTCCATAACAGGGGAATGATATTTTCTTGGCGCAACCTTTTATACACTTCCCTCAAGTCATCTATATCATTTTGGACCATCTCTAATTATTTCTTCTACTCCTTTAAGTACTGGATCTCACCCTGAAGATTCCTTATAACTTCCATGGTTTCTTGATAAACCTCCTTCTGATAGGTAGGATCTGGGTACCATGCATGATGAACCTCATTTTTAGTGATGGTAAGCTTCGATCCAATGCTTCCTGCGGTACGTGCCACCTCAAGACGGGTCGTGATCTTCACTTGTAGTGCCTCAGATTCTACTTCCATCTTGGGCATCCATTGATTTTCCATGGCGTGTTATATCCTAACCATCCCTACACCTTTTTTTTATTGTTAATGTTGCTTACTCATATGCTCATATAAGTCTGGGCACTCTTCATAGCTATGGTTCTTTCCACAAAAAGAACATGTAATATTATGAGGACATCCGCACCTATAATGGTCAGGAGATCAGCATGTATAACATGTTTCATGAGGAAACTCACTTTTTCCACCACCACGTCCTCATCCTCTAAATCCACTGTGGTATCCTTAACCTCTGCCATGACTACCTTCAAAAAGCCCCTCATTTTGATCATAGTGTGCCTAATTATGCTCCCGGTCCTGATGCTCATTCTTGCCCTTAGATTTATCTGAAACTCCTGTCTGCCATACACCAATATCTATAGCATCATGGATCTATCCAATCAGTTGGTAGTCTTCTGTGTCATGAGTCATGGACCTGTAGATTTTATAGTAGCTTGAAATGTTCTTCCTTATCACATGTTGTAATAATGGGTAGAACTAGCATTACGGTTTAAGTAGTATATTTCATAATCCATCAACAATGAGTATACTATTCTACAAGGGAAACTATCCTTTGTGTGACCTTCTACTTCATAATCTATGCACCAAATCCTTGTGTGCATCTCATGTGCTGAATTTTTTGATAGTTTCTCCAACTTTTTTGCCATTGTTGTTATTTTTGCTTCTAAAACAGCTCACCCTAGTATCTATGCTTCCAACTGCCTCAACGTGTAAGGTTGCTTCAAGTGCTTTATGTGGATTAGTGTATGTCTTATGTGATAATGCCCTCCTAAAAGGGGTAATCAAGCCCCCAACGAACCATTGTACATGTTGGCTTGCGTGTATGTCATAAGAAAGCTTTGATAACAATGTTTTAAACCATGCATCATACTCTCTAACACTTTCAGTAGTGCCTTGCTTAATATCTTTGAGCGCACTTATACTCTTCTACTCAAACTTAAGGATATGAAACTCTTTAAGGAATGCATCTTTTAAAGTTGTATAATCTACGCAAGTCTGATCATGGTCAAACTTTATGTACCAGTTGTGTGCGCACCCTTGTAACATAGTAGCAAATTGGCTTTCCCTACGCTCAGAAGTTGTGATTCCTTTTTTACACCACAATATTTCACACATGTGCACATGTTCAACAACATATTCTATGCCCCTATACTCTGGAAGATGAAGAGACATTTCCATGTAAATATTTTGGGGTTGGTGCAGACCTTGCCCACCTTATCCAAACCCCCGTGTTTCCCCTTCCTCCGATTACACCAGATCCTCCCGAACCAAAACTATCTATGCCTCATGATCTCGAACCTGTACCTAGGGTTGGACCAGAAGATGTAATTCCCTATGTCCCAACAATAGAACTGAACTATACCCCGACAATCTGTGAAGCGTTACTACTCCTAGAAGTTAATCCAAAAATTGACACACTTGTATTTTGTGTTGATGATACACCCAAAAAGGTACTCCCATATAATAATGAATCCATTTTTGTTTCCATCATTATGCCTTTTATAAGACTCACTCCTACTCTCCCACTGCTTGAACTAGCTTGTTGACTGCTTGTTGTACTAGATGCTGAAAAACCAAATGTAAGGGAAAGGTTACTAGGTGGATTCAAATTTGTGCTAGCGGTTCGAGTAGTCTCTACTAGTGTACTTCTACATGAGGCTAAGGGGGATCCTTTTTATGCTTTCCTAGATGGGGGATTTCCTGATGCTCTGGCTCCATGTCTTCTACGTGAGCTTCAAATCCTTCATGAGCCATCTCTCTCCTCAACACCATACTTTTTGCAATGTTACGTTACTTCTCTATCTCCCTCTCATGCACCTCATTATACTTAAGCCACCTTTCCTCTCTCTTCCTTTCTACCGCTAGGTCTTCCATCTTTCACCAAACCTACTCCTGCCCACGCATGTGGTGAGGTTTAGTTAGCCATCGGTTTACTCTCCAGATTCAAGTTTACCATCAGGATCTTGATCGCCAGAGGAATGCCTTGTAGGTAAGCTCCCCTTGGATATCATAAAAACTAGAATTTAGCTACTTCTAGACACGAATAAGTGGAAATTGAGTATTCCAAGATATAACTGTTTAAGACACCAAAAAACCACATATCTACAACTTGAGTCCAAATTAGATCAACATCATAAAGGGCCTAGAATTATTCATGTGTCTAAACAAGTGTGTGATACCTCCAATTTCTCTTAGATGCATAAGCAATCAGCCACTTGTACAATTCTACTAGAAAGATAGCGAAAAAGCTCTCATATAAAATGTCATACATATTTTGTTCCACCCATACGTGTGCATTAAACTCAGATCTAGTGTTGAATCGCCATGTGTATTCTTCTTCCAGATCATGTATCCATTCTTCAACACTTGTTAAGGTCAACCGGTATGTCTTCATCGTGAACCATCCTGAAAACAACTGAAAAAGAGGTCTCGGAAATGAAACCAATGATGCAACCTAGAATTCAGTGATATAAATCCAATAAAACCCTAGTTGCACTAGCACATCACTCAGCCTAAACTGAGTGCTCACCCAAAGCACGTAAAGGTACCAGGTCCCTCTTTAGGTTTGTTGTTGTAGGATGCTAACATGATGAAGACTTAACACATATAGTTCCATTACTAACACATCATTCTACAGAGCATATCGATCTATACCTAAGGGAGAAAATAATTAAGTATTAACCATGATGAGATCAAAAACATACTAGATTCAGATACACATAGAACTAACACTTAGATTCAGCCAATATCCTTCATTATATTAAATATCATAAGTATACAGAAGCTTCATTACAATAATAGTAGTATGCGTGTAACAACATAATCTCTCTATGTATGCACTTATCTATTTGTGTGTGTATTCACCATCATACCTCTCTTTGTTTCTCTCTCTATCTACTACGTAGTTCACTACATATATATAAGGGTGGGGACTTTCCCTTCACCGCTTATCTATTCCCAAAATAGGTCACATGCTATTATTAGCCACGTCGTTGTTACAAAACTAGCCACACATGCAAGTGCACTAACAATAGACTACTGCTAGCTAACTGACAGTAGTAGATCTATTTCTGGCATGTGTCCATGCAAATTTCTTCATATCCGATCCTCCAAAAATAGCCAATGTGTGGTACACACGTCTTTGTCTCGTTTGTGTGCTCTACACATCATCTCTAAAAATAGACCTTCATGAGTGAAAATGACTAAGTCCCAAAAGATAAACTTCGCCCCACGTGCATTTTCTCCCTATATGTTTGTGCCTTTGAATATGACCTGATTTCCCACATGGACTTCTTACGTGCTTGCTATCAAGTGTTCTCTAATCAACACTAGTTTTGCAAATTTTACAATTTTTAGGATTTTTGAAAAAGTTTTGAAATTTTTGGATTTTGAATTGATTTTTTTAAATTATATTTTTTAGAATTTTGATGGTTTGGATAGAGAAGAAGTTAGAAGAATCAACAAGAATCTCCCAAGAGAAAAATAAATGCCCCAAGGAGAAGAAAGAAGCAACATGCGGAAAATAATGCCCCAACACAACGGAAAGATTAATAAAATAATTATTTAATAAAAAATAATTATTCAATGGAGTGTGTAGAAGAAGTGACATCGCCTAGGAGAAATAAAATTTTCCTAGTGAGAAGAAATGAGTACTAGGTGGAAAATAATGCCCCAACACGGTGAAAAATTAAATAAAATAATTATTCACAAAGTGAGTAGAAGAAAAATTAGAGTGTGATGTTATATGGTTTGATTTCACACTTTGTATGTATCATGATGATAGTTGAGATGTTTGTACCACATGTGTTTGATTTTTACATGATAGATCCATAGATGATATCAATTGTATTGTACATGTGATGCTCTAGATTAGTGGACAGGATGACACGATGATATTGGTGCAAGGGGGATAGATTTTGATATTTGTGATCCCTCTTGCCCCCATTTGATGATACAATATGCAATGATTAGCGTATGATGTATTCTTCACTTTTTATTTATATATGATGTATAGATGATGTTAGATGTGATGATATTGATGGAGATATGATGATGTGATAACAAAACTATGTACATGTGACAAGCAGACACAAGAAAATGTTAACAAACCTAACCAAATATACAATGCTAACCAACATGAATTAACACAACTATGTACAATTATTTACAAGCATGCAAAAACACACTTCATATGTACAAGTAAGAATGAATCTAATATAAGAAAGAAAAGATGAATCTTATCAAAGTATGTCTAAGCAATAAACTATACAAATGTACAAACAAGCAAAGAACTATACAAGAAAACAATGTACACAAACAAAGCAAGAAACAAGATAAAGTAAGTAAACTAAAGTTATGTTTTTGTAAGATTGTTTTGTGAAACACTTTTCTACTGTTTTTGTGTTTTGTGTTTTTCTATTATTTTGGATTTTGATCATATTTGAATGTTTTTGCAATTTTCGAACATATTTGAATGTTTTTGTAATTTTTAAACATATTTGAATGTTTTTGTGATTTTTGAACATATTTGAATGTTTTTGTGATTTTCTAAGGTTTTTCGAAGCTATGCATAGGTAACCGAGAAACGTGGATGCCCCTAGTGTTAGACGGAGAATATACAAGGGCAAGCACCATGTGTTTATAAAAGAAGGTGAAGCTGAAGTGCCCCCAACGTTAGATGGGGAATATAAAAAGACCATCCCTTCACCGATTTATAAGAGGAGAAAAAGTTAGATCAAGGCTTGATATGATAGGTTCACAGGGAATCTCGGATGCAGGTATGGAACTAGCCCTAGGCTAAGTAAAAGTACCCTCTAGATGTAAGATGCTTGTGAACAACGAATCCTCCCAAGGCACTAGAAACCATTTTTCACCAAGGGACCTATCCAAAGTGCCACAATTGCATGGTTTTCACATATGGATGACCTATTTTCTCTTTTTCTTTTTCTCTTATTTTAATTTTTTTGTATTTTGATCATTTTTACTTTTTTTTGTTTTGTTTTTTTATTTTTGTGCCATGTTTAAGCATAGAACCGCTTGAGGTGTATGGAATTCATAAGATATTGGAACTCATCACCATTGGGATGGACAAGTTTATATGCTCCTATTTCATATTTTTCCACAATGACATAAGGTCCTAACCCTTGTGGTTCAAACTTTCTTTTTTCTCTCTTTCTGCCCTTGTGTTGACTTGATTTTATTTCATGACCGAATCTCTCGATCTCAAACTAATGAGGTATGACCCTTTTGTTATAGTTTTGGGAGACTCTATTCTGATAAACCTTGAGATGGTTAAGGACGTGGATGTGCTTTTCATCCATGAATTCTAATTCTGTCAGCCTAGCCACTCTATAATCCTCATTCTTTTCGAGATAATCCCTAAGAGATATTCTTAAGGAAGGAAGCTTTATTTCCAATGGGATGATAGATTTTATTCCAAACACTAAGGAATAGGGTATCGCACCAGTATGAGTATTAATGGAGGTCCTATAAGCCCAAAGGGTTGGGTGAATTTGTAAATTCCAGTTGCAACATGTCTTACTCACCTTCTTTTCCATGATCCAAACCAATGTTTTGTAAGTGGCTTCGTATTTCCCATTACCTTGAGGGTAATATGGCATAGACTACTTTAATTTTATTGGAAATCAATGACAAAGTTCCTTCATTGTATTTTTCTTGAAATATTTTCCATTGTCGCAGAATTATGGACACAATAATGTCATACTAGAAAATAAGGTGATTCATGATAAACTTTGAAATCTAAGCACCTGTAACATAAGTCAAAGGAACAGCCTCCACCCACTTAGTGAAATATTCCATAGTTGTGATGATGTGGGTATGGCCATCAGATGAGGTAGGGGTGAGCTTCCCTATTAAATCAAGTCCCCATTTGGAAAATGGCCATGGGGTTGTGATTGGTTCAGAATAGCTACGACGGCACATAGATGACATTTCTATATTTTTGACATAGCACACATTTCCTCACATAGTTGCAGCAATCTATTTCCATAATAGGCCAATAGTAGCCTACCCTTGACAATTTCTTTGCTAAAACCATTTTATTTGTATGGGCACCGCACACCCCTTCATGTACCTCCTTTATTGTTTGGACTGACTCTGCTACATCTAGACAACGTAATAGATTCCCATCATAGCCACAAAAAGAGCATACCTACTAAGAGGGTGTAACGGGAAATCTAGTGGATAATTCTTTGTTTTTCAAAGCGGGAGATGTCAAAAAGAAAGGTATTATGTTTAAGATAGGCATGGATGTGAGCATACCATAGGGAATATTGACCAACAACTTCATAAGCTAAGAAGGATTTTGGCATGTCATACACATGATGGCGTAGATTCTCAACAAAGAATGGCATATCATTTCTCTCTGTTGGAATTCATCGCATATAACATATAGTTTCCATTGCATCTGTGGATCTATTTTGTGTTCTTAGAATTTGTTTGAGTATAACACACACAAAATACTCTTTCAAATTTTCCACTAGTTTCTTATAGGGGAAGAGCTCTTCATCCTTGACTTTGTATTCATCTTTGACTTGTTTAATGATTAGTTCCAAGTCACCAACGACCTTGACATGGTGATATCCCATTTGATTGCTAGCCTCATATTCTACGATATTATTTGTACAAGGAAAACCAAGACAAAAAGTTTGAGGTATGGGGTCACCTAAAGGAGTAATTAACACTACACCTGCTCCCAAGCCATGGAAAGTGAAATATTCATCAAAGTGCCCTTTCTCCTTGATATATTCCTCAATATACATCAATGATGTGTTTGGTAGATCCAGACTCATGGGATCTATTCCTGGTAATGGTGATTCTACTAACTAGTCGGCGAGCACTTGTCCTTTAACCGAATTTTGGTGTACCTACTTAATGTCAAATTCACTTAGTAGAATGATCCAATTTGTCATTCTACTTGTAAGGGTGGGTTTTGATAACAGATACTTGAGTGGGTCAAACTTGGATATAATCTTGGTCTTAGTATTCAATTGGTAATGGTGTAATTTTTGGAAGGTAAAAATGGTCCATCCGTAAAAGCTTTATCAATCTAAGGATAATTGAGCTCATAGAAATAGAAATTAGAGTACGAATTTGATAGTATATGGATTTTTCTTTGTGGATTAGGTCATATTGTGTGAGCAACACACCAATATAAAATTGAGTAGTAAAAATATACAGAAAAAGTGGTTCATCGGGAGTTGGAGGCATGAGGACAGGCAGGTTGGCTAAGTATTTCTTAAGCAAGGTGAAGGCTTATTTTTCTCTAGTCCCTAAATAAAGGTAACATATTTTTTAAGCAAATGGGTGAATGAATGGCATTTTTTTATCAAGCTATGAAATGAAATGGCAGATGGCTTGTATCTTTCCTTGCAAGTTGTGCAGTTGTTTGATGTTTTGGGGGGAAGGCATTTCAATAATGGCGGTAACTTTAGCTGAGTCTAACTCAATCCCCCTCTATGATACAATGAAGCCAAGTAACTTTCCTGACAATACACAAAACACACACTTATTTGGATTTAATCTTACCTTGTATTCCCATAGGCGTTCAAAGATGCACTTTGCAAAATCTCAAAGTTGATTTTCTCTAGTCTTGTATTTTCCTATGATATCATCAACATAGGCATCCATGATGTCATGATCATATCATAGAAGATCACTCTAATTTCACTTTGATGGGTTGCACATGCATTTTTAGGCCAAAGGGCATTACTCGATAATAGAAAGTCCCACCGGCGTGCCAAATGTGTACATGAATTAGTTAACAAAGCAAAGGAAATCAAAGCTAACACCTAATAGCTTCAATACAATGCTAACTAGATCAATATACCATCATGCTTAGAGCTTAAGCAAAGATAATCTATTAACATATTTGCATTAGAACATAAAATGAAGATTCAAACTAACATGCTAAACAAATTAACCTCTATCTCTAATTGAATGCTAATGAAATGAACCTATTTAGATCCTTAACAATCAAAGGGTTTGATTGTATGCTTGAATCCCAAGGTTTCAAGAATGGAGTCTTGTCAATCCATGGCTATGTTATCCCGTAAAATTGACAAGGGCAATTTTACCAATTTTGTTCCGATCCCTCGTTAGGGATCCCTTGTGTTCGAAATGTTGTAAAATCCCTTCCCGGGAAATCTAGTTTTCGAACTTAGTCTTTTTGAGCCTTTTTTGGCTAGGCGCATGAAATTGCTTTGCAACACTAACTTTTGATGCGCCCCCTTAAAAGCCTTTGGCGCATGGTTTTCAATGTCAACACAACTTTTCATGCGCCAAAGAATGTTGAACCTTCCCTGCGTGCGCCAAGGCGCATGCGCTTGTGTTGGTACAACTTTTGTTGCGCCACTCTTTGGTGCGCCAAAGGGCGCACATAATCTTAGTGCAACAAAACGTTTTGGTGCGCCAAAGGGCGCACATAACTTTATGTCGACAATGCTTTTGGTGCGCCAAAGGCGCGCTTTGTCTCCTGTTGTCAAATACTTTCGTGCGCCAAAGGGCGCACGCTTTCTCCTGTCGACAAGCAGTTTTCATGCGCTTTTCAAAAGTGGGTGGCGCATTAATGACCAGCTAACATATATATATATGGTTTGCGCGCCCAAATGTCATTTTCACTATTCACTGAGCACGTGATTTTTCTGAGCCTGTCAGCCCCTGCCTCGTCATTTTCATCGCCTTGTGGACCCGTTCCCGAGCTTTTGCTATTTATCCAGGTATGAGGTGTCTTTCTCTCTCGTGTGTTTTGTGTTTTCAGTTCTTGGTGTGTTCTTGGTCTGGTTTTAGCTTGCTAGTTGGTTTTGAAATATAAATGTGTTGGCCTAGCCTCCTCCGTTTGCTGTCCCCCCCCCCATGCTATCCTTCCTCTTTCCAGATCTGCTGGAGAAGGACGTTTTCTTGAAACAGTGGTTGTGGCCCTCCTGATCTAGATCATTTTATCTACCCCACTGAGCCTTTCAAATAGGAACGAAGGAGTAGAAGGAACCTACATCATGTAAAACCCCCTTTGAGAGTTTAGTTCTCTGTTTTCCTCCTTGGCGCATCTGTCACCCCTGCAACATCATGAACATTTGCGCCCCTTTGGCGCATCTGACCGCCTTGTAATCTGAAACATCCCTGCGCTGAGGCGCACCCAGCCTGCTTGTTGCATCATTAACCTCTGCGCCCTTTGGCGCGCCTCTTTCACATGCTACAAGTGTCAAATCTCACCCCTTTGGCACGCCATCCTTTTGTGCTGCATCACGTTCCATGCGCCCATGGCGCACCCAGCTTCCATGCAACACAAGCTTTATCTGCGCAAGTATGAAGCTATAAAGGCGCAGGCGCATCCCCGATTGCAATAACATTATGTTGTGTAAACTCTTCGTGCGCCGCGCCATATCCCTTTGGCGCACGAAAAGTCAATGTTACACGATCCATCCATGCGCCGAAGGGCGCACCAAATCCCAATGCAACATGAAAATTCCATGCGCCCTTTATAAAATGCAATCTGCAACATCCATGCGCCATGCGCCTTATCTATTTGGCCTGCAAGTTGTAATTTTCATGCGCCCTGCGCCCTGAGCCTTAAAATCTCTAACTCTTTCTTCTGCTGACATTCCAATGGAAGATCAAATGGCTAATTCAACCTTTTTGGATTGGGTCTCGCTTCTTCTTCATGCAGATCAGCAACTGAGTTCGAAAGAACATATGTCTACATCCAGCAAGAGACCCACCAAACCAAGAGGAAAGGCTAAGCTTACAGAGGAAGAGATGAAGTACAAATATCAAAGGGTCAGGATGCCCGAATCACAGGCTGAATGCAGTATGGATGTCAGAGACTCAGAATTGGGTCACATTGACATGGAAGAATTCTGGGTTAGAACTCAGAAGGTTACAAGAAGTCCATGGATGGACAAATTAATAGGCAGTGCCCTGCACTTCGCCGGAGGAATCCCCGTCAGTGCCATCAACAATGAATTCATGATGGTGATTGCACAATCTTACAACAAGGACACAAGATGTGTCGAAAACAGCAAGGGCGAGGTAGTCATAAACCTCACTGCCCGTCATTTTGAGATAATGCTCGGCATCCCTCACCACCGGCACTTTGTGGCCGTCAGCCAAGAAGAGTGCATCAAGGCCTGGGAAGATAATGAAGACCAATGCATGCAACTAATGAACGAAGTCTACTTGAAAACAAGAAGGTGGTAACCCGGTGGCCCCAAATCATCCACCGCAGTGATTTCTCAGAAGAGCTCAGTGATACTATTACTTTCCTGAGCAGAGTCTTCGGGCTTTCTGACGCCCACTACTTCCATAAATGGATGCTGAGGTACTTGGAGACAATGAATAAAAATTTGCCCGATCAACGCTTTTGCTGGGGGGAAATAATAAGCAGCACCATCTCCGAGCAGCTACAACAATTCACCACAACGGGAGTGTTCCATATGAACTCCTACGTAGTCTACGCTGCAGCATGTTGAGAGGGATTATCAAGGGCTAAACCGAAGTGGAATTTGGCCTCAGGTCAAAATATATGAATATTATCCAGAATTGAGGCTGGAGAATAGCATCCTCAATTCGCCAAAATTAATGATGCTTTCTTCTATCACATCATTTGCCTGTTGAGGCCAAATCTAACTCATGGTCGCACGACCAAAAACATTGTGTCAACCGTGGAGAAGTGGGGGGCCCTGTTCACCCAGTTTCCCACATTTACCTATCTGAGGGCGGTCAACTTCTTGGGCGAGCCAACCAGGCTACCGAGGTATGCTGGACCTAAGCTGATTCTACTAGAGCTATCAAGGCAGCTGGTCACATACCATGAGAAATGCCTCAAAAGAAAGAAGGGCGGAACTCCTTTCCCCTCACAAGCTGGGCCGATACACATGCTCCACCCATCACAAGGCGAAGGAAATGTTCGCAGAGTGGAGTTGCTCAATTTGAAACATGACTTCCCTGCCCAGCCTACCTTTGACCCAAGGGCTGCTGCCGCCAAGAGCTAAGCTTGATCCGATCCATGTCCCTCAAATTGAGGATATTTACATTGACATCATCCACGAGGTGGAACTCGTAAGAAAGGATCATTCTCGCTAGCATTAGCGGAAATTATCCAATACGGAGTGGCCATTGTCCCCAAAGGCTTCCAAACTATGGAAGATGAAGTAGACAAGGTGTATAATGACATGGAAGGGGATGATTGGCCCTTCCCGGCCATTGACAGAAGCAAGGCTCCTCAAACAATTGAGGAGAGGGTCAAGGAGACTATGCGCAGAACAGAGCACTGGTGCCGCATGAACGGGCTGATCTACCTCGGGGTAGATTTCACAACCTCCCCATTGGGCAATGCACCTCCAAGGTCCAAGAAGCAGCTAAAAGGCAAAGGTGTAGAAGGTGAATCCAGCACCATTCAAGAAGAAGCCCCCGAGAGTCCTCTTTCCACAGCGCCTGAACAGGTAATAACTCTGGATTCGCCAGAGAAAGAAGCAGCAGGGATAGTCCCATACGCCCATCCACTCAGGATGTCGGCATTGCTACAACCACAGAAGTCCCTTCTATCCCTTCTTCTTCTCTTCCTTCCCCTCCTCAAGTGACTCACGCGACCACCCCTTTGGTCGCGTCCTCTGTCCCTTCTTCTACTCTTTCCCCCACCTCTTCGTCTATCTTCTCCTCCCTCGCTGATTTATCTTCTTCCATTTCTTCCCTCATTTCCGGGCTCCCTTCCCTTCCTATGTCTTCTGCAGCTGCAGTTTCCCTTCCTCCCGTGGACACTTCTTCGGCTATTCTCTCAATGCCGCCTCCGCGTGTCTCCACGTTTTTCCCCTCTTCTACTGCAGCCTGCCCTCCCTCCTCGCTTCTCGGTCCTTCTTCCATGGGACCAGCCTGATCTCTCAAACACTGAGCCAAAGAAAAGAGGAAAGTTCCATCGCTCCGATGGACTTTTCAAGTGATTCCACCAAAGGGGCAAAGAAGCAAAAGCTCGTAACACGCTTCTCTCAAAGTGTCAGCAGTGAGAGAGTTATGGAAATAGATACCCCGATCCCCTCAAGGAGAAAAAGATCTATCTCCGACAGATTTTACCGTGACTCAAGTCACAATGGGGACGTCTTCTGAAAGTCTCCTGGGGGAAGCTCTTTCCGCAGCCGATGCCCTCTCGCAAAAGCTTCAAGAAATAAAAGAAGAGAAAAGGCTATCAAGGAGCAGTAACAAATATCTCGCTTCAAGCCTTACGTAAGATGGGTAGTGCACCTCCCACGACCGCCGCCGAGACTTCGAGCTTCTCACCAGAGAAAATCAATGAATATTCAAAGATCGGCGAAAGGTGGTATGGCCGCTTTCTCGCTTGAGGAGCCAGATCCTCAAGGACAGTGAAAGAGTGATCGCCGAGTATGTCAATTCATATCTAAACATCAGAAAGGCGAACAAGGAACTCCAAGCATTAGCGGGTCCCATATCAGAAGAGCTAGAACATGCTAGACTCCAACATGAGACCTTTCAACAAATGTTCGACTGTTCAGTCGAAGATCTGGTCAAGTTCGGAGTTTTCGCCATCCAAGGGCCCTCAACAAAACCATGTCCACTCGGACTATCGGATAGATCAGCCGGAATTTGTTCTCGGAAAAGATAGACAAGGTGAAGGAAGAGGCCCCGGATGCGATGCATCAAATGGAGCGAATTGTTCTTAACATGTCTCCAGGGCTGCTCACTCCTTCCTTTACCATGAGATCACTGATGAAACTATCCGGATCTTCAAGGAGATCGCTTTCAAGGAACGGGGCCGAGGTCACATTTGACATCGAATCTATCAACAACTCCGCCTGGACTCGTAGGGACTCATCGGGTTCCTCATCGAGGCGGAGAAAGATTATTCTAAACTCCCGTAAAAGCTCTCATGACGAGCGGGAGACTTGCGAAGCAATCAGCGAACGGCACAAGGATCCATCACAGGATCAATTTGGGCCCATGATTAACAAGTTTTTGGAATACCGCGCTCAGTTCCACATATCATCTCCTGAGCAGCATCAGAAGCAGGCAACCCCCTTTCGGCCGCAGGATGACGATGACGAGTAGCTACTTTTTCTTCTTCTTCTTCTTCTTCTTCTCTCTATTCTCCGACTTTCTTGTTGAAATGTCTAAAGTGTGTTGGCACAAATGATGACATCATCCATGTTGCATCATGGGATGATGTCATCCATCAAGTTGTCAAAAGTCAACATGACTTTTAGATATTTTGTAAATATCTTTGTAAATAGGTGGTTGGCTCCTTTTTGCCTTCTTTCCTTCTCCTCTCTTCTATAAATACTGGAATACTTGTTGTATTCGGGGTGAACATTTTTTAGATGAAAATAGAAGTGAGGAGAGAAAGACTTTGAGCTTTCTTGTAACAGAAGAAAACAGTAATACAAATATTAAGACTTTGTGCTCAATAGCTGTGTTATGCATTAGATCTTCCTTACGTTAGATCTGTATGTGTTTAATCTGTTGGATTCATATCTACTTTTCTGTCATTTGCTCATCAGTATTGCTTTGTTTATTTATGCAAGTAGGTTTGGCTCATATTTACCAACCCAAAAACATAAATCTTCTGACCTTTCTGCTTTGGAATTCATTTCTTTTCTTCCTTCGGATCTGTTCTTTCTCTTTTCCCTCTTTCATTCCTTTCTTTTCGCAGCCTAAAACACTCTACTGGGATGAGATCCCAAACCCCGAAGGCAGAATCTGTGAGACTTGCATAGATTCCTGCTGGTAGAATAGCAATAAACCAGTTTCGCTTTGCTGACTCAAAGAGGGGCTAAGCCCTGCACACTATTGGCTGCCTATCCATAGATCCGCCCAGTGCATGATTTTCTGACCAACAGTTTTTTGGCGACTCACTGGGATCGAATAGATCTCATGATCTATGATGGTAGTAAGATAAAAAAAAATCGAAAAATCAAGATTGTCGCCTGCTTGCAAATCAACTTTTGTTAAAAATCCAAAAATTTGCAAAAGTGCTCAAATTGAAAAATTTTCTTCTGAGAGTCATAGATCTGGTCCAGTTAAAGATCTTTAGTTCGCTGAGTTTTTGAAAAAATCAGTATTTTGCCATAGATCTGAGTTTTGACTGTTTGCAAAAAGTTTGAAACCCTCTCTAAAAAAAGTTAAAATCAGATCAGAAAATCAGCTTACTAATCTTCCCTGCCATCTTATCCTCGTTGTAATTTGTCATTTAACCGCAATCGGTTTTCTGAAGAGGATAGTTTTAAATATTTAGAAAAGTATTTGCTGCTGGTTTTTGTCAGAAAAACCAGAAAATCAGCAAGTACAACCAAAAAGAAAGTTTGAATCTGCGCCATAACATCAGATCCGGGAAGGAACACTCAAGGCGAGTGAACCTTTTACGCGCAAAGCAGAGAGCCCGTGGAGAAGTTGATCCTACTTTCGATCCGCTTCAAAGGCACAATTTCAGCGTAACACCAAGCGCATTTTTTCAAAGACTAAGTTTGCTCAAGCTAGCTGGTCATCCAGAGTGTCTCACCTTCACGAAGAAAAGTCTTTTGCAGGGGCATCCACATCCCTTTCAGTAGTGCTCTTGCTACTCAAATGGAACCACACTTCCACTCTTGTTCTCTTTCCGCTTTTCGATGGCGGTACCATGGGGAAACGCGATGGGTCCTTTGGCTTTACCACATCCAGTTCACGCGCTCCCTCATGGAAATCGAAAGAATTTTCCCAAATTCGATGGGAGCGGAAATCAAAGCATGGATTCCCACATATCTACATTCATCATGTCATGCAGTATTTTGGATGTGACCCACGAAGATGTGTCGGTTCACCTTTTTCTGGAAACCCTACAAGGACCTGCAGCTGAATGGTTTCAGCATTTGCCGGCCGGGTCTATTACCAGCTGGGCCACCTTACGGGATGCTTTCAAAGACAGATATAAGCCTTCAGAGGATGCATTTGCATTATTATCACGGATCACTCACCTGAAGAAGGAGGCGAATGAGACCATGCGTGATTTTGTCACCCGGTTCAATGCACTAATCAACCGTGTCCCTGTTGCCATGCTTCCAACGCCGGAAAATCAAAAGTGTTTCTTCGTAAACGCTATGAGCTCGAAAGTTAGTTTCTTGCTCCTTCAGGAATGAGTTGCCACCTTGGTTCTCGCCCAAGCCGCTGCCATTCGCATAGAGGATAATCTGATAATATCCGGTGAATTAAAAAAGGAATCAGCCAAGCCTAAATCTTTGGGCCCTTCGCCCACCACTTCGTCTGATCCAGCATTCCAAAAGATGGCAAACGATTTGCTCGCATTAAAAAAAACAGCTTGGCCCTGTGCCTCCCAGCTTCCTCATACCGGATATTCCATGAGGAATTTCATTCCTAACAATGTTTCACAAAGACCGCGCTTTACCTACAACTGCTCCGCGGTTGGCGCTTGAAGCTCCTCCGGTCAATGCTCTGGCCGAGATTGAAGAAGAAGAGCAGTATTATGAAGAACCTTCGTCTCAAGGCGAAGATGATCAAGATGTCGGTGAACCGACTGGCGACTCTACTATCGGGTATATGGAATTTGATGAGGAAGAATCTGATGAAGAAGAGGGTACTCAGGGCTATGCAAGCGGACAGTCATATGTTGTTTTTACTCACTCACAAGGAAAAGAAGCGGAAGTTGCTGCCCATGTCCAGCAGGAGAAGGCCGTGTCAAACGCGCCTCCGATCATTGCTAAAAGAGGTAATCCTCTTCCTACTCAACTCCCTGGCAAATCTTTTACAAAGAAATCTTTTCCCCCTATCTCTCCTCCAAATCAGTCCTCTCACATTCCTACTAAGACCACCAATCCTATTCCATCATCGCGAGGTGAGGGACTCATTCCTTTACCAACGCAACCCTTGGCCGCATTTGATATTATAGATCATGCAAAAAAGACCAAGATCCAAATGTCTGAAGCTGAGTATCTTCAGTCAAACCCCGAACAGCTTGTAAGATTGACTAAGTATATCCAAAGTCAAGCTGTTATATCTAATCAGGTTTCCCCAAAAGGAATCCTATCCACTCCCCCTGAATCTCATATAAATGTAGCTTCAACATCTGCTGTGCAAGATAGAACCTTTCTATCTCTCTCTGCTGATCAATGGTCACAAGCTGAGTAATTGCATAATTGATTCCGGGGCTTCTGACAACGTCATGCCGGCAAAAGTCGCCCATGCTTTGGGCCTCACTCTTACCAAGCCTTTCGGTAGGTGTTATTCCTTGGAAACCAAGCAAGTTCCGTTGGTTGGCCAAATCAAAGACGCGCAATTTGCATTTGCGGCCTTCCCGGATAAAAGAGTAAAAATGACAGTCCTCGTTGCTGACATTCCGGCAGCCTATGGAATTTTGCTGGGAAGAAGTTTTTGCAGCGAAGTTGGTGGAGAAATTCATATGGACTGGTCTAAAGCTAGAATTCCAGTCAAAGGCATAATGCAAACTTTGGAGCCGGAATCCCAAAAGAAGTACTTGGTCACTAGCTCTGAAGACCCCAAAGCTCAAATCCTTTTTGAATCATCAGGGATGGGGAATTACTTCTTATCTACCGAGACGGATAAAATGGGTGTCCTCATTCAAGAAGGAGATCTTAATAAAATCTGGACATTGCAATTCGATGGCAGCTGTGCAACTAGTGGATGTGGCGCCTGGGGCCGTGCTGATATCTCCTGAGGAAGAAGTCATTCCTCTCTCTTTCAAATTGTAGTTTTTCAACACTAACAATACTGCTGAGTATGAATCTCTCTTACTCGGTATGCAAGCCGCAAAAGAAAGAGGAATTAAAAATCTAAAAGTGCAAGGTGATGCTGAGCTAGTTGTAAATCAGGTCAAAAGGATTTACCAAGTGAAGAATGAAAGGCTCAGACATTACCGTAATGCAGTATGGGACAGCATTGAAGAGTTTGATGCCTTTTCAATAGAGGCGATTCCAAGAGCCCAAAATGACATGGCTGATTCATTGGCTGTTTCAGCATCTCTCATGCTCCCACACCCAGGTTTGAAAACGAACAAGTACACCATTGAGGTGGTTTTCCGCCCGAGCGTGCCAGATAATTCTCAGCATTGGCAGGTGTTCAACGACGATAATCAACTCATTGCTTTTCTGGAGAAGGCAGAAAATTTTAAAGAATTGCACTTTGAAGGGTCTACTTCCACTTGCCGTGAGTCAGTCACCGACCAAGGCAATGAATCTGAAGGTAACGATGGCATATGTCAGCTCAAGGGAAATAAAATTCCAAAGGGCCTGGTTTCTCTGGAACGCCTGTTCGACAGGCATGACCATTTTGTAAAAAAGAAGAAGCGGGACGACCCTAGCTCGTCCCCAGAAACCGAACCGGTCAATATAGGTTCGATAGAACACCCGCAATTCGTGAACATTGGCAAATGTTGCACGCCTGAAGAGAAGCAAAAATTTGTCAAGTTGCTGAAAAAATATATGGATGTATTGGCATGGTCCTATGCCGATTTAAAGTCCTTCAAGCCAAAGGACGTTCAGCACGATATTCCGTTGAAAGACGATGCCAAAGCCTTCCGCCAGAAGCAGAGGCACTATAATCCAAGATTTCGGGCACCATCCAGGCCGAAATTCAGAAGATGCTGGACGCAAGAATCATCTTCCCTATCCATCACAGCACTTGGGTAGCAAATATTGTGCCAGTACGCAAGAAAAACGGTGAGATACGCATATGCGTAGACTTTCGAAATTTGAATCAAGCTTCGCTAAAGGACAACTACCCTCTTCCGATAATGGATCAAGTTCTGCAAGCAGTAACTGGATCAGAGATGTTGTCCATGCTTGACGGTTTTTCAGGTTACAATCAGATTGAAGTTTCACCTGAAGATCAGTTTAAAACAGCATTCACTACTCCCTGGGGTACATTTGCCTACAGCAGGATGCCTTTCGGCCTAACTAATGCTGGTGCCACTTTTCAGCGGGCCATGGACTTTGCATTCAAAGGTATGATGGGAAAAGTCATTGTGGTTTATCTAGATGACCTGACTGTGTTCTCTAAACAACGAAGTGATCACTGTGATCACTTGGAGCAAGTGTTGGCCAGGTGCCGAGAACATGGGATTTCCCTAAACCCAAAAAAGTCTGTTTTTGGAGTCACGGAAGGGAAGTTGCTAGGCCATGTGGTCAGCAAAGAAGGAACAAAGATAGATACTGAAAGAGTTAAGGCTATTCAAAGCCTTACTCTGCCTACAAGCAAGACTGGTGTTCATTCTTTCTTCGGAAAGGTGAACTTTCTTAGGCGTTTTGTTCCTGACTTTGCTGAAAAGACCCGTCACATATTGAACATGATGAAAGGATCACCAACTTTCAGATGGAGTGAAGAGGGGAAAAGGTCATTTGAAGAAATAAAAGCTTCGTTGCTCATGCACCAGTCCTGGTATGTCCAGATTTCTCCAAGGACTTCATCATGTATAGTTACGCATCTGAGCATACTGTGTCCGCAATCTTAATGCAAAAGAACTCGGAGGATGTTGAATCTCCAATCGCGTTCATGAGTTCTCCTCTCAAGCCTCACGAACTGAAAATGACTCAACTGGAAAAGCATGCCTTTTCCATTGTCAAAGCAGTGAAGAATTTCAGGTATTACATTCTAAACTCGCATACGGTGGTGCTGGTCCTCGACACACGGTGAAATCAATTCTAACTCAGCAGAGTTAGGAAGCTTTATGAGGAAATTGATCGCAAAGGTCCAGGAGTATGACCTGGATATTAAACCAACCAAGCTGGTAAGGGGCAAAGGCCTGTGTCAGCTAATGGCTGAAAACAAAGATTCAGAAAACCCTGGTGAAAGGGGTGACTACACCGATGAAACACAGGACCGGCAGGAAGAGCCTGATTCTCTGCCTCTGGTTCTATTTGTTGCAACTAGTGATGAGTGGTACTCCGACATCGCTTTCTTCCTTACCTACGGCGAATGCCCGATGCACCTAACTGCAAAGGAGAAGCGCACTATAAAGCTCAGAGCGGCTAAATATGTCATCTGGGATGACGGCTTATATAAACGTGGGATAGATGGCATCTTTTTGCGATGTGTCGACAAACCCCAGCAAGTAAAACTACTGGAAAGTTTTCACAATTCAGCTTGTGGAGGGCATTTCTCTTCCTCCGTAACTGCACACAAGATCATTCGAGCCAGGTACTATTGGCCGACGCTCTTTCAAGATACAGCCTCCGGGTGGCGAAGTGTGAACCCTGCCAACAATTCGTCGGCAAGCCCAAGTTGGCTGCCTTTCCCCTAAGGCCGGTCATTATCAATGAACCATTCAGGCAATGGGGAATTGATTTTATTGGTGCACTCAATCCTCAATCGAGTGCTGGACATAGCTATGTCCTTACAGCAATGGATTACTTCACCAAGTGGGTGGAAGCCATACCTGTCAAGCATGCCACTTCTGAGGTGGTTTGTAATTTCATTAAAGAAAATATCATTGTCAGGTTCGGCGTTCCAAACAAAATCATTGCTGATAATGCTTCTAACTTCTCCTCACGAGAGGTTATTAGTTTTTGCTATGAATATGGGATAACCTTGGCTCACGCATCCGATTATTATCCTCAGGGAAATGGTCAAGCGGAATCCAGCAATAAGAACTTGGTGACCATCATACGAAAACTGGTGGAATCAAATCAGTGGATGTGGCACAAGTCCTTATACGACGCTTTGTGGGCCGATCGTATTACTCCCAAGAGATCTCTCGGCATGTCACCTTTTCAAGTGTTATATGGCATTGATGCCGAGCTTCCCATTTCTGTGGAACTTCCTGCTCTGCGCTTGGCACGAGCCATGAAGATGAAACTTTCCAAAGTTCTCTTGAAAAGAGAATCATGTATTTGGCAGAACTTGAAGAAAAGAGGGTAAGAGTGGTCGATAGAATCACTGAACATCAGAATCAAGTTAAGAGGCTTTTTGATAAGAAGGCCAAGCAAAGGGATTTTCAAGTGGGAGATCTCGTCCTTTTATGGGACAAGCGAAGAGAACCAAAGGGCATGCATGGAAAGTTTGATTCCCTATGGAGAGGGCCCTTCAAGATCAAGAAACTCAACGGAGAGAATAGTTTCTATCTCTCATATCTGGATGGAACCGAACTCCCGCTTCCTTATAGCGGGCAAAGCATCTCGAAGATCTTCGTGAAGTAGAGCTTGCTCTTCTTCTTTGTACAGCTTTACTTTTTTTTGTGTGTTTGTTTCGTGTGTTTGCTTTTGGTTTGTTGTGTGTTTCTTTTGTTCTCCCTCCGGTCCCCCTTGTTTTTGACTCTGTTACCCAATGGATAGGCACAAGTGATCTGGGATTCTCTACCCCTGATTTTACTCAGGGATAGTCCCCAGAAAGAGCCAGCTGTTATCCCGTAAAATTGACAAGGGCAATTTTACCGATGACCATACCGAAAATTTTGTTCCGATCCCTCGTTAGGGATCCCTTGTGTTCGAAATGTTGTAAAATCCCTTCCCGGGAAATCTAGTTTTCGAACTTAGTCTTTTTGAGCCTTTTTTGGCTGGGCGCATGAAATTGCTTTGCAACACTAACTTTTGATGCGCCCCCTTAAAAGCCTTTGGCGCATGGTTTTCAATGTCAACACAACTTTTCATGCGCCAAAGAATGTTGAACCTTCCCTGCGTGCGCCAAGGCGCATGCGCTTGTGTTGGTACAACTTTTGTTGCGCCACTCTTTGGTGCGCCAAAGGGCGCACATAATCTTAGTGCAACAAAACGTTTTGGTGCGCCAAAGGGCGCACATAACTTTATGTCGACAATGCTTTTGGTGCGCCAAAGGTGCGCTTTGTCTCCTGTTGTCAAATACTTTCGTGCGCCAAAGGGCGCACGCTTTCTCCTGTCGACAGCAGTTTTCATGCACTTTTCAAAAGTGGGTGGCGCATTAATGACCAGCTAACCTATATATATATGTTTTGCGCGCCAAATGTCATTTTCACTATTCACTGAGCACGTGATTTTTCTGAGCCTGTCAGCCTCTGCCTCATCATTTTCATCGCCTTGTGGACCCGTTCCCAAGCTTTTGCTATTTATCCGTATGAGGTGTCTTTTCTCTCGTGCATTTTGTGTTTTCAGTTCTTGGTGTGTTCTTGGTCTGGTTTTAGCTTGCTAGTTGGTTTTGAAATATAAATGTGTTGGCCTAGCCTCCTCCATTTGTTGTCTGCCCCCCCCATGCTATCCTTCCTCTTTCCAGATCTGCTGGAGAAGGACATTTTCTTGAAACAGTGGTTGTGGCCCTCCTGATCTAGATCATTTTATCTACCCCACTGAGCCTTTCAAATAGGAACGAAGGAGTAGAAGGAACCTACATCATGTAAAACCCCTTTGAGAGTTTAGTTCTCTGTTTTCCTCCTTGGCGCATCTGTCACCCCTGCAACATCATGAACATTTGCACCCCTTTGGCGCATCTGACCACCTTGTAATCTGCAACATCCCTGCGCCAGAGGCGCACCCAGCCTGCTTGTTGCATCATTAACCTCTGCGCCCTTTGGCGCGCCTCTTTCACATGCTACAAGTGTCAAATCTCGCGCCCCTTTGGCGCGCCATCCTTTTGTGCTGCATCACGTTTCCATGCGCCCATGGCGCACCCAGCTTCCATGCAACACAAGCTTTATCTGCGCAAGTATGAAGCTATAAAGGCGCAGGCGCATCCCCGATTGCAATAACATTATGTTGTGTAAACTCTTCGTGCGCCGCGCCATATCCCTTTGGCGCACGAAAAGTCAATGTTACATGATCCATCCATGCACCGAAGGGCGCACCAAATCCCAATGCAACATGAAAATTCCATGCGCCCTTTATAAAATGCAATCTGCAACATCCATGCGCCATGCGCCTTATCTATTTGGCCTGCAAGTTGCAATTTTCATGCGCCCTGCGCCCTGAGCCTTAAAATCTCTAACTCTTTCTTCTGCTGACATTCCAATGGAAGATCAAATGGCTAATTCAACCTTTTTGGATTGGGTCTCGCTTCTTCTTCATGCAGATCAGCAACTGAGTTCGAAAGAACATATGTCTACATCCAGCAAGAGACCCACCAAACCAAGAGGAAAGGCTAAGCTTACAGAGGAAGAGATGAAGTACAAATATCAAAGGGTCAGGATGCCCGAATCACAGGCTGAATGTAGTATGGATGTCAGAGACTCAGAATTGGGTCACATTGACATGGAAGAATTCTGGGTTAGAACTCAGAAGGTTACAAGAAGTCCATGGATGGACAAATTAATAGGCAGTGCCCTGCACTTCACCGGAGGAATCCCCGTCAGTGCCGTCAACAATGAATTCATGATGGTGATTGCACAATCTTACAACAAGGACACAAGATGTGTCGAAAACAGCAAGGGCGAGGTAGTCATAAACCTCACTGCCCATCATTTTGAGATAATGCTCGGCATCCCTCACCACCGGCACTTTGTGGCTGGTCACCAAGAAGAGTGCATCAAGGCCTGGGAAGATAATGAAGACCAATGCATGCAACTAATGAACGAAGTCTACTTGAAGAACAAGAAGGTGGTAACCCGGTGGCCCCAAATCATCCACCGCAGTGATTTCTCAGAAGAGCTCAGTGATACTATTACTTTCCTGAGCAGAGTCTTCGGGCTTTCTGACGCCCACTACTTCCATAAATGGATGCTGAGGTACTTGGAGACAATGAATAAAAATTTGCCCGATCAGCGCTTTTGCTGGGGGGAAATAATAAGCAGCACCATCTCCGAGCAGCTACAACAATTCGCCACAACGGGAGTGTTCCATATGAACTCCTACGTAGTCTACGCTGCAGCATCGGAGAGGGATTATCCAGGGCTAAACCGAAGTGGAATTTGGCCTCAGGTCAAAATATATGAATATTATCCAGAACTGAGGCTGGAGAATAGCATCCCTCAATTCGCCAAAATTAATGATGCTTTCTTCTATCACATCATTTGCCTGTTGAGGCCAAATCTAACTCATGGTCGCACGACCAAAAACATTGTGTCAACCGTGGAGAAGTGGGGGGCCCTGTTCACCCAGTTTCCCACATTTACCTATCTGAGGGCGGTCAACTTCTTGGGTGAGCCAACCAGGCTACCGAGGTATGCTGGACCTAAGCTGATTCTACTAGAGCTATCAAGGCAGCTGGTCACATACCATGAGAAATGCCTCAAAAGAAAGAAGGGCGGAACTCCTTTC
The DNA here is from genome assembly GCA_018340775.1 of Taxus wallichiana var. yunnanensis. NCBI lineage: Eukaryota > Viridiplantae > Streptophyta > Pinopsida > Cupressales > Taxaceae > Taxus > Taxus wallichiana. The sequence goes on along the minus strand of CM031239.1, from coordinate 459,613,240 downwards.
CCCCTCACAGTGGGCCGATACACATGCTCCACCCATCACAAGGCGAAGGAAATGTTCGCAGAGCTGGAGTTGCTCAATTTGAAACATGACTTCCCAGCCAGGCCTACCTTTGACCCAAGGGGCTGCCTGCCAAGAGCTAAGCTTGATCCGATCCATGTCCCTCAAATTGAGGATATTTACATTGACGTCATCCACGAGGTGGAACTCAGAAGAAAGGATCATTCTCGCTTAGCATTGGTGGAAATTATCCAATACGGAGTGGCCATTGTCCCCAAAGGCTTCCAAACTATGGAAGATGAAGTAGACAAGGTGTATAATGACACGGAAGGGGATGATTGGCCCTTCCCGGCCATTGACAGAAGCAAGGCTCCTCAAACAATTGAGGAGAGGGTCAAGGAGACTATGCGCAGAACAGAGCACTGGTGCCGCATGAATGGGCTGATCTACCTCGGGGTAGATTTCACAACCTCCCCATTGGGCAATGCACCTCCAAGGTCCAAGAAGCAGCTAAAAGGCAAAGGTGTAGAAGGTGAATCCAGCACCATTCAAGAAGAAGCCCCGAGAGTCCTCTTTCCACAGCGCCAGAACAAGTAATAACTCTGGATTCGCCAGAGAAAGAGGTAGCAGGGGATAGTCCAATTGGCCCATCCACTCAGGATGTCGGCATTGCTACCATAACAGAGGTCCCTTCTATCCCTTCTTCTTCTCTTCCTTCCCCTCCTCGAGTGACTCAAGTGACCATCCTTTAGTCGTGTCCTCCGTCCCTTCTTCTACTACTTTTCCCCACCTCTTCGTCTATCTTCTCCTCCCTCGCTGATTTATCTTCTTCCATTTCTTCCCTCATTTCCGGGCTCCCTTCCCTTCCTATGTCTTCGCAGCTGCAGTTTCCCTTCCTCCCGTGGACACTTCTTCGGCTATTCTCTCAATGCCGCCTCCGCGTGTCTCCACGTTTTTCCCCTCTTCTACTGCAGCAGCTGCCCTCCTCCGTTTCTGGTCCTTCTTCCATAGGACCAGCCTAGATCTCTCAGCAGCTGAGCCAGCAAAAGAGGAAAGTTCCCATCGCTCCGATGGACTTTTCAGTAATTCCAGCCAAAGGGGCAAAGAAGCAAAAGCCTGTAACACGCTTCTCTCAAAGTGCTGCAGGTGAGAGAGTTATGGAAATAGCATACCCTGATCCCCTCAAGGAGAAAAAAGATCTATCTCCGACAGATTTTACTGTGACTCAAGTCACAATGGGGACGTCTTCTGAAAGTCTCCAGGGGGAAGCTCTTTCCGCAGTCGATGCCCTCTGCAAAAAGCTTCAAGAAATAAAAGAAGAGAAAAGGCTACTGAAGGAGCAGAACAAATATCTGCTTCAAGCCTTACAGAAGATGGGTAGTGCACCTCCCACGACTGCCGCCGAGACTTCTGAGCTTCTCAGCCAGGAGAAAATCAATGAATATTCAAAGATCGGTGAGCAGGGTATGGCCGTTTCTACTTGGAGGAGCCAGATCCTCAAGGAAAGTGAAAGAGTGATCGCCGAATATGTCAATTCATATCTAAACATCAGAAAGGTGAACAAGGAACTCCAAGCATTAGCGGGTCCCATATCAGAAGAGCTAGAACATGCTAGACTCCAACATGAGACCTTTCAACAAATGTTCGACTGTTCAGTCGAAGATCTGGTCAAGTTCGGAGTTTTCGGCCATCCAAGGGCCCTCAACAAAACCATGTCCACTCTGGACTATCGGATAGATCAGCTGGAATTTGTTCTGGAAAAGATAGACAAGGTGAAGGAAGAGGCCCTGGATGCGATGCATCAAATGGAGCGAATTGTTCTTAACATGTCTCCAGGGCTGCTCACTCCTTCCTTTACCATGAGATCAGCTGATGAAACTATCCGGATCTTCAAGGAGATCGCTTCTCAAGGAACGGGGCCAGAGGTCACATTTGACACTGAATCTATCAACAACCTGCTGGCCTGTAGGGACTTCATCGGGTTCCTCATCGAGGCGGAGAAAGATTATTCTAAACTCCCAGAAAAGCTCATAGACGAGCGGGAGACTTGCGAAGCAATCAGCGAACGGCACAAGGATCCATCACAGGATCAATTTGGGCCCATGATTAACAAGTTTTTGGAATACCGCGCTCAGTTCCACATATCATCTCCTGAGCAGCATCAGAAGCAGGCAACCCCCTTTCGGCCGCAGGATGACGATGACGAGTAGCTGCTTTCTTTCTTCTTCTTCTTCTTCTTCTCTCTATTTCTCGACTTTCTTGTTGAAATGTCTAAAGTGTGTTGGCACAAATGATGACATCATCCATGTTGCATCATGGGATGATGTCATCCATCAAGTTGTCAAAAGTCAACATGACTTTTAGATATTTTGTAAATATCTTTGTAAATAGGTGGTTGGCTCCTTTTTGCCTTCTTTCCTTCTCCTCTCTTCTATAAATACCGGAATACTTGTTGATATTGGGGTGAACATTTTTAGATGAAAATAGAAGTGAGGAGAGAAAGACTTTGAGCTTTTTCAGAATGTAAGAAAACAATAATACAAATATTAAGACTTTGTGCTCAATAGCTGTGTTATGCATTAGATCTTCCTTATGTTAGATCTGTATGTGTTTAATCTGTTGGATTCATATCTACTTTTCTGTCATTTGCTCATCAGTATTGCTTTGTTTATTTATGCAAGTAGGTTTGGCTCTGTTTACTACCAACCCAAAAACATAAATCTTCTGACCTTTCTGCTTTGGAATTCATTTCTTTTCTTCCTTCGGATCTGTTCTTTCTCTTTTCCCTCTTTCATTCCTTTCTTTTCGCAGCCTGAAACACTCTACTGGGATGAGATCCCAAACCCCCGAAGGCAGAATCTGTGAGACTTGCATAGATTCCTGCTGGTAGAATAGCAATAAACCAGTTTCGCTTTGCTGACTCAAAGAGGGGCTAAGCCCTGCACACTGTTGGCTCGTCTATCCATAGATCTTCCATATGACTTCAAACTTGGAAGAATGAATGTAAAAAATGAAAATAGCTAGTTCCTCCAATGAATAATGCTCTAAGATGATAAAATGGCTATAGCTTAGGCTCTATGCTCATTTAGGTGTGTAAAGGTGTAAGAAGAAAGGTAGGAGGAGGGCTCCTTATATAGCCCAATGGATAAAATAATCTCTACATCCCTTTACATGTGGGATAATAGGGAGGTTGGGTTAGTTGTGGATAAGGGAGGTTTAGAAAGGGTTGAGTCAACCTTAGGAGAGTTTATTTTTTCCTTTAGTGACTCATGGGGTTTGAGGGGATTTATTAATTAACCAAAGTGATTAATTAATAGGTGTACAAGCTTATATAAGCTTTTTAGAGGAATAGTTAGTATGATTTATGTTATGAGAGGATTTTAATCAAATAAATGACTATTTATTGATTAAATAGAAGAGAGAATTAATTAATTAAGAATAATTAATTAATCTAGATAGAAAGGGGTATTAATTAATTAGAAATAATTAATTAATGTAGATAGAAAGGGGAGCTTAATTAATTAGAAATAATTAATTAATCTAGATAGAAAGGGGAGCTTAATTAATTTAGATAGAAAGGGGAGCTATATAACAACAGGTGTTAATTGGCATCGTTGTTGGATAGAAGAGTTAATTAACTAACGTAATGTAATTAATTAACGATGATAGTAGAGAAAATGTGTGATATTGACGATATGTCGTCAATTTGCTAGGAAAGGGTATAATTAGCGCAATTTAAGTATTTAAATTTCTCTAGCTAAAGTATAGGTGTTTACATATCGTTGAATTGATTCTTCCTCATTTTTCTCTAATTTGGATAAATCTTCCTTTAAACCTAGACTTTTTCTATCACCATATGCCTTTTGTTTTCCTAACATCTTATACAAATTATCTAAACTTTCATGAAAAGATGATACCTTGCTTGTAATGTTAGATAGCTCTTTCTTCAGATCCTCTTTCTTAGCCTCATGTTTGAGACACTCTTCCCTCTTGATCTTCAACTCAGCTAGGGCCTCCTCAAGTTGAGTATTTAAAACATTGATTATTTCCTCATGAGATGCAATCAAATTATTCAACTTCTCTTCAAAATCAACAAAATTATTCCTTATGCAAAGTAAAGATCAACCATCTTGCCACCAAATATATCCCTCTAGCTTGTTAGGCTACTTTCAAGGGCCTGCTCTAATACCAATTTTTGGAAGTGATAAGGACTGAGAGGGGGTGAATCAATCCTCAATAAAACCTTTCACTCTATACTTCAAAACAATAAACACACATCCTCATGAAATACATATATCAATGTATGATCACAAACAAATATACTTCACCATGAAACATACTCAAAGCAAGGATCATAAGATATACAAAAAACCATTCTTTATTGATATTAAAATCAGATCACAATGAATTGATGTCTTCAAAAATATTCAACAAGATACAATCAAGAGATACCAAGATAATCAACCTTGTCTCATGAATACATAAGAAGATATACTTCTTTGCAAATGAATTCAACTCAATATCGACTCGCAAATACTTTAGAAATTTGTAATGAAATTAACATACTATGAAAGTATCATTTAAAAAAATAACACCAAATATTCCCTCCTTCACCAACTAGCCATCAAAGAAACTTCACCATATTTTCTTTGCTCAAATCCTTCTCATGAAAATACCACCATCTATTGGCCTAGAATGTAATTCCAAGAGATTTGGGCTAGGCCCAAGGGGGTTTACTTTGTAGCAAGGGTTTCTTCAAAATAAGATAAAATGGGTTCCAAAATATTAACAATAATGTACCCAAAACATCACTTTAATATCCTCTCATTGATTCAAATTCAAAAGAGGTCATCTTCTCTCCTTTATCTTGACCACACTAGCCTAAAAACATCCCATAAGAGTCACTGGAACATTCACAATTGAACCATATAGGTCATCCTAGAAAAACCCTTCATCCATACACCAACAATTCTCAAAATTCCATACGAAATGAGAATAAACCCTTAACATAAAAACTATTTTTTTCTATTGGAAATCAATACATTGAGGGGGTGAGTCAATGTTTGTTCAACTTTTACCTCAAAAAACAATTTAGCTAATTTGTATCATCAAAACCAAACCAACATCCACAAGCAACTAGAATAAGAGATAACACATAGAGACAAACTTTAATGTGGGAAATGAAAAGTGGTAAAAACCCATTGAAACCAAGAACTAGGCTTAGGAAAAGAATGTCTTGTATCTGTTACATTGATTTCAAAGTTGAGCTACTACTCAACATGGAGCTACAACTCTAAGATTCAACCAAGCTTCTACTCAGTCTTTGACAAGATTCAACCTGTTTGGAAGCTTCAACTCCCAAGTTTAGTCTAGAAACAACTGACCTTTAGTAAGCTTCAACTTATAGGGAAGAAACAACTCCCCACATGTTAAGTTGCAACTTAGACTTTTTCAAGATTTTTGTCACTGAAACTATTTTCTTATACAACTGATAGTGACAACTAGATTAGCTCACTCAACTTCTCTTCTCAATTCTGATTCTAATTTCTCTCTTTCTTGATCACCAAATCAAATTCAAGGCACTATTTTACCAGGATTATTTCATTCACATTCACATATCATGCTCTCTCACTTTAAAGCTTCACCTTTTGAATGCACATGTTGTTCGGTACCGATTATGGAGATTTTCACACTCAAATTTACCTATTTTTCAAGTCTTCATTCACCTGCAAGATCATAACTATTATTACTATATCCTCTTCACACCTATTCACTCATTTAGGTTCTCATCAATCATACTTATGTCTGATTTTTCTTCAACATATACTTGTAGTTCTCCAATTTTCATCACTTCACACTCAACTTCTTTTCTCACCCATTTTTCCATACACCTAATGTATCATTTTCAGTCACATGTACTCATACATTCTTATTCATGAGGTCTCAACTTTAATGAACCTCTTCACTTTTTTTTTTTAATTCTAACCTCATTTTTCTTATTTTACACACATTTTCCAATTTGTACACTTAGTATTTTTACACTGCCTCAACAACATTAAAATTACAAAGATTTTACCTTTTGTAGATAACCAAAAACTTAGTCATATGAATTTTCAACTTCATTTAAGTGGACTTTTGATATTTCCTTCTTGATAACTCGAACCAAGTGAACTAAGGAGACTACACTAGTAACTAACTTAGAATGTCATAATTTTTGTCTTGTTTCAGTTTCTCTTTCATGGTCTGTAGGTTATTCTAAGATCAAATAATTGAATGAGATTTTTGAACCCTCTTACACCTTTACATGTCTCTCAAGATTCCATTTTAAATAATTTTCTATGCCATGTAATGTATACATAGACTTCTACAATTCCCTCCTAAGTAACTCACATTTTGAAGCTTAACATACCCTACTCCACGTGTACTCAAGGTAATAAAATGTTATACATTCTCCTATAGATTCTCTTATAGCCCTTTAAATCACTTCATTCTTCACTAATGAACTTCTATTTCCATTCACTCTTCTTTAACACTTAAGTGCTCACAGTTATGAATAAGTTCCAACTAAAACAAATATACATGTGATATGATATAAATCAAAGAGAAGAGGTTTTCAAACACTTTCATAGATTTTATAAGGAATTCTTAGAATGGTTTCAACATCTACAACCATATGAGCACTAAATAAACACTGGTTTTCTTCATGACACCACCAAATCATAACACAATCTTGCAACACTAAAAACTTGAAGGAAAACATATTCAATATCAGTTCATAATGATTGTACACACATTTTATGAATGATTGATCATTTGTTTGGATTCACAAATCAAGAAATATATCTAATAATAGTTCTAACAAGTTAGATTCATCATGATTTTCAAACTCTTTCAAAGATGGGGTTTTAAGCATCAAACCCTAGCTCTATATTAGAAGTCATTTTAGCATGTTGTTATTCATTTTGTGATCAGTATGAATTTATGCACACTTCACCTAAGGTCCTTACACTAATCTCTTTGTCTTCTCTTACATTGATTAATAAGACAAATTCATGATTTGAGTCCAAGTACAGTCCTACTTGATTGTTTTTGTAGACACCTAAAATATGCTTACACTTAGCATTTCATCCAATTCAACCGATTAACGATACTACGTTAATTCTCCATTCTTTGCTAAGTTCTCAGATGCCCATTTATGACACCTTCTTGGTCATATTCCTCTTATAAATCATCTAATTTGGTTAATATTATTCTTATTAGCTAAACATTTCTCCTTTTGACCATTCAGAATCTCCCTAGTTCTCTCTAGACCACTTCTATTGGCTTTGTAGGCTATCTATCAATCACAATTGGTTATCCAGACCCCTCCCAACTCTCAATGAGTCTCTAATCACTTGCTAATTGATTTTAACTAGCCTAAACCAATCTTAACTAAGCCTAAAGCATGTTTATCCTAATCTAATCCTAAAGTGATTTTTAGACTTTAGTCCCACATGCACCCAAATTCCAAACTCTTCCAAACCAGAAACTATAAATAGAAGGGTCACCCTCCCATTCAGACTTACAACTTTACTCTCAAACACTTTGGAAAGGCATTAGAAACCATTTGTGATAGCTTTAAGCTATAGAACATTTGGATCTTGGCCATACTCCATTGTTAAGAGCTCCTCCATCTTGCATCCATCCATTCCAAATATAGTTAGTAAGGGAAGATCTAAATCTTGGCCATGTAGCCAACTTGGAGAGATCTCTTCACTATGTTTGGGAGTAAACAAAACATAATTTGATTGCTTAGGATCTAAACTAGGTTCAATTTTAATAAGCTTTCATAGAGTAGAGAGTAGTATACATGTTAGTTTTTGATGTTTTTGTCAAAGTTATAATACTTTTATGTTAGTTTCTCTTGTTTAGCTCTAATTTGATGGTGCATGGTTGAGTTAGTAAAGCTTTGAGGTTCTTTAGCCTCACTCCATAGCTTTTGCAACTTTCCATTGCATACATTTGGCATGCCGGTGGGACACTTATGTCCATCCTCCATTAATGGAGGTCCTTTGAGTTCTTCAAAGTCCATTTTCAAGTTTTTTAGTTTAAATCACTTGTTATTTCCTCATTTCTATTTTTAATATTGGATAAATGACCTTCATTTACATATATTTTGTGGGTTTGACATAGAAATAGGAAGCTTTGACTAACTACTAACCTGTTCGCTCTTGAAAATTTGAAAATCCGTGTTTTTTGCAGGTTTTTCATAGGGCACGCATAGGCATTGTGAAGGGGTGCATATCCATTGAAACAGGCATGTACCCATCATTCTGGGCATGTTTGCATCACTGTTCTATGTTTTTCTATGTTTTGGGTGCAAAAACACCTACACACATGCATACCCATTGAAACAGGCATGTTCCCATCGTTCTAGGCACATATGCATCGTTGTTCTGTGTTTTTCTGTGTTTCTGGGTGCAAAAATGCCTACGCGCATGTGTACCCATTGAAACCGCACGTTCTGTCATGCAGGTGCATCTCGTTATTCTTTGTTATGTGTTTTTCTATGTTTCTATGTGTAAAAATGCATATATGTACCCATTGAAACATGCACGTACTATCATCTTGGGCACGTCATGTGTCAAGCTGCATTCACCACCAATCTTCCGGAGGCCATAACTTTTTCTCCCAAGCTCGAAACGACTCTGTTTTTGTTGCGTTGGAAAGGTATTGAAGAGAACTACATAATGAAATCATAAAATTAGGATTTGGACTTACGAAAATTTATGGTTTACATTATTAGGTAAATATTCATTTTCTAGCATGTCTTAAAGTCTAAAAAATTGTTTTTTTGCCACTCTAACAATTTGAAAGGTTTTGTGACACTAAACTTTTGTTTTGGTCATTGTTTGACTAAATTAGTTAAGTTTTTTTCATTCCTTAGCTTGAATTAGGATTTGTAAAAAGTGTGTATGCTCTCTCCTTGCGCTTTCCAAAGTGATCTTGGAGATCAAAAACACTTGCACAAATTCTATTTTTTATGTTAAAAACACTTGCTTTTTAAGGATAAAGTAACATTTTTATGTGCTTTTAGTAGGATTTCCACTTTGCGTATGCTCTTCCTTCACACCTTGGGCGATCTTAGGAATCAAAAGCAAGTGTGAGTTCTCTTTTACCTCAATCGGTGAACCAGAAAACTAATAACTAGCTTGTTGTCTACAGAACCTTACGTTGGTCAAAGAAAGGTGTTAAGAACGAAGCGAAAACTTCTAATACACGTGTGTTTGCATATTGCCAAATGGTGTGCCACTTTTGAAACCACATTAAGATTAAAAAAGATAAAAAACACACCATACTCAACACCATTGTATTGCAGGTTTCGAAAAAGGGTAAGTCCCTCTCTGCTTAACTAGAACGTAACCCCTTTGGCATAACGCCTTAAGCTATAACAATGGGGGTGGTTCAGGAACCCCAAAGTAGTCCACCACTGAGTAACCTCATGGACGAAATGGGAAGCGCCTCGCTTAACCTACTTGACTAGTAATTCCTTGTGAGATAGCATTACAAGTTGTCCCTATGTGATTCTTTTAAGTACATGATGGACGCATTTACTGCCCACTGTGCTTAAAGGAAGCAAAGTCGAGATACTCCCAAGATAGTCGGGACTGTTTGGGTAAATCGTCTCGCTCGTGGATAATTTTGTAACACCTAGTTGAGAGAACTTATTAAGGAAACCATTTTGTCTGGAGGCCAACTTTACTAGTCCATGCACGTCATTTTACCATCACAAAGTGATAACTTGTTTGGATTCAACATCATGTTTTTCGAACACGGTAACGAACTCATCCCAAGTTTGATCTGAGTGTCTTTCATCATGAATCTAGACAAGCATATTACTTAGCTTAGCTTCCTTCTCATTTTTCAAATGAGGTGAAGCTCTGCCCAAAGTGAAACTAAGTCTATTTTCACATATTCTTGATCTACACCCATGCATTCATACTTTCCACGTTGGAAGTCAAACATAGGCATACTTTTATGTCGTGTCAAAGATTGTGCTAGCTACTTTTTGTACGTTTACACTCATCCATGTTTTGCATGGGGTGTTAAATGACTAAAGTGAGTAGGTACATTTTCACGTCTTTGGCAGTCCTATGATCTTGACTTCAGGATCCTCATCATTATTACTGGAGTTAGTTTTTCATTCTGTCTCTCCCCTAGTTTGTCGACTTTTGCTTGCATTCTAGGTCATTCAGTATTGGTATTTACATTGTGTCTCCCATTCTTTGGGCACATAGTATAAATCCCTCTATTATGCGGTTATGCCACTTGCATTATCACAGACTTCTTGTTATACCTTCTACTTGATTTTAGTTTAGACGTCATCTGGGTCTCTTGACGAGTGTTGATACCGTGTTATATATATCACCATAATGTTGTCTTGATATCAACACCTTGCTTGCTTGGTTGAGATATCTGGATAGCATTGTTACGATATGTCTAGTTGTGATGTCCACTTTTCAAAACACTTAGCTTTCGTTGACACTTGAGTTAGTACTAGGTATACCTTGTGTGGAGGTCGACACTTAAGTATTGACATTGTGTGGATCATCTTTGCATTGGGCTATCATTTTGCACACACATTTTACATAGGGAGTATTTCCTTATTGATTGGATTTGTGTTTCACACTTGCGTGATTGTTCCTTGTGATTATTCATTCAGAAAACTTATTTTCTAGGACAATCCTTTTTATCTCATCAAGATTGCATCATCATGATGTCTATTTTCCTTAGACCTTCTTCAGAAAATCACACATGCGTCTCCGTATACATACTGAATGTCTAGTTGGCTACCATTATGCTACCCAAATCAGCATGGGGCCTTCTTCACTTTGAAGAAGTTATATAGCACTATCTAGGCCTAGACATTTGTACTTAAATGACCCCAACCATGACTAACTATCGTGTAGTTTCTCACATTTACGACAATGCGGAACCTAGGTTTAGGCATTCACATCAAAAGATACCCTTTATGACTAAACCTCGTTTGGTTCTTCACGCTAGAATTCCCATTTGGGTACCCTGTTCCCCACCTTCAACTCATAGTCGGTGGTATGGTTTGGATGCTTTTGATCCAAACTACCATTTGATTCCCACTCTTCTTCGGAAGATTTAGATCCCAACTATTGTTTGGATACCCATAGATCAAATATTGAATCATGGTCCTCCCTTCCTTTACAAGACCTTTATTCCAACTCACCTCAATGATGTCTTCCTCCTTTGAAGACTCGTGTGACTCCAAGTTCCATCAATCAAACATCTAATTTGGTTCTTGAGTCACGGTCCTCCCTTTCTTCGCAGGCCTCCTTCATCAGTCATCTCAATGACCTCTTCCTCCGTCGAAGAGTTCCACGACTCGGGTTACCTCTAGTCACTCATCCAATTTGACTCCTACATTGTAACTTAATGGATGGCTATGCGATCCTACTTTCCAACCTACATTACGTCATCTTCTATAAAAATGACCTAGGTCCAAATCCAAATCATCCATTCATGAAATGCCTATTTCCAAGCCTACTTCCTCTCTTGATTCATCTTCCCCGCTTAGCAGATCCATTTCTTCTAGTCAACCCCCCATGGTCGAAGAACAACAACCTCTACTGATTGATTTATCTCAGGATAAAGGACTAATTAGACTACACGAAGATATCCCTTTAGAGGATTACAAACAAGGTTTCTTTCTTGAACTTGATACGCTCATGTATGGGGAGGAAGAGTTTGATTCCTTTTATCAGAACATAGAGGAAGAGCCTAAGGTCATGGAACTTGATTCTTCTTTTGTTATTCCATCTTCACCTTCCTCTAAACATGATGAGATGTTGGAGTCTAGCATTGATCCATGGCCTATCTTCTCATTTCCCAATCATTCCTTATCTATCATCATTCCTCAATCAAAATCTTGCCTTGGCTCACCTCCTGGTAGCCCATCGTCTTCTTCTATCTTGGGGCCATGTCCTAGTAGCCCTCCATTTTCTACTTATGGGTCACCTCCTGGTAGCCCATTACCTTCTATTCTTGGGCCATGTCCTAGTAGCCATTCATCCTATTCTATCTATGGGACACCTCCGAGTAGCCCCTACTCATCGATACTTGGGCCACACCCTAGTAGTCCCTCACCCTCATCTTCTATTCTTGGACCATGTCCTCATAGCCCAACTTCTTCCATCTTAGGGCCATATCCTAGCAGCCCTTCATCATCTTCTATTGGTGGTTCACCTCCTGGTAGCCCATCCTCTTCAATTCGTGGACCGTATCCTTTTCATCTGTCACATCTTTCTTCTATCAATGTTTGTGGCAAGCCCACTACCATTTCTATCATTCCTTTCATCAATCATAAACGTTCACTTTCTTCTCCTTCTCGGGATCAGACAAATCATGCGTCAACTTATAAAAAACCCAAACAGGTTCATTATCAAGCTCAGGTCAAAACTTCCAAGAGCTCCAAAGCTCCCAACAAAGTAAACGATCTTAAGGTTAAAAATCAAATGCAATTCAAGAACGCACATCAACGTAACCATCAAGTATGGTGCAAAGTGCATAAACCTCTGGATAGGGAACTCAATCTCCTGCATACAAAATCCATGTTTCAGGATAAATCACAGTCATTTATTGAGTATGAGCTCACCATGATCATCGACATGGGAGATAACATGACTCTTGATAAACAATCACACTTAGTCTCCCTTATTAAGGAAGTTGCAAACATCATTGTTGGATCTTACCATGCAGAGTGACTTTGTTGGTCCCACCTTTCCAAAAACTATCAAAAATCTAAAAATCAAAACAATTCAAAAATACAAAAACATGAGAAAACATTTCAAAGAAAAATCAAAGGTACAAAGATCAAACATTGCAATCAGGTATTGCGTACACATGGATGTTCTTTCTTCCCTTCCTTACTATTCTTCTGCAAGTCTTCCTACCATTTTTATCCCTTCGGTGATCTTTTGGTTAGCCCATTCGCATGCATTTTGTGACATTTATCTCTATGGTATCTGTTTGACCCTAGTCTTTTATCACCTTGGTAAATTAAAGAATGACTGACCTCATGGAGATCCTATCACATTCAACATCTAATAAACTTGTTGTAAAGAAATTTTGGATATATTTGTTGACACTAGCCAATGTCATCATCACAATCACTTCCACCTCCTTCCATCAAGCCATTTGTGGTTCTTAACCCCTTGTCAAACAAGAGAGCTGAAATAAGTTTTCAGAAAGCAAAAGAATCAAAATCAATCAAAATTCAAAAGCTAAAAGCTACAAAGAAAAAGAAAATTGATATATAACTCTCTCTTGGGGTATTTCCAATAATCTCTATTGGGGCTATGGACACCTAACTGGCAGTAGAGAAATGTTGCGATTAGAATCAAATGCATCTCTGTCGGGGCTATGGACACTAGCTAGCGGCGCAGAGCAATGTACGGCTATCCTTCCACCCTCCATTCACAAATCACCTTTCGAAATAAATCATTCCTACACATTGGCTAGGGTGTCTTCACTTGTTGTCTATTAAATCTTTCCTTCAAGAGGTAATTTAATTCCACATTCACACACTAGATCTCTATGAGTAAACAGGATTAGTATGTTACCAAGTGTCTTTTTTTGGACCTTGTTCAGACTCTTACTCTAGTTTGTATCTTGTCTCACGATTTGTGCCTTTGGCTAATCACTTCGAACTACATTCATATCACTCACATCATTCTTTTGCTTCATTTAGAACATCCATGTGTATAAGATTTCTTTTTTGACATGTTTGTGGACACCTTTTTCCCCTTTCACAAAGACAATCATCTCCTTCCTTTCTATCATGTGCTTTTAGGCCAACTTACGTTGGGGGCATCCTTGCTTCTTCCTAGCAATTCATTGGTTTATGTTCATCATCATGTTGAACCTATCCATAATGGCCTTGGGTCCTGCTTCTACACGTGAAGAGTTTTCCTTTGAATACCCCCACCTAATCGCTGGGGAAATTTCACATCTTCACCTTCTTGCGCATGCACATGGCCTTTCGCCCTTGTACATCCCATCTATCGCTAGGGGCATCCACGCTTCTTTGTCTTCCTATACATAGTTTCAGAAAACTTTAAAAATAAAAAAACATTCAAATATGTTCAAAGAAACATCAAAAACATTATAAATCATCCTATAAACGTCACTCTTTGGTTCTCACCTGTTCATGTGTGCGACTTGCAGATCACCCTGATCTACAATCACTTACAAAAGCTAGGTTGCTTACTTCATCTATACTCTGGGGCACAACAAGTTTTCTAGTACTATTTCGTAGTGCACATTGCTTTTCCATTGGACCGAAGTGTCCTCCGTTATTCCCCTTGCATGTATCTTTGCTTGGGGCACCGTTATTAACGCTTATCATTAATTCGAATAGTTTGGAACTGAAGCTTGATAACAAAAACATTGCATTATGTTTCTCTATTGTGTTGGCTTGTTTACTTTCTCGTATTGCATTGCATTTTGTATGTTGCATGGAGTTAGTGTTTTTTTTAGCAATGTACATTTGTTCGTATATGGCTTTTCATGTCATACTACACTTTTGTTCATTCTTTTTAATAAGGACCAATGATGAAGATCTCTAGCAATATGATGAAAAATAAATTTGTTTAAAAGGCATTGGATGGATGTTAGCTCATTCCCCCTTTCTCATACTCCTTTTCTTCTATATCCCCTTTCTTTTCTTCTTCATCACACTATTCTTTCTTCTGTTCTCTTTTTGTCATCTTTTTGATCGTTAATTGAGTTCTTTTATCACCCCATTGACAATCGAGGGGGCATCCTCCATTCTACTCATTTTTCTTCTATCCCTTCAAAATTTTCTACTTGTTTATGCTTGTCTACTTTCTTTGAAGTGGCATCACTTACACCACCCCAAAGAGGGGCAAATGTAGACACCTAAAATATGCTTACACTTAGCATTTCATCCAATTCAACCGATTAACGATACTACGTTAATTCCCCATTCTTCGCTCCATTCTCGGATGCCCATTTACGACACCTTCTTGGTTGTATTCCTCCTATAAATCATCTAATTTGGTTAATATCTCTCTTATTAGCTAAACATTCCTCCTTTTGACCATTCAGAATCTCCCTAGTTCTCTCTAGACCACTTCTATTGGCTTCCTAGGCTATCTATCAGTCACAATTGGTTATCCAGACCCCTCCTAACTCTCAATGAGTCTCTAATCACTTGCTAATCAAGTTTAACTAGCCTAAACCAATCTTAACTAAGCCTAAAGCATGTTTATCCTAATCTAATCCTAAAGTTCTTTTTAGACTTTAGTCCCACATGCACCCAAATTCCAAACTCTTCCAAGTGGAAAACTATAAATAGAAGGGTCACCCCTCCCATTCAGACTTACAACTTTACTCTCAAACACTTTGGAAAGGCATTAGAAACCATTTGTGATAGCTTTAAGCTATAGAACATTTGGATCTTGGCCATAATCCATTGTTAAGAGCTCCTCCATCTTGCATCCATCCATTCCAAATATAGTTAGTAAGGGAAGATCTAAATCTTGGCCATGTAGCCAACTTGGAGAGATCTCTTCACTATGTTTGGGAGTAAACAACACATAATTTGATTGCTTAGGATCTAAACTAGGTTCAATTTTAATAAGCTTTCATAGAGTAGAGAGTAGTATACATGTTAGTTTTTGATGTTTTTGTCAAAGTTATAATACTTTTATGTTAGTTTCTCTTGTTTAGCTCTAATCTGATGGTGCATGGTTGAGTTAGCAAAGCTTTGAGGTTCTTTAGCCTCACTCCATAGCTTTTGCAACTTTCCATTGCATACGATTTCAAACATTTAAATCTTGACTTCAAGAGAGGGAAATTCCTTACCAAGAAAAGTTTTTATTCAATGCAACATGGTAACCTTTTTTAGAGAAACCATTCCTTAGGTCACTACTAAATCACACACTAACTTGACGGATTATAACATGAGAAATAAATAATCTATGATAGAAATCACATTTTCTTTGAGATGAAAACTCTAAGACTTGATCCAAACACTTCTTACTAGAAAGAAACCTCTACTCACACTACCATTCATCGTGAGTAACCTGTTAAGAAGGCATGTACACCATCTTCACAACTTGAGGGCATGGTTTGTAATGGTAAACCCACAAATACCACTCAAAATTCAATCCTTTTGTCAAGACCAATCTAGGACTTAGTTTGAGAAAAGAGAGCTATGACTATATACCACTTCAATAAGATAATTGTGAGAATCAACAATTCATTTGTTACCTGTAAAAGGTTCAATTATCATGTCGAGAACTTAAGATAACCTTCAAGTAATCTACTTGCTTTGTATGACTGCACTTTAATGATGAGAGATGAGAGGAATTGATTTTACACCATAATTTTGAGAAAATTTCCTTAGAACCTTCTAGATCACTAAATAGACATAAATCATAAGCAATCACACCTGATTGTTCACCTTGGAGTCTTCAAACCAAGACAATACATGCAAAACTTACAAAATAGAGACATTTCCATACAATTCAATTTTGTGTGGCTTATCAAGAAATATTTCATTTTTCCGTAGGAGGATCTTACCAAAACCTTGAGTGTTTACACAACTTGCACATCATTTCAAGCCAATACAATTCATTTTTTCCTACCACTTCAAGGAGGCTTGAGGAGAGATAAACCATGTTAGAAAAATGCTCATAAATTCTTTGTTTCTTGTCCAATTTCCCTCAAACATTTCACAAAAATTTGAGGCTTGGATTTATATTCAAAAATCCATTCTATGATTTATCTAAAGGAGGATCAAAAAAATATTTGGATTTTAAGAATCCAGGGTGCTCATATTGCATTCCTTAATAAACCAGTTTTAGTAAAACTTGCATAACTTCCACAATATTCTTCAAAACTTGATGAAACTTGACATGGAGCACTATAACACACCCTTATACATGATCCATAGTTTTTTTACCATATATTTTCTTGTACAACTCTACCAATATCATTTACCTTAGTATTCACTGTCATTCCTCAAAGGTAGCTTTGATGAACACTTCAATTTTACCTCCAGGAGCTAAAATAATCCTTGTAGATGCTCATACATGCCCTATGAACTGTTAATAGGAACATCCCATACTTACATAGTATTTTCATGACCTACATTGAGTGATACACCTCATTAGGCTCTAGAGCTAGGTTTAACCGATTCGATTACAACCGTGACTCTCAACATTTGACATGTTATTCATTCCAAAGGCTCTTGCACATGTATGACCTATAAAACACCCATTTCAAGTTTACCAACCATCTCTATACCTCCATAACTCTCCTACCTCACTGACCAAGCATGCAACACACTAAAATCATCTTGAAACGATCCTAAATTGAGTCTCACTTCACCACTCACCCATTTTCCATCAATGTCATTTGAAATAAATGAAAACACAAATGCACCAGGGTTAAAAATATTTAAGCTCTAAAAATCACCACAAATGTTTAAAATTACATTTAAACATCATCCATGTCTCAATTTTCATGAACCAATCAAATTATTTCATTTAATGGGCATAGTGGCTCATTGTCTTCACAAAACAAATGTTTCCAACACCTTGTCTTCACCTTTTGTATTCAATATCACCCAAGAACACCTAAAATACGGCATGTGACACCTCAATGAAAATTCCATAACCTGTAGAAAAATTCTAAACAATTTATATCTCATGAAACAATCACTAGTTCAAACCACATCAACTTTTTCCTTCACCAAAACAAGTTACCTAAAAAGTAGTTTTAAAAATGAAATTGGTTAACACCCTTCCTAAAAATTTCAATACCTAAAAATTGATTAAATGGATACTAAATGCATCCCTCTTCACATTCCAAGTGATAAGGAGAATAACTCAATCCATTTCATGCTCCAACCAACTCAAACTTTCTACAAAAATAGTTCTAACTTAAAAAAGCCAAAAATATTCTTGTCCACAAACTTACCTAGAAACCATATCAAAAATTATCACCATCAGAAAAAAATTGTATCCCTATAACTATATCTGAATTATCTTTCCAACACAACTTGAATCACCTCCTAACTCTTCATGTTGTTCCTGTAATGTCAACTTTACTGAAGACTATTTTAATTGCCCTTTGACCAGTCAAGAAATCAACCATACTTGACCATTTAACTAAACCAAAATGACCTAAAAAAATATTTTAAAATCAATAAAAACTCATATACATCACACACCAGTCATTTAGTTTGCAACTCCTTTGGAAAACCTTGTCCCAAATTGAACTTCTTCAGAAAATGACCTGTTTGAGTGGGGTCCACTCATCAGTATAAGATACACCATACCTTTATGGAAATATGAAGGATTAATCTACATGTTACAATCATCATCTAAGAACTACCGAGTAAAGCTGGTCACTTAGGAAGAAAATATCTCCTACCACTTTTGAGCTAGGGTTTTAAACTCATAAAAAGTTGTTTACCTTCTTAACATTCATTCATAAAAATGTGACGATGAAATGACCTAATTATTTTTTTGAAACCTTATATACTCAATTTATAAACATCCTTGAAATCCACAAGATCCCATGCAAATCACACAATTCAGGGTGAACATCAGAAGATCCAATTCAAGCTATAAATAGCCTTCTTCTTAACCCTGTTTCACCAAAACTAACATAACATGTAAAATAATCATCATGGAAACCTAAAATTTTTCCCATAGCACTATGAAACACCATTTTATCTTCTACAATCATCATCTTGTCACAAATACCTCTCAATATTTCCATCCATAGAGACTTACATAGCTATCCCTTAGGGTTTTACACTGTACAAGCTAGGGTTAACTGAAATAACATCATAACACATCATAGAAACACTCCAAATGCTCCTAACATACTTGATACATCATGATATAATTTCATACATGCACCCATGATCTTATATATATCCATATCTCATCCTCATACCTCCTAGCATCCATACCTACTCCAAATGAGCACCTACAACATGGTCACCAACTTGTATCTACACCTTGAAACTCATGTGAGTACCAAAGAACTCTCAAAAAATTCTCTCCATCATGCTAACATGCTTCTTAATTCACCAATAATCTCATACCACCATGCATTGTCACCTAGGCTAGCTAGGTCACCTAAATAGGCTTGCAAGAACAAGTCATCCTCATTGAATCAACTGATATCACCATGAACACATCTAAATTATCATGTCATCATTATCGCTAGCATGATATGACCCTACTCCATCATCCAATTTATCATTAATGGGGTTTTGCATCAGTGAAAACACCTATGGAACAACATACCAATAGATTCTTCCACCCTTGGCACATTTTTGAGGGAGTTATGTTCCTTTTTCCCTTACTAAATGTGGTAAGGGACATGAGGACATCTTAGAACCATTTGGAAAATTTTAACCCCACTCCTCCACCCATAATTATCTAATTAACTGGGTTAATCCATGTGAGTCAAGTGATATGTTAACTAGCTTTATGAGTGAGGGAAGGTATGTTATCACCAAAAAAACAACACCCTATGATTTTTCATGAATGAATGGATGAGAAATTGGTGTTTTGGGGTAACATGGGATTGTCTCTCAAGTTTTGGGACATGCACTATGATACATACCTCTAAAGAAGGTTGGTTCCTCTACCTACTTCTAATCTCAAAACTACTCCTACAAATGGGGAAATAAAGCTATCTAATTCTAAACTAACATTCTAAGGGGACAGTGTTAGAATGAGATGCATGAAATGAAATCCTAAGATAACAAAGGTGATAACACTAAGAAGAGGGAGAAATAAAATATCATATGAGTGGAAATGGGAGTAGGATGAATGAAGAGAGGGAAGACATGAGTTCCATAGTCCAAAAAAATATTCAAAATCTCCTTTCCATGGGACACAATAGAACTAAACCATGCATGAGGAGAAACAACATGCACAACATACCTGAAAGTAAATGAAGAGAAAAGATAATTAAATAAACACAAGCTAGGGAAAATAATAGCCATAAAACATTAATTTTACTATTTAAGAAGATGCATGAGATCAGTACAATGAAGGGAGAAGGCATATAGACATTTCAAAATCCAAATATGAGGCATACAACTCAAAACACACATGCAAAACTTGAATGATGATGCACCAACATTCCAAGAGGTTCTAACCTTTACAGATGGTCATCATCTCAATATATAGAAAATGGGAAAGAGGGAGGAGGGAAAAAAGAGGTAAATTCAAAGTTATTCCTTCAACCACCAACAAGATGCATTGAATGTCTAAAAATAGGCATGGGTACCTTGCCAATTCCTTTTCCCCATGATATTTTTTTTATGGGAGAAGGAATGGGCACCATACCTCATTAAATTTGGTGGTTGAGTTGCCTAGAACTTCTCTTTTAATGTTGGGACATTTTTTCCTCTTTTACACCCATCTAACCTCACCAAAATTTAGATTTTTAGTTTTCATGTTTTAGTACATGACAATAACTTTCAAAAAGTCCAATTTTGTGAAATTTAGAGTTACAAGGAAAAATTAATGGTTGTTTGAAGTAAAGGGTGCCATAATTCAATAAATGTGAGTGGTTGAACTATTATATCAAGCATTTTTCAGGTCCGTGACCATGCCAAACATCCATAGAAACCAGAAATAATAAGTGCGGAAGTTGAGAATTTCAAAGCAACTATAGACTCCCAAACTACACAGGTGGAATTCAAGACTTGCTTTGAAACTTAAAACCTCCAACTTTCTACTTGGTTAGGTTTCAAGTTTCAGGGATCAAATCACAATTTACATGTAAATTGCAATTGAGAACTTGAAACTTGAAATGCATTGTTTTCTTTGATTTTCGGGAATCACTTTTGATTTACAATTTACATGTAAATTGCAAATTAAACCCCAAAACTCAAAATGTACTTGGAAGGTCAAGCTTCGGGGATCGGGTTTCATTTTACAATTTGCTTGCAAATTGTAATTTGAAACCCGAAAGCTGAAATACACAATGAAACCATAAATACAAAGGAATTTATATATTTCAGGTTTTGGGTTTCAAATTACAATTTGCATGTAAATTGTAAATTGTTTCCCGAATCCGAAATCTAAAATGCAAAGAAAATATTTTGATCCTTAGAAAAAAATCAATATTTCTCAAAAATGATTTTTTAAGGGAGGATAACAAGTAGCATTTAGTATGTGGAGATGCATGAAGATCTTGAAAACTTAACACACTTAAAAAGTGAATTTTTAAGCCCTAAACAAATGCAAATTTACCCTAATTCAGAATTGAAGTTATGGGTTGTCGAGAAAATGCAGGGTGATTTTAGACAACAATGTGTAAAGGTCATATTTATTCATTTCTCACACAATATTTATGTTTTTAATTCCTCTATTTCATGCTCCCTTTCTATTATGCTACTAAAATTCCCCCAAATCCCTCATGCTAAAGAATACACTTTTTCTCATATCTCACAAACCCTTTCTCTGTTTCCATGAGATTTGAACTACGGAGTTCCTTGGAAAATTTCCTTTAAGGGGATTTTTTCATGACTCCATTAACACACCATGTTATTTTCTACAGCCCCTTGAAAATTTCAACCAAAAATACTCATTTCTCATATTTAAACAAATTTGGTGATCGAAATCCTTTGAAAAATTGGGAGCAAAGGAAGGGTTCATTTTAAGGCCCCCTCTAAAAATTATTATAGAATGGGTGGTGAATATCCAAAATTGACTTTCGAAAAAATGGTGAATATCCAAAAAATGATTCGTGGAAAAGGTGATTTGACATACCAAATTTTTTCTACATTTTCGCAAAGTTGGACAGTTGTTAGATGGTCATCTATGTAGCATCAAATGACCTCGGTTAGATGAATGTCTATGTAGAATCATAAATATTGAGTTGGTCGATCGTATATGTAGCATCGAGATGGCATGGGTTAGATGACCATCTGTGTAGAATCGGATGTCACGAGTTGAAGGACCATCTATGTAGAATACTACGGCCTGAATTAGACGACCATCCATGTAGAATAAGATGGATTAGGTTGGACGATCATATATGTAGCATTATATGGATTAGGTTGGACAGTCGTCTATGTAGCATTAGATGGATTAGGGTAGACGGTCGTCTATGTAGAATCAAATAGGTTGGGTTAAATGGTGAAGTGTTGGATGATCATATTTTTATTTTCGTCTCATCCATGTATACAGGTCTTTATGCATGGATGTATCTTAGTTAGCCCTCTATTAAGAAATAGATAGTCATCTCCCCTAGAAATAGACATATAAAATGTGACTTCTGGGGTGCTGCCCTAGATCCCATAAGGGGATATCCGATAATAATGTTATAGCTCACGGTACCAAATGATAATAATGGTATAGCTCTGATACCAAATGATAGAATAGAATAAGATTGCAATGACCAAAGAGGGATGGAAGCCTCACAAATATTATTGATCATGAAATCAGATTACATAACAATGCAAGAGTTGTAATATTTATAGATATTAGACAACCTCATATGGATAGACATGACACCCTATCAGGCACCAACTACGAGATGATAAGACCCATCTCACATGCACATGTAATTACTACTAATACCAATATTGAATGTTATCCAACATAACAATATTGAATGCAAGTCACTAGACTAGAGTGCACATGTTGCACATTATTAAATAAAAGACAATGCAATAAATATGCCTATGCTAAATTATGCTAACATTCCCCCCCTTAATTTTGCATAGTTTCTAATGAAGTGGAGAGGAACTCTTTGAACAGTGTGAATTTGTCACGTGCAAGTGACTTAGTGAAAACATTTGCCTTCTATTCAGTTGTAGGACAGAACTGGAGCTCTATGTTGTGCTTCAAGACATGCTCGCATATGAAATGAACCTATACTTCAATATGCTTGGTTCTCTCATGAAATACTAGATTGCGAAAAAGCTTTAGAACTCCTTCATTATCAACATATACTGGAGTATATTTCTGTTGTGGTAGACCAATGCCTTCCAGTATTCGGCGTAGCCATATTACTTCACAAATAGTTTCACATGTAGCTCGATACTCTACTTCTATAGAAGAGCGAGAAACAAAGTTGTTTCTTGCTTCCCCATGATATTGGTCCAGATCCCATAAAGAAGACAAAGTATGATGTTGACTTCCTATCATCCATGTTTCCTGCATGATCCGAATCGAATATCCACCTACATCCAATGGGTTTCTTCCTGGTGGAAGGTCAACAAGTTTCCATGTGTTGTTCTTTATCACCGATTGATACTCGAATCCATGGCATCTTTCCAAGCTTTTGATTGTAGGGCTTCCCCGAGGCGTAGATGGCTCAACTATTTCAACAACTCTACTCATTAGAGAATAATTGACCTCTTCACGAGCTTGAATATGCGTTCTAGGTCTAGGATTGGATGATGTGCTAGGTGCTTCATCCAAATTTGCATCTCTTATTAATTGAGTATACCATTTAGGTAACTTCTTAGCTATTCCGTTGGCTTATGGTGGACCCAAGTTTTCACCATCATCCACTTCATCACTATCATCTTTAGTGGGAACATCAAATTTTTCTTCACAAGAGGTGTATTCGCATGTTTGTTAAGTCATTGAGTGGAGCATCTACTTGTTTCTTCTCAAAAAAATCAACATCCCTACTTGTGTATACTTTCTTTGCTTTCGAGATCCCATAATCTGTACCCAAGTGCTTCTTCACTATATCTAATGAATATCAGTTTCTCAGCTTTCATATCCAACTTGTTCCTATTCTTCTTGGGTATGTGCATGCTAGCTTTACACCCAAATACTCTTAGGTGTGCAATTGATGGTTTCCAATTTGACCATGCTTCTTGAGGTGTCACTCCTTCAAGAGCTACTGTGGGCACTCTGTTCAACAAATAGACTGTAGTTCTTGCAGCTTCTACCCAAAATGTCTTTGTTAAACCTGAGTCATCAATCATACATCGCACCATTTCCATGATAGTATGATTCCTTCTCTCAACTATACCATTCTGTTGTGGTGTGTGAGTAGGAGGAATTTTTCGATGAATCCCATGAGCTTCCAGGTAAGTCTTGAACTCATTGCTTGTGAATTCCCCCCCTCGATCTGAGCGGAGAGTTTTGATCTTGCAACCAACTTCATTCTCAACAAGTGCTTTGAACTTCTGAAATGTCTCAAAGGCTTGACTCTTGTTTCT
Source organism: Taxus wallichiana var. yunnanensis (assembly GCA_018340775.1). Taxonomy (NCBI): domain Eukaryota; kingdom Viridiplantae; phylum Streptophyta; class Pinopsida; order Cupressales; family Taxaceae; genus Taxus; species Taxus wallichiana. The sequence goes on along the minus strand of CM031239.1, from coordinate 459,588,984 downwards.
TAGACAATATATCCACATCTTTCTTGAGTAGTCATCAACACAAAGCATGAAGTATTGACATCCAGAATGACTTGGTTGATCGCCCGCAAAGATTGGTGTGCACCAAATCAATATTTCCCTTAGCTCTATATGTGTTCTTCTAGAAGGGTAATCTGTGTTGCTTTCCAGCTAGGCAATTGTGACACTTGTCAGTGTTTTGCTTGAGTGTAGGCAATCCTTTCACCATGTTTCCCATTTGAAGTGTTTAGAGATAGCCAAAACTAATGTGACCATATCTGCGATGCCATAGTTACGTAGATTGTGTGTCTTTGGCCACTAGAGCTTGATCATCCTTGTGGAAAAATCAAGTTGGAACATGCGTCCCACATTGGAGGATCTTGCTATAATCTTGGAACCTCTTGACTTATCCCTTATCAATCACACTTTTTCTCCATTATTATGTCAAAATCCAACTTCAAGTTGTGATCAAGGAGTTGACTAAGCGATAGCAAATTCTTGGTCAACCTAGGTACATATAATACATCCGTGATGTTACGGTCTTGCTTTCTAAGAGGTAGTGAAATGTTTCCAATCCCCTTGACCTTTGTATGATGAGTCATCACCTAATGACACATGGTTCTTATTAGGTGAGTCACGTAGTGTGTAGAACCAATCCTTGCATCCGGTCATGTGGTGAGTTGCACCCAAGTCAACATACTAGATATTTTGTGTGGACTTGGTTTCTTCATCAAATTGAGCGAGAATACATGTGGTGTCCTTCATCCGAATCATTGTCATGTTTGGAAATGTACCCTTTTTTCTTGGGTTTTCTTTACCAATTACTATTTTTCTTCCGTTGATAGTTATTGTTGTTGGACTTCCTTGATTTGAATTGTTGTTACCCTATTGGTTGTTGGGTTTTGAATTGCTTGATGAACCCTTTTTGTAGGAATTATACCAATAATATTTGATGTCATGTCCCCCTCTATTACAAATGGGACACTTTTTGGTGTTGTCTCATTGACTTTGGTACCTTTGTTGACTTTGATTGTGTTGGGACTTCTTGTGATTAGACTGAAATTTTCTCTTTCCTTTATGATTGGAAGATAGTGCTTGCTTATCTTCATGATCTTTGTTGTTCATTACCTCTTCTTGTTGGAGTAGATTGACCAACTTCTCAAAGGTGATTTGTGTGTTCACTCATATTGATAGTTGTCACAAAGATTCGTAGGAAGGAGGAAGTTCTCGTAACACAATTAAATCGAGGTCTTCATCACTTATCTCTTTTCCCAATGCCAATAGAGATGCCCTCAAAGTAGCAACTCATCTCAAAAAAATTCAACCTTCTCATTGTGCTTGAACTTGAGAGTATGCAGTTGTTATAGTAGGTTGAGGATGGCATTCTTGTTCTTTGCCTCATAGACTGTGCTCAACTTATCCCATGCATCATTGGCCGATGTGGCATCTCTAATGTGGGGTTGCACATCATCCATTACACCAAACAAGATGATCAACTTGGCCTTTTGATTGGCCCTATCAAATTGAACTTGTTGTCTTCCATCATCAAGTGATCTTGTTGTTGTTCCATCTATAACTATCCATAGGTCTTCAAACTCAAGTAACATCTTGATCTTCAGTTTCCATGCAGTATAGTTGTCTCCTCTAAGCAGTTGTGAATCTGGCAAGAAGAACTTTGGTGCTTGTGCACTCATTTCTACAATCTAAATTTCTGAAACTCTGAATTTCTAACAAAGGGTAAGGCTCTTATCACTCCAGGTTTATGATCTCCCTTTCAATATACCATCAGGCTGATATACCAAACCTTTCTATATATGCTCCTTCCGATATACCCGCCGCACGTGGAAGAAGATCACCCTTTTAATATACCCATCAGTACGGAAAGAGGTATTAACGCACGTGAAATAATTTAATACGTGGTACGTAGACAGTACGGAGAGGGGTTTGTGCAAGCACAAATGGATGGGAGGGCTCAAATGTGTTTGTATTGTGTCCTTATTACTCCTCGTTGATTTTATAGGGTCGATGCCCAAATGACATTTAGGCGGTTGTGTTAGGTATTAAGTGCTGTAGTAGTCACAATGGCATCACCCATAAGCGCTTCCCGAGAGGCACCGTATATACCGAGGCACTTTATGAGATCAAAGATCTCGTGTGATAGAACCAAACATAAAATAAAAAATTTGCACTTTTTTTTTTACCTTTATGCACCAAGATTAGTACAAAATGCTCCAAAAGTACATCAAAATGAAGTTTTTGTGTTCCCCCTCTTTAGAAAAAAAGGGTCTAGAATCACAAAATACACAATTTAGGCCAAAATATTTTTTTACCCCCAATAGGTGTTTTTCCGCTAAATTTAGCGGTGGCTCTAAATGTGTTTGGTGAGCTTCTAAATTTAGAAATCTCCCAAATTTTGGTAATTTCTCCAAATTTTCTATAAAAAAATAATTTAATAATAAGTATGGAGAGAGTGGGAAATGAACCACTGACCTGTTTGTTCCCAAGATCCAAACAAACAATCTGAATATTGTTTTCACATTTTCTCACAAACCGTGATCTCGGGTTTTTCTAAAATTTTGACAAGCAGCATTATACAATATTTTTCTTCAAACCAAAAAATTTTAGAATAATCTGAATCTTTTTTTGAGATCTTACCAATTTACTAGCAAGATCTGATTTTTTTCAGAAAAAATGATCCGACTTGTACAGACTTTTTGTCACATGTAGAGGCCAGATCTGAAGATGATGTAAACTGCAAAGTTGTGCACCTCCTTCTTATATTTCCAGAAAAAAAAACAACACATCAATCCAAAATTTTATGAAAAAGTAACGTCCTTTTTTCTAAGAGCTATTTGCTAGAATTTTGTTGATGGGACTGCTTCAACCTTTGCTCCCAAATTCTTCACACCTCCACTTTCAGATCTGATTTTTTTTTTTTTTTTAGATCTGATCTTTTTTTTAACTCTTTTTTTAGATCTACAATTTTTTTTTCAAGATCTTTCTCCTTTTTTTTTTAAGATCTCTTTTTTTCATAATTTTTTTTTCAAGATCTTTTTTTTTTTAAAGATCTCCAAATCTGAAATATTCCACCAATATGTTGGATCAATTGGCTATGCCAATGACTAATCAAAAAAATTTACCTTCCAAATAAGTGGATAGGTCAAATTTTAGTTGAGGGATGCTTGGAAGGAATGGAGGCTACGGGATGCTTCAATGGCTCTCCTTTGATGCAGATCTTCTTCTCCAATGGATCCTCTCCAATAGTGCTCCTCTTCAACCTTGCTTGGATAGAACCTGCTCTGATACCAAATGATAATAATGGTATAGCTCTGATACCAAATGATAGAATAGAATAATATTGCAATGACCAAAGAGGGACGGAAGTCTCAAAAATATTATTGATCATGAAATCAGATTACATAACAATGCAAGAGCTGTAATATTTATAGATATTAGACAACCTCATATGGATAGACATGACACCCTATCAGGCACCAACTACGAGATGATAAGACCCATCTCACATGCACATGTAATTACTACTAATACCAATATTGAATGTTATCCAACATAACAATATTGAATGCAAGTCACTAGACTAGAGTGCACATGTTGCACATTATTAAATAAAAGACAATGCAATAAAATACAATAAATATGCCTATGCTAAATTATGTTAACATTACCCCCTCTTGTAACCCCTTGGGCTATGTATTATACCTTGGTGAATATGAGCACAGTTTGATTAGAAACGTTGGCGAAATACATGCATAAGTTCATTTTTAAGTGTAAATAGTAGGTGAACTGACCCATACAAATGACTTATCGGCCAAAATTTTAGGCAAATTGGGCAGCAACCGACTGCTGAAAATTCACCATTTCTAATTTCTAAAACCCCTAATATTCGCGAGTTTATGAAAATTTTCCACTAAAATTTTCCCTAAGAAAAGGTCTAAAATGAAAAATAAAAACTTCGCAAGTGGTTTCGTTCGAATCTAACATCAGCAAGACCACTTTCTATTTTTAATAATCCTTCATGGGAACACTTACTAAAAATAATAAGTCCGATAAAAATTTCATTTATACACCTCATTACATTCCCCATGTTTGATACACTTAAAATTGTTGGGGTTAGCACACCGGTTGTACAGATAATATATCAGATCTAAACATACATGCAATGAAAGTGGATATTCTACTAGAAGAATTATATAAAACAAGAGATATAAATCAACACCAGATTTAACATGGTTCACCCAGTGTGGGCTACATCCACCAAGAAACAAGCCAATCTATTATCCAAATCTTTCACAAGATATACAATTGAATATCTACAATCTTCCACACCTCTCAGATGTACAATACTTTCTTTCACTCAAGATTTTGTTTCTTCTCCAAGAATTATCTCTCACAATTATTCTCACAATAATCATCAACTCATTCAATTCTCTACTTCTAAACCCTAGCTTTCATGCTTATATAGGCATATAAAAACTTAGGGCACTTAGCCATGTAATTACAATCAATAGATCTGATTTTATGCTAAAATTAGATCTAATTCCCAAGAGTTAAATAAAACACTCCCGCATAGGTAACTGACGTTGGTTAGCCCTAATCGATGTCGGTTCCTCCTTGCTTGACCGATGTCGGTCATAGGTGACTGATGTCAGTCCCTCCATAACCGATGTCGGTTAATGTATTTTCCTACAAGTTTCATATTGCATGCTAATTTGAAGTAATTGAGCTCCATAACTCATCAAAAATTGCCAAAATTGGCAAGATTTGTGAAAATTGGCTAAAGTGAGACAATAATGATGAATATTATAAAATAGTAAATTGATGAAATGAGCTAAAAATGATCACATTTCATCCCTTCACTCATTCTATAATGGTCCTAACACTCACATGAACTTCTCCCTCATTTTTAAAGTAAATTCTTGCATTCCCCGATGCGGTAAGCATAAAGTGCCAAAATGGGAAAGATGCCAATTTTGTCCCGAAAGCTATTTCACTTCATACCACATAAAGCGAATGATCAAAAGGTGGATGAAATTGTTTTTGTTTAATTCTTATTCCCTTGCTCTACAATTGGAAGGATTTGGTCTCATGCTTCATTCATCATCACCGCTCCCCTAGTGGCAGAATCATGATCATGCTAGTATGAACAAAGTATACCAAATTCTCCTCATGTGAATGATTGATCATTAATATGTGATAGTGTCTCAAGGATCGAAGGATTTTCTCAATGACATAATTCATCTTCCAATGTTCTCAGTGGTCTACTTCTCAAGTTTTCATCACTCCTCTTCTCGGTGTATCCAGCAAAGTGTGTAGAAGTTCATCATTTCAAGAATCATCAAAAGGGGGAAAAGTGTTTAAAAGGTCTTCATCAAAGCTCTTCGTCGGTGCATCATTGTGAAGGATCATCATGGGTCAAATTTTCATTTGCAACCTCTCTCGAAACTGATCTTCATCGAAGGATAATGCATCTTCATCCATGGCTTGGATCATTTCTTCTCTCTTCTCCTCATTTTTCATCCTCTTCTCTCCCCCTTTCTAATTATTTGTTGTAAGCAATCAATGTATTTTTTCTTATTCACTTAAGTTACTCCCTAATGTTGCAATTTAAAAGTACCTTTTGATTTATAAATAGGGACTTATTTTCTCACTTCCTAGGAAAATTAAGATTCACAAGTGGAATAAAGACATGAAGGTTCATGTGGGGGTAGATGAAGAGTTGTGTTGTAAAGCTATAAATTGGGAAAGCATCCTAATTTATAAGGATGGTTATTCTTGTTTACTAGATCCCATACTCTCTCTAGGAAAAATTTATCAAATTCCCTCTATTTCCTTAGATTATGTTTCCTCTCCATCTCAGCTACACTCCATGAGCATGTACTTGTTGAATATTATGCATTGAGACTTTGTGCTTTGTGTGTTTTTTCCTTGTTGATTCTCATGGTGTCATCTCATTGAATTCATGGATAATATTCTGGTTTTGAAACAATAAACTCTGTTGTACTATTTATTGTGCAAAACCCCCTGCTATTCTCTCGAATCCTCACTTTCTCGAGTCTTTTTCCTCCCTTGTAGTTTCTACAAAATTTCCATAGGTGTAGGGAAGTACACCTATGTGATCCCTGGTTAAAATAACACCCTCGTTGATAGAGTATTGTAAATATTCCCTATTTTCAATAAATGGAGCAGCCCCATTCAAGCATAGGGACCTAGTCCTGCACAATTTTGGTGAGAGTTCACTAATTTTCCCACCTAACAAATTATTTTTCTAACAATCTAACAATACAAGGTCTAATACCTAAGCTTTAATTTACCTTTTTCTCATCACCATAACTAAGCTTGGTTTGATATAGGGAAAAGACATAAATTAAAGCTTAAAAATTAGAAAATTACTTTCACAAAATCTAATACCTAAGATTTAGTTTACCTCTTGTTGTGTATCATATCTAAGTTTATTTCCTAAACAACAAAGTGGTAAATTGAAGCTTCAACCTTCCTTTCACCAAAACTAATTTATGTTAAAATAAAAAAATCTATTTCACACAATATTGATTAACTTGAAAATAAATTACTTGTACATTCATTTTTCAATTCATGGTAGTAATTACTTACACTGTGGATTGGGTTGTACACATGTCACATGTGTGAAATATAATCCTTTTACAGAAAATTTAAGCATTAAAATAACCCTTCATATGTCATTAAAATATACAGGATATAGTGAAGATTTCCAATTATCTTCTTATATAATTTTAAATAGATCGGCCACCATATATTATATTCCCCTAAGAGTAACACCATCATCTATTGTATCGTGTGCTAAAGGTATTTTCATTGTGGCTTTCTCTTCAATAGATGATAAAAACACCATTGCTTCCAAGCTCTGGATCTGCCAATCTAAATATTTGGTCATTAAACCCTGGTTCCCCTCCTTTAACCCACTCACTGAATCATTCTCATGCAAACCTATTTGGATCAGGCTGCCCCATTTACCCCTCCAATTCTGGAGTCATGACTATCTGATATCTATTGGCAACACCTTGGGAACTATACTCTATATAGATTCTCAAACCTCTAATTACACCCATACTACCTATGCCGGATCTTGGTGGAACTTGATACTACTAAAAACCTTCCTACAACCATTGATTTTAGAGTGCAAAATAGAACTTGATCACAACCTTTAGATTACAAAGGTCTACCTTTCCAGTGTAGAAGGTGTTTTTGTTTAGGACACACCTCTACTAATTGTGGGATGGAAAACGTCAACATGAGAAACACAATTGGTGGAAATATGCCCTCTCGGAACTGTTGTTGCAGGCTCATAGCACCCCTGGATGTAGATCAGGCTTCTAGGTTGATCACTCTAGCATCCAGTGTGATTGCACAACATGGAAACCTCTCTCCAAGCGTGGGACTTGTGAAACTGAGAGAGGAATCTCCAGATTAGAGGTTGGTTCCTCAAACTCCTCTGATTTAGATCTAATGCTTGCACAACTACAGAGGTTCAAATCCTAATCCTACTCTAACTTGCAAGGAGACAGGGGTAGAAGTGCAAGAAATTGAAACTAACTAAAGATGGTGATGCACCAAAAGGAGTGGTGAAACATATTTGTCATGCAAATAGACACAGACCAAAGTTCACAACATAAAACATACACAAACTGATAAGGTATAATTTAGGATCTAAAATGAAGCAAATAATACAAACAGAGGACTGAAACCCATTCACAGAGCTTGCATTATCATTTCAGTGTCAAAAACACGCATTACACCCTCAGAGAGGTAAAAGAAAACTGTTACAATCTTTGGAGAGGTCTAATCCTTGCATCAATCACTTGCTGGAGGTGAAAGAAGAAGTCTGCTATGCCCCAAAAAATGTTCCCCCTTTTGTTGTGAGCCAAATCTGCCTTTTACATTACATGGGTCGAGCCTAGGAGACAGAAACGTACAAAAACGTGAGAGCCCATTCCTTCTTGACTACAGGTGCATTAAAATGGCATGGGGGACCTTACAAACCCATACCCTATCATTTTGACCGAATTACAGGAGAATGCGACCCATTCTGCATTAAATCTGGTCACTGAAATGTCACTTCTGGCCATGAACACGTGTCAGAGCCGTTTCTCAATTTTATCTCTCCAAACTACACCAAAATTCAAGATTAACCCTAGAATCACGTAGAGAATTTCATAAGCTTTCCGTTGATATAAAGAATGTTCAAATCGAGCTCTGGATCAAAAGATATGGAGATCTGAAGATTTAGGGCACAAAACAGATGAAACGGATTTTTAAATTTCTTCCCACGCTCTGCCACCTGGATGACACGTGGCATGCATTGATTGGTCATCAGGGGCGTGGGGCAGACCTTTACTTTTAGCTTTTGGGCAAACCTCTTGCCAAATTCTCTAACTCCTTCCCGAGCTCCACATTCCCTTCCTCATTGGACACATGTCCTCTTTTGATTGGCTCGGGCTGACCCCTCAAACCTCGCCGTTTGAATTTTGGACTTTTCTCCTTGTGACACGTGTCATGATTTGGTTGGTCCGTGGGTCTGCGGCTCTTTCATGTCCACCGCGTCCATTTGTCCCGAGATGTCTCAAGGTCTGCCTGCGGGACAAAACTTCCGATCCGCCCGAAATGGGCTTCTCTATCCCTTTTCTCACGGTGACACGTGGTGTGATCGATTGGCTCTCGGCTTTTTTTTTCGGCTATCCGCGTCCCTTTGTCCCGGATGTCCCAAAACAAGAGTTCCTGTTCGCAGAACCGTCCGATTCACGTCCTTCGCATCTTCTTGTCCCAAATGTCCCCGAGCAGTTAGTTGATTTTCTTCTCCTTCGACCGAACCGGCTTTCGCGCCCGCCAAGCGTCCCGACGGCCCGAGATGTTCCTTTGCTTGCAGATCGCCTAGCGGCCGCCTTCGGTGATTCACGTCCAGATGTCCCTCATGTCCACGCCGTTGTGAGGACTAGGACTTAGCCATTTTCATGATTTTTCCTGGCCCAAGCTTGTTTTCTGCAACTTTTCACATTTTCTCAGAACTTGCTCTTTTCTTCTTCGGCCAGGGGAGTTAGAAAAAATCTGAGGGGACCCTAGAAACATGATTTTTTGCCCTGAATCAATCAATTTTCCTGGGGCTTGAGAATTCAATGCATGTTATCAAAATTTACTCTGGGGGTGAATTTTGGATAATAGGAACACCTAATTTTTGGTGCAAAAGAGGATCTAAACTCAAATGCAAATACAAAAACTAAATCCAATTCTATCCTAAAACCCCTCTATCTAAAATCTCAATTGTGAGCAGCAAGAAAAATGCACAAGTTGTTGATGGTAGAAAGCAAAATGATAAATATTTATCTCAGGATAACAATGTTGTTGTCCCAACTGGAATAAATGTGACTAAGGAAAATACTCCTCCTTTGTCTTTTCCTCCAACCGTGGAGGCTTCATCAGGTTGGGTAATGGTTCGTAAAAAGAAAAAAATTATGACTAAGAATGCCACCTCTCCGCCTAGATGATTCTCTTTTCTACTATTTTTTTGTTGGGATTTAATGTTTCATTTATCTTTTCCATGTAGTAGCTTGTTTTTCTACAATGGTGTTGTTGTGTCATTGCCAATTGGTCATTGCACATTAGCTATTTCTTTGCAGATGCGTTGTTGGTTGTTGGTTCTTTTCTAAGCAAACAATTTTCTATTGTTGGGCATTAATGTTCTATTTGGATATTGATCTTTTTCTTGTGCTTTAATTATAAAATTTGGCTTTTGAGCCTTATTGTTCAAGGGTATAGTCCCTTTTAAACAACTATTTCCAATACTAAAAACACCATTATCTAAGCTTCATTGATTAGTTTAGGGGATCATTATGGATGCGGGAGCATCATCCTATATTGTTTTCTTGAGTCAAATTTCATGGTAAACATGTTTGAGGTGTCAACATAGGCCATTTTATGTGTTTAGAAGTCATAAGGAGTCTTTAAAATTCAAATTTAAGCATAGGAGAGTTTTCCCTACAAAATTGATTTGAATTTATAAGGTATTTTGACCTTTTGGCAATTTTGGGGTTGGTTAGTGATTGGATAGAGGTCTAGGATGTTTATAATACATGAGTGAAGTGTATTAGTCCCCTCTTGAGGGTCATTAGCTAATATTCAAGGTGTTTTTTATTAAAGTTTATATGTAAGGTTCTTAACTCAAGTAAGTTAGTATTTGTCAAGTCTAGTTAGGGTTATGGTTTAGAGAAGTTAGTTATACAAGAGATGGTATTCAATGAGGGATTTTATGAAACATGGGGAGATTGATTTGATGATGTTATTCATGGAGAGAAGAAGACTATAGAAGGATATACCATGTTTTGTAAAGAAATGATCAAAACTTGAGAAAACAAGTCATAAATGGCAAGTTTTGAGTATAAAATTGAATGATGTTCCTTGAAATCTTTGTATCTTTAATAAAACTGGTTGTTAAGAACTTGTGGAGTGTGGAATATAATGTTATAAATTTTTAAGAATTGAATGCATATCCGAATGGAGTAAAAGTATGTATATACCGATTTAGGTATGAAAACGTTGCTTTGATGAGTTAGTAATCTCCTTTTCATCAAATTTGTTGGAATTCTATTGGTTATTATTTCTTAGGAAGTTTCATAGGATTATGATAGACTTATTTCTAAATTTTTGTTTCTTAAATATGAGGGGAACTCTTCAAATTTTCACTTTTCCTTCTTATTGGGTTATTATAAACCCTAGTTAGGGTTTGGTTGGAAACTCAAATTTGAAGGTTTTATACAAGGAACTAAGGTCTGAAATTCACAAGAAACCCACTGAAGTAACCTAAAATTTGAGAATATACAAGTTTTATGACTCACTTTTCTACAATTTTCTCAATTTTTTTGACAGTTTGCATCTAAAGAGGACTGTGTCGGGGAGAGGCCTAATTTGAAAGAGACATTTAGTGGGGAAAGGGGTTTATATTGAGAGTTTTATCATGAAACTTCTTGGACAAGTAAAATAGCCTAATGGGTGTTTGAAAAGCCCTTAATTTTTATTTTAAATCCTCAAAGTAAAAGTTGATGCTTGTAAAACCTCTCGATGAGGCCACTAAAACAAGACCTAGTTGTAAAAGAGAAGGTGATGAATGAAAGGGTTAACTTGTGAGTTGAGAGATAAAATTTGGTGTACAGCTTAGGGAGCCAAAAGGGTGTCTATAATACCTTTGACCTTGTCTATGAACCTTCTAGTTTATTCCCAACTAGCTTCCACCATTGGCATTGCTCTTAAGAAGCGTATAGGGCAATTTTGAGTGATTTGGTAAAAGATGAAGATCTCTATTATTTCCAACCATTTTGAAAGTTTATACCACATATATATAACATGAAAATATAGTTTTGAAGTACTTGACTCATTAAAGGTCTCTAGATTCAAATTTTCTTGATTTGAGCCTAATTAGACTTGTGAAGAAGGACCCTCTGGTAGAGGTAAAAGGGCTGATTTGGAGAGTTTATTTGCTATTCATTTGCTAACTTAGTGAATTTTTATAGTCCTTGAAATTCATCTACATTATTTTGGTATCAGATCATGGTTTTTCTCTTGTGAAGAGATAAGAAGCCATAAAGACATAAAACAAGAAGAAAGAGATGGATAGAGAGATAGTTGATTTGAGAAGTGGCTTAAAGAGGTTAGAGGATTTCTAAAGGTTGTGTCTGCAGGTAATAATTCAAGTATGAATTTTGAGGTTGAAGAGAAGATTTAATTGGTCCATTGAGCCACTTTTCCAAAAGAAGAAGGCAAAGAATGAAAGTTGTGAGAAGAGGAAGGGTGCTGCATGAAGAAGAAATTGAGAAAGAGATGAAGGAAAAGAGGAAAGTGTCTAGGAAAGGGACACACATTGAGACATTTTGGTCTCTTATTTTTATATAATGTTGTGTTTCAAAGTATTTGTATATAGGTATGAAGAGTCTTGGGAAGAAGATCAAGATCAAGGCTTTGGAATTTATGAGAAATGGATCAAGAAAAGCATCCATGAAGGAAACTGAATGTGATGAAGGAAGCAAGTTCTTGACAAAGAAATTGAAGTCAATCAACATACTAATGAATATATGGATGAAGGAAACACAATATTTCGTGATGCTTTGGGAATAATTACAACATAGGAGGACAAGAGATGAAGTACAAATAGGAAGATTCTAAGCAATGAAGACATGGAAAAGGATGTGACCAAGAAGTGGGCCTTTGAAAAGGTAAATGAAACTTTGAATTTTGATTCTAATCATGTATACAAAAATGAGGTTGCTGATATACGGGTGGATGAAAACAGAGTCATGTTAAGCTTTCAAAATAAAGAATGGATCATGGGTACAGGATGCCTAGATGGCTTAAGAAACCAATAGTTGAGATATAGAAAATAAAGAGTAAACAAGTGGTTATTGGAACTGAAAATTCAAGTAAAAACAAGATAAGATAAATAAGTACATGGTATATTTCATGAGGAAACAAGCAAAGGATAAGGTGACAAGGAAAGTGTGGAAAAAAGAAGAATGTAATACAAGAAGGAGAGGTTAGAAAGTTGAAAGCAGATAAAGATGTCCTGGGAAAAATAGAGTTCAAAAGATGAATAAGGAAAAATAGTCCCAAAATTTGATGATGACGATGAAGAAAAAGATGATATTTCATTGAGAGAGTAAATCATATATTTTAAAAGTTGTTTAAGGCTTCTAAGAAGTGTGATATAGCATATGAAGAGTCAAATCGATGGATGATTTTGTTGAAGAATTTGAGGAAAAGAAAGGAAGTTATGAAATCATTCAAGAGAAGAAAGAAACATGGGAATCTCAAGAATAAAAGAATACCATGTGGGGTTTTCAAGCTCAATTTTTTCAATCTGATGTTTCTTTGAGTGGTGAATGTGTAGGTATATCGTTAAGGAGATGAAGATAGAACAAGTAAAGACAAGAGTTTCATACAAGCAAGAGTTATCCATTTTAGTATTGAAATCAAGATGCACTGGGAAAGACAAAATCAAAGTGAAAAATATGATTACACAGTCCAAATTAGTCAAGAAATATTTCATGAACAACAGGATAGAGGTGGAGTGAACCGACAAGAAAGAAGATAACATTAAGAGCAAGCATATCCATTTCACAAATAAGACAACTCTTTTACTTAATAACTAAGCTATTACAAAGTATGGAATACATCACGAAGGAATTGTATTCATGGTATAAATTCAATAAGAAACTGAAGGAGATCGAGATACAATTGGAATATCATGAAGAAGAAGATATTTTTACCTATACAAAATTTCATGGGGAAATCTTCTTTTTGTTCCTTGGGAGTATGATGTAGGAGCATCAATCATATAGTGTTATCTTAATTCAAATTTCATGGTAAACACGTTTTAGGGGTTAACATAGGTCATTTGATGTGTTTAGAAGTAATAGGGGTCTTTAAAATTCAAATGTAAGCCTATGAGAGTTTTCCCTTCAAAATTGATTTGAATTTGTAAGTAAGATATTTTGACCTTTTTGGCAAATTTGGGGTTGGTTAGTGATTGGATAGAGGTCTAGGATGTTTATGATGCATTCAATTGCTAATATTCAAGGTGTTCTGTTATAAAGGTTTATATGTAAGGTTCTTAACTCAAGTGAGTTAGTAGTTGTCAAGTCTAGTTAGGGATATGGTTTAGAGAAGTTAGTTATAGAAGAGATGGTATTCAATTATAGATATTATGAAACATGGGTATATAGATTTGATGATTTTCTTCATGGAAGAAGAATACTTGTAGAAGGATATACCCTATTTCAGTAAAGAAAGGATTGTAAAACTTGAGAAAATAGTCATAAATTGCATGTTTTGAGTATAAAATTGAATGATGTTGCTTGAGCTCTTTGTATCTTTCATAAAAGCCATTTTCTAAGAACTTATGGATTGTGGAATAAAATTTTCTAAAGTTTGAATACTTGGATGCATAAGTGAATATAGTAAAATGTATGCACATACATGATTTAGGTATGTAAACCTTGTTTTGATGAGTTAGTAATCTTCTTTTCATGAAATTTTTAGAATTTTGCTGGTTATTCTTAATCGGGAAGTTTCATAGGATTAGCACATAATTATTTCTAAATTTTGGTGGCTTAAATATTAGGAAACTCTTCAAAATTGCACTTTTCCTTCTTCTTTGGGTTATTACAAACCCTTATTAGGGTTTGGTTGGAAACTCATGGTTGAGGGTCTTATATAGTGAACTAAGGTCTAAAATTCACAAAAAAGCCATCTAAGAAACCTAAATTTTGATAATATACAATTTTTATGACTCAATTTTCTACCATTTTCTCAAAATCGCTAATAGTTTGCATCTAGAGGAGACTATGTCAGGAGAGACCTAATTTGAAAGAGACATTTAGTGGAAAAGGGGGTTTATATTTAGATTTTGGTTATGAAAATTCTTGGAAAAGTAAAAATTCCTAATGGTTATCTAAAAATACTTTGATTTTGATTTGAACCCCTTACAACAAAAGTTATGCTTGTAAAATTTCTCGCAGACATGGCTAATAAAACAAGACCTAGATTAAAAGAGAAGGTGATGAATGAAGGGGTTAACTTGTGAGTTGAGATATAAAATTTTGTGTATATATTGAGGAGCCAAAAGGGCATCTAGAATACCTTTCACCTTGTCTTAGAACCTTTTATTTTATTCCCAACTAGTTTCCACCATTGGCATTGCTCTTAAGAAGCATATAGGGCAGTTTGAGTGATTTGGAAAAAGATGAAGTTCTCTGTTGTTTTAAACCATTGTTAAAGTTGTTATATCATCTATATAGCATTAAAACATATTTTTTTAAGTCCCTAACTCATTAAAGGTATATAGAATCAATTTTTTTTGTTTTGAGCCTAACTAGGCTTGTGAAGAAGGATCCTCTAACATAGGTGAAAGGACTGATTTGGAGCGTTTGTTTACTACTCATTTGCTAATTTGGTGACTTTCTTACAATCATTGAAAGTCCTCTCGCATCAATTATGTGGCTTACTAGACACCCAATATTTTACATGCAATTCATTTTTGAGTCATATACTACTTGTGAATTTCTAAATGGCGATACATATTTAAAAATATATATGTGACCAGAAATAAGAGTGAATTGCATATGTTTGTTTTTTTCATATGCTCTATATGTTTCAAAGTGTAAGAGAAATTTCAAGGCATGTATATAGTTAACAAATCCATTCAAGTAAAAACAATCTCATGTAACACCATGTTCATAGAATAGATAATGAAAATTTTTATCGACATGTTATAAGTAAATGGGATCTCATGGTGTTATGGTTACAATGAATGAAAAATGGGGTTTTAAAGAAGGGAAAAAAACCTTGCTTAGTGGTGTGATAATTCATTCATTTCCGATAGGATTTGGGTTTTTTTATGGAATGGAATTTGAGTAGTTCCCAATATGATTTTGGGTTAATTTCTACTAATGCTTTATTCTAATGAGATCTATTTTAGATGGGAAAGACCTATATTGATAATGATTATCTATGAATAAAGTTAAAGTTTTAAAAATATAAATGTAGTTGTAAATGTTTATAGTAAAACATCATTATGGAATCCGAGGATAGATAAATATTATTTTTAAATGGAAAACATTTTTTGGTTTAATAGCTAAAAAATTTACATGAAGAAAAATGACATATAATGCAAAAACTTTAGGGTTAGGGTTACTCTTGTAATGAAAATGATGTAGGGCACAATCTTATGGAATGTAAATAGACAAAACCGAATGCTACATCCAAGGAAAGGAATAAATAATAATAATAATTTTAATACCCATCAAATTCCTCCCACCGACTTCCATTCCTTTCTAAGTCACACAACCATTCTTTAAATTTTCACTCTTCTAGGTTAGCCCTAATAATTCATAATACATATCAAACAAATGAAAACCCTGCAATCTTTGTTGATGGGTTTGAGATCTAATGTTAGGATCTTCCTAATAAATTAGAAATAATAGGTTCAACAACATATTTTACAATTGATGGATTAGAAAGCTTCCTACAAAGCATCACAAATTTACGCATTATAGCTCTATGATTTAGGTATGCAATAAGGTGTATAAAGCATGATTCAACATCAAACCAAGGCATTTTCACTTTTTTTTAAAAATCCATTTTAAGATAAAATAATTATTGTAAACTAATCCAATGTACTTTCACAAAAAACTTACCAACAACAACCTACAAGTTCAAAAAAAAGATTGATAATCTTTAGCTACAAAATTGTACCATGTTACCACTATCATTAACATGTTTTAAAACCTAATTGAAATGTCGAATGAAAATCCAATGACTGATGTTTATAATTAATTAATTTTTTTGTCATAAAAATTAAATTTTATGTGTTGGCAAGATTAAACACATTTAAGAAGTGTCATTGTTTAAGACTGATGTGGATAAAAATTATTTAGCATGACAACACTTCTTTATCAAGGGATGGTAGAGATTTTTAATCTCAAAATCCATGCTCAATGCATTTGGAGTTATATAGTTATTGGTTTCCACTATATGTAAAAGCTTTGTTCAATATTAAAAAAGAAATGTGATATAATTAATGGGAATTCAAGTTGTGTATGTTTAAAAAAATTAACATTATGGTTTGTGTTAAGTATATAGATTATACTCGCTTATTCTTGTATTTCCTATAATGGGTGATAGATAATTTTTTTATAGAATTGACTTGTTAGTGATAGTCAAATGTTTTTAGTTCCATGTTAGTGATGGGTGATATAGAGACTATTCAATAAATTCATTATTTGTAATGGCATTGAATTATTTCATAAAAACCGACATAATGACTTCCATTTGTTTATTGTGATTATTAATTGTTAGTATTTATAATAGTTATATATTTTTAGTTATCATATAATATTGATCTTATTTTTAATGTGTTGTTAGTTGGGCATGTCACGTGTTTTGAGAAGATGAGCATTTATACTTGTTCTAAGAAGGTGATAAAATTGTAAATGGTATCCATTCAAGTGATGATATTTATGTTGGTCCTATTTGTGATAGACCTAAAGATGAATTCTCAATTAAATAATGAATATGTATAATGGGAAGAGGCTTCTAGTATGACCAACCGGTGAAGATTTTCATGTATGGATGGGTGTAATCGATGGGAAGCTTATAAGGGAAGGTGACAATATCGTTGAAAAATTGATGGTGCATTGGTGGGCTCCCACCGAGAAAATCAAATGCAAAAATAGAAAAATTAGCACAAATCTATAAAAAAATGTGGTAGTGTAAATGAAGAGCAAAATCGAAGATTAATATGGACAGTTTCATTTGAGTATAGACATGAATGAAAAACTAGAATTTTTATAAAATTAAAACACCAAATCATGGACATGAAGGCATTCTACCATACCTTACACAAGTTCAACAAGATTAATTAAAGGATTGTTTGTTCAATGCATTAGTTGATACTTTACATGCCATAGAATTTATATATACTAAATCTAATGAACAATGTATTTCTTTACTATTACATTATCTTAGCTCAAGATGTGGGTTTGAAATTTTGATTGCAAAAATGCTCAATTAAGAGCTCAATTTTGTACCATTTTGTACTTTTTGTAATACTTGAGGACTTTTTTTTGTTATTGTTTAGCATATTATTTTTCAAATTTGACAATATTTAATGAATTTGGGTAGTGGACTAAAGGTTTATGAATGAGTGACAAGTGTCAATATTTCATGATTTTGTGTTTTTTCAGGAGAAATCATCACACATATATGATGTGTGTCATGATTTCATTCTCTTAAAGACCTTTGGAATGCATAATAATAATAATAATAATTGGTTTAATAGTCTAGGATATCATATGCCGTCATATGCCCTACTTTTGGGTTTACATTTGGCTTATAACATATGGTACTTCCTTGTACACACCCTACCCCTACAAGATTCATACTTGTGACCTCTCTTTCAAGAGCACAAGTTCTTCACCATCAAGAAAACTTAGTTTTACATAAGGCTACAATTGTGAATATGCTTAAGGTTGTGAGATTGTAAGATTGAAACATGTGTCAATATCTCATACCTTTGAAGGAAAAAGAGTCATAAGGGTGAAAAATTCGAAGATGTTTGTAGAATTTTATTTCGCGAATGAATGACACTTGGCACAATCTCATGTTGGTGATCACATTCAACATTAAAAACTAAAAGAAGCTTCCTTCGCATGAAAATATCACAAAGGTGCAATATGCATCCTCATTTCATGCAACTATAACTTAAAGGAACATTACAATATTTTTACAAAACTTTACAATACACTTTATGGATTACTAACAATTAGCCCCATGATAGATAAAAAGATGGGGAAAAAGAAATGTGACATGTAAAATTTTGAAATACCCATAAAGTTCCATGCCACAATATGGACACACGTTGCAATGTCACTATTCATGTAAAGTTAAAGGAATTATCTAGGAATAGAGACAAAAATATCATTTATTTTCTTACAAAATAAAATTTATATGAAATAGAAACATTATCTCCAAGGCTAGCAGATGCTACCTCTCAATATGTCAATATATTCATATATCTTTTGATCTATTTTTTACAATTTGGTGTCAAGCTTTAAAGCATAATGTCCTACGTGGTTGTGAATGACACAAAAATACCTCAACACGAGAGGATACATTTAATTATCAATAAAGAGATGGACACATGTTACATTTACATGAGTTTTCTAGGCATTGAGACAAACATACAAAAAAATACAAAACTCAAATTATACAAAACTATAACATTATCTCCAAGGCTAGTAGAAGCTAATTTTCAATATGACATATACCCAAGCATTTTTGATATATTTTTTAACAATTATGTGTCTAGATTTAAAGCATGATTTCCTAAATGGACTCGAAATGACAAAGAGAAAAAATAAACAAAGTGCACTAAAAACTAGATTCGAGTTTTCGTAGTTTTTAAAAAACTTCCATAGATAGAATTTGATACTAATAAAATTGAAATCCAATTATGGTAATAATGAAATCCAATCATGGTGATAATGGAATCTAATATGGGTGATAATGGAATTTGATAGTAGCAATAACAAAATCCAATAGAAACAATAACATAATTCAATCTAGATCTCATATTGGATTATATAAGTCATCTATATCTCTTCTTATCTTTACATGTAAGTTTGAAACATTCCCCAAAAATATGATATATATTTACGGGGACTAGAAGATGAACTGCGTAATTTCTAAGGTGGACTCTCATGAGGACACATGTTTTGGTCTCTAGTGCCTCAAAAATGTGCCATGTAGATTTTTAGAGTAGGCCCTTGAGTATACTTGTTTTTGGTCTCAGGATTGCACATGTTTTTTTGTTAGCTTTCTTACCTATTCTATATCACCTTGTGTGCCAAAAACATATGAATTTTAATTTGAGTAGTCTATAAATGCATGTCCATTGAAGTATTTATGGCATCAAGAGAAATAATGCCATGCTTGCTAGAGATATATTAGAAATGTGGCCAAGCAATTATTTAGACCAGCTAGAGAATAAGTTTAAGAATTTAAGAAGATTTGAAACATTTATCACTCCAAACATTATTCTTGCTCAAAAACTATAAATAATAGACACCATCACAACTAAATTGCCACAAGGGATTGCATTATATTCAATATGTTGGTTTCAATATTGATGTTTGATTGAATGGACATATTACATATTAATATTATTAAGATGACCTACCTTAATAGTATTATTATATGAAAATAAATTCTCATAATGAATACCTTATATTAAAACAAAGGAGATCAAAAGTGTTTCGCAATGACATTATTAAAGGAAAAAGGGGCATATATTCATACGGGGTGGATACAAAATGAAAAAGATAATCAGTTCCACGCCAGGAAATTGATGATGTGTAGGTTTCTTTTCCTTTTCTGATTTTGATGTAGACAATTGCTTGTTGAAAAATTAGAAAATCGTCTAATTTTTAAAAATATTTCCCAAATAAATATATACAAAATCTGTGAACCTATAAAACTAAATATATATAAAATTCCAGGCCTGATCAGCTCTCAACGTATTATTATTTATTTATGATAAGTAAACTGTTGGACGTGCGACCTCAACGCCTAACTGTATTGTTTTGTGTGTATTCAGTCAACGATGTCATTTACAATAATTGATGGCAGCCACGAAAGTCGGCTTCTGCTTTATTATCCCGAGTTATCAGTCTGTCATGCATGTGCCATGTAACAAACAAATACAGAGATTTAATAAGATTAGCTCTGTAAGAAATTTAGATTTGCATTTGCAGTTACATAATTTTATTGTTTGAGAAGTTGGGTTGTAAGTATAGCGACAACAAAAACAGATCTCAGACTTCATATCAATGCAGTTACTTACATCCCATTCAACACCAGGACAGAAGGCTGATTTTCTTGATAAAATCTGTGGGATTTCTGGGTACACAAAAACAAGAATTAATTTCTCCATCTATGAGACTTCTTGGTACCCAAAACAAGAATTAATTCCTCTGTAGATTGGGATTTCTTGATCCATCCATGTGAACATTGGTTGTAAACATTAAATATGCATGAATTCTAGGACCATTTACACCTTGAATTCACAGCCTAATTATGCTACATATGTATGTACACCAGACATTTTCCGAAAACTTTATGATATTCTTAAAAATCATAAAGTCCATATGGGTATCAAAGAAAACTTTATGGGTGTCCATGAAATTAATGCATGGTATCAATCATATAGTAAAAACAGCATTCATTCATTCATCAATTAATTAATTGTTGCAGAGTTTCAAATCTGGCCTGTAAGGTGTCCATGAGGGACAACATTTGCTGAAGTAAGTGGCAGTGACTCTCGACTTTAATAGACCCAGAACTTGCTGTGTTTTGATGCATCTGGGTGTTTTATATTGGTTGACAGAAGAGCCTTGGCTGAGACAATAGTCCATCAATATATCAAATGTTCCAGGCTTCACCAGCCTTATTTCCAGAGGGCCTATGGACTTGTCTTTGCTCCTGCACCTTCTGTAAACTGAATCCAGAGACTCTTCTATTGCCGAACAACATTTTTCAAGCACAGCTGCTTCCATGTGTTCAGTTGTAATGAGCTCCCAAAACAGAACATAATGGCCTGGTATTGTGGAAGTGTCAGCATAGCTTGTGTACTCACAGAGAAGACAATCATATGGTTCCAACAGTTTCTTGGCATTGGTCACAGCCTTGAGCAGATCTTCTTCATTTGTTTTGTCTGTGTCGATGCTGAGTACCACATTTCTTCTGTAAACAAACTGGAACTGGGGGCTTTGTTGTAGAAACCAGTAACAAATAGGATGTCACCAACCCGGTATCGATATAAGCCTGCACATTTTGAACAGTGATACTTATATGAGCATGAAACTGATTTAACCAAGAAAATTAGATTAGGTAGGCCATGGCTACTACATACCGGAATAGGTAGTCACAACGAGTTCATAGTAATGACCCACTTTCACATCGACCAGGTCCACCAGTTCGTCTTCTAATCTTTTGCCATTCTCTGTCCCGTTGGAGTCATGCAAATCCAAGTCATCTGTACCGTTTTGCTTGTGAACAGGAAGAAATTCGAAGTATGCCATGTTGGGGAGCAATGTGTAGGACACTTCAGCGGGCTTACTCAGAGGCTTCAGATTCACACCAAAGTAACATTCAGAGGAGGCGTACATTGTGCACACCAGAGGCAGTCCTCCACTGTAGTAATCAAGCGTTGAAATGTACTGTGCCATGGACCCCGTCACAATTACGTCAATATAGATTGTTTTGTTCCACAGCCGAGTTATTATCCCCTGCCATGATTGCCTCCTGCATTCCCCTGCTATGGAGTCTGCCAGCCGGGAATCAGCGCTGAGCAGCCTCATTACAGCCTTTCTGCAGGGAGGATCGTCGATCCAGTCACTCAGTTGTCCGGTGCGTATGTTGTGGCACAGCTCTACCCAGTTATCTTCCAGAAACTTGATTGCCCTCAGAAATGCGGAGGCAAAAACAGCCCCTACTCTCAGTACTTCATCCTTTTGTATTAACCCACAGAGCAACTGGCAGAACATACTCTGCCTGCTGTCTGGACAAAGGATTGTCTCGTCTGGGCTTGTGTTGACATTGAATTTGTCGTAAGGTCGGTTTCGAAAATTGCTGCTCTTGTAGTAGCTGGTCAGAACAGGTCTCGCCTTGAGCCCAGAGGGAGTGGTGACCTCTGCCTTGATAAATAGAAGATACATCCCTTTCCCTCTATCGAGCCCGGAAATATATCTGCATATACCATTAACATAATAACCCATACTGTGATTTATATAGACCAACTTTCGAGAAACAAGACTGTGATTCATGTAGAGAAACATTTTTAAAACATGACTGTGATTCATATAGTTCAACATTTCAGAAACATGACTGTAATTCATATAGACCAGAAAGATAACTCTTATACTGTGATTTTTATATATATACGAGCATTGGAGATCATAAATTTATTACCCATGTTATGATTTGTATCCAACTGCTCAAAAACCATACACCAATTTGTGAGAAACAAAAATATAACACTCATACTGTGATCTCTACAAAAACAATGGAGGAAGTGTCTCACTGATTCATAATGGGCATCAGGAGATTGTATAAGAGAGTTTTCCTGTTAAGCTCTTCTGGGATTGAAGGCATTATTTTTGGGTGTCCACCGGAGGTTCCAGAGCTGAGGAAAACCAACCATTTAAATAAATAAAAAAATCAAACTCAATTATGAGATGGCAAAATTCATGAATTATGACAACTTGCAGAAAGAATGCATTTTCACCTTGTTAACAGCTCGGATATGGGTTGCGCTGAAATAATGGGCGAGGAGTCTCCATTGGCTATCCTCTGGATGTAAGGCTTAATATCTTCATAGTTAACGACAGGAACATGAAATTTGAACGAGCCCTTGTCAACTCGGCCTCGCATAAACTTGCCCAAGTATTCAGTCTCCGTGTTTCTTCTCAAAATCTCCATTAAAACATCCCTCTGGACTACGTCGGCCCTCTCTGTCAAGCTCTCAATAAGCTGCAAGGCAGCATCCATTTTTCGTGGGTGCAATTGTTCATCTCCATCAACCCAATTCACTGTCCGATCCAGAAACAAAACACACACACACACACACACACAAAAAGACTGATCAGAGTTGTAGATCGGAGTATAAAACAGTAGCTGGTGGGCATCGCAAATATATATACATAGAGTAAAGATTTATTTCTCATGGGGCCAACGAAAGGAATTAATTTTCCGCATATTTTATTGAGTGCTAAAAGGGCTGTCATCAAATACAGCAGCAAAGAAGAAAGAAGAAATATAGTTACCACTAAACAGCCGCCACGAAGCTCCTGCTCCTCCTCTTCCCTGGTTTCCTCTGTGCACTTTCGTGGTTTCTCTCTCTACCATTAAACATAGATTTAAACCTTTTTTTCCAAACAGACAAATACGGTCAACCACAGCAATCCGTCAAGGTTTGCAATGGAAAATTTCCTGGTGGCATTTGTTTAAGTACGTGGGAAGTGGTCCTGATTTGTTAAAAAGAACACGGAGGACCTACTGCACGTGGCCGTGTTCGCCCCCGCGAAGCGATGTGGGCCATTATAGGTGGAAAGGAAGAAATTGAAAATGAAAAAAATGATACAGAATTGAAACGAATTGCCTATAAAAGCCCACGCCACTGCTCCAGCTCCTGCAATGCAGACGCCACTCCTTTGGAACGACAGCTGTGCATAACGGTTCCGCTAAAACAAACGAAACATTACACATTTAGGTGAGTGGAATCAAATGTTCATTTCTGGTAAATAGTTTTGATGGCTGGCGGTGCATGATTTCCGTGACAACGCACACGCAGGGCTCGTTGGCGCGTGCCAGCCGGGCACCGGCTGGCTGGCACACAACTCCTAACCATCTCTCCTAAAAATCTGTAAATAGTTGTTCATTAAACATAAAATCCGGGATTAAATACCATCTATGAATACCAAGAGAGACGAAATAACACATTAAAAACGAGCTCGCACGTCTCGTACGTGCCGTCCTCCTCTGTCTCGGGCACCCAAATTCGGAAAGAAAGGAGCAGCTTCTCTCATCGTGCAGCCCAGAAAATTTTATTTATTTCCTGGCGGGCTCCGCATTATTGTTTCTCGCGGGGGATACACGGCGGCCCCAACAGAATAGTATTGTATTATTTCTTTTTCTCTAAAAAATCTCTCCCCCTTAACAGGGTGAGGGTCCCCACATTCATGTCGGTCACACCACACTCCGTTGCGTC
This sequence comes from Taxus wallichiana var. yunnanensis, assembly GCA_018340775.1. Classification (NCBI taxonomy): domain Eukaryota; kingdom Viridiplantae; phylum Streptophyta; class Pinopsida; order Cupressales; family Taxaceae; genus Taxus; species Taxus wallichiana. The sequence continues at coordinate 459,564,626 of CM031239.1, read as the reverse complement.
ACCACCATTCATTTATGAATCTATGTCAACCCTATTCGGTCAAGGCATGTCATTGTCGTATGAATTAAATACAAAATTATTGTTATATAAGTTGAGCATCTAGGGCCTAGGATGGGGACTACTCTCCCCACCCCAACCCAAACTGTGACCAACTTGCACTACAAATATAATCACTTGATTCCGGGTTGAAATAATTTGTTGCATTTCTACATTTTCTCTTCTAATGTTTCTTAAACAACGAAAGGAATCTTCTATCCCCTCAAAATCTTTTTAGTAAATTGTATGTTAGATTTTAACAAGTTTCATGCTCGTTTAACCCCCTTCATTAAATTATTTTAGAAGATTGATTGGAATCTCGAAACGTCCATCCACAAAAGCTTCCCCTTAAAATATAAGTCACTATATGAATCCCAAATTCATTGGAGAAAATGCAAGATGTTAAAAGAGAGCATTATGTCTAATCATTGCCCTTTACTAATCAAATCCCAAGACCTTGAAATAACTTTTTATGTTCTTGAAATAACTTTAAAAATACCCCCTTTATGTCTAATCATTCCACATTTAAATAGATAATCACATCCCAATACCCTAAAGTAGTTTAGCTTAAATATTCTCTTTTATTAAGTGGTTTTTTAATTGTTTCGATTGATGAGTTCTAAAACTCATTCATGTTTGTTGGTGTAGATGTCATATATGTACTATCAAACATTCCATTATTTCGCTCTAGACACTCAAATTTGGCAATTTATCATTTGACATTGTTGATCTTGACATTGCACATTTGCATGTACAAATGCACTCTCCTTACTCTTGCTTAGCACACCCGATAGTTCTTCGATTACTTGCTTATCTTTGCACACCTCTATGTCGTTATGGTAACTACATAAAACACACCTAGAAACATTCATCCTCCAACCCATAAAGTTAAAACATGTTTTTCCCTCCTAATCAAAACTGTCATTTTTGGTCGGGTTGTAAAAATCTACAAGCCAACCCTATTATACGGTTTTAGACCGACATGTTTGGGAATAATTCTTCCGATTTGATCACATTCTTATGAGCAAATATATCCCCTTGGTTGGCCTTTCATGACATAATAACCTTTGGAAGCATATATAAGCAAGTAAATCATACCTCATTTAAGAACCTGACACTTTAAGAACTCCTCATGTAAAAGCAAGCACAAAAGGCACTCCAAGCTCCCTAAACTGTGAAATAACTCATGCACATCCATTAGGAAACAACCTCTATAGGTTTGAAGTCTCCTTCTAGGTCTAGGAGTCTCCATCTTCATTCTACAAGCAAGAAAAGTGACCCTTCCCAAGTATTTGAGCAAGTGTGAAACTCAAGCAAAGCATTGTTAAAGCACATCCAAAGCTATACATAAGGGTCGGGGACTATACGCATGCTTTTGACTTAGTTGTGTACAATTTTGACTAGGTTCGAGTCTCATGTGCAAATTTACGTAATGAAGCATTTTCAATTTGATTAACTTTGTTCTTACATTCAGATCACCTAGAATCTTCTAGATCCACACAAAATCAACTAAGTGCAATTCTCCTTGTGTTTTTTATAGTTGCTAGATCAATAGTCACTTTGAAAAGTGTTATTCGATTTGTACAATTAATGTTGGAAGTTAATTAAATCAGAATATCCACATGTTACATTATTTCATCCTTTTTATGTATGTTTAATTAAAACATCTAAAACTTTTAAAAAGGAACGAAATAGATTCACAAAATAGTGAAATCATTTGGTGAACCCCATATTTTCTAGTCAAACATCGTAATTTAACCTTGGCCCCTCTAGGGTTTCATTTTTCTAACTTCTTAGGTTTCATCGATTGATAGAGCTGCCAAGGATCCCCCTCTTTCCCTTTTTAACTATCTTAATTGAATTCCTACCTCCGAATCATATTTTTACAAGGATCTCCAACATATTCCGATAGACCCTAATATTGATATTTCTTCTATGCTCTCACGTGTTCTTAAATATCTCAAGTTTAAGAAGAACCCATTTCTTTTTATTCTCAATACCTACCACCTCAAAGTGTCGTTGTTACTATCCTCCCTTTATATATTCAAGTATGCATAAATAAGACATTGGTGAAACGGGTTCTTATGATAATGGTTTAGGGCTTAATATTTGTAATATTTCTTTCTTGCATCTTTTAGGTGTTCATATTGAAGAGTTTTCTCTCTACTACTTATATTCATGGCTTTGATAATGTGCCTTGTTATCCTTTAGGTCAAATCACATTAAACATCACATTGGGCTCACGCACTCTTCATATAGTCTTTCATGCCATGCCTAACAATCTTAGTTATAATTTATTAGTAAAACACCCATGGATTCATGTTATGCATGTGATACTATCTACTCTCCATGGGTGTCTCAAATATTCTCATCAAGGAACCACATACACCATTAAGGTTGATCCGACTCCTTTTAAGCATTGCTAATATAACTCCTTAAGAAGCCTCATTCCCTTATGGGTAAATGCGTGGAAATGGGTGGGTAAGTGCATGGAAATGGGGAAAAGGGGGTCAAAAGTGGACACATTCTTCCTAAAATTAGCAAAACACGAACTTCATCTAATAATTTGGAATGCATATGCTAAAAATTTGACAAAGTGATAATAATAAGTACCGTATATCTCAAAATCTAGTTTTAAAATACTATTTTTTTTTTTTTAAATGGTGGAGATTAAGAGGATCAAATGTGGTGTGCACACAAAGTATGTCTATTTTGCGCCAAAAAAATAATAACCTATTATGTGTGTGCCCCCTATTTTTTGAGTTCTATAAATTATTTTTCAAATCGCTTTGATAGAAAATTATCTAATGCCACGTACGAGGTCCCACTAATTTTTCATAAATTTTGGATGAATATATAAAAATTTAATTAATTTTCAAAGTGCACACATCCCAAAAATGAAATATTTGTGTGTACACCCTCGTAACTTTGAGAAAAAAAGTCAATTTTTGTTTTTATTTTTATAATGCGTGTAGAATATAGTTTAGAAGAGGCATTTTTTTTAAAAATTGGATAAAAAATCATAAATTGTGCACCAAAACGCATGCATAGGTTTTGGCAAGAAAAACACTAGTAAAAGAAATTATAGATGAAAGCCTTAAACTAATAAGATTTTAGAAAGGAGTATATCATCACCAAGGTAAAACCTGATCTTGACATTGTAGTATAATTTTTTTGTAATATTATGTTATAACACATGAGATATTGGGGTGTACACATGAGATTTTGATGGTTTTTGTAAAACATGGATTTATTCACGAATTACACAATCCAAACCTTAGATTTTGATATCTAAGGAAAATCCAAGCCTATGGATTGGGAATTTCAAACCCAAAGAAGATGAAACGTGCTCTCGTTATAACGTGATCATGTTATTCCACGAGCAGCACGTTCATGTTTGCTATGTGGTATATGTGCTTATGGGAGGGATATATTTACTAAAATAAATGGTTTAAGTATAAGTTTTTCTTTTATTATATTTACTAAATTAAATTTAAAGTATAGGTATAAGAAATAATAAAGTATAAAGATTAATAAATCTTTATACTTTATTATTTCTTATAGGTCTATACTTTAAATTTATTTTAGTAAATATAATAAAAGAAAAACTTATACTTTAAATTTATTTTACTAAATATAAGAAAATAAGGTCACTCTACACCTTGTGAAACTTGTCTCACAACTTCATCTGTTATAATTTAGAATATAGTTATTCATATTATAATCTAGTCAAGATACATAGGTATTTTTACGATTTCAACATTCAACCTAAAGCTTTTAGGGTTTAAATTATACAATCGATATCTGTTTTGTGAAAGAATATAGTCATTGTTTAGGTTTTGGGGCCTTTTGGATTGTTTACTCACATTTGGAATGTTAAATGTGTCAAAATTAAAATTTACAAACCTCACAACTCCCAAAGGTAGTGACAATTGATCAAATATATGGACTCATGCATTTTCCATGAGCATGGAGTTGAATCCCTATTTTTTTCTTAGAATATGGTAGAATCATACTATGGATGAGTACCTACTTTACTGATATTAGGAATGCATCTTTTTCTTCTTGGTCAATGGCATGTCCTTCCTATGGCCAACCTACTTCGCTACCACTCTCAACCTAGCTCAAAAGAAATTATTAACAAGGTTTTTAAAGTTTGTTTCAATGTGTAGGTATGATTAGATACGATGATTGATGAGTTCAATGCGACTTGATGGAAGGTAACTTCCTCTTGAGGCCTAAAAAGGTGATTTTGAGCTAATCAAACACCCTTTGGGAGAGTTCAAGAAATATATTAAGCATCGGAGGTGATTTCGGGGAATCTTGGAAGTGTTGGAGGAAATTTAGGAAATTTTTTTCTCATTCAAGGATAATCTTCTCAACAATGGGTTTTCTAGGTGCAAGGAACAAACACCTAATGGTGAAATATGACTTCTTCAAATGATTTTGGGAACTCCGTAAGGAGTTAGGAGGAAAAAAATAGGAAATGGAAATACATGTAAATCTTATACACATTGGTAACATCCATTTTCTCCAATACTTGAAGTTTTCATGAAGAATTTGAAAATAGTGTAGCTACCCCTTTTGGTACAGCAGACAAAAATGGCCCTAAATTGGAAAGCTCTATAAATATTATCACCACATGGTGATAGGTGAATATTTGTAAACATTGATAAGTACCTCTAGGAATGGGTATTGTCATAAATAGACTATTTTTTTATCATGGGAAAGGATATCATGAGGATGGAGCCAAATTTTGTGAGTTGAAAACACCTTCCTAACACCCCATGTTTTTTTTTTGAGTGAAAAAACATATAACATGAAAAAGTGGTAAAAATGAGTTACCATGAGTTGAAATCATGTTTCTAAAACCTCAAGTGATGACTTAAGTATTTATAAATATTGTTATGACACCTACATTGTGATGGGAATAAGATGTACTCTTCTAACTACAAGGCAAGAGCGAGGATCACTCTCTTACTTTTTAAGGCCTCCACAATTAACTCTAGTGATCACAAATCAAATCTATGATTCTTAAACCATTTCTTGATTATCTATCACTTACTAAAATAGGTATTCACCATATAGATGGAAGGATTTTTCACTGAATGAGATTATTTTCATGTGGCCACTTGTTGGACTGAAATGACGTGGTTATAATGCCCTTCCTCATGTGAAGTGTGATCACAATACAAGGTTCAAATGAGTGTTTAATAATACTACCAAGTGAGTGACATCAAGTGAAAATTAGACAATTTATCATTCTTAAACACATGGTACTCTCTATGAAGATCATCCTCTTACCCCTCATGGCTCCAGAATTCTCCTTAGATGGAATCAACTTTAGGATACTCATACACCTATTTGCTCATATGCCTCTCATGGAGATAGATGATTCCTTGATCCTTCACACATGATGATCCTAAATGCCTCGGTATCTTGACTAGCTCATCTTGGCTTGTTCCTTGAAGAGGTTTTAACATGATGGAAGATTCAAGATATGATGATCCTCAAATAATTTCATCGATTCACATTTCACCTTTGAACATGATGACACCATTTTTAACTTCACAATTCACTTTCCGATCAAGATGTCACATGAGTATAAACACGTTTATAGTATATGGACACATCTTCACTCAATTTCTTCTCATGGAAATAGGTTTCCTCCTCTATATGGAAGGATTGATCCTGAATGAGACTTGAAGGAATGTTTGAGGGTGATCGCCATATTATTGAAGTCAAGTGTATTGAAATCTTGTGAAATCCACTCCCTGAATTGTAAGATGTGAGCACATTACCAAGTATTGATTAAGTTTTTAGAAACAATCTAAAGAGATATGCACCATTTGTGAGCTCGAGATGACTACCATCACCACTCATGGTGATCCTTTCTCATCATGCTCATGATGATCATTCCCTTAATGACTTGAATTTCAATGAGAGTTCTTAATGTTTTAGATCCTTCACAGACCTCATGATTCTCCTGATTACACCTGTTGTCAAGTGAATGTCTATTACACATTTCATGCATATTATTTCCCTCTAAACTCATTCGAGAACTCCCAGAATCTTCCATAGAAGAAAACATTCACCATTGAAGCTCTCATTCCCTACACCCTAAATACGATGTTGAACAAATGGATCCTGAATCATATTTTCTTTCTTAAATTTTCCTAAATTACTTCAGACACCTTCAATTATCTTCAAAATCACCCTCAGATGCTTTATAATTTCCCTAAACATTCCTGAAGTGTGTTTACCAGCTGTAAAATGGCCAAAAATGTCCTTTTTAGGCCTCAGAGGAAGTTATCTTTCACTGAATCTTACTAAATTAATTTATCACCTTGGGTAATCATCCTTGCACACTAAAAAAATTAAAACCTTGTTAGGAATTTCCTCTGAGCCATGGTGAAGGTTGAACTAAAGGCAAGCTAGTCAGAGGAAGGATGCACATATTGATGTCTATCAAGAAGAAAGGGATTGAATATTGCTACACCCTTATTCCTATAACTTATACTTGCATATTGTGATCATTTATCTACATTTTTTTGTTCTTGGTGTTCTATTGCTACTAATATTGAAATCTATTAAGTACATTCATTACAAATATATAGTGGTAGTTCATGACATCTATCATTTACTTCCAACCTTAACCGTATTTTATTATCTCTCATGGTTTTTCTCACCTAAAGCTTAATATTGGGAGTATATCAAGCATTCACAGATCTGGGTTATAAAATAAGGAACTCTAATTTAAACCTCCTAAAGCTTATTCAATGGGTAAATGTGTAAAGAAGGGTGTGTATGATAAGAAATCTCAATTTTATCCCTATCACGTTATCTAAAAAAATATTTTGGGGTTTCAACAAGAAAATATTGATATCTCAATTGATAAGGATTCTTAGAAGATAAATCTACCTAGAATTGGGTTATAAAACTTAGGAGTCTTCTTGAGTCACACCATTGTGGAGAAGACTCTAATACCATTTTAGAGAACAACCTTTTGATCAATTTTATCCATGTGGAATTATAAATTTAAGGTGAATCACATGTTCCCGACCTCTACAATGTATTGAGCTTATTACCAAGCACTAATTAAGTGTTTAGAAACAATCTTGGGAGGTATGTATTATTTGAGAGTATGAGATGATTACGATCATCATCTTTGGTGGCCTTGGATCAAAATGTATGCTCCCAAAATGTAAAGGATTATTCAATATTTTTGGTTCCTACTTGTTTTCCTCCTAACTCCTTACGGAGCTCCCAGAATCAGCTAGAGAAGTCAAGGTTCACAATTTGACTACTCATTCCTTGCACTGAAAACCATTGTTGAACAAATTATCCTGAATGATCAAAACTTTCCTAAATCTTCCTAAACTTCTTCCAACACCTTCAAGGCTTTCAAATACCACCTTTGGATACTTAAGACCTTTTCATAACCCTCCTAAAGGATGCACACATGCTCTAAAATGGCCAAAATTGGCCTTTCTAAGCTTGATGGAGAATTAGTCTTTTACTACACTTCAATGAATGGAATAATGGAGCTTGTTAATTTTTTTTGCAAAATTATACATGTTCACCGAATGCATTAGGAACACCTTCAAGGATAAGGTGATCATTGCACATAAGGCAGGTTAGCCCAGAGAGGGATTCAAGAAGATTTGGGAGAAGGATTTCACATTGTGGCTTGGTTTTCATGGTTTAAGTTTTGTATTTTTGGGTCATTCAATTCACATGAAAATATATCCATATGAAGATCATCCTATTACCCTTTTAGGATTCAAAATCCTCCTTGAATGGAATCAGATTTAAGATGCTCATACACTTCTTTCTCATATCCCTCTCATGAGAATATGTGACTTCTTGATCCTTCACACATGATGGTCTGGATGCCTCAATAGCATGACTAGCTCATTTTTATTTGTTTCTCAAAGAGATTTGGACACAATGGTAGAGTCAAGATATGATGATCATCAATTCACTCCTTGAGCCTCACTTTTCACCTTTGAACATGATGATCTCTTATTCATCTCATAATTCACCTCCCTTCCTAAGATGTCACATGAGTGGAAGCATGCTTATGATGTCTGGACACCCTCTTTCTCAATTGCTCCTCATGGAGATAGGTTTACTCCTCCTGATAGAAGGATTGAACCCTGAATGAAACTTGGAGGAATTTTTGAGAATGAATTCCATGTTCTTGACCTCTGCAATGTATTGAAACACTGTAAATTCCACCTCCCTAACTTGCAAGATGTGAGTTCATTACCAAGCATTGATTAAGTGTTTAGAAACACTCTCATAAAATATACATTGTTTGTGAGCCTGAGATGATTTCCACCATCACTGATGGTGAGATTCTCATATCATGCTCCTAATGACCATTCCCTTGATGATTTGAATCTTGATGAAGCTCTTGATGTTTTAGATCTTTCACAAAACTCATGATTTTTTTATTGCACCCATTGTCCTCATGATGCAGGGGCATAAAAGCAAGAGGTTACAAGAATGTCCAAATTTCTTATCATCATGTTTATGGAATCAAGAATTCATGAGAAGGGATATAAGATGAAAAACCAAGTGCTAGTTGGATCCAAAATGCTCATAATTTCAAATTAGAGGTTTTTCCCTCCAAGTCAAAAATTCAAAATCTCTAAGTATGTAAAAAGTGAAAAATATGGTGTCTAAGGTGTTTTGAAGGCTTTCTAAGGAAGAGGTAGGAAGAAGTATTGAATTCAGTAAGAAGAGTAGAGGAATATTGTTTTACAAGGTTACTTTTGATGCTTTTAAGGTCAAACAATGGAGATATGTTTGTGTTATTATCTATCCTGAATGTAACTAGAGGTTAAATAGACAAACCCTACTGAGACATTCTTGTAGCTACCAGTCAAACATGATCTAGAAGATTAACTAGTGCAAGAACCTTCACTGCTAAGATAGAAACAAAGGAATAGTTGGGACCATTCGTGTGTCCAAAATTCTAGGTTTAAAAATGATTATAACTCTTTTTACAAGCTTATTTGCTTTCTCGGGTTGAAGACAGGGTACAACTAGGGCTTAGGTTTTAAAACCCAAATCAGGGAATTTAGACCCCAAATTTGCAAGAATCAACAAAGAAAAGGTCCTTGAAAGGAATATGAAGGAATTTTAAGTTTTCTTTGGTCAAAATCAGAGATATCATTGATAGTTAGTATGCACAGTTACCAGTTTGAAGACCTAAAGGGAGACTGAGACAGAGGGTTTTGAGGGATGTTTTACAAAGAAGCACATATTGAAATATTGCATAGAGGGAGAAGGCATAAATGAGTATCTAGGAAACCCATTAGTATGGTTTGAAACCCCCTAAATTGAAAGGTACACTAGAAAATGTGCAAGACCAGGGATAGAAGAGAGCTAATAGGCTAAAAATTAGAAAAGGTGATAACAAGAGAAGTTTAAAGGGTTGAAATTTGAAATTTGTCATGCATTACACTAATCCCAAAGGGTATCTGAGGATGTGTTTGTTTAGTTGTGGATATGATTAGATGTGCATAATCATGGATCTTGCATGGGAATGGCTCTTGAGAGCTAAAACATGGCAGGATTGATTAAACTTGAGAGGATTAATGATTTATTTGATTAATTATCACTTTTGTTGAATGGTTTCATGTTAGTTTGAGCATGGTGAAACAATATAAAGAGTTGGAAGGAGAAAATGGAAGAAAAAAATTCCAAATTTGTGCTTGATTTGGAATTAGGACACTTAAAGCTAGTGAGAGGAATAGAGTGGAAGTATGAGAAAATGAGGTTTTACAAGAAAATGAGTCATTTTAACAGTTGATTAGGATTGTGTACAAAATGTGAGAGCAAGATATGGGGTTGGAAGGGTATGTTTTAGGTTGATTGTGCCATTTTTGCATATTTGATCCTATAGATCTTGTTGGAAAGACTTGTAAAAATAGAATCTTGACGAGAATGATTGAATTTGGTTGTTATGAGTTGATGAATGCATGAAAATGTGTTGGATCCTTATAGATGATATAGACATCATGACAACCATTCCCTTAATTATTTGAATCGATAAAAACTTACACATGTGTTTTGATTTATTATGTGTTATAAGGAATTACATGAATCCTTATATTTGAGTAATTTTGCTACCTTTAGGAGTTGTGAGGTTTATAATATATAGTTTCAACACATCTAAAACTCCTAAAAATGTCAATAACCAATCAAGGAGACCCCAAAACCTTAACAATGACTATATTCTTTTACAAAATAGATATTGATTATAGAATTTAAACCCTAAATTATATAATACCTATGTGTCGACCAAATTAGAATATGAAAACTATCTTCTAAACCATGATAGATGGATATGTGAGACTAGTTCCATAATGTTCAAAGTGACCTAATTTCATATATTTACTAAAATAAATTTAAAGTATAAGTTTTTCTTTTATGAAGATTTATACAAGAAAAACTTATACTTAAACCATTTATTTTAGTAAATATATCCCTCCCATAAGAACATATACCACACTAGTAAATAGGAACACGAGTGTGTTATAATGTGCTCACATTTTGGACTTGGTAATTACCAATCCTAGAAATTCATAATGTGTTTGTGCTTTCCCAAAACATGCTCACGTTTCACTTTAAATCGAAAATGTGTCTAATTTTTGGTTCCCCATCTCCGTGCACTTACCGAGGACCAAAGGGGATCAAAAGTGGCCACATTTTTCATGAAATCAACAAAACATGAACTTTTTCTAATAATTTGTCATGAATATGATGAAAATTTGATAGTGTGATAAGAATAAGAAATGTAGTGCTCGAAATCTAGTTTCTAAACTACTATTTTTTAAATGGTGGAGATTAAGGAGGTCAAATGTGAAATATGTCTATTTTTGTCAAAAGATAATAACCTATTGTGTGTGTGCCCCCATTTTTTTGGTTTTATAAATTATTTTTCAAATCCATTCGGTAGAAAGTTAGATAAGACAATGTATGAGGTTCCGAAAAAAATTTCATAATTTTTCAATCAATATATAATTTTTTTACTAATTTTCAAAGTGCACACATCCCAAAAAGGAAATATTTGTGTGTACACCCCCATAACTTTGAGAAAAATAGTTTTTTTTTGTTTTTCTAAATGCATGCAAAATGGAGTTTTGTGAAGCCTTTTAAAAAAAAAAAATTGGAGGATAAATTGTGTACAAAAACGTACGCATATGTTTTGGAAAGAAAATAAGGCATTGGTAAAAGAAATTAAGGATGGAAGCCTTAAACTAGCAACAGAGGGCTTAGGCAAGGGGACCCTATCTCCCCCTTTCTCTTCATTCTTTTGGCTGATAGCCTTAGTAGAACAATTGACAAAGCAGTTAATGACAGTCTTTTAAATGGCTCTAAGCCCACTTCCATCAGTCAAGCTGTCTCCCATCAGCAATTTGCGGATGATACTATCCTCCTTCTTCTGGCGTCAGTCATTGAAGCCAAGGCTACCAAGGCTTTACTGCAGCTCTATGAATCTACTTCTGGGCAAGAGATCAATTATGATAAAAGCTCCATCTTCTTTTTCAACACTCCTGAGGAAAGGCAGCTTAAAATTGCTAAAATTCTAGGTTGTAAAATAAGTGCGCTTCCAGCCACTTACTTGGGCCTTCCTCTCGGCACTAGAAAAGTCTCTAGCAAGGTGTGGGATGATTTATTGGAGAGATTCCAAAAAAAAATGGCTGGTTGGAAAGGAGCCATTTTATCTAGTGCTGGTAAGTGCCTGCTCATTAAAAGTACTCTTCAAAATCTACCCATTTATGTCATGTCGCTCTACAAGATCCCCTCTTCCTTCAGAGATAAGATTGAAAGGATTCGGAAAAAAATTTATGGCAAGGCATGGAAGAGAAGTTCAAATTTCACTTAGTTGCTTGGGATAAGGTTTGCACCCCGAAGTTTATGGGAGGACTGGGTATAAAAGATATTGAGAAAATGAATGAGGCCCTCATTGCTAAAATGGGCTGGAGAATGCTGTCTAAGAAACAACCCTGGATTGATTTAATCAAAGCAAAATACCTAAATCATCAAACTGTGTACTCTTTCCTGCAAGATGAGCACCTCCCCTATGGTTCCATCTTTTGGAACAATCTGGTTAAGAGCAGAAATTTCATTAAGCAGGGCAGTAAATGGAAAGTGGGGGATGGTTGGGACATAAACTTTTGGGATGATAATTGGTTTAATGGAAATCTCATGGATAGATTTGGGATTGTTAAGGACAGTCTTGTAAGCAAGTATGGCATTAAAATCAAGGACTATATTGAGGGAAATGGCACCAGCAAGAATTGGAAAAAACTTTCTGTGGAGAGAGATGATCTGATGCAAATTACTTCCTCCCTTCAAGATCAATTAGATCTTATTCCCTTAAGTCAACTGGATTCCAAGGATGAGCTGGTATGGAATAATTCCAATGATGGGAACTACTCTGTCAAAACTGGATATAATAATTTCTTCCACAGTAGTCAAACAGAGTTCAATTGGAATAAGATTTGGATGACTGAATTAACTCCTAAAATAATTTTTTTCCTTTGGCTGGCTATCAGAGGCAGGATTCTTACCACTGACAACCTGATGAGAAGAGGATTTATAATGCCTAATAGGTGTCATCTTTGTAAGAAAGATTATGAGGATATCAGTCATCTGTTCATTCATTGTGAGTATGCTACCAGAATATGGAGTTTTGCCCTCTCTAAATTTGAAGCTCTCTGGGTGGTGCCGAAGGATCTAAATCAGCTATGGACTCAATGGAACCCACCCTTTAGGCATTGTGTTGTCAAAAGGATCTGGAAGCTGGTTATCCCTCATTTAATCTGGAGGATATGGAAGGATAGAAATGATATTATCTTCAGAAATAAGAAGCAAAACTATAAACTTAGTATTGGTAAAATTTCTAATGGTATCAAAGAGAACATTGCTAGATTTAAACCCCCCAAGAACAAGAGATATCTAGAGAATGAAGAATATATCTTATCCAACTGGCATTGGAACCGTCAATAGCCGTAGCAATCCTAGGAATAGCATTGATAGATCTTTGATTAAATGGCATCCTCCTGATTTTAATTGGTTTAAGTTGAACTTTGATGGGGCCTCTAAGGGGAACCATGGGATTGCGGCGGGGGGGGAGTGATATGGGATCATAAAGGTAGTCTAATTGCTGCGTATGCTGGGAAAATGGGAATTCAAACCAATCATTTTGCTGAAGCATTATCTACTTTATGGGGCCTGAGAATTACCCAGACTCAAAATATCCAGAACCTCATTATTGAAGGGGACTCCCTGAATATCATTAATCTCCTTAAACAGTGCTCATCTCCAAGTTGGAGCATCAAGGATTTTATCTCAGAGTCCATAAGTATTTGTCAAACATTCAATAACATCAGGATCATGCATACTTATTGGGAGGGTAATAAATTGGCAGATGCATTGGCTAATTATGGCATTAATGTTAATCACATTGTTTGGGATAACAATAGCATCCCTAAGTAGCTTCAAAACAACATTCATGCGGATTTCTATACGCACACAATTTCTTGAGTTGAGTTATGATTATTGGGCGTGGATCAGTATCAATAAAACTCCCACACGTGTTGACTTAAAAACTATGATTATGCAAATCTTGTCGAATAATCAAGATAGTGTGAAGTATATGGGGAAGTTCAAGTGGAGTTACATTGATATGAAAATCGCGCATGCGGGCAACACTGTGCTTGCTAAAATTTGGATACAAGGCTCCACGGATACCGAAGATAGTAATAATGTAATTGATGATAGGGAGTGGGCTAGCAAAAAGGCCATTATTCCCACATGCGAACTTTCACAGGCTCAGATCAGCAGGCACACGGATGTTTGTGGGAAGAGTAACAACTCTCATTTTCAACATTGTGCGGATTACAACAAGTAAAAGTAGACCTAGCCAGCGCTCTCAAGAATTTTGGAATTTGTTGCAAACAGTTAAGCACAGTGAAGATGGGGGGTCCCCCTTGCCAAATTGAGCCTAGTGCGGACCGAACTGGAAGGATAATGTAGAGCTATGGAATATACTCAGCAAGGGTGGCATCACCAACTTCATGGAGAAGGTTTAGGGCCATGATCAAAGCATCTCAGTGCATTTTGTGAAGGATTGGAAGGAGTGAACTATGGAATATGGGGGCAAAAATCTTGGTCAACGAGGAGCTTATTGCTGAAGCGACCGGCCTTGGCATGGAGGGCTACCATTTTTTTAACAAAAGGGTCGACAGAGATGCTGAAGAGAGGAGATTTGTGGAGGGATCTGAGAAGCTGATCCATGTTACTATGGGCCTGCTTGTTAGCTCGATCCCTCCGCCTTATGATGAGGTTACTCGCATGATGATACGATTCATTTCTTTGGAAGGGAGGTTTGTCACCGTACCTGCTAAGCACCTTATCTTCCTCAACCACTTCCGTAGGAATCACATGGTTTGTTTCCCCCATTATTTGCTTGAACTCTCTTGAGCGCTCCATTTTGGAGTTTCAAAAGCATACCCGGGTAGTTCCTTTACACCAGGGGCTTATTTTGCTGCTGCATAAATTTTGTCTTCTTGATATCCTGGTCTCCCTTCCTCCCCTAGCTCAGTTCCCCCTCTGCTGGGTTCTACTACTGCTAGCCCCGTTTCTCCACTCTCTGCCCCCGCCACCATGCTGTTGTCACCCCCTACCGGCCATCCAAGCTTCATCTTCCATTCCCCTACTGCTGCTCCCACCCCCTTCGCTTCCACCTCGGCCAGACCGGTCACCAGGTCCTCTAGAAGGCTTAACCTTGATACTCTTGCTGTGGGGAAGGGTCCTCATGAAATTGAAATTGCACATGACCTCCTGAATATTAGCAGTGCTAGTCCCGGGATGTGCATATGGAGAGCTCTACAAAAAGGCTGGAAGCCTTAGAAGCTGATATGAAGTTGTTGAAGGATGAGGTTAAGAACTTGGAAAAACAGAAAGGTAAGAGGAAGAAGGAGGAGGAGGTGGTTATTGATAACAACCAGATTGAAGATATCTACAAGAAGCTGAACTCCTTAGACTCCCGTTTAGGGAAGGCCAAAACTCGTCATGATTACAATATGGCCATTTTTAGTGCGATTGAGGAGTTCATTGAGCAGCATGTCAGAAGTGTCTCCAATCTCAGCGGAGTTCCGGCAACACTTTGGGGCACGATAAGGAAAGCAAAAGGACCATTGATCAACTGGATAAGACTGACGCTTGCCCACATGACAACTTTGGGAATGTTCAAATCCTAGAAGAACATCAAATCCAACATTGAAAAAGCTGCCAAGAAGTAGTTGTAGGTGCTTTAGCTGCTCTTGTATGTTTTTTTTTGTTTTTTTGCGGTCTCTTTGCTACTTTTTTGCAGAGTTTTTGTTGTTTTGTCTTGATGGGGTAGCTATTTTTTGGCTACTTTGGGCTTCATTGTCACACTTGGATTCTGATCCTTTTTTTTTTAGTTTTAATTCCTATTCTGGCTCCTAGGCCCTCTATTGTACACAAGGGTATAGTCCCTTTCAAAAAACTATTTGCCAATAATTAAAAAAATTGGATTTTAGAAATAATTATGTCCTCACAAAGGTAAAATCAAGCTTGACATTGTAGTATAATTTTTATTGCAATATTATGTTATAACACATGAGAAATTAGGGTGTACACATGAGATTATTATGTTTTTTTGTAAAACACATATTTATTCATGGATTACATAGTCCAAACCTTAGGTTTGGATATCCTAGGAAAATCCAAGCCTATGGATTGGGAATTTCAAATCCATAGAAGATGAAACACGCTCACGCTATAACATGCTTGCATTCCTTTTAGTAATGTTGTATATGTGCATTTGGGAGGGATATATTTACAAAAATAAATGTTTAAGTATAAGTTTTTCATTTATTAAAGTATTAATAAATGAAAAAAATATACTTTAAATTTATTTTAGTAAATATAAGAAATTAGGGTCACTCTGCACCTTATGGAACTAGTCTCACAACTCCATAAGTCACGAGTTTAGAAGATAGTTTTTCATATTCTAATATGGTCAATACATAGGTATTTTTCAGGATTTTAGCATTTAGCCTAAATCTTTTAGGGTTTAAATTCTACAATCGATGTCTATTTTGGGAAATAATATAGTCATTGTTTAGGTTTTGGGGATTTTGGATTGTTTATTGACATTTGTAGGAGTGTTAGATGTTTCAAAATTAGAACTTACAAACCTCACAACTCCCAAAGATAACAACAATTGATCAAATATATGGACTCCTAAATTTTCCCATGAGCATGTAGTTGAATCCCTAATTTCATCATAGAATATGGTAGAATAATACTATGGATGGATACCTACTTTACAAGATTAGGGAATGTATCTTTAAGAGGACCACTTATTGGAGGTGACAAGGATCGAGGAGGGGGCATGAATCGGTCCCCAATAAAACCTACTCACTTGTCTTTGTAAACCCTAACCACACAAACTCACATAGAACACATCAAAGCATATAAATTTTTTCAATGAAGTAAACTCAATGCAAGGAAAAAAATATAATCTCAAAGACAAATATATTGGTAATCAAATCATATCCACACACACTTATATATATGCTCAAATGAGATCACAAGGTGTAATGTCTTCAACAATGATCCACAAGATACAATAAAGTGCTTGTTAGGTTAATTAATTATGCATTATATAAATTAATTACTTAATTAATTTTATTAATTAAATAATGTTGTTATATGGTTATAAACCATATTAATTTTTGCGATCAAACAATACGGATGTTGTTATATAGTTTTAATAATATTATTGTTATTATTCATTTGTGCTTCCCTAGATGTGATTTAGAAGCTACTGTATTTTAATTTGGTTGTTACATTGTTGTAACTCCTCTTTTGTTTGTATCTTGGCTATCCAATATGTATAAATATTATAGCTTGCACTATTGTAAATGGTTGATTGATTAATATATCTTACGGGCTTCCATCCCCATTTACATTTGGTACGGATCGAGAATCGGACTGTGAAGTAGAGAAGGTTGGAGAGAGGAAGCATACAGTTTTGGAGGAGATTATGCACTCTAGGAGAGCCTGTGTTGCCTCCAACAACTTCCCAAAACATTCTACATCTCCACTAACCTCCTGCGATTCTCTAGGTGTTTGTAAGGAATTTTTTTTTCCTTGGTGCCTCCTGCACTAGGAAAATTTTTCTCCCTGGATGCAATTTTAATTAAAAATATACATTTTTCCCCACCGGGGTTTTATCTCTAATATTAGAGGAGATTTTAGCTACTGCTACATTTTTTAGCTCTACAAACCAAGCTCACACCACACCGATTTGAAGGCATTACAATACAACGATTTGAGGCATACCTTGTTTGGTGGACTGATCCCACACTGACCGAGCTGTCTCATATAAGCGAATGAGCTATGTTATACTTGCATTGGGTGAGTTGTTGCAAATATTGGCATTTAAATATTGTCTAGTTCCATTGTGTACCACTATGCCCTGGTTTTATATTGTGACTGAGTTGTGAAGGATAAGCAAACATCCAAATCAAGCCAAGTTGGATACATCTATGAGCTAGTTTGAGCCATCTATAGAAGATTCATGACCTACACAAAGGGAAGAGTTGTTTGCAAAGGGGGAGAGACATCTATTGTGCTGGTTGTATTTACCAAGGTTGAGCCGTGTGGAGTCCCTTGCATCCTGTAATAACAATAAACGTGAAGACCCTTGATCTGGTCGGACCACTCCACAATGACCTGTAGTGTAAACTTGCCAATGTTGAATGGATTTGCAGTCCACAAACGAAGCTTCAAAGAACTGCAAAAGAAAACAAACCAAAAGGTGTGAAGGACAAGCTGATTTCATTAACTACGGTGTAGAGAAATTAAAAAAATGGTGAGAAAACAAAGAAATAGAGGCAAATAAAATACGGTGGTCACAAACAACATGCAAAGGCATTAAAAGTGGAAGAAGATCCGATAAACAAGGAAAAATCAACTCCTTCAAGCTCTCCTCCATGCATGTAGTCCACGTGGTGCCTCCATCTCTGCCAACTCACCATTTTTTAAGAGGTGAGTCAAATTCTACCTTATGTAAATACCATTTTGTTCATTTTACATCACAAGTGCACAAGCGACCAAGGCCGTTAGAGAGAAAGCTTTAGAAGCGGGAGGTTTGGGGTTCAAACCCCACCCCCAACACAAGATTTTGGATTTTTGAAATTTGGCGGAAAATTTGGAGAAACCGCCAAATTTGGAGGAAGATTTAGTAGAAAAACCACTGCTAAACCATTTAGTTATAACTAAACAGGTCACTAAATATTTAGTGAGAAAATCCCTAATTTAGGGTAATTTTTTTTTCTCCATTAAGCCTATTTTTTTATTTCAGGAAACATTTTCCAAAGGAAGACCATCCAAAAACTTCATCTTGGGCCTCTTTTTAACGGTTTCCGACATTTTGGGTCGTATTGGGCTCAGAGGCCACCAGGGCCCATCAAAACAAAAATAAAAATTCTTGCCATTCAATTTTTATAAATTTTTGAATGTAATTGCATGCTTCATCATATTGTACTAATTTACAGGTTGCCATAGTCAACCACAAATATTGTAACTACTCAGAAACTAGTAGAAAATTGTAATACAAAATAGTAAAAATTGGTTCTGTAACACTCACGAGATCCTAGATCTCATTTGCAACGTTCGATATATATAATTCCTAAGGGAAGTGCTTATGGGTAAAGCCGTTGTGACTACTACTACACTTAATGCCTAATATAGCTGCAACAACATCATTTAGGCATCGACCCTTTAAATCGACAGGGAATAATAAGGTCACAGTGCACACACTATGAGCCATCCCATCATCTGTCTCCGTGAACGATTACATGACATAAACCTGAGACGGAGAAATTATCCAAGTATATAGTGAAGTTACGCATGTGTATAAGGATATTTATTTGAGCCGGTGTCAATAATCACATAGACCCCTTTCAGTATTGTCTTGGTACCACATATTGAATTCTTTCACGTATGTTAACACCTCTTTCACGTACCACCAAGTATATAGAAAGGGTGAGATTATTCCACATACCACTGGGTATATCGGAAGGGCACATATATAGAAAGGTTTAGTATATTAGACTAATGGTATATAGATTGGGAGACCTTATACCTGGAGTGATAAGAGCCAAACCCTATTAGTGTTTTCTATAAAATGGGCACCAATGCCCCCAATTTTTTTCTTCGGATTCACAACTACTCAGAGGAAACAACTATGTTGCATGGAAGACAAAAATCAAGACACAACTTGAGTTTGAAGAGATCGCTGCTTATGAATGGTACTCGACCGGATCAACTACGATATAACACAACAATAGTAGTTTTGATAAAGCGAGATCGAAGGCCAAATTAATCATCTTGTTTGGAGTGTCTGATGATGTGCAACCCCACATTTGAGATGCTAAAAAAACCAAAGAAGTGTGGGATAAGTTGAGCACAGTATATGAGGCCAAAAAAGAATGTTATACTAAATTTCTAGATTCAGTTACACACATTGAAGTTCAAGAAGAATGAAAAAATAAAAGCTTTCTTAAGAAGAGTTGCAAAATTGAGGGCTTCACTTCTAGCCCTAGGAGAAATGATCAATGATGATGATCTCAATCCAATTTTCTAAGAGAACTCCTTTCTTCATACCGTATTTTTGTAACAACACTAAACTTTTCAGATATGAAAGTTAGTTTTGACAAATTGGTAAACCTACTACAACAAGAGGAAGCAATGCACAATAAGGATGATGAAGAAGAGCATGCACTTTCTTCACATCAAAAATGGAAAGGAAAAGGTAAAGGAAAACCTAATTCCTACCAAAGTCCTAAAATCAAAATCAGTATCAAGGGGACAAACAACAAAAGAAGCAATGTCCAATTTGTAAAAGAGGACATGACCTAAAAGATTGTTAGTACAATACTTACAAGAAAGGTTCATCAAGCAACTTTGGACCTCCACAAAAAAATCTCACAAGGGACATTCTAACTACAATCAAGGGAAAAAGGGGAATTGGAAAAGAATACCCCATAAGAAAGGAAATATTGTTTAACAACAAGAACAATTAGAAAATGAAGACTACTTGTTCACTACTTGATCAAGTGAACCATCCACGTCATCTAGTGATGTCTGGTATGTTGATTCAGAGGCACTCGATACATGATTGGCCAAAATCTGGTTTACTTCAATGAGGGACACACCATCAAAAAATCATGTTTCATTGGGAGATGATTCTTCATATACAGATTCGGGGATTGGGAACATCTCTCTACCCCTTGGTTCATGCAACTGCAGACTATCTGATGTCTTATATGTACCAGGGTTGACAAAGAATCTACTTTTAGTTAGTTAACTCCTTGATCACAACCTAAAAATTGAATTTGATAGTTATTCGATAATAAAATGTGTTTGATTTGAGATAAATCACGAGGCTCGAAAATAGTTGCAAAAGCCTCCAATGTGGGACGCATGTTCCAACTTGATTTTGTTCATAGAGATGATCAAGAACTTGTGGCTAAGAACTCCACCTCAACACAGTTGTGGCATTGGAGACTTGGTCATGTAAGTTTCAAGTATCTCGAGATACTTCGTCAGTGCAATATGGTACATGGGCTGCCATATATATAAAAGGATAAAGACAAGTGTCCTCACTACCTAACAGGTAAACAACATAGAGCTTCATTGTAGAAGATTACATTTTGAGCTCATGGAAAACTTTACCTAGTTCATACCGATCTTTGTGGTCTGATGTAATCAAGTCATTCTGGGTTCCAGGACTTCATGCTATGTGTTGATGACTATTCAAGGAAAATGTGGATTTTTTGTCTTCACAACAAAAGTGAAGCTTTTCAAACTTTCAAAAAGTTCAAAGTAGCTATTGAGAACAAAATTGGTCGTCACATCAAAAATCTTCACTCAGATCGAGGGGGGGAATTCACCAGTAATGATTTCAAAGACTACCTACAAACTCATGGGATTCATCGAAAAATTCCTCCTCCACACACACTATAACAGAATGGTGTTGTTGAGAGAATAAATCATACTATCATGGAAATGGTGCGATGCATGATCAATGATTCTGGACTTGCAAAGACATTTTGGGGTAGAAGCAAAAAACAGTAGTGTGTTTGTTGAATAGAGTTGCCCATAGTTGCTCTTGAAGGAGTAACACCACAAGAAGCATGGTCAAAGTGGAAACCATCTATTGCACACCTTAGAGTATTCGGGTGCAAAGCAAGCATGCACATACCCAAGCAGAATAGAAAGAAATTGGACATGAAGTCACATAAACTCATCTTCATTGGGTATAGTGAAGAGACTCTTGGGTATAGATTGATGGATCCTAAGACTAGAAAAGTCTACACCAGCAGAGATGTTGATTTTTTTAGAAGAAGGAAGCAAAGTCTCCTCCTCTAGACTCACCAGATGTAGATTTTTCACCAGTTGTAAAAATTAAAGCTGATGTTCCCTCAGATGATGAAAGTGACGATGGGGATGATGGTGTTGATCAGATAGAATCATGACCCACGGGAACAGTTCAATGTATGACTAAATGGTGTACTAGCACATTACGAATGCAAGAATGGATGCTCCACAAGATACATCTACCCTGGACCATGAGACTCATAGTTAAGAAAGATAAGAAGTTAACTTACTTACTTTGATGAGTAGAGTTTTTAAATTTGATGAGCCCTCTCTACGGTCAAGAAGCCCTACGGTAAACATCTTGGAAAGATACCATGGACTTTGAATATCAATCAATGATGAAAAATAACACTTGGTAGCTTGTCGATCTTCCACCAGGGAAGAAAACCATTGGATGCAAATGGATATTTAAAACAAAGTACAAAGCAGATGGGACCAGTGCACAAGTATAAAGCAAGACTTGTAGCAAAGGGGTATGCATAAAAATAAGGAATTGACTATGAGGAGATATTTTCCCACTGACTAAGATCAAAATGATCGGGATGATCTTTTCTCTAACTACATAGTTTTGATGGAAAGTCCATCGGATGTATGTAAAAATTGCCTTCTGAATGGAGATTTACAAGAAGAATTCTATATGACTCAACCTAAGGGATATGTTGTACCTGGTCAAGAAGAAAAGGTATGTAGACTCAGGAAATCTCTATATGGCCTCAAACAGGCACCCCAAGCTTGGTACATCAAGATTGATGAGCATCTCGTATAACATGGATTTGTTAGAAATACATATGATCCTAATCTTTACCTCAAAAAGTAAGGGGGAGATTGTGATTTTTGTTGTCTATGTCGATGATCTAGTCATCACTAGCAGTTTAGTGAGGATGATCGATGCAATGAAGAAAGATCTTAATCGATCATTCGACATGACCGATCTTGGGATGATGCACTATTGTCTTGGATTAGAAGTATGGTAGAAAGAGAATCACATTTTTGTTTCTCAGATGAAATATACCAAGACAACACTCAAGAAATTTAGGATGATGGATTGCACACCAATTACTACACCTATAGAGAATAGATTACAGTTATCTCATTCAGATCCATCTCCTGAGGTAAATGTCACTCTCTATCGGCATTTGATTGGGAGTCTCATTTACCTGACCTACACTAGACCAAATATCATCTTTATAGTGAGCTATTTATCCAGGTTCATGTAGGAACCCAAATTTTGTCATTGGAAAGTAGCAAGGTGCATCTTGAGATATCTCAAAGGATCAGTGGATCTTGGTCTAGAATACAAGAAGAACGAAAACTTCTTCTTGATTGGATATTCAGATTTAGATCATGTTGGTAACATTGATGATAGAAAATCCACTTTTGGATTTGTATTCTTTATGGGATCTAGACCAATATCATGGGAAGCAAGAAACAACACTTCGTTTCTCACTCTTCCATAGAAGTTGAGTATCGTTCTGTAGGAGAAGCTATCTGTGAAGCAATATGGCTACGTCACATACTAGAAGGACTTGGAATATCACAGACAAACCAACCACCATGTATGTTGAAAATGAAGGTGTTCTCAAACTTGTTATCAATCCAGTGTTTCATGAAAGAACAAATCACATTGAGGTACATTTTCACTTCATACAAAAACATGTGTTGAAGCATAACATCCGGCTTCAATTTTGTCCAAATTTGAATAATAACAGTAGATATCTTCACAAATTCACTTGTATGTGACAAGTTTGAGTTGTTTAGAGAGTTCCTCTCCTCATCTCTTGAGACAATGCACAATTAAGGGGGGGAATTTTAGGTTAATTAATTATGCATTATATAAATTAATTATTTAATTAATTTTATTAGTTAAATAATGTTGTTATATGGTTATAAACCATATTATTGTTTGTAGTCAAACAATACGGATGTTGTTATTGTTATTAGTTGTTATGGTGTTTGTAGTTTTAACAATATTATTGTTATTATTCATTTGTGCTTCCCGGATGTGATTTAGAAGCTACATTGTATTTTAATTTGGTTTTTGCATTGTTGTAACTCCTCTTTTGTTTGTATCTTGGCTATCCAATATGTATAAATATTGTAGCTCTGCACTATGTAAATGATTGATTTAGATTAATATATGTTACATGCTTCCGTCCTGTTTACAATGCTCTAAATACAATCAATGTCTCATGAATACATATGAAGATGTACAACTATGAGAATGTATTCAACCTTCAATATAAGATCTGAAAAATCCTTAGAAACCTAAAAATTACATCAACATGCTATGAATATATCATCCAAACACAAGCATCCAAATCTACCCTCCTCCAACTCACTTTCAAAGAAACAACACCAAATTTGCACTTTCTCAAATTATTCTCATGAAAAATCAACCAATTTCTTTCCTAGAATGGAATTCCAGGGGTTTAAGGTTAATATTTCAAAAGAAGATAAAAGGGGTTTCAAAAAGCTAGAAACAATATGCCCATAACTTCACTTTTATATCCTCTCCAAGGCTCAAATTAATTTTTTTCCCCCTCCTTTGGCTCATCCCATGCATCATAAAAACATTCTAAATTAAAATCATAACAGCCAAAAGTGACCTAAGTAGGTTAGCCTAGGCTAAACCATCATTTCATGTGCCAAAAATGGCTCAAAACCCCATGGGCACAAAGATAAAAATGCCCTTACTTCAAAACAATATTTAGTAATGACCCATAAATCACCACACATGTTTAAATTAAAATTTAAAAATCATACATGGTCACAATTAATATGAACCAATGAAATTATTTCGTTTAATGGGCCCAAAGCTCTTTCTATTTCTCAAAACTGTTGTTTCCTACACATTTGAACACCACGGAAACTTCATAAGGTCGCCAAATCACTTCTACTCGGAAAAAACATCCCATCTGAAAACTCAATGGAAATTTTGGAACGTGTAAAACACTTATAAGCAATATAATTCATGAAACAATTATCTATTCAAACCACAACAACTTTTGCTTTCACCAAATCAACCTTCCAAAAATATTGTTTTCAAATGTTAGTTCATAAAATAATTTATAAAAACATTCAAGACCTAAAAATTGATTCATTGGATTCTAAATGTATCCCTATTCAAATTATCGGTGATAGAAAACATTAAAAATCGATAACATGCTTCAAAAAACATCAAACTTTCACTAAAACACATCTTATCTGAATCGCTGAAAAACCTTCCGATCAAAGAATTCCTCGTAACCCCATCTAATGACCTCATAATGAGGAAATCCATATATAAATAGAAATATATATGAATATAATTTCCAATGCAACTTTAATCACCTCAAAAATCCACATGTAGCTCAAGTTATGATCATTTTACTGAACCCTACTATTTGAGATCCCAAAACTACGCTTTAACCAATAAACCTATTTAGACCTCAAAACACCACGTACCTTCATGAACATGTCCTAAAAAATTCATGTAAATCAGTATAAACTCCCAATAATCATGCAACATCAATTTTTCATGCAACTCCTTTGGATCATCTTGTCCAAAAACCTTCTTCTTCAGAAACTGCTATTTTTAGGTGGGGCCCACATATGACCATGACCTCAACCATAAATTTTTGGAAATGTTGAGGAGTCCTATAAAACATCCAATAATCAATTTTGATGAAACAATCAAAACTGGGTCAATATACTTCATTCTCTGCAAATTGCTCCTTGTTAGGGTTTAACTAGGGTTTTAGACCACTTTACCTTCTTAACATTCCTTCATAAAAACTAACAATAAAATAACCTAATTATTTTTATGAAACCTTATAAAATCACCATATAATTTTCCTTGAAAACCAAAAGTCCCCATTCAAAGCACACTATTCATAAAGAGCATTTGAAGTTGAATATTGAGTTGGAATTTGACTTGAATTTCACAATGTCTCACAAAATCAGTCATATCTGGAAAAATACACATGATGAGCACTTGAAAGTTAGCTGAGATCACTATGAATCATCCCTCTAACATCTCCAATCATCAGAATGTGAATTACATAGCTCAAAATCTCTAGTCACTAAGACTTACATATGCTTGCATGTTAGATCCTCATTGTAGAAGATAGGGTAAACTGAAATATTACAAGAAATGAACAAGAAACCTCTGAAAATGACCCAAAAATATGGCATATGCCATGATATAGCTAAATTCAAGCTTCCATGAGCTGATATGGCTCTAAACCACACAATCACAGCTTTAAGCAAACATACCTACTCCTAATGAGTACCTGTAACCAAGTGATCCATCTGTACCTGCATAATGCCACTACTATGAGTGCTCAAGAACCATCAAAACATGCTAAACATCATGTAAACATGCTTCCAAAAAATATAGAAAGCTCACACTGACAAGCTACACCTCCTAGGCACCTGTATAGGCTTGCTAGATAAAGTTATCCTCACTGAATCCCAATGTATCAGCTCAACCACATTTGAACCAGTATGTTAACATCAAATAAATCATCATAATACCATCATACAACATTCACTTTGTCATTAATGTGGTTTTTCATCAATGACAACACCTAGTAACACCACATGCCAACAATCTCCCCCTTTTTCATTAATGAAAAACACCCTAAACTTCTCCCCCTTTTTAGATTAATGACAAAGGAATATCTATAACTCACCTTCATTACCTTCTTAAGATTCATAATTTCATGTTTTAGTTGAAAATTTCAACCAAAGGTCTCAAAGTGACTCCTCTTTTTTTTCTCAAAATCCAATTCTTTCCTTCATTCCAAGCATGCAAATAGCATGCTCCCCCGAAAAAAAGAACTTAAATATATGAAAAACCTCAATAAGGCATGAAATAAGAAAAATCATACCTTGATAGAAGCTACGACATCATTCTCAACCTTCTAGGCATGCACAAACAAAATTTTCTTCTTCACCTTTGTTTTCTCCTCTTGGAAACATTGTATCATACTAAAATTTGAGCCATTCACATCATCATCCCAACAATGTCATTCCCATGAATATAAAATAATTACATCACCTCTCTTTGTGATAATCCATCTTCTCTAGGCCTATAACAAGCTATATACTAGGCATATTCTTACTCTTCATACCATGAGCAACACTATGAGTCCAAAACTGACTTCTTAGAGAAAATTTGACCAATTTCAACATGCAACCATAGGTCAACCAAGATTTGAATCAACCAAATAGCACTCCCCCTGGACACAATACCTCCATTTCTAGATCAAGAGAACAAATTGGTGCTACAAACCTTTCTATCATGCCTTGAAATCAACTTTATAACTTTTTCAAGGTCCAAAACAAGCTTTTCAATCTTCCACAATTATAGTTGATTGAGATAAGAAACATTGAGCCTAGAAAAATAAGATCATGCCTTATGAGCATTGTGGAGCATCAATATGCCTTCTAGGGTGCCCATTCAAGCTCCCCTAACATTAGTAGGTTCAAACATACTTGAGCAAAAAATTTATACCTAAGACTTGTCACATTCTGCGTCTGAGCCTGTAGCCCATCACTCCTACTCATGAGAACTCCAATAAGACTGAATTATATCCTCTGGACACCTCATACTTGAATATTTCTATACCTTTATCACAATTAAACATAATTGGTTACCCTTCACACAAGCCTCTATATCTCATCCTTAGATATGTAGAACTTCACCACTCCTTGATACTCGGTTTCACAGTCTATAGAGAGACATTCGATCCACTTTTTCTTTGTTCTTGACCCTTTAGAAAAATGTATGACCTAAACCCACTCTTATAAGGCTCTTAACTTCTCCATAGATCTCTCTCAACTTCCCTTAAACCAACTATATCACCTTCTAGCCCTTTGTAGACCTAGGAACCATCTTCATTCAATATAGGGTTATAAACTTCATGCCCTTGAGTATTCAAATCATGCTCGGAGAAACTATACCTCGATTAAAAAAATTATGAGGGATCAACATACTTTCAGACTGAGATAAGGACGATTATAACAACCTATAAACACATGTAGCTTCATGTTTTCTAGTCTATAGTGTTTATTGCATCAACCTTTGATCGAGACATGACCTCATGTCATACACCATCACCAATTTGTTATGTTCTGTCTATCCACGAAAATAATTTCATAAACCATTGATACCTAAAAACCTTGATACCTCCAAACTATGATGATGTCATGGAGAAAATCTTCTATCTTCTTATTAAAGTCATACATAGTTTTGTAAGACATACAAGATTTGATTGAATTATGAAGCCATAAACTTTTCAAACATACCATATTCATAGTATGAACCTTTGAGGAAAAACATGGTACAAGACCATGATCACCTTGTTCATTGTATCTTATCATTGTTTTCTATATTTGAAATGACACCTCATTGTTAAGGAAATTGACATCTTGCAATTTTGAAGCCTTCACCTTCACAATTTTCTAATATCTATAACAAAAAAACTTGTAACTTTGTTTATACTTCAAGATCTCTCAGTAACTTTGTAGGTGATACTGATTACACACACTCTCACAATTATGGATTCTTCATACTCTTTACAAAAACATATTATGAACCTCTTAAAATTATTTTGAATAACATGACAACTGGTGCAAACTGTACATAGTCATACTCAACTAAGAAGTATAATTTTCCACTTTCATACTCACTCTTACACATTCAATTGGACTTATTTGATAGAGAAATAGATAAGAACATAGTTTCATTACTCTTTCCACTTCACAAGACACAATAGCTTCACTTATAACATCATAGACTAACTAAGTTTAACTTAGTGGCACAAACATTATGATTTGGGAACTTGTACTAAAAACCTTAGACATGATTTATCAACACGACTCGGACTCGAGAAAACACTCTGTAAGACCTTTTGAACACATTCACTTGACTTCAATACATGAATTTTATAAGGAAGCAACCTTCATATATTTTACTCACACTTGATACAAAGATGACTCGAGAGATTATTGTACAAGAATGCTCTTAGTGACTGTAGCTTTCAATTCCTTGCACATCTTAGCCATTACTGTATAAGTCAATTTACACATGGGTAAATTTTTCAACTAATCAGCACCTATTATAAACATAAGAATATGAATGTATATTTGTTCTTCTTGAAGATTCTTAATAGGTCCTTCTACCCGGGAAGAACATTATCATCATCTTTCACAATATTTTGAAATTTGTCACATCATTCACAATCATCATGGCTTTATAGCTCATTTTTCTTGCACTTCATGGTCTTATTACCTATACAATGAAATTTTTACATTTGAAGATGAATTTGAGACCATTGAACACCTTATCTTCATCACGGATCCTTGTTCATGTACAATCAATTGACCATTTGGGAAATTTTTAGCTATCAACAAGTTTTTCTTGTTCAAACCCTCCTTGCAAAGCCTTGAAATCATAAGAAATACACACTACTTCTGATATGCAAAATTTTATGTGAAGAAATTACCACATTTTCATGTACATATGTCCATTTATTATTTTTCAAGAGTCTTGAATACCTATTTCAATGCAAAAATACCTAGATTGTAAATCCAACTTTCACTACTAGGTCACTTTTAGCACTACCTAGTCATCTTTCAACACTATCATGAATTTCTAGAAATGTGTACACTTTTATGGCCCGAAACCCTTTTATTCCTCTTATCCTCTTAGTCAAGATGTCATCTACAAATTCTTGGGCCAAGATTCTATTATTTGATCCTTCAAGTTTCATATTCCATTTGTACTATTCCACAAACACTGTCAAGACTGAGTCAGGGAAAAGAAGCACCAAAAATTCCACATTTTCCCTAGTGAACTTCACCCTTAACCAATACCATTGAATACAAATTATCTGGTACTCTGAGCTACTTGTGTCATGATTTGAGAGCATGACAATCATTTTATTTTCTGTAGTACCCATGTTTATTTTGACAACTTAATGGATACATACACAATACCCATTTAAAAAAGTAACCAGATCTTGATGACCCAAAGACCTTCAAACAACCTTAGAGAAGAATTTAATACTTTTGAGGCTCATAATACACACTCCAATAAGACACAATCCTAGATACATGCCTATAATAATTATAATGACCAAGACACATCATTATCTGACAAGAGGTATGAATTTTTTTGACACACACCTTATGATATGATAGAAATACAACATGATTATCTTTATAAGAAATATCATAGAAATTTTCACACCTACATGATCCTTGCTCTTGAAGCTCATGACAAAAAAACATATACCTTTGATTAATAATTGATACTATGGTACTCAAATGTAAACTCTTGATAAGCGTGTAATATACTCACTCAACTTACTTAAAAATCTTTTCATGAGTTTTATGACACCAAAAACCTCAAATGAGACATCAATATGACTCTTGAACACACCGAGTCATCTCATACTGATGATACACCATAAAAATGCAAATATTGTCTTGTAAACACAATCTAACACTATTCGATATATAAGAAGTGAGACCAATACACTAGAACTTGAACAACCATATATAAATAGTAAAACATGCTATATGACTTGAAGAGACATACCTCAACACCTTGAAGAAGACACACACTTGAATAAGACAACTCCTCCTCACTCCAAAGCTTCATTTACACCTATACACCTCTATGAATCCTAATAGAGGCATATGTCACCATGGAGGAGCTTGATGAGAGACCTAAGAAGGTCTCAAACCCTCTTCTTGCACCTTGATTGATTCCTCCTTTTGATTCAAATTTTTTCATAGTAGATCCCTCTTTTTGCTCAGTCACATCCTTGGAATCCTCTTTAGCACTTTGACTAGTCTCATCTTTCTTCTTGTATGCTTGAGCTTGTGGCTTAGGTCTTTGGTTTTCTTTCTTAAACTGACATGCATCACAAAACCTTGTAATATTCCCTACCTTATGGCACCTAAAGCATTCAACTTTTCTTCTCTTGCACTAAAAATCCCTATGTCCATAACCATTGCAAGAAAAACAATATCCATTGAAATTTCTTACATACCTTCTAGTGTTTGGTTGTTCATTATTGCAATACTTTGCAAGATGACCTTTTTCATGACAAAGATAACATTCAGATCCATACCTTTGACCTATCTTTTCTTCTTTCTTTCCTTGACATTCCTCTTCCTTATTTTCTTCACAATGTTCTTTTCCTTTTCCATCATCCTTATTTTCAACCTTAGGACTACAAAAACTAGCCCTATGTCCATAAGAACCACATTTGTAACAATTACCATGAAAAACACCATACCTATATGCATCGGTTTCTGAGAGATGATCTTCTAAGAGGTGGAAGCATTGATATCTCTTCTTTACTTTGGCTATTTTCTTTCATTTGATCCTTGACTTGATTATTCTTCATTCTTCTTGGATGAATCCTCATTGAATCCTAGGCCTATCCTATCACCATAAATATTTTTATTTCTAGCATCTTACTCATATTTTCTGATCTCTCTTAGAAGGATGATAACTTACTTGTCATGGCGGATAGATCCTTCTTCAGTTCTTATTTTTAGTCTCATATTTTAGACACTCTTCTCTCTTGATCTTTAAATTATCTTGGGCCTCCTAAAGTTGAGTCTTTAAGACTTTGAATATTTCATCATGAGATCTAGACATCTTGTAAATATGGTCACCATTCTCACCTACCCATTTCCTTATCAAGTAGGTATTACTTTGAATTGTCTCCAAATCTGCAGGTGCCATCTTATCACCAAAGATATCCCTATAAATTTTAGGCTAATTCCAAGGGCCTCTTATGATACCAATTGTTGGAGGTGAAAAGGAATGATAGGGGGATTGAATCAGTCCTCGATAAAAATTACTCACTTGTGCTTAAAACCCTAACCACACAAACTCATGTAGAACACATCAAAGCATATAAATTTTTTCAATGAAGTAAATTCAATGCAAGGAACACAATATAATATCAAAGAAACATATATTGATAATCAAATAATATCCACACACACTTATATATATGCTCAAATCAAATCACAAGGTGTAATGTCTTGATAATTATCTGCAGGTACAATAAAGTGCTCTCAAGACAATCAATGTCTCATGAATACATATGAAGAAGTAAAACTATGAGAATGTATTAAAAATTAAATATCATATCTAAAAACTCCTTATAAACCTAAAAATTACATCAACATGCTATGAAGATAGCATCAAACACAAGCATCCAAATCTTCCCTCCTTCTCCAACTCGCTTTCAAAGAAACAACACCAACTTTGCACTTGTTCAAATTATTCTCATGAAAACTCAACCAACTGCTGTCCTAGAATGGAATTATAGGGGTTTTGGGATAGGCCCAAATTGTTTTTATTTTATAAAAAAGGGTTCTTCAAAAGAAGATAAAAGGGGTTTTTAATATGTAGACACAATATGCCCATAACTTCCTTTTATAGCCTCTTCAAGGCTCAAATTAAAAATAAAACATTTTCTCTCCTTTTTCTATGCCCATGCATCATAAAAAAATTCTAAATTAAAATCATAACATCCACAAGTGACCCAAGTAGGTCAGCCTAGCATAAACCATCATTTCATGTGCCAAAAATGGCTCAAAACCCCATGGGCACAAAGATAAAAATTCCCTTACTTCAAAACCATCCTAGTCATGACCCATAAATAACCAAAAATGTTTAAATTAACATTTAAAAATCATACATGGTCACAATTAATATCAACCAATCAAATTATTTCATTTAATGGGCCCAATGCTCTTTGTATTTCTCAAAACTATTGTTTCTGCACCCTTCAACACCCTAGAAACTTCATAAGGTCACCAAATCACTTCTACTTAGCCAAACCATGCCATGTGAAAACTCAATGGAAATTTTATAACATGTAGAACCCTTCAAATAAATATATAATCCATGAAACAGTCATCTCTTCAAACCACATCAACTTTTTCTTTCACCAAATCAACTTGCCAAAAATTTGTTTCCAAAGGTTAGCTCATAACATATTTAATACAAAAATTAAAGACCTGAAAATTAATTCATTTTATGATAAATGCATCTATATTCACATTCCAAGTGATAGTAAGTATCACCCAATCAATATCATGCTTCAAATAACATCAACACATTAATGAAACACATCCTATCTTGAACTACCAAAAATATTATTGTTCAAAGAATTCCTGAAACCCCATAAAATGGCCCAATAAAAATGAAACACACACACACACACACACACACACACACACACACACACATCTGAATCTAATTTTGATGCAACTTGAATCACCTCAAAAATCCACCTTTAGCTCAAGTTATAATCATTTTACTAAACCCTGTTATTTGAGATCCCAAAACTGCCCTTTGACCAATCAACCTATTTGGACTTCAAAAAACCATGTACCTACATGAAATTGTACTAAAACCTTCATGGAAATAAATATAAAATCTAGATCATCATGAACCATTAATTTTTCATGTAACTCCTTTGGACCATCTTATCCAAAAACCTTCTTCTTCAGAAATTTCTATTTTTAGGTGGGGCCCACATATGACCATGACCTCAACCATACATTTTTGGAAATCCTGAGGAGTCTTCTACATCAAATCATCACTTTTTATGAACCTATCAAAACTGGGTCAGTATACTTCATTCTCTATAAAATGCTCCTAGCTAGGGTTTAAGTAGGGTTTTAGACCACTTTACCTTCTTAACATTCGTTCATAAAAGCCTTACAATCAACTAACCTAAATTTTTTTGTGAAACCTTATAAAATCAGCATATAATCTTCCCTACAATCTAAAAGGTTCCATGAAAATCACACTATTCACAACGATCATATGAAGTTGAATTTTGAGCTGGAATTTGACTTGAATTTCACCATGTCTCTCAATATCAATCATATATGAAAAAATATACATCATGGGAACTTTAAATTTTTCTAAGAGCACTATAACTCATCCCTATAACATCTCTAATCATTAGAATGTGAATTCCATAGCTCAAACTCTCCAATTACTAAGACTTACATATGATTGCATGTTAGATCCTCATTGTAGAAGCTAGGGTCAATTGAAATATTGCAATAACTAAACAAGAAACCTCTGAAAATGACCCAAAAATACCTCATATTCCATGATGCACCTAAATGCAAGATTCTATGATCTCATATGGCTCCAAACCACATTGTCACACCTCCAAGCAAGCATACATCTTTGTCAATAAGCACATGTAACCAAGTGATCCATCTATACCTGCACCATGTCACTATTGTAAGTGTTCAATAATCCTAAAAAATTATATAAATCGTGTCAACATACTTCCCAAACATCTATGAATCTCACACTAGCAAGCTACACCTCTTAGGCACTGTATAAGCTTGCACAGAGGAGGCTATCCTCACTTTGAATGCCACTATATTAGCTCAACCACATCTGAACCAATATGTTAACATAAAATACATCATCATAGGACCACATGCCAACAACCACTTGAGTGATCATCACAATCAACAATTCAAGGAGTGACCTTGGTTCACATGTTGGTATTTATATAATCCTTTGATTTTTATAATATAGATTAATAATAATAAGGGGTGGGAAAGAAGTTGATTTATCTAAATACCCCATAATATCTATCAACACAAAATCACACACATATTACTATTTTGCTATGCGCGGTATGTTGTTATATGCATGAATCTTAAGTAAGAAAAGTATTCATTGGTGACACTATCCCTTGTCCATATATATATATTTTATTGATTTTTATTGTAACCCTCTTCCACATTTTTCATTTCGAATCCACTTCTGGTCAAGTCATAGGGATCCCTTTCTTTTGTCTTTCCACATTTGTCATTATTTATCCTAGGACACTAGTGCCCACCACAGGCACTAACACCTAGGCACTTGTGTCTTTTTTGGGGTGCTCTGTCTTATTTATTATTTTTACACATTTTTACATTTTTGGTCAGCCTTTTCACTTTTCTTATCCTTATCCCATGTTCATAGTCAACCTTTTGAGTCACTAATGAAATGGTACCTAACCTGTATATGCTTCATCCTAATGAAATGGTACCTAACTTGTATATGCTTCATCCTAGAGTGGAAAGTAGAGTTCTTAGCTAGGTGTATAATACTTTGATTATTACTATGTAACTTCCCTCCCTCCTTCTTATGGCCCAAATCCTTAAGAAATTTCTATAACCAAATCATCTCTTTGGTTTCCTTTATGGAAACAATATACTATACCTCGTGGTTGACAAAGTCACAAGCTTACGTAGTCGTGAAATCTAGGTCAGCGATATCCTACCTACGGTGAGAATATAAACTATTGTGCTCCTCCTCCTATCTACATCTCCAGCCATATTTGAATCTAAATAACCACACAAAGTGGTGTTTGATTCAACAGTATCGCAAAAGCTTGTCCCCATGGTCCTTCTCAAGTACCGAAGGATCTATTTTTTGCTTGCCAATGATATTTACTTGGATCACTCATAAATCTATTCACGGCTCCCCCTTTGCATGAGAAATATCAGGCCTAGTGCACACCATGAGATACATCAAACTACCAACCAATGATGAGTAATGTATCTTGGACATCTGGATTCTCTCCTACTCTGTCTTGGGACACATCTCCTTTGATAACTTGAAATGGCTTGCCAAAGGAGTCTCAACTGGTTTAACATCCTACATATTAAACCTCTCCAATACCTTCTTAATGTACTCTTCCTGAGATAAATTCATCTTACACTCCTTTCTATAATGATATATCCTCATACCAAGGATTTTTTAGATGCCCCCAAATCCTTCATAACAAAGGAGTCACTTAGTTGTTTCTTAAGTAATTTTATTCTTTGCATGTTTTTACTGCGCAACCAACATGTCATCCACATACAAGCACATGATAATATAAATTCCATATTAAAATTTCTTTATATACATGCAATGGTCGAGAATGACATCTAATGTAACCTTATTCCATCATGAAGCTATCAAATTTATTATACTATTGATGTGGAGCTTGTTTCAAGCCATACAAGATCTTATTTAGTTTGCACACCATCTCCTCTTTACCTTTGAACTTATAACCCTCAAGCTCTGCATATATATATCCTCCAAATCACCATGAAGAAATGTAGTATTTACATCTATCTGCTCTAAGTGCATGTCTTACTTTCGCTGCCACTATTCCAAGAATAGTTCAAATATAAGTCAATTTTACTATAGGATAAAAAAATCATCAAAATCTATAACTTTTTTCATGCAAACCCCTTGACCACCAATTGGGCCTTGTATCATTTATTGCCTCCTTCTTCCTCTTTAAGTCTGCATACCCACTTATTTTGTAATGATCTTTTTCCTTTAAGTAGCTTCACCAAATCCCAAGTCGGCTCTCCATGAGAGCTCCGATGCTCCTCATCCATGGCTTGGTCCCACTTCTTCCTGTTAGCTACTGCATTGCTTCATCAAATCTCTACGGCTCTCCTTTGTCGGTGAGTAATAAATAATAAATATAAGGAGAAAACGCGTTCAAGTTATTTTCTTACCCTAGAAGATATCCTCAATATAGGAGTTTAGGGTTCTATTGAGTAGGTTCTTGAACTAATTTATGCGTGACTTTCCCATCTAGAAGATCCTCTACCACTGCAATTTCTTTATTGGATTCTTCCCTATTTTCTTGCAACTATTGCTTATACATAAATTTCTCATTAAATACCACATTCCTAGATCAAATGATTTTCTTTTTGTTAATACTCCCATTATCAATATGAACAAATACCTCACATCCAAATACTCTAAGAAATGAGTAATCTAATTTATTACCATACCAAGCCTCCTCAAGTATGCCTCCATCCAAAGCACTTGAGGGTCCTCTGTTTATCAAGTACATAACTATGCTCACCATACGCCCAAAAAGATAGAGGCAGTCCTGCATATAATCTCATGCTCTTAGAATGTTACATTATTGTTCTGTTCATCCTTTCTAACACCCCATTCTACTACGACATTCCTAGAATAGTATTTTTCCTACGGATTCCATTCTGAGAACAATAACCATCAAACTCATTGTTGTAATACTCCCCTCCATTATCTAACTTTGAGACATTTTAACTTAAGAACTATTTCATTCTCTACTAAGGCTTTTCATTTAACAAAAGTGTCAAATATATCAGATTTGTTTCTAATACAATATACCCATACTTTCCTTTTTGCATCATCAATAAAAGTAACACAATATCTTGACCCTTAAGAGGTGTTACCGAGTTGGCCCCCACACATCGAATGTACCAACTCTAACATAATCTCTTTCTTTATAGGTCAAACCTTGAGAAACCTTACTCGCTTATGTTTCCCATATATGCAGTACTCAAAAAACTTTAAACATGTTTACGTATATACAAAAAAATCCTTCTTTATTATCTCCATGACCTTATGGCTCATATGTGAGCATATAGTGCCAAAATGTTGTATTTGCTTTGGAAGCCACAAGATTATAAATAATACGATATCGGTGGTTAAACATAAGGTTCCAACCTTCTTACCTCTTTCCACCACAAGATCACCCTTATTAACCTTCCAAGAGTCCACTTTAAATATCACAATACAACCATCACTTCCCAACTCCCCGACCGATATCAAGTTTCATCTTAATGTAGGCATATTTCTGACATCCTTCAATAGCCATGTATTTCCATTCGCATCTTAACCTAAACAAAACCTTTTCCAACTATCTTTGTAAGGCTCATCATCACCAAGAAAAACATGCCCAAAATCTCCTTAAACATAATCAACAAAATAATGTCTATGTGGAGTAGCATGGAAAGAATCCCCCAAATCTAAAACCCAAGATTCAATAATATTGTCCAAAGAAAGAATCAAAACATCTTGACATACATTACCTGTTGCCACATTTTCCTCCTTGTTTTCTTCATGTTGTTTCTTCTTGTCCTGAAGCTCCGAATAGTCCTTCTTTGAATGCTTAGACTTTGCATAGTGACAACATACTAAATTTCTTTTAGATTTTGACCTTGCCCGATCTTTCAATTTTCCACGGCTTCCTCTATTCTTCCGTGTCCCTCTAGTTTCCAATGTCAAAGAATTCCTGAAGTAGAATATTTCTTGGAGATTTTTCTTCACATTTCTTCGCTTAGAATCACCCCTACAACATCCTCAAACTTCAACTTCGAGTTAGCTAGAACTCGAGTTTCTTACCATCATTACTAGGTTACTCCAACTCTCGAGTAAAGAGAACATAATTAATAAATCCCTAATATCTTTATCAAATTCTATCAGAATAATTGAAGCTAGAATATTTACAACCATATTAAAATCATTTAAATGATTTGCTAG
Organism: Taxus wallichiana var. yunnanensis; assembly: GCA_018340775.1. NCBI lineage: Eukaryota > Viridiplantae > Streptophyta > Pinopsida > Cupressales > Taxaceae > Taxus > Taxus wallichiana. The sequence goes on along the minus strand of CM031239.1, from coordinate 459,526,726 downwards.
GGAACCATTCTCGAAATCATTATATTAAACAAATTTTCCATTAAAAATATCTTTTTAGAGGCAAAGGGTTTTTCATACAACTTCCCTAATGCATCCATGAGTTCTTTTGTAATCTTTTCCTCTAAAAAAATAAATAATACCAAAGATTCAAGACATATCCGGATTGTCCCAAGTGCCTTCCTAACTAGTAAATCCCATTCCACATCCATCATGATTGAGGGTTTGTTTACTTTATCGAGATAGTGGAATATAAAGATCCTTCGATAAAGGTAATCTTCCAAAGACTGAAATTATTCTCGTTGAATTTATCAACCCTTGATCTTCCATAATCTTCCATATATCCCACTTAAACTAAAAACTTTCCCTATGATTCAACACTTCAACAAACCAAACTACTCTCCGATACCAATTGTTAGGAAATAAGGGATAAAATATACGAGAACAATCCCTCATAAAATCAAAATAGTAGAAAATAATATGCTGATAAATATACAGATCTGAAATAAAAGTGTAGAATAAAAAGAACAAAACACAAATAGTTAGTATTTAACATGGTTCACTCAATTCAGGCTACATCGACCAATAATCACTTGCCAAGATTTTATTACAAGCCACCTCTTCTCTCAATACAATACCCAAATCTGTTTGGAGCTATGATTAACAAACTCTATAGAATTCACACCCAAATTCACACACATCTGTAATGTTACATCAACCCTACGATATGCACAAAACCACATAAATAGACAAATGCTTAAGCAATTTTACAATACTGTGGGTATCAAAACCATGGGCCAAAACCGTCCCATAGAACCTATGGGTCAAAATTGTGTAAAGTTTATAGTACTCTTAGTGTACAGTCTTCAACACTTCCACACATGAAAATAGGATCTAAAACATAACAAGTCATCTATCCCTCTCATTTTCTTAGATTTATACACTTTTGAGTACTTAATATTTATATATTATTATATATCATCATTTGTATATCCCTTGTTACATTAGTTACTCTAAAATTTAGATTTAATTTCTATTTTTATTAAATCATTTAGTGAACCCCACTCCTATTCGAACCCTTTTCCTTGGATCCCAAATCCTAATGGATAAAAGAGGTACCCATCTCCAAAGCATATATGACCCATATGCATATGCAACTAGTATTTTCAATGCTGAGCTAAATAATCTGAATTTCGTAATGTCATCTACAATCCCCAATATGACACAAAAACCCTCCAACTACTCCTTGACCACCAAAAATCCCTTCTTGTTGGTTTCCAAAACTATGATATTTGCATAGTTTCCCTGACCAAAATTTTACTACATGTTATCCCTCATTTCCCATATCCATTCATAACCCTCCATCATCCCCTCCTTATGTTATGACAAATGATAACATTAATATGAATTCTTTACATGATGAGGTTCTTGCTTGTAAAAACATGGATATTAATGACTCTAATTATGATATTGCAAATGTAAATATGGATAATTATGTTCCGATACTAGTCAAGTTGAACATGAATCCATTTCTCATGCCATTGTTACTTCTGAATTCTAATGATTACAATGATAGATCTAATGATATCACTCCTACCACTTCTTTGTATGCTAATCATAATCTTGATGAAATCCGTACTTGCAAAAATATGACTGATAGTGAATTTTATTCTGATAATGATACTACACATGTTAATAATGATGTTTCTTCAGTTAAAATTGTTGAATATGAATCTACACATCCTCCCCTTATACTTCTGAAGCTCTTTCCAATGATGTCCATGTTGACACCAATCCTACACCTAATACACTTATCATTATGTCTCATGAATATACACCTAACATGTTCGTAGAGCCTCCATATTCATCTCTTCCTATCGCAGCTCCATCCCCTCCTTTGAAATATACTCCCCCTTCTCAGCTTCCTATGATCACTCACAATGGCAAGATTCAACCCCTTAATGTGCCTCTCACTTCCCAGACCATCCCCTCATAAGATATCATTTCTCTCATGCATGTTGTTGGTTCTTTACAAACCCAAGTTCATACCCTTACCCTCGAGAGTAGAGCCTATTATGCCTCCATTGACAATAATTCCCTTCATGGAAATCCCATTCCTAAGAAGATTCATAATTCCACTTTCCCCAAGGGTTTCATCATGCATACTTTCTCATGTTTCGATGGCACCGAGAAATCGTTATTCACATCTACAACATTAATGCTTAGCCTCAACTTATTATTCTAATGAGTGATTGTTACTTAAAGCCTTTCGCCAAAACATTTTTGATCTTTCTCTCTAATGGTATACTCATTTTCCTTATGGATCTATTAGTACTTATTATGATATGGAGGATGCTTTTCTTAGACGTTTTATTTATAACAATGGTCTTAAAGTGACATATGAATGCTTACCTTCTTTACATCAAGGAAAGAAAGAACCAATTTTAGATTAAATTTTACACTTTAATTCTTGCATGCATCAATTATTTTAGCCTATTGATCTAGAAATGAAATTTATCTTTTTCATGGCTTAATTCCTCCATTAAAAGAAAATATCTTGTATGATACATGTGAATCATTTACTCTATTGTGCTATAAAGTTATTGATTTAGAGGACTTAATTGCGGACCATGTTATAACACCACATTCTAATTATTCTATTCCTCCCTTTCCTACTAAGTCTTCTCCTCTCCCATATATTGACCCTCCTACACAATCACCATCTCGCCTTTGCACAACTGCCTTGCCTTCCTTCCCCACCACCACATTGGAATTTAGCTAAGTTTTTCCATCTCCCAATCACATACCATTGCACTTTTAACATAATACTAAACCACATGATGTATTATGTACCTTACTTGATAAGTGGTTAATCCATTTACCTTTCACCGAACATCATCCCCCTCGGTCATTTAAACACCATCATGAACGCCTTTTTTGTAATTTCCACTTTGCATCAATGATCACCATGATAATTACTATTATGATCTTCATGATATAATACAACAATAAGAATATAAAGGTGTCATTACTTTCCACTCTCACTCTTGTGAGCTCTCTCACTCTCATATTCCACATAGGCGAGCTTCTACCATAATTTAATTTTCTCATTCACCTCCTCCTAAGGTCATTATCTATCCACCTCATATGGTCATCATCTATCCACCTCCTCCACTGGCCCAACTATAGCCATGTTAGTTTATCCTCCACACATCGATACTATATTTCATTGGCTTCCTAAGCAACCCACTTTTGTACTTCATTATTTCACATGCCCCATCATTGGAAACATTTCATCTGATTTCCAATTTGGCACCTATACTCAAACCTGTCACTATTCCATATGCTCTTGTTGCGTGTAGAGCCTCTCCACCTTTTTTAGATGATATTAATTTCCACTTCATTACCCAATGGCACACTCTAGTGCTAAGGTTCACATTGGAATGTTGAGGGCATACTTCATTCATGAACCTACCATCATCCACATTTCACACTATGTGCTTCATGAAATATCTTTTCTAATGCAACACACTTATTTCCCAATGACACACTCTTGTTCTATGGTTCATTATAAAATGCTAAGGGGGAATTTATAAATGAACCTCATTCTCACACTAGGGGAAATCACTCTTCTTCCCTCCTTCATTCAAATCACATGCCCTTGCGAACATTAGTTTCCATCTTATTATTATACAAGTATCCATGCCTTTGTTAGTTCATTATTTTATCATTTATAACGTTATGATTTACACACCAAGTTACAACACATATCTACATTGTTATTTATCATATGCTATACTATTCACTCTTTTTCATTTGCACATATTATTCACTCTATTATTTAGAAATCCTTTCCACATCATAACCAATTTGTAATAATCAAACGATATCTATCAAATCATCCATTCCAACAATGCATATAAAATGGAACAAACTAAACAATCACTACCAAGTGAAAATCAAAATCATCGCATGATATCCAAATTAACACCAACACAAAATACAATATCAACACACACACACACACACACACACACACACACACACACACACACACACACACACACACACACACACAACACACACACACACACACACACACACACACACACACACACACACACACACACATATCACGTCAAAATCATAGTTAAAATATACAAGCATTGGTAGGAATCCCACATGCATCAATACATCATCTATCATCCTCATTATCACTATCTATAATCATAGAGCTCTAAAACTCGAAGATTCACTACTAACTCTACACCGTTGGTATTGGTATTTATATCTCTCAAGTTGTCTCCATAATATGGAAACCTCCTTTATTATTCTCTACATATAGGCCCTGTAGCTCCACATATCATGAAAATATATCCTAAGATAGGATTCCTCCTCCTATAACCTATATCACTTTCTCTGTCTCCTCACGTGCCTCATCACACTCACTCAAAAAAAATATACACGTGGTTGATGCTATAGCCTCAACTCAAAAAAATGGGCATGCTCATCCAAAATCACGTATACTCACTCTAACATCCCTCCTCCTACGAGAACATTCAGGGGCACATTTTACATTTTCATGTGTATGGAGGTATCTGCAATCATTGTCTAATACACATCACTGTAATCAAATAACAAATATTAGTTACTATGCATTTTCACATTTATCAACTATATCAATTCATCATTAAATAAAAAACAAAATTGAATGATACTTACGCTCTACTCTTATTTGTTGCTATATCATCCACCTCAAGGGTAGGTGCACGGCCCTCCACTCCTCCAAATCTGGCTCACCCGCCACATCTACCACCACTAGAAATAGTAACACCCATTAGTGTGTCACCTAACATTGACTATATGCTACCATGCATCCTGCATCATCTACTGCATGGGCCCTATGACCGGATTTACCTCATTTAGCCTTGGATGTGCTAGTTATGCTCTTATCGGGGTGGCCTTGACCTTGCTCACCTCATGACCCTAGTAGATTGAAACAATATATATGGATCTAGGGACACAACTGAGCCATGCCAAACTATCTAGATACTTTCTCACCCTAAAACAACTCGGTGTCCTTGGAAATCGATCCTCTAACCACAAGGTGATTTGAATGCATCAAAACTCCAAACTATCATCCACCCATCCACCATAGTCTCTATACTAGTCTCCATATAATGGCCCAGTGGCCCATCTCGATCTAACATCAACCTATACGTGGTCATACCCATCCTCCCATGTGGGTACCCACCCATCTAGTTGTAAAAATCTCGGACCGATCCCAATCATCTCGTGGCCCATTGAGTGGTATCAATATAACTATGTGCTCATACTCCCACACCTACAACAATGATGTAGCTCCTAATCCACCTCCACGATCCTCTTCAAGTAAATCTATTCAAATCCATGTACAAATGGGCCAACACACATTGTGCCCATGTAAATAGGGAACTTGTGCTCTTCTATACTATAACAAATATAATGCATCCGGTAAAAATCCCTACCCCACCACCCTCTATGGCCACCGATGAAGCTAATAATTCTGCAATGAGTTTTAGGCACTAGTGTCCCAAAGGAAAGAAAGACCAAAAACTATTAGAAATTCAAATTTTACTAAACAAGTTGAAAAAAGCATTTTGAACAAAATTTTCCAAAAACAATCACACATACTAGATCCTCGGTCTTCTATGAAGCCACAACTACCGCTACTCTCTCGAATCTCATCAAACTACCCTCTCTAACATGTGGCATCTCCACATTTCAGAGCTCAAATATCAAACAATATCGATACAAATAAAATTACTATTCACTTTTCCATATTACTATTTATAGTAATTCTAATTTACGGTATACTATAGTTGTTACTTACCACTATTCTTACAACTAATACACATCACATTGTTTCACTCATATCTTGAGCCTCAATACTTTATTTTTCTCCTTGTTTGCACCATACCGATCACGAGTTTCTATAGAATAATATTATACACTTTTTTTCATTCCATATTCACGTCTAAAATATTTATTAAGATATATATATGCACTCTTTGTCTATAGTATTAACTCTCCTATTTTATTTCTCACTTACTATTACATCTTTTTATAGTTTTACTTTCAGATCAATGCTCATTTCTCCACCCTTCACCCTTTCATTGAAAGGGGTACATATAATCAAGATCATTTTATAATTACTTTGAGGATACAATATGATTGATCAACATTCGAATGTATTCCTATAATATTTTTCTCGATATCATTCAAACATGGTTACAATTATCCTACACAAAACTCAATACTTGCTACTATTTCAAACCTATCCCCCAAATGACCTAATTGGGGGGAAAATAAAAAACCTCTCCATGAGTAATTTTCTAAATAAATATTATTAGATAAAATAATATCATTGAAGTCAATCAATCAATAAAATAATCACGATTACTATCACTCTTATATGACCTAACATGGGATCCATGTTACGTTACCATAAGCTTCTAGATGACCTAACTTGGGAGACATGTTATGTTACCATCACTTCTTGATGACCTAACTTGGAAGCCATGTAGTCATTTTTTCCCTTAACACAAAAGAAAGGAACCCCATGCACGCCAGCCTATCACCTAGCGAAAGCTAGGTGCTCACCCGAGGCACGCGTGGGTGCCGAGTCTCTCTTTTATGTGAGTTTAGTGGGAAACATCATCTATGATTTGCGTTTAAGAGATTTCAAAAGGATTTAAGACATACAAGAACCATAGAGCTTAGAATGGCATCTAGATCCTTGCAGTCATCCCAGACAGAGTACTTAACAGATTATATAACTTGTATCATAATAGAAAGAAGCATACAAGCATCCATACTTAGCATAAAATGAAAGAGAACTCATGAGAGAGATGTATGCATCAGAATCATTGATATTCATGTATATATAACAGGTAACCTCATTACATCCATGGAGCCATTATAGAGTGTCACAGAGAAGCAGACCGTAGTCATGCATTACAACTAGACTAATGTAACTAAGCTACCAAAAAGAAAAATTACAATCCCCTACCTAATACATCCTTTCCCAAATGCAATTACCCACTAACAAAGTTCTTTCAGTATTTCTGCAGAGCTCCGCCCAGACTCTAAGTCTCACTGTTTACTCTGCAGGTGCTTATATTTATAGCTTTTTTGGACTGCCAAGTATCTGAATGTGGTCCTCTATGTGAACATGCTTCTCCAGGCCCGAGCCTTCCACTTTATACCATGATGTGATTCTATAAGCTTCTACCACAGGCATGCTCCTTCCCAGGATAACTTGTCACCAGGCTGGCACCTTATCCACGTGAAACCGGGTCATGCTTTTCATGTGTTCTTCCCTGGAAATCCAATTTTTCTAAGTCCCAAACCCTTGGTTATGTCTGTGTATGTTGCGTGTGCCACAGCTTCCTTAAACCCAATTCTTAAACCATGCCTTACGTGCTTTTTCCTTGTGCACCTTTATTTAATTGGGGCCCTTGTGCACCTACACGCCTTCTATACTTAGTCAATAATCTAGGGGCCCAACATCATCCCACACTATGCCTATTCTCCATCCCATGAGAACACTTCCCTTAGTGAGAGAAAGAATACAAATAGGCTTACGCCTAGGAAAAAGAATAAGGGGATGAAAGAATGGGGAAAGAAGAAAGAATGGGAGAGTGAAATAATTGTTAGTGCAGAATCACGGCACTTACGGATGTTGATCGATTTCTAGTTTGATCATACTAGCATCCAGTGTGATTGCATAACATGGAATCCTTCCTCCAAGTGTGGGACTTGCAAGAATGAGAAAGGAATCTCCAGAGAAGGCTGGTTCCTCTTCCTAAACTACCTGCCACAAGCTATTCCAGTGCAGGCAAGCTAATCTAATCCTAATCTAACCATGCCAAGGAGACAAAGAGAGAGAAAAGGGAAAACAGAGCCTACACTAAAACGGTGATACACCAGAGAAGGAAAATGTTGAACATCTATCAAAACTGCCATGGAACAAGGAGAGGTGAGCAATGGGAAGGATGGACAGATGCATCATAGGCCCAAGGATAGATTTCACATAGAAAATGTCCCAAAACTCCATGAACACAGCTCCAAACCTGCAATGAACATTCAAACGTGCACAAATACCTGCAATGAAGAGAGGCAAGAAGAAAACAAGCGAAAAACGAGCAAGGATGGATAGATGCATCATGAAACACATTTTTGTTGCTCCAGAAGTTTGCACATAACATCATTTAATGGTAAAAGGAAAAAATGCCTTACAGAGAAGGGGAGGAGGTTCGAACTCCATTTTCAACCCTAGGAAAGAAAAGAAGGGAGGGCAGAGCTGAAAAGATGAACAACACTTTAAAAATGAGCCAAATCTGGCTTTATACAATGCATGGGTCGATCCAGGAGAGAGAAAACATAGGAAAATGTGCAAGCATCCCAACCATTGACCAAAACACATTCTTCATTAAAATCGGTGGTTGAAACATCACTTCTGGCCATGTTGAAGAAGAATGCGACCCATGTGCATTAAAATTGGTTGTTGAAACATCAGTTCTGGCCATGTTGAAGAAGAATGTGACCCATGTGCATTAAAACTGGTTGTTGAAACGTCAGTTCTAGCCATGTTGAAGAAGAATGCGACCCATGTGCATTACAACTGGTTGTTGAAATGTCAGTTCTTGCCATTACCACGTGTTAGAGACGTTTCTCGATTTTTCTCTCTCCAAAATAAACCAAAATGCAAGATTTACCCTGGAATCGTGTAGAGAATTTCACCATCTTTCCATTGATATAAAGAGCATTGAAAATCCGAGCTCTGGATCGAAAGATATGGCGATCTGAAGATTTAGGGCAAAAACAGGCAAAAAACGGGTCGGCAGGAAAATATTTGAATTTTTCCGCACTGCCACTTGGATGACACGTGTTGGGCTCTGATTCATCCGTGGGTTCATCCTCTAAAAATTCCTTTCGAGGCCCTTAAACTTGGACACGTGGCACTATTTTATTGGTTCGGGCTTGAGGGGCGCACTTAGCAACTTTCAAACCTTTTGACACGTGGCACGTTCTGATTCGTTGGTGGCTCTTTTGATTTTCGCATCCCTCATGTACCTTTGGCCCGGATGTCCCAAATTGTCTGGGAAAAATATCTCTCGAACCACCCGATTCGGGCTTCCTTGTTCCTATTTGCGGCGAAGACACGTGGCAAGATTCCATTCGCTCTCGGCTCTTTCGGCTTTTCGCATCCCACGCGTACTTTTGGCCCGGATGTCCCAAACGAAAGTCCTCTGTTCAGCCGAACCAGCCGGTTCACATCCTCCACGTACTCTTGTTCCAACTTGTCCTAGACTATCTGGGACAAATATCTCCGAACCACCCGATTCGGGCTGACTTGCGCCAAACCGGCCGATCTGCGTCCTTCGCGTACTTTTGTCTCGGATGTCCTAGACAAAACTTGGTGATTTTTTCCACTTTCGGCTGATTCACCCTTTCACGTCCCACGCATCTTGATGTCCCAATTGGTGCGCGGACGGCAGGACTTTTTCACCGATTTGTGCCACCGACGTCCCAACTGTCCCGGAGACCGCCTGGACTAGGACTTAGCCGATTTTCATGATTTTGGGCCTTGAATCAATCTACTTTCTCAGGACTGAATAATCTGATGCATGTTATCAAAATTACCCCTGGGGGTGAATTTTGGATAACAATTTGGTGACTCAGCGGGGTCATTTACTGCTAGATGAATGATCAGTAGCCTGAAGCAATCCATTGGGCATGGAGTCATGAGTAGTAGCCTGAAAATTGATTTGAACTTTGAAAACCTCTCTCTGAGCCACTTGGAAACCGACTGAAATGGAGTCGTTCTCACCAAAATGCCACTGAAATGGACTGTGCAAGAGCAAAACCAGCACCACAAAAACTATGTACAGAACTGAAAATCATACATGCTCCAAATGGAACATGCAGAGTGTGCACAAGCACTTCTTCTACTGAAAGCAAACCTACCTACTCTACTCTAACTAGAAGCAAAGGAAAGCTAAACAAACCCTGCAATTGGTTGTGAGAAATAACTTCCTTTCTTCAAAATTGGCAACCATGCAACTGATTTGGCATTGAACATGGCTGGTTGGATGAATGGAAAATCAACAAGAAGCTGATCTTCCACCCAAATCATCAAGGTATCAGCTAAAGGAAAATTCAATACCTCTTTTAGTGGCTCTACATTTGGATTGAAGAGGTATGACAGCTGATCCTTGGTACTTTGTAGCTCACCCTCATGCTCAGAAGCAAGCATGACTGGTTGTGACTTCTCCTTTGGCTCCAACAAAGCCAAATACCTGATTGGGCAAGGTATGGTCCGTTTGATATGCCCATAGCTCTGATTTTCAACTCCAAAAATGGAGTCTTCTTGTAGACCTTCTTGAATGGATGGTGTGGAAGAAATGGTGAAATTCCTCTGTCCTTTCTCTTCCTCCAATGAAGAACATGAAAGATTAAAATCTTCCAATCTTGGTTCCAAAGAGCTACTATAAGATGTAGGCTGCTACAAATGAATGTTCTCCTTCATGACAGCAGACTTAAGTATTTGGAATGTGGATGATGAAAGAGAGAATGATGGAAACTCAACCGGATCCTCTCCATCAAAACAGTCCTCCAAATCTGATAGATAAACTACCTCATGGCTGTCCTACTGCAAATGCTCCACTTCCTCCATGGTGTCTTCTTGATCTGTAACTTGACCACCATGGTTTCTTTCACCCTCCAACATTGAGTTTGAGAGATCAAACTCCTCTTCAGTACTAGAACTTGAGAGAGGTGAAGTAGAAAGAAGAACTGAAGGTTCTCCTATAGCCTGCTTTGTGCTCAAAGCCCTTGGATCTACAATTTTCTCCTCCACAACTAGAATGTGCTCCTCTTCTTTTAGATCTGGAGCAGCTTCTCCTTTCTCTACTACTTGAAGATAATCTTGCTCTTGATAGAAATATTCCTCCGCCATGAAGTTTGTCAAGTAAAACTCTTTGATCTGCTGCTCTAGAGGACAAATTGGGACTGCAAGATCTTCTTCTGAGCTTTCCTCCTTTATGGCTGATTGTGCAACTTGAATTGAATCAGCATTCCCTTCAAATAGAGTGCCAACACGGACACTACTTTCTGAGCAAACTGACTGCTGATCTGCTTCTTCTTTTTGCTCTTCTTCTGCTGCCACAAAATCAGTCTTAACCACCATTTGTTCAACCTTAGCCTCTTCTGTAGGTTTAACCATCAAGGGGATCTTTGTCATCCCAAATTTGGTAGCCCAAACCCTCAAGTTGTCTGTCATTTCTTTTTTGTTGGGCTCCTCTTCTTGCTGTCCTTCATGGCCAATTTTTGCAATTTCTTCTTCCCCACATGGAATTGGGAATGCAAGAGGAGGGATGGGTTGTAACTCAATTGATTTGGCAATTTTTTGTGGTGGTAGAGGAGGTGAAACCTCTTGTTTCTTTGGAGGAGAGCGTATTTCTTTTAGCTCTTGTGGAGGGGATGACTGTTTGGAAGGAAAAAGGAAAGAAGAATTGAGATGTGGTGGAAGAGGCGAGAGGTGGAGAGATGGGATCAACATTAGGGACAACGGATGGGGAGTTTAGAATTTGCAATTCCAAATGAGATGATCTTTGCTTGAGTAATGGGAAGAGAAAAACCAGATGATGGTGTAGAACTTACCCATTGACAAGGTTGTTCAACACCAAGTGTATAGGCCTCTATTTCTGCTGTCCATTGTGCAAGTTGGGGCAGCATCTTCATCATGAAGTCCAGCTTCTCCTGAGGGCTGAAGTGTCTTGGAAAAGGGCCTCCCCATGGACAAGGAGTCCTGCAACCAATTCTAAAAGCTCTCATTTGAGTTGTTGCTGATCGGGTGCACCATCTTTACCTCCATCTTTTGGATTTTCTCCAACAAACCAGCATCTTGCATCTGATTGTCTTCATTATATGCATACTCTTTCTCTTGGAAAGCTCCATAGCCAAACTGATTTTGGCATTGCTGCTCATATGGGTATGCATGCTGATTTTGAATTTGTTCAAAATGCTGATTTGGAGGATTTAAAAAACATGTTGGAGGTGGGAAACATTGTTGCTGTTGTAAATGTGAGTTCCATGATGGAAATGAAGTCATGATTGCATAACTTCATGTAATGGAAAATAATGAAAGGGATGGAAAGAAATATGGATGGAAATGGAAGGAAAATGGGTCTGCAACTTCAGAAATGGGTTGTTGATCAGATGGAGTCCTCAGATGTGTTTGCGAGTGCCTCCAAAGGCTGAAATCTTCACAGGAACACACCAACCTGCAAAAGATGAAGTGGAAGACCTCTAAGGTCCCACCGGGCGTGCCAAAATTGTTAGTGCAGGCACACGGTGGCTTAAACTTTGCTGTTGATAATGAGACACCTCTAAAAGATGAAATAATCTAACCTCAGTGTCCCACCTGGCATGTAAAAACTGTTAGTGTAGAATCACAGCACCCCTAGATGTTGATCAGATTTCTAGTTTGATCATACTAGCATCCGGTGTGATTGCATAACATGGAAACCTTCCTCCAAGTGTGGGACTTGCAAGAATGAGAAAGGAATCCCCAGAGAAGGCTGGTTCCTCTTCCTAAACTACCTGCCACAAGCTATTCTAGTGCAGGAAAGCTAATCTAATCCTAATCTAACCATGCCAAGGAGAAGAGAGAGAGAGAAAAGGGAAAAACAGAGCCTACACTAAAACGGTGATACACCAGAGAAGGAAATTGATGAACATCTATCAAAACTACCATGGAACAAGGAGAGGTGAGCAATGGGAAGGATGGATAGATGCATCATAGGCCCAAGGATAGATTTCACACAGAAAATGTCCCAAAACTCCATGAACACAGCTCCAAACCTGCAATGAACATTCAAACGTGCACAAATACCTACAATGAAGAGAGGCAAGAAGAAAACAAGTGAAAAATGAGCAAGGATGGACAGATGCATCATGAAACACATTTTTTTGTTGCTCCAGAAGTTTGCACAGAACATCATTTTAATGGTAAAAGGCAAAAATTCCATTACAGAGAAGGGGAGGAGGTTCGAACTCCATTTTCAACCCTGGAGAAGAAAAGAAGGGAGGGCAGAGCTGAAAAGATGAACAACACTTTAAAAATGAGCCAAATCTGGCTTTATACAATGCATGGGTCGAGCCCAAGAGAGAGAAAACATAGGAAAATGTGCAAGCAGCCCAACCATTGACCAAAACGCATTCTTCATTAAAATCGGTGGTTGAAACATCACTTCTAGCCATGCTGAAGAAGAATGCGACCCATGTGCATTAAAACTGGTTGTTGAAACATCAGTTCTGGCCATGTTGAAGAAGAATGTGACCCATGTGCATTAAAACTGGTTGTTGAAACGTCAGTTCTGGCCATGTTGAAGAAGAATGCGACCCATGTGCATTAAAACTAGTTGTTGAAATGTCAGTTCTGGCCATTACCACGTGTTAGAGACGTTTCTTGATTTTCTCTCTCCAAACTAAACCAAAATGCAAGATTTACCCGGAATCATGTAGAGAATTTCACCAGCTTTCCATTGATATAAATAACGTGAAAGTCCGAGCTCTGGATCGAAAGATATGGCGATCTCGAAGATTTAGGGCAAAACGAGCAAAAAAATGGGTCGGCGGGAAAATATTTGAATTTTTCCCGCGCACTACCACTGGATGACACGTGTCCAGCTCGATTCATCCACGAGGTTCATCCTCTAAAAATTCCTTTCGGGCCCTTAAACTTGGACACGTGGCACTATTTTATTGTTTCGGGCCCGAGGGCGACTTAGCAAATTTCAACCTTTTGACACGTGGCACGTTCGATTCGTTGCGCAGCTCTTTCAGCTTTTCACGTCCCTTGCGTACCTTTAGTCCGGATGCCCCGAACTATCTGGGACAAATATCTCGAACCGCCTGATTCGGGCTTCCTTGTTCCTGTTTGCGGCGAAGACACGTGGCAAGATTCCATTAGCTCTCGGCTCTTTCGGCTTTTCGCGTCCGCAGCATCTTTTGGCCTGGATGTCCCAAACGAAAGTCCTCTGTTTCAGCTGAACCGGCCAGTTCACGTCCTCTGCATACTCTTGTTCCAAGCTGTCCCCTGGACTTATCTGGGATAAATATCTCGAACCACCGATCGGGTTGACTTGCGCCAAACCGGCCGATCCGCGCCCTTCGCGTACTTTTGTCCCGGATGTCCCAGACAAAACTTGGTGATTTTTTCCACTTTCGGGCGGTTCACCCTTTCGCGTCCCATGCATCTCGACGTCCCAATTGCTGCGTAGACTGCCTGGTAGCTTTTCAGCCGATTCGCGCCCCGACGTCCCAATCGCCCCATCACCGCTTTGGACTAGGACTTAGCTGATTTTCATGATTTTGGGCCTTGAATCAATCTACTTGCTTGGGACTGAATAATCTGATGCATGTTATCAAAATTACCCTAGGGGGTGAATTTTGGATAACAATAATTACTACAACAAACTGGGAAAATCCTTTTTCAAGTCGGCTTCTAATTTATTCCAGGCATAAACTTCATCCTAAGACTCTTTGACAGAGGTCACCGACCAGGGCGCTTACCTCCCCAAAATTTAGTCCATCCCCTTACATGCTCATAGTATCCGTGATCTTCTCCAATTCCTTACACATATCCTCCAATGCATCCATTCTTCGTGTGATACGTAGGTATAGATCCTTCAACGTTTTTGATTGAAACCCTTAAGGTTTCAATGGCCTCTAATTTCTTCTCAACCTCGCAAGGATTTTGTCTCTTTCCACCCTATTCCCCTTGTTTTTCTCCTGGAACTCCTTGAGTTCCACTTCATGAGTGGTGACCAGGGTTCCTACCACTTTGTCTCTATTTGTGCAATTGTTTTATGCGCCTTTAGTAGTCCGGGAAGTGGCCCTTATATCAGCAAGCACTTTGTTGTACTCGCGACGAGTGCTATGATCTTCAACTTGTCTTCCTTCTCTAGGCATGCGGCCACTTCCTCTGTAGAGTTCAAGGATGGCAGCTGTCTTTCTATGGTGAGGACCCTTGTTAAATCCTCCAAGCATCCCAATGCATATCCATACTCCCGCACTGAGGTGATTCAGTGTCCTGGATGCTTTAATAGTATGGCCCCGTTGATGGATTCTACTTTCTTGTACACAACGCTCACCTTGGCCTTTTCATCCTTCAATTCCCGCTACCACTGGGTGCATTGATTAAATTTTCTTGGCTCAGCTCCTTGGTTAATGTAGCTAGCTCTTCCTCTTTCTCCTTCAGCTCCCCTTCCAGATCCCTGATCCTATCATTTCACCGAAGAGTCTAGCCTCTATCTCAATGGAGACTTTGTTAAGCGCATTGCTCAGTTGTTCATCCGAGAGCTGCTGGGTATCCACCACTGGGTTATCTTCTCTTGGTCCTGGCAATGTTACTATTTCCCCATGGCTTACCTCAAACTTTGGCTCATCAAGGTGGGACTCAATTGCCCAAGAGATCATCTTCCTTGTCCGTGGGTAGGCGCCTCCTTATCAAAAGATGACATGCATACAAGCTCCTTCAGCTGGAAGTGTACTTTGGAACCATGTGTGAAACACCTTCTTGGGGTCATCAATATAACCCATCTCTGGCCTCCCCCTCTGTGTGCCTTCTTCCGTGCACATACCTTTGGGTATACTTATAGTTAAAACTGGGCCTCTAGTGCTGCTACATTCCTCTTCCGTGCTCTCCTTCTCTTTGCTTAATATTGGCTCAACGCCACATTCCACTTTGTCCTTTGCCAGGGTCTCAATGTCCCTTGTCTCCTCTTCTTCTACCACCTTGGCCATTTTCTCTTGTGTCGAGCTTGGAACCTCTTGCTTCTATGTGCTAGCCTCTTCATCTTTTCCCATGTCCTGGGCACTTCCTCCTACCTGGCTATCCTTGTGCCGCATAAAAAGGAACCCTTGTTCTTCTTCTCTGCCTTCCTCCTTTGAATCATGTATATTGAAAACAGGTGGCCCTTGATCTTTCTCAAGGTCCTCTTCCCCACTTACTTCTTCTTCACTACCATCCTTCTCTCCTATGTACTTGCCCATACTTCCAGCTTCTTCCGAGGTGGTCTCCTCTTCTACCCTCTACTTTTTCCTAACTAGAGATTCCAGTGTAGGTGACTGTTTCTTCTTCTGATGACTCCTTATCGATGGATCTAGAGTCTTTTCTCTAATTATGGCCTTTTTCTTACACACGTATGTACTGGGTCCGACGCCTACCCCGGGGAACCTATTGCCTATGTGTCCACCACACTTGGATTTTTCTTTTCTGGTTTCTTTTCCTCCCGCTTGGGTGTGGATCTCTTCCTCCCAGTTGGATCTTGAGGTATAGATACCTCATTTTCTAGGTATGTTCCCTTCTCCAACTTGGGCCTTATGCAAATGTAAATGCACACCGTGGATCCTCCTGCAATGGGCAGAGTCATGGGCCTTGTCATTTGCACTTCATGTGACATGTACCACTCTATGTACACGTGCTTGCTAGGGTAGACCAACCCTTTGCGCAATTCCTTATGGTCTTGGTCCAAACTACCAAGGTCCAACTTAAAATTTTTGGACTCCTTGAACTTGTTTACTCCCACTTGGAAGTACTTGCATTGTGAAGGCAAAGGGGAGCTTACACCATGGGCTCCATGAGTCATCTATCAACTTGAATCTTCCTAGGTAGTAATGTTGGTACACAAAAATTCTGCTTCTCCCCTAGTGGCCACTAGCAGTTGTTCGAGAATTCTCCATTCTACCTCGAACGCATTCCTTAGGTGCGTGTACCACTTTTCCAAGCACACCTTGTGCACTGTTGTCATAGTGTCACAAGCATACTTCTCAAATATTTTGGCGGGTGAGGGGTCTTCATCAAGGTACTCCCATACAAACTTATCTGATGCATCCGGTACCCCTATCTCCAAGAACATGATGGTCAAGCAACACATTTCCAAAAAGGATCCTATCACCTTCCTTTGCACAATTGATAATTTCATCCGTGATGAATGTAGACAAATTATAGATGGTGCCCACTTTGAAATATTTTAAAAAAATTTAACCATGGATTAATGACTTGATTCCATCTCTCTTGGCCATTTAACTTTGACACCAAGTGCATGACCATCTTCATTATTGGATCCTTGATGTCTGTGACATCATAATACCTTGACCCCTTTTTGCAAGCAAAAGTGGCGATAGTTTCCTTAATCACTTCCTTGTCTATTAAATCATCTTCGAACCCATCTCCTTCATAGATGAGGCCTAAAAATGTGAAATGAGTGAGGGGTTATGCTCATCTTGTGTCCTGCAAAGTGGAAATAGTCCTCATGCACCCGCGACATCAGCCACTGATATAGTCACTTAGGTTTCCTGAAGTAGGGAAATTCAAAGAGTTTTAATAACCATGCCTTCTCCAATTTGACCTTTATGTCATCATTATATATGGGAAAACCTTCTGGCATCCTCTTGTTTGTTGGGCACACTAACTCCAACGCCAACTCCTTTTTAATTGTGCTTGTCTGATGATTATAATAATTTACAGACATGTCCCTAAGATGGGACTCCCACTCCTTCCCCAACAACACTCCATCTGGGTTCTGCATTTCTACATACCACTCCTCATTTTTGCTTGCTTCAATTTCTTGTTGCTTGCCCTTTCCCTTTCCCTTGCCCTTCTTGGGTGTACTAGTTGGTTTCTTGGGTGCCATTTTCTAGGTCTTCTTCCCACTTCAATCACTCTGTCTTACTCTGTTCTTCCACTCTCTTCAACCTTAGATCTCAAACTTGTGAAGAAAATTTCTTAAACCCATGCCCTAGTTCTTCAAACCCTAACTGGGATACTCCCTTCACAAGATGGTGTCTTCTCACACTTTCTCCCACACCTATGAAATCCCTTCCTCCTAGTTCACAAATCTGAACTAGCTATTCACACTTCAATTTCTCCAAATTTTTCTTCACATGGATCAATTTTTGGAAACCCTAGTTTGTAAAGGTGCAAAAAGTGCTTCGTTCTCTTATACACAGTGAAAAATGAAGTGTCCTGACCCCCTTATTTATAGTTTTTCCCTTTTTGATAATTTAGTGCTACTTCACCTACCACTGTACTTTTTTGATTTAATGCGGCTTTTTCAAAAAAAGGCCGACTTAGGTGCTTTCCCTCACGTGCCCAACCTATGCAGAAAATCCTTCAACCTTTTGGTGCCCAACCAATCTAACATGACAAGAGACTCTTGCGCGCACGTAACCAACACTGAAGGAACTTCTTCTGTCCTAATTTTTGCTCTCACCTACCTCGTGTTGCTTAATGCACTTTCTCCTCCTTTGTACATGGGATCTATAAGTAGCTTTATCTTGGCACCAACCATCCTTTTTCCATCTTATCTCTCCATACACCTCTTTCAACCTGGGCCATTCCACTTGGGTTTTTAACACAAAATTTCCTTGGCACTCTAACCATGTGCTCCTTCACATTACTCCACCCCACACTAAAATGATGTGCGGTCCTCTGCGTACTTAAAAATTAGCAATAAGGTTACCGGCACCCAAGATGCAAAAAAAAACAATAATGCAAAAGGGAAACACAAGAAAAGAAATGCATAAAGGAAAATTCTAAACTAACTAGAAAAACTACCTTAATTTCAAACACCAAGAAGAATTATTTATAGTAGGGCTTGACCTACTCCCATTGAAGTGTCTAGGTAATTTCATCCCGTCAACGCTTGTCAGGCGGCATGAGCCGGAATCAAGGATGTACGAGATTGTGTAAGGACCCAACCAATGGACTTTCAACTTCCCAAGATGGTGTAAAAACTTAGAATCATACAGTAAGACCATCTGCCCAACCTCAAAATTATTGTTTCTAATGGGGTGATCATGCCATACGTGTAAGCCCACAATACTTTTGATACTTTGTCATCCCAATCTTTTCTTTTGACATCACAAATTTTGGTCAGGGTATGACTTAGTATTTTGTTGAATGCCTCTGCGGTTCCATTTGCTTGTGGGTGATAGGGTGTAGTCTTGTGATGAGCCACCATGAATTATGCTAATAGGATCCTCATGGTCTCATTCAAGAAATGCGTACCCCTATCGTTGGTCAAACTCAATGGACATCCATACCTCGTGATAATGTTCTCCCATAAGAACCTTGCCATTGTGGCTGTTGTGTAATATTTAGTTTGGGCTGCCACACTTGCCCACTTGGTCAAATAATATGTGCAATTGATGACATAACATGACCCAGTCCTATGTATCGCTGGTGTGATAGGGCCTACAAAGTCTATTTCCCACTTCTCAAAAGGTTCCGCACTAGGGATAGGGTGCAAAGGCATTTCATCTCTCTTTCCTAGCTTGCCAATGTGTTGACAATGGTCACACACTTTACAATAGTCTTTACAATCCTTGTACAAGGTTTCCCACCACAATCCTGCCATTAATATCTTACACGTAGTGGCATCACCTGCATAATGCCCACCCGCACTTCTTCCGTGTGCTTCCTCCATGATGGTGAGGCACTCATGCTCTAATACACACTCTGCACAACACTTCATCACATCCCAACTTGTATAAGTCTCCACTGATTAACATGTAGGGAGTGACACATATGGCTAACTGCTTCTTCTCTAATGCCTTCATTCCTTTCGGTGCCACACCTTCCTTTAAAAATACCACAATCTCCTCCAAATACGAGGGTGCACACTACAACCTAAATAGTTGCGTGTCTGGAATTATGACCTCAATACTCCGCACGTCCTCCCTGAATCAATTCTTGACAGATGATCAGGTCCAAAATTTATTTTCCTAGGATTCACTATAACGGTGAACTCAAATTCTTGAAACAACAACACCCACCGACATATGCGCCCTTGCAGAATGGGCTTGTTCACCAAATACTTTAATGCCATATGGTTGGTGTAAAACACAAAGGGTGTTGCCAATAGATACTGTGTAAACTTGAAAAGTGCGTAGATCATTGATAATGCCTTCCACTCAGTCATGGTGTAATTCTACTCTCTTGTGTCAAATTCCTACTTGTAAAACACAGAGGATGATCAACAATTCATTCACCTGGCTATGCAAGCACTACTCCAATAGCGGTCCCTAAGGCATCTATATGGACATGGAAGGGCTTGTCCCAAGAGGGAAAAAGTAATATAGGTGTAGTGACAAGCCTATCTTTTAATGTATAAAAATCCCTCTACTGTGCCTCTCCCCAATGGAAGTCACTTTTATGTCTGAGAAGCTCCTCTAAAGGTGCGGTGATCCTAACATACCCTTTGATGAATTTCCTATAATAACCCACATGCCCAAGGAATCCATGCATTGCACTCTGGCTAGTAGGCTCCCCTAACCCCATAATAACTATAAATTTAGTGGGATCTACCAATAAGCCCTCCTTACATATGATATGCCCCAATAAATTCCTAAAGGGTGTAGCAAACACACACTTCTTAATGTTGAGGGATATCCTCAACTTCCTACACCTCTCAAACATTAACCTCAAATTGTCACAATGGTCTTTGACTAGACCATACACTATCCAATCATCCAAATAGACCTGAAGAAACTTATGGATGAAGTCTTGGAATTCTTGCACCACTATGCATGAAAAAATAATAGGCACATTCTTTAACCCAAAGGGCATGACCATGTATGTAAAAATTCCCCACTCAGTGGTGAAATTTGTCTTCTCCTAGTCCTCCTTTGCAATCTGGACTTGGTGGTACCCTAAAAATCCATCGTAAAGGAATAGATTTTACACCCAGCGACTCCTTCCAAAATTTCTTCCATGAAGGGGTTGGAAAAGGATCAATGACACAAACAGTGTTCAGCTCCCTATAATCCATGTAGATCCTAATCCGTCCATCCTTCTTGATGCTGATCACCATCGGACTTATCCATTCTAATTCTTCCACTACTTCAATGATCCTAGAAGCTATCATTTTATGTATCTCCTCCTTAACCTTCACGCACAAATTAGGATTCATCTGCAGGCCTCTTCCTAACTAGGAAAACACCATCCTTCATTTTTATCTTCATCTCCCCCAAGGAATGGTGAACGTATTTGAGCTCATGGTACCCACGCGGGAATAAATCCTCAAATTCACACAACAGATCAATAATCTTAGAGACTTCCTTCTCTGACCAGTAATCTCCACTAATAGCTTCCTTAGGTTCTTCTCCTGAACTGATGTTAATCTTCTTTGTCTTTAAGGGCTCATGGTAGGTGTGCACATGAGTATCAACACGTTTATTACCTCACGCGTCCCTACTGTTGGTGCCCAATTTGAAACATCCCTATTTTGCTAAGGAGAAATGCGTTTTCCTTGTTTTTGAGGAAAAATGGTTTTGGGATTCTCATATACTTTAAATTTGACAAAAAAACAACTCGTTTTTGTGTTTGAGTGTTATGTGTTGTTCGCATTTCCTCCATTTTGCACCATTCTGAAGGAATCCCCAAGTTTACTTTGCATTTTGCCCTAATTTTTCTGTTTCAAACACCTCTGCCATTTTTTCATTTTCTCACCTTTAGAGCTCAAAATCATTCGATTTGTACTTATTTTCCCTCAAAAATACCTTGCCATGGTCGTAAATTTCCTAAAAACACTTTCCATTTGTCTTTTGATAAAAATTCTTCACCCACGAAGAAAAAATTGATTTTGGGGGTCACTGGCAATTTCTACGTTTTTGACGGTCATACGGGCATCCTTTTCCCATCAAATTCTAGCTCATATACTTTTTCATATGTGGCCATTTGTAATTGGACAAGGATCGAGTGGGTCATTTCTAAAAACTTAACATTTTTTGTTTTTAGAAAAATGTGCAAGTTTCCCACGACTCTGTAAGCCCTAGAGGAGGTACACGTGTTGCGTAGAAGAGTAAAGGAAAATGAGCGGGTCATTTTGTGCCTTAGGGAACTTTGGAAAATGTGTGGAAATGAAGAAAATCCCCTAAGGCCCACATCTAATCAAAGGAGGACACATGGCAAGCGGGGAGATGGAAAGGAAGAGGAGTTTGATACTTTTTGGCCTTTGGTGAAAAAGAGTTAAAGTATAAAATTGGACCGCAAACTCGCAGCCAATGGGATGAAGACACGTGTCAGCATCAAGGCTCAAAGGCGGGGAGGTGGGCTGATGGAGGCAAGTTGTATTTTTAGCCTCTAGTTATCAAAAGGGTAAAATTGTTGAATGGACTGCGAGCCCGAAGGTAAAAAGTCAAAATTCATCTGAGGAGTCAATGGCGGAGGTGCAGGCTGGTGGAGGAAATGTTAAAATTTTTCCTTCACGAAATAAGATTAAAATCTGAAATCAGAGTGCTTCCCCTCAGCCAATCATATGAGGACATGTGTCTTGCGGGAGGGTGGAGCCACGGAGGAAAATTGAAAAATTTTCCTTTGTCTAAAAAGATGCAAAATGTGTAAAATTGAGCCGTGACTCCATATCCAGTCATATTGTGCCATGTGTCAGACCCAAATCGCAAAGGCGGAGTGGTGGAGGAAATCAAGAAATTTTACAAATTTTCAAATTTGTAAAAAGGTCAAAAGTGTCCCCGAGGCCCATTTTTCCCAGATCTACCACGTGGAGGGCTCAGATTTAAAGATAAGAATAGATCGATGGTAGCTATGCATTTCACCAGTTTGGCCACCATTTGAGCTCCAGGAAGTTTGGAGATGCATTTTTGCATCAATATTCATTGATTTTTTTCCAATTCGTGTCGTTTTGGCTTGCAAGGTCTGGATTAATCAATTTGGGGGTTCAATTTGTGAATCCAAGGCATTTTTCAAATAAATTTTTACTCTAGTTTGTAAAAAACATGAATTACTAGATCCAAAGTTGCAGAGTAAAAAATTGGGAAAGGAAAAGTTGAAATGATGAAATGAAAGGGATCTACATGCGTGGGAATGAAAAACGTGCTTCCACTTTGAAGAATGATGAAAGTTTTGTAATGATTCACCTTTTGAAAGAACAACTGACAACTTTTTGTGAGTTTGTTAAATGTCATTTTCTAGAAATATTGTAAAGCAAAGGTGCTTGAATATTCCACTTTTGGAGGGAAGATTTGAGGGGAAAAGTGAGTGAGTGAGTAAAAGTTATATATTTCATGAATTTTTCATGCAAATGGTCAGAGAAACTTAGAATTTTCACGGGAAAATGGGAAGAATCCCATTCTCTGAGAAACCACCTGAGAACCATTTTAACTCCTTTTTGCATCAAATTTGTATCATGTTAGGTTGGTTGCAGATGTATAGCCACTAACAAGCTCTGAGATTGTTCTTATAACATTCCCTTGCTGATAAATTTGGTCATTCTGGATTATTTTGTGTTGTCTCTTGGTAAAATTTGCATTTACTTATGTTTCATAATGTTTTCAATTTGTGTTTCTTACTCCTGTTGTAATCTGGTGTTTGGAATTTCCTTTTGATCATGCAGATCTAATTCTAGTAACAACTTAGTGGCATTTGCAATTCTAGAATTAGAATATCTTTCATCCGACGAAGGAATAAACAAATTTAAATCCACTCTGCTTTCCTTGATATAGATTTGATTGTAATCCTTTGGGGGTACCTTAGGTCTGATAGAATAGAAATTTCTAAATGCTTTGCTAAGTCATTTAACTAAATCTTTTGTGATAAATCATAAGAGATTATGTGGAAGAGTGCAGATTTGGGCTTCCATTTGATGCACATATCCTCCATGTTTGAAGATGAAGCTCCACATGGTGAAAAAATGCAGATTTGAAGGTCACCATACAAAAGGGAGAGACCTTGCTGCAGTAGGACATTGAAGAGTTTGATTTTCTATCAAACTTAGAAGAATGTTTTGATGAGAAGGAGCCTATAGAAATTGTAACTTTTCCTTCTTCATCATTCATTCTTCAACCACAAGAACCTGCTTCCATGGAAGAGAACATGCAAGCACCACCTGTAGTTTGCAACATGCCTCTTGAATCAAAGTTGGAAGAATTTGATCTTCCAAAAGCTACAATGGAGGAACTCCAGAGCCAAAAATGTATTGTAGTAGGTTACAATAATGCAAAATAAACTTCATTAGATGTTGCAATAAATAATGATGAGCTGCATATTGTAGAAGAGTTTCATACTGCCATGAAGGAAGGAAAAGAGCATGAGGATTCCATCATCTCTTCCACATCATTCACCCAAGGATGTATGTAAGAAGACTCCATTTTTGGAGGAGAATTTTAGAGCTATGGGCATATCAAATGGATTAGACCTTGCCCGATAAGGTATTTGGCTTTATTAAAGCCAAAGGAGGAGTGTTTAACACTTGTCATGCTTTCTTCCGAGCATGAGTATGAGTATCAAAGTACCAAGGATCAGCCGTAATGCCTCTTCAATCCAAATATAGAGCAATTAAAAGAGGTATTTGATTTTTTTCCTATTGATACCTTGATGATTTGGCTGGAGGACTAGCTTATGGTCAGTTTTCACTCATCCAAACAGCCATGTTCGGTGCCAAATCAGTTACATGGCTGCCATTTTTGAGGAAGGAAGCTATTTCTCCCTGCCAATTGTAGGATTTGTTTGAGCTTCATTTACTCTTGGTTAGAGTAGTGTAAGTAGGTTTTTTTTCAGCAGAAGAAGTGCTTTTACACACTATGCATGTTCCATTTGAAGTATGTATGATTTTTAGTTTGTACATATTTTTTGGTGTTGTTGTATTGCTCTTGCACAATCCATTTCAGTGGCATTTTGGTGAATATCAACTCCAAGTTTCAGTGGGATTCCAAGTGGCTCAGAGGTCAAATTTTCATGGTTTAGATCAGAGTTGGTTATTAGACTTGACTCCATGCCCAATGGATGCTTCAAAAGGCCTTTGATCATTCATCTAAAGGTGGTCGACCCCTATGAGTTGCCAAAATTTTTATCCAAAATGAGCCCCGCTTATTTTGGCTAACTTGCCTTCATTCTTTCCTTCCTTTTGTGTCAAATAACACTCAAAATATTCTGGAAATGGCTCCATCGGATAGGATTTTTATTCCCCTTTCCAAAAAGGTAAAGAAGTCCTCCCAACTCCTTGTAGTTTTGAGTTATGGCTCAGCGGAGTTTAAAGGGAATTTTTCCTAGGTGGGCCCATGGAGGTAAGGAGAATTTTTGCCAAGGAGATTTGGCGGACTAGTGGAGTGATGGGAAAATTTTAGCACTTAGGCATTTTTGTCAAAATGCTCAAAGTCAAATTTTAGCCCACAGGCCTGAAGGAGGAACAGAGCGCATTCGCGGGGCAGGGAGAAATTTTTCCACTTAGCCTTTTTGGGAAAAAGGGTTAAAGTCAAGAATTGGCCCATGGATCCGGCAAAGGAAAATGGAAGGAAACTAACCAAGGCCCCTCACCAATCATAATGCACCATGTGTCCACGTCAGCAGTGCCGCGGTGGGGGTCGGGAAGAAGTTAAGTTTTTTTCCTTTTTGGTCAAAAAGGTTGAAGGCAAGAAATGAGCCCACGATCCCATTAGCGAATTGGGAAGTGCCACGTGTCTCGGAGCAGTGGGGTGACGAAGAATTTTGGAAATTTTCTAATTTCACAAAAAGGGGAAAAAGGTCAAGTTTTGGCTTGCCGAGCCGATTTTTTCCCTAATTTCACCATTTTTCCCTAAATCTTCAGAGGGGCGTATCTTTCGCACTAGAGCTTGGATTTTTGCGATTGTGGTATCAATGGAAAGATGGTGAAATTATCCAAATGATGGACTCTTCAAATTTTATTTTTGGTCAAGTTTTGTGCGAGAAAAATGGGAAAATGTTTCTGGCATGGGAAAAATGTAGAACCGACCACCAACCACCAAAATTGATGAAGTATGACGTCCGTTTCTTCTCCAAGATGGCCAAATGCATAAAAAAATGGATTTTTAAGGGTGCCCTTATTGTTTTAATGAATATTTTTGGTGGTTAGAGATGTTGAATCAATTTTCCCATGTTTTCTCATTTCCTTCATTCTATTTGAGTGATAAAAGCCAGTTTTGGCTCATTTGTAAAAAGTTTTTCATCCTTCTTCTCTGCCTCTCCCTTATTTTCTTCCCTAGGGTCAAAAATGGAGTTTGAACCTCCTCCCCTACTCTGTAATGGAATTTTTCCTCTTACCCATGAAATGATGCACTGTGTAAATTCTGAGAAATAAAAAATGTGTTTTGAGATGCATTTGTCCATCCTGAGCTTGTTTTCTTTTTTGTTTTCCTTACCTCTCTTAATTACATGGTATTTGTGCATATTTAAATGTTTATTGCATTTTTGGAGCTATGTTCATGGAGTTTTGGAACATTTTCTGTGTGAAATCCATCTTTGGTCTGTGATGCACTTGTCCATCCTTTCCATTGCTCACCTCTTCTTGTTCCATGGCAGTTTTGATAGATAATCAACACTTTCCTTCTCTGGTGTATCAAGTATTTTAGTGTAGGCTCTATTTTTTCAAGTTTTCTTTCTTTCCCTGTCTCCTTGGAAGTTAGATTAGGTTAGATTAGCTTGCCTACACTAGAATAGCTTGTGGCAGGTAGTTTAGGAAGAGGAACCAACCTTCTTTGGAGAGCTTTCCCCATTTGCAAAGGTCCCACACTTTGGGAAAGCTCAATGTTGTGCAATCACACCAAATGAATTTTCCTTAGAAAATTAGATCCATAAATCATTTGGGGGTGCTGTGATTTTGCACTAATAGGAACACCTTAAACTCTTTGAAGCATTTTTGCTGTTTGAGTCTTTCAAGTTTTGCAAAGGTCCTCAAAGAAGTTGGAAAATTCTGGTTAGTCTTGTTTGAATATCTCCCACCCCAAAATTCATTTCAAATTAACTCATCCTACCTATAATACCCTTGTATTATATTGTGTGTCAACAAAAGAATACAATCCATTTACAAAAATGAACAAAGAAAATCAGGATCATACCATGTCTTTAGTAGCCTTAGCCTTGTCTTGAAAGCATTTCCATCATTTAGTAGTGACAACTCTGTTGAGTTTGAATAATGGGAAATTGATCATGTTTTCTCAAGGCCATCTCCATACAATCTACACAGTACAAGGATATTTTCACCTCCTTCACAAAATAAAGGCTACAATATAGGTTCTCTTACCTTGGTTGATAGGCACAACCTAAAATAGTGAGGATTAGATCAAATCCTTCTAAGGTGATACCCACTTCTTCAAAGCCTGAGTGCTAACAAGTCAGATAAATTCCTTCCCTGGATACAAAATGACATATAAAGCATTTATCTACCTCTAAGTGTCTTGTAAAATCCATGATGCAACTCAAGTTGTGAAGGAGATTAAATCTAGGAACCAACACCTACATAATGACCAACATCCAAATTTTCTACTTCCTCCCCATCAATCACATACACCAACTTTCCTTTCTCCTTTTCCAAACACGTGCGCTCAAGCTGTAACTCTTATGTTTCCTCCATCTCCTCTTTAAAGCGTGCTTCCAAACCTAGTCCACCTAGCAACTCCAATAGCCTATCTTCTACCATGGCACTATCCCCCATGGTAAGGTGCTTGATACCCTACAAGGCCTTATCAACTGATGGCTTGGTACTTCAAGATACTCAAAGGTTTGAATAAGGTCAGCTCACAATCTCTTGCCAATTCCTTGTCGGCGGTGTGTCTCGAATGAATGTACCATGTGCATGCATAACCATGCGGTGCGAGAATAAAACTTGTGCACCCAGAGGATGGTGGAAAATATTCCACACCTTCTCTCTAGATCCTTTCACACTCTTGGATAAGGAAAGAGGCGAGGCCCCTTCCCATGGTACTCCTTGATGGCGGTGGGCACATTACTCCTAGAGAATCGCAGAGAGAGAAATTATTACATCGACCATTCCAAAAGGCTCTCCTAATGTGTAGCCCATCACCATGCCGCTATGCCGAGTAGGACATAACTTAGCATCCCTCTCCATTCCTTCTCATTCTTCCACTGAGCTTCCATCTCCTATAGAAAGATATGAGGAAGGCTCCTCCCGAATACTTGGGTAGCTCTCTTCCTCCTAGGTGCCAAGTGTGTCCATATTTATCACCTTGGTCACCGACCCTCTTAACTTCCATCCCAACAATTAATAAGTTCCATGCACCCAATTATCACATGTTATATTGGTGGTATAACTTACTAATTGAGCATCCTCAAACTAGATAACTCTATCGGTAGGATGTATTATCTCTAGGTCCCTTATTAAGCACACATATATCCTATCTAGAAATTATTCCCCAAAGGTTCATGTTGATGACAAATCGTAGCACCCCTGAATGTTTGCAACACGATGGGTTGAGACTCTTAGTATGATTGCATAACATGGAGCTTTTCCCAAGTGTGGGACCTTGCGAAATCAGAAAATCTCTCCGGATGAAGGCTGGTTCCTATTCCTCTGTTCAGATGCACACGTAGAAAATGCAGAGGGTTTACTAAAAACCTAATCTAACTTGCCAAGGAGACAGGGTAAGAAAATGCATAAAATAAAACCTAAACTACAAAGGTGATGCACCGAGGAATGAAGAACACCTGTCTTTCCAATAAACACAGACCATTAAAATGCAATGCAAGATCATGCACAGATAGCCAGATTCACAGTGAAAGATCAAGGGGATGCAAATGAATATAGAGAGGGTTGAGAATCATCCACAGACATGCATTAATTTTCTCCAAAGATTGATACAACACACTGCAAAATGCCAAGAGGCAAGGTTGCATTACAGTTTCAAATGGGAGGTTTTAACTCCACAAGTTCACCTGCCAAAGAGAAGAAGGGAGGGGCAAAAAAAGAATGTCCAACGTTTAGAAAGAAGCCCCTCCTTACAATTTATAGGAGGAAAAAGAGAGGGAGAAGAGAGAAAATCGAAATCTGCCCCAACCACCTCCAGAATGCACTTAATTATCTCATTATGGTGGTAGGTGAGAACCCTAGCGAACCCAAAAGTGACGAACTGTATTTTGCATTTTTAAGAATTTTTTCTCACCCAATTAAAGATATCCAATTGTAGTTGGATAGAGGACCTTGTAAGCTTTCCGAAAAGTCCAACCTTGCATGAATCTGAGCTCCCAGTCAAAAGTTATGGCCATCTGAATATCTGCGCGAGTCTCTGCTTCCTGTCAGCGCTCAAAATGTTGCGCCTCCTGGAGGTGCGCCATAGGTGCATCCGTGTGTGTGTCGACATCCATTGTCATGCACCACTTCTATGTGCCTTGGGCGCACCGTTTTCCCTGTTGACATCCATTGTCGTGTGCCACTTCTGTGCGCCTTGGGCGCACCGTTTGCCCTGTCGACATCCATTGTCGTGCGCCACTTCTGTGCACCTTAGGTGCACCGTTTTCCCTGTCGACATCCATTGTCGTATGCCATACGTGCACCTTGGGTGCACCGTTTTCCTTTCAAAATCCATTTTCGTGTGCCATTTTTGCGCCTTGGGCACACCGTTTGCCCTGTCGACATCCATTGTCATGCGCCACTTCTGTGCACCTTGGGCACACCGTTTTCCCTGTCGACATCCATTGTCGTGCGCCACTTCTGTGTGCCTTGGGCACACCATTTTGCCCTGTCGACATCCATTTTCGTGTGCCACTTCTATGTGCCTTGGGCATGTCAGGGATTTGAGCTTCTTTGATTTCTCCATTCTCCTGCTTGTCTATATCTACCTGGGGGAAAGATATATACAACAATTTGGTGACTCAACGGGATCACCTGCCTGCTAGGTAGAAGATCAGTGGCCTTTTAGCAATCCATTGGGCATGGAGTCATAAGCAATAACCTGAAACCAACCTGATATCTGATCCCGATCCTGATATCGCAACCCCCTCTTTGAGAGCATGCTGAACTGTAGAAATCCAACCTAGGAGCAACAAAACCTATGCCAAAGCACTTAGGGAAACAGAAACCTAACTACAACAAGACAATGTGCATACGCACTTAGAGGAATTGAAATCTAGGCTAATATTTACAAGGGTAAACCTTTTTCTTTTAGTAGAAATGTTTAAGATAGATTCCGTTAACCAAAATCGGGAATTTTTCTCCATTCAAAGTAGACAATTGGAAGGCATTACTACTTTTACATCCTGTGACCATGTAGGGGCCACTCCAAATGGAATCAAACTTGGAATGCCTTCCTGGTTTTACCCGATCTGCATCCCATTTCATAACTAAGTCCCCTTCCTTGAAGGTCCTTGGTCTTTCTTTCTTATCAAACCATCTTTTTACTAAGGCCTGATCTTTCTCAATTGTTTGAATTGCATGTTCTCTAATTTCTTCCAATTCCATCAACTCTGCATACCTAGCCTCCATTGGTTCGAACTCAGCCAACTCCAACTGCTTCATGAACTCCAATGTAGGCAGTTCTAATGATATAGGCAATACTGCCTCTTTTCCATAGACCAACTTGTAAGGGGAATTACCTGTAGACCTCTTTGGTGTTATTCTATCAGCCCATAATGCTGATTTTAGCTTGGTATGCCATGTTCTTTGGTTTTCATCCAGAGTCCTTCTGATGATTCTTAGCAAATTTTTGTTTGTGGACTCTGCCTATCCATTACCTTGTGGGTAATAATTTGAAGAGGTGCTCAAATAGATTCCATTCTTGATAGTCCATTCTGTAATCTTGGAACCTATAAATGCCAATGCATTTATACGATATGATAGTGGTGGCACACCTGAACACAGTCACTATTCCTTCATAAAATTCTAGTATGTTAGACTCATTTTCTTCCTTGAGCGCTGCTGCTTCGGTCCACTTGGTGAAATAGTCCGTTGCCATGAGAATCCACTTGTGGCCTTGGCTTGAGTTTGGATTGATGACCCCGACGAAGTCCAATCCCCATTGCATAAATGGTTGGTCAACTAGAATTGGGTGCAATGGAAGCGCTGCTAGTCTTTCTTTGCTGTGAAGAGTGCACATTTCTTGCACTTTCTTATCCATGTATAGCAGTCACTGAAGACTGTCGGCCAATAATACCCTGCCTTCATTATCTTGAGAGTTGTTACTCGTGGGGTGAAATGTCCTCCAGAATCTCTATCGTGAAAATCTCGTAACACCCTTTTAATTTGATTTGTCCCAATGCACCTCAATAGAACTCCATTGATGTCTTTCTTAAACAAAATACCATCGACAAGCACATATGGAATGGCTTGTAATCTGAAGTATCTCCTCTTTGCTTTTCTCATTTCTGGGGGGCATAGGCCTGTCTGTAGGAAGTGTATCATATTCTGAGTCCAACAAGGAGTAGGCACATCATCATTTTCTTGTTCTTGATCATCCTGTAGTACCAAGGTAGTCTCTTTTTCATCACCTGCTTCAACTTGTTGACTCAAGGCTAGCTACTCACATAGTCCCTTCCCATGTACTAGTTTGGTGACCTTGATCTCGATGTCATATTCCATGACACGAGTTATCCATCCTGCACGTTTCTCATTTAGATCCTTGTTTAGAAGGAAGTCCCTGACTCCCGCATGAGAGACCAATAATTGGATCTTGTTGTTTGAGACTAGGTGCTTGAATTTCTTTAAGCTCCTGATTACTGCAAGGACATGCTTTTCAATGAAAGAGTACCTA
This sequence comes from Taxus wallichiana var. yunnanensis, assembly GCA_018340775.1. Taxonomy (NCBI): domain Eukaryota; kingdom Viridiplantae; phylum Streptophyta; class Pinopsida; order Cupressales; family Taxaceae; genus Taxus; species Taxus wallichiana. Next base: position 459,495,160 of record CM031239.1, on the reverse strand, counting down.
GTTTCGTATTCCTCCAAGCCTTGACTGAAGAAAGCAACTGGTTGTTCTAATCCTCCTTTGTTTTGTTGTACCAGGATTGCAGAAATCGTGTCCCCACCACCAAAGGCATATAGCACGAAGTCCTTGGAGAAGTCTGGATTGACGAGAGTCGGAGCTTGAGATATAGCCTCTTTTATTGCCTCAAAACTTGCCTTTCCTTCAGATGTCCACTTAAATGCCATGCTCTTCTTCAACATCAGTGTTATTGGCTTTACGAGAGCTACAAAGTTTGGAACAAATCTGCGGACAAAATTGATCCTTCCCAAGAAGCTTTGAAGAGCCTTCTTGTGACTTGGCAATGGCAATGCTCGAATTGCTTCAACTCTTTCTGGGTCAATCATCAACCCTTCCTTTGAAACAATATGGCCTAGAAGTTTTCCCTCGTGAGCCAAAAATATGCATTTTTTGGGATTCAATGATACCCCAAAACTTCTACACCTCTGAAATACTTGCCTTAAATGACAGAGGTGATCCGCTGCATTTTTTGAGAATACAGTGATGTCATCAAGATATATCAAAACTATTTTATTGATCAACCCCTTAAATGCCATATCCATTGCCCTTTGGAAAGTGGCCCCAGCATTTGATAGCCCAAATGGCATCTTCTTGTAGGCATAGGTCCCCCATTTGGTGGTGAAAGTCATCTTGAATTGGTCATCTTCTTTCACCATCACTGATTGTACACACGAGTAGCCATCTAGGAGAGAGAATCTCTCTGAACCGGATACTACTTGCAATATTTGTTCCATTGAAGGAAGTGGGTAATGGTCTTTGAGAGATGCCCTGTTTAGGTCTCGGAAATCCACACACAACCTGATTTCTCCACTCTTTTTCCTAACCGGAACCAAGTTTGCAACCTAGTTTGAGTGCTTGATCGGGAATATGATGCTTGCCTCTATTAGATTATTTAGCTCTTTCTTCATTAGAGGTTCAATGTGAGGTTGGTGGTCTCTGCCTTCGCTTGATGGGCTTAGCATCTAGATCCAATTCTATGGTATGTTGTGCCAAATTTGGATCGAATCCTCTTAAGTCTTCATAGCTCCAAGTGAAGACATCTGGAAATTCTTGACAAAGCTGTATGAAATCTGATTTCTCCTGCTTAGTGGCCACTTTACCAATTTGAAGTGTTTTACCTTCCCAACCGGAATTGGCTCGAATCTTCTCTCTTGACACTGTATGTTAGCCTTTTCCTTACGGGCTGGTCGTTAGGGTTGAAGATAGATCCAATGTTACCAAACCCTTTGGAAGCTTGTTTGTTCGTAGCTACACTACTTGATCCCCATACTGCTGCTCTAATTTGTCTTGATTCCTAGCTAAGAATTCAGCCTCTTCTTGTAAGAAATTGACGATCTGTTGATCGTTCTCAAACACCTGCCAGCTTGTGTTATTATCTGGAACTGTTGGCCTCACAATCACATGGATATGTGGCTATGTTTTTCTCCTTCTGATGTTGTTAACCACATCAAACATTGCTCTAACTGCTGCGAGCCTATCTGTGACTTCATTTTTCTTCCTGGGTATGGACACAATGTTGAAAGCTTTGAAATCCTCAATGAGGTCCCATACCCTATTCTTGTAGCTCTTCAGCAAGTCGTTCTTTGTAGCATGTTGTCCCCTAACTTGGTTGACGATTAGCTCGCTATCTCCAAACACTTGCAAGTTCTTTATGCCCCTTTTCCTGGCCCAATGAATTCCATGAATCAATGCTTCATATTCAGCCGTGTTGTTTGAACAGGAAAACTGGAAACGAAAAGCTGAAAAATATTTGATGTCTTGTGGTGAAATCAACATTGCACCACCTCCAGCACCTTGTCTGCTTCTCGAACCATCGAAAAATAACTTCCAAACTTTGTTTTCATCCTTTTGTTCAGGCTGAATGATGTCGAGAATGGGTGAATTTTCTTCGTGTATACAATATACGCCCAATTCAGATTCTTCAATTTCCTTGTATGGGTCAAATTCATGACTCTTGTTTGCCCATTCATCCAAAGTTAAATCAGGAATTCCCTTGACCTTAGTACCTGTTTCTGGATCATTTGAACACTCCTCCTGATCAAAAGCCGAGCAATTTACATTGATAGGACCTGATACATGAGGCTCAATATGGAAATTGGCAATTGGTTCTGACCTGATTGTTGCTTTGGCTCCATACCTTGTCCTAAAAATCATGTGTGACCAATCTACGAGATAAATATCCACCAATTTTGCGGTGAAGTCTCTTGATAGACACAATGCAAAGAGTGGTGGAAGGTCAATCACGAGACACATCTTGCAGAATCGTAACATTAGGATAGGGATGTAGTGTTACGCTTAACCCCTTGATGACTCCAACAGTTCCTACTACCATTCCATCTAGATGTACTACTCCTTTCAACACTGGCTCATATTTCAAACCCGGTTGATCCCTTTATTTGCTTCTTGGCATCACTAAAGTACTTGCCCTTAATCAATCATGCGGTTGTGTACTAATTTATCCCCGATGATTAATGAAACATAGAATGGAGGGGGTTTCAAAACTTTACCTTGTTTTCCTCCATGATTCCCTTCAGGCTGAGCAGCATTCGTGAGGACCTTCTCTTGCATACGGGCCTGCTGGTTCAAAGTTGACCAATTCTTCATGGCAGCTTGTAGAAGATCTCTTTGTCCTGGGATGGATAAAGATTCCCACATTGATATATTCACATTCATCTTCTTCATTTGATCAATGATGCTAAAAGGGGATGAATTGTCCTTTTGCTGTCCCTTACTTGGTGCAAACTTTTCTGGAGCTTGAGCATGTGCGTGTGTTGCTACAACAGGTACCTTAGGCTGATTTTGCACATTTGGAGTTATGTTTGGTCTACTGACCCCTTGTTGTGTAAGAGTGGGTTGAGAAACAACTGGATTACATAGTTGTCCCTCTCCTATATTTCTCTTCTTTGACCGTGTGTTGGCAGCCACGCCTTGAAAAGGCTGTTGGTTAACTCCACAGAAGTCTTTCGTTTGCCAATTTACCAATGTGGTTTCTGTTGGAGGTCCTTCTTGTTGCATTTCTTGTTGTTGATTCTCCTCCTGGCTTGGTACTTGAGGAACACCAATGGTTTGCACCATCAAGGCCTGATTTAGTGCACCATTGAAACATGCTGACTGATTATGAGGTAGATTGCAAGGGTAACACCAGTCGTACTCCTGTGCCATGTTATTTTGTGTCGGGACCAAGGTTCTTGAGGACGTCGTTACATTTGGATCGTACGGTCGAAATGGCCTGGCAGCTTGAGGTTATCCTTGGTTTTGGTTTTGATTTGCAGCTTGAGGTGGTGGTCTATTTTGTTGGTATGGGGGCCTAGCTTGGTACTGTGCTTGAGGCTGATACGGTCTAGCACTTTGAGCTTGCTATCTTTTGATAGTTACTAGCTCATTTCCAAGGTTCTGTAGCTGTTTCATAACCTCCTGCAATTCCTTTGAAGTATCTGAAGAAGTCGATGCCCCATTATTGCTTTGATTTCTAGGAGTTGGAATGGGATTCAACTCTGGTGCTTGACTGGTTGTAGGATTTCCCATATCCGGATAGAGAGGCATTGGTGGCCTTGGTGCAAGCTTGCCAGCTTGGATCAAACAGTTCTCTGCTCTGATAGCTATGTCGTAGGCCCCTGGCAGCGTTGTTCCTCCCATTGATTGGATCATCATGGCTATGTCTGAATTTATAGCCTTTAAGAAATAAAGGAATGCTCCTTCGACGGTTGGTCTCACAGCTATTGGAATCTGTTTTATGTCGTTGGAATCTGAAGTTGAAATATGTCATTTGTTCATTAGGAGCCCTTTTGATTGTTGTCAGTTGTTCCAATAAAGATAAATTGTCCGCCCTCTCCCTGAATTGGTTGCAAAGAGCTGAACAAAGTTGGTTCCAATTCATAATAGACCCTACTGCTAGGCTCCTAAACCATTGTAAGGCCTTACCTTTGAAAGATGAAACCAACAACTTGACTGCAACATCCATTTCATTTATTTTGTGAATTGCACATGCATTAGCAATATCTTGGATGTGATCAATAGGAGTAGTATGATTTTATCCTGTAAAATAGGGTATATTCTTTAGTGCTGCAACTGGAATTTGATTATGAGCATTTAGGGAAAGTGGAATACTACTCGTGAAATTGACAAAGGGATTCGGTGCTAGATGTGCCATTATGATTGGCCTAAGAACCCTGGTTGATGCGAGAAAAGGCCTACCAGGTGGAGGTGTAGACAAAGTCCTGTTAGGTGGAGATGGTGATCTTTGTGGTCTTCTTCCTCTCCTCCCTCTGCCTGGTGATAGTTGCAAGTGGAAAAATAGCCCCTCTTCTCGAGTATTAGACCTGGTTCAAATTCTTCTCATGTGCCTAGGCAACTTGTGCTGCTACACCGCTGAATTCTATCCCTTCGGAGTCGCCAGATGCGTTAGAAAATGAGCCTCAAAAGGCTAGATTCTGCCAAGTTACACACCAAACCTGAAAATATTTAAAAATAGAATTTTGAAAGACCTGTATTTTTGATATTTTAGAGTTTGGAATTTGATTTGGAATGACAGTCCTGAAAATCCAAAAATGCCAGACTTCCGAAAACTCAAAATCTGAAAATAAAAAAACCATGAAATTTTGAAAGTCAAAATCTCAAAAATCTAAAAATACCCTTTTGAAGATTATCCCCCGATCTATCAACTGGTGAAATTTTGACTTGTTTTGAGCAAGTTAAGCCCTTGAAAATTGATTTCAAAGTTCAGCCTGGAAGGTGAAAAAACTGAAACTGTAAAACCTACAATTTTTAAGTCGAATTTCTTGAAAGTTCCTTCAAATCTTGTAGAATGACCTCTTGGTCCCACTGGGCATGCCAAAACTATTGATGATGAATCACAACACCCCTGAATGTCTGCAACACGATGGGTTGAGACTCTCAGTATGATTGCATAACATGGAGCTTTTCCCAAGTGTGGGACCTTGCGAAATCGGAAAAGCTCTCTGGATGAAGGCCGGTTCCTATTCCTCTGTTCAGATGCACATGTAGAAAATGTAGAGGGTTTACTAAAAACCTAATCTAACTTGCCAAGGAGACAGGGTAAGAAAATGCATAAAATAAAACCTAAACTACTAGAGGTGATGCACCGAGGAATGAAGAACACCTGTCTTGCCAATAAACATAGACCATTAAAATGCAATGCAAGATCATGCACAGATAGCCAGATTCATAGTGAAAGATCAAGGGGATGCAAATGAATATAGAGAGGGTTGAGAATCATCCACAGACATGCATTAATTTACTCAAAAGATTGATACAAGACAACGCAAAATGCCAAGAGGCAAGGTTGCATTACAGTTTCAAATGGGAGGTTTTAACTCCACAAGTTCACCTGCCGAAGAGAAGAAGGGAGGGGCAAAACAAGAATTTCCAACGTTTAGAAAGAAGCCCCTCCTTACAATTTATAGGAGGAAAAAGAGAGGGAGAAGAGAGAAACTCAAAATCTACCCCAACCACCTCCAGAATGCACTTAATTATCTCATTATGGTGGTAGGTGAGAACCCCAGCGAACCCAAAAGTGACGAACTATATTTTTCATTTTTAAGAATTTTTTCTCACCCAATTAAAGATATCCAGTCGTAGTTGGAATGAGAGGACCTCGTAAACTTTCAAAAAGTCCAACCTTGCATGAATCCGAGCTCCCAGTCAAAAGTTATGGCCATCGAATATCTGCAGTGGTGTGCTTCTGTCGGCGCTCAAAATGTTGCGCCTCCTGCAGGTGCGCCATAGGCGCATCAGTGTGTGTGTCAAAATCCATTGTCATGTGCCACTTCTATGTGTTTTGGGCACACCATTTTCCCCTGTCGACATCCATTGTCGTGTGCCACTTCTATGTGCCTTGGGCGCACCGTTTGCCCTGTCGACATCCATTGTCGTGTGCCACTTCTGTGCGCCTTGGGTGCACCATTTGCCCTGTCGACATCCATTGTCGTGCGCCACTTCTATGCACCTTTGGCGCACCATTTTCCCTGTCAACATCCATTGTCATCATACTTGCATGCGCCTTGGGCGCACCGTTTGCCCTGTCGACATCCATTGTCATGCGCCATACATGCGCCTTGGGTGCACTGTTTTCCCCTGTCAACATCCATTGTCGTGTGCCACTTCTGTGTGCCTTGGGCATGTCAAGGATTTAAGCTTCTTTGATTTCTCCATTCTCCTGCTTGTCTATATCTACCTGGGGGAAAGATATATACAACAGTTCAATATAGGTATCGACTTCCCATTAGCTAGGGGTATAATGAACCACTCCTCCTTGTTTCCAAAGCTGATGTACCCTTTATTGAACCGAAGGTCCGCATTGTTCTTGTAACACCATGGGCACCTAAGTAGTTTTGGGAAATTGTTTTCCTCAATGAGTGCCAAGACTTTGAAGTCCCCAGTAAACTTAGCTCCTGGATAGTAATCCTTACATCCAATAAGACATTGATGGGCATCGCCTTAGTCTTATTTTCCATATACAACACATTTGAAGATGGCTGTAATGCAGGTCTTCCCATCCGATGCCATGCATCCAAAGTTATAACATTAACCTCCATGCCAGTGTCAATGAGGATATTACTAAGGAGCCATCCATCTGCATTTCGCATTCAATGTGATCTCCTTTTCTTAGTCTAGGTTATGAGGGGAAGGTTTGCATGCAAGACCTTCCTCTCACACTCTCCTCTAACACGTGCTACCTTCTCTCTCAACCATGATCCTAGAAATGGAATGATATTCTCTTGTCTTATCATTTTACACACCTCCTTGACCTCATCTAGGTCATCCTTTGGTGCCTCAACTCTCCTTCCTTATTCCTCCCTCCTGGAATGTTCCTTTAGACAATGGATTTTCCCTTGTAAACTCCAAATGAAAGCCATAGTGTCTTGATACACCTCCTTCTGATGCACAGGGTTTGGGTACTTTCCATGAAATACTTCCTCCCTTGAAACCAGGTTCTTCTACCTTGGTATCTCTTTTACACGCATGGCTTCTACCCTTGTTATTACCAAGATAGGCTATAAACCTACATCCTATGTTACCGAGGCATCCACTTTGTGTGTCTACCTTCTTGATGCTTTGACCATTGCAGCATCCTTGTCTTTTTCGGCGTTGTTGATTCATGTGCTCAAACAATTCCGGGAACTCCTCATACTTATGCTTCTTTCTACACCATGAGCACTGCAATAGGTCCGGGCATTCACCTTTATAATTATTTGTAGATCCACAGTTGAAACAGTTCCACATGGGAACTCGAGTCCTTAATCCTCTGTGGTTACCACAACCACATAATCCTCCTCGAAAACCTCTTCCACACATGCCTCCATCTGCACACTCCTCATAATGGCAACCATCACCCTTGGAACTACTAGCAACGCTGGTTTGGTGCACCCCATGATCAATGGCCTCAAAGATCTAATCAATGAGCCTACAGTTCTTAGTATCATGGGTTGTAGAGGTGAAAATATTTTAATAACAAGACACATTCTTCTAAAGTGCACACCTTTGTAGAGGGCACCTACTCGCATCATGGTCCCCATGACAAATTTCACAATCTATTGCCACGGCGCATCTTTGTCCTCCATGGGAAATTATCCTTAATGTATCCCTCTACTTCAAAATATGTGCACCACAAACCACTACAAGTCTCATGGGATGAGTTCATAGAAATTTTTTCCAATTCGCTGGGCCATAGTAGCAATCTGAGCCTCCAAGAAAGGGCTAACGCCGATGTATCGATACTACCAATAGCCTTGGTGCACAAAGTAGCTTCCAATGCCTCATGTGGGTCTATAAAAGTTTTATGAGATAAGGCCCTTCTAAAAGGGGTGATCAATCCTCCAAAAAACCATTGAGCATGCTGCGAAGGGTGAATATCATATGATAATTTAGACAAGAGAGTTTTAAAGCGTGCATCATACTCCCATACACTCTCTGCCATTCCTTGCTGAATCTCATTCAACACATTGCTGCTCTTTTTCTCAAACTTAGGAATGTGGAATTCTTCCAAGAATGCATTCTTTAAATCAATATAGTCCACTATTATCGGATGAGGGTCATACTTCCTATACCAAAGCATGTGTGCACCCTTGTAACATGGTCACAAACTGACTAGCCTTCCATTCTAGGGTTGTGATACCCTTTGCATGCCATAGTAGTTCACACTTGTGAACATGTTCCGTAAGCATCCTCAATACCTCTGTAATCAGGACAATGTAGAGACATTTCAAAGAAAACCTGGTTTGGTGGTTGGGGCCCAAATCCTCCCAAGCCAGAGCCTTGGTTTCAACCTGTGTTTCCTTCGCCACCTAATCCACGAGGTCCACCAGGTCCTGAACCACCAGATCCACTAGACCCACCAGCTCATACTCCTCCTGAACCACCAGATCCACTAGATCCACTAGGTCTTGTTCCTCCTAACCCCCAAATCTAATATATCTTGTAGTGGTCATGCCAAGGGTCCCCACATTTCCACTGAACAATGTGCCTATGGTCTGCGACAATGCCCCACTACTAATAGTATACCTGCATCACCCCCAGATGCGAGACCAAAAGCTTGCATGTCTATACATTTCCTGAAAAGTCCTTCTAATCATTGGGTTGGTGTTTGCATCCATAGAAGGCCCAAATGAGAAATTATATCTCCTGGGTGTAGACCGATCACTTCAATGTAACCAACTAGACTAGCAATATTTTCCCCCTGATCTGGAAAACCAAGCACCAGGGTTCGGTCACTAGGTGGGCTCATATGTGTGCCAATGGTTCTTCTTTCTCCGCATGATGAACTCTCATCAGAAGCCGAAGGGGTCTCTCTTATGCGCTTTCCAAGATGGGGTCACACAAACTACTTAGGTTCCACGTCCTCTGTGTGAACCTCAAATCCTTCCCATGCAACATCCATACATCCATCACACCTAGTAACCTTGCGTTGTCTAGCAATCTCCCTTTCACACGCTTCACCATACTTGAGTCGTCTCTCCTCCCTTTCCTTCTCCATCGCAACATCTGCCATCTTCCTCCACCTTAGCTTCCTCGCACAATGCTTATAATGGTTTATCCAGCCATTGGGAATGCTTCTAAACTCATGGTAACCATCAAGATCTTCATCGCGGAGGGACAACTCGTAGAAACCATCCTCTGGGCTCCCGTAGAAACTCAAACTCAGTAACCTTAGGATAAGAATATGTGGAAATGGTGTACTCCAGAGTGTAGCTAGCCAATACTCCTTTCCACCAATGATCTATAGCACGGGTCCACTTCAGATTTACATCCTATAGCATCTCGATATTCTTCTTGGGTCCACACATGTGATCCATAACACAAAATTGATCTAGATGCATAGGCTAAGAATTATTCATACGGTTCGCTAGGAAGAAGCGAGGAAAAAGTTCAATACTGAGATCAAGGTAGAGGTTTTATTCTACCCATCTAAGTGTATTAAACTCGGGTCCAATCTTTGAATCTTTGAATGAATTCATCCTTTGTGCTCTTAAACCATGATTCAACACTTTCCAAAGTTAACCACTCTGTCATTACTCACTACACAGATCATGATGAATGCTAATTCCCACTACAACTTTGAAAAGAGGTCCCGGTAATGGAACCAAGATGTAGTCATTTTTGCCTTAACACAAAAGAAAGGAACCCCATGCACACTGGCCTATCACCTAGCAAAAGCTAGGTGCTCACCTATGGCACGCGTGGGTGCCGAGTCTCTCTTTTATGTGAGTTTAGTGGGAAACATCATCTATGATTTGCGTTTAAGAGATTTCAAAAGGATTTAAGACATACAAGAACCATAGAGCTCAGAATGGCATCTAGATCCTTGCAGTCATCCCAGACAGAGTACTTAATAGATTATATAACTTGTATCATAAAAGAAAGAAGCATACAAGCATCCATACTTAGCATAAAATGAAAGAGAACTCATGAGAGAGATGTATGCATCAGAATCATTGATATTCATGTATATATAATAGGTAACCTCATTACATCCATGGAGCCATTACAGAGTGTCACAGAGAAGCGAACGTAGTCATGCATTACAACTAGACTAATGTAACTAAGCTACCAAAAAGAAAAATTACAATCCCCTACCCAATACATCCTTTCCCAAATGCAATTACCCACTAACAAAGTTCTTGCAGTATTTCTGCAGAGCTCCGTCCACACTCTAAGTCTCACTTTGTTTACTCTGCAGTGCTTATATTTATAGCTTTTTGGGTGCCAACTCATCCTCCAGTGCCCTCAGATCGATGCCAAGTGTTTGAATGTGGTCCTCCATGCGAGCATGCTTCTCCAGGCCCGAGCCTTCCACTTTATACCATGATGTGCTTCTAGAAACTTCTACCATAGGCACACTCCTTCTCGTGCCAACTGTCCACAAGGCTAGCACCTTATTCATGTGCAAGCTGGGTCATGATTTTCACGTGTTTTTCCCCAACATCTGATTTTTCTAAGTCCCGAACCCTTGGTTATGTTAAATGCGCAGCAAAGTCTTCCTTAAACCTAATTCTTAAACCGTAACTGCGCGCTTTGTCCTTACACACCTTTCTTTAACTGGGGCCCTTGCACACCTACGTGCCTTCTATACTTAGTCAATAATCTAGGGGCCCAACAAGCCATCTAGAAATATTCAAATTAGAACACTGTTATTCTTTATAGGAGTGGGGAAATGAGACGTCATTTCCTTTCCTATACTTGATCTTATATGGGTTCTTCAATCATAAATAAATTAGAACTAATTGGAACTAAAAATAGAATTCAAATTCAGTCTTTATCCATCTGCAGTGGTTGGACCTTTTGAGGATGTATTCATGGAAGGAGATAAAATTGACCTCTCTCTCCAAAACTCTTCCTTTGGTGGTTGAACACCCAAATCCTTCATTATTTACAAATTGGGTTGGGAATTGATCACTCTCTACCCCTCTCTATCTCCTTTTGCAAGAAATTCAAGATCTCCAACAAAATTATACCTATTTATCCAATTTTCTCCTTACGAAAGTTCTTATCTCCTCTTACACCATGTAGGTCAAAACACCGATCCATGATTTTTCATGTTACGAGATACATGCATTCTACATGCACTATGGATTCTTCATACTTTATACAGGTATGTTCCTTTCTTCCTTTACACTACTTGAATTTCATTCAAATAACATAAAGGGGGGAAATGTAGACACAAAATCACACACATGTTACTATTTTTTTATGCCATTAGTATGTTGTTATATTCATGAATCCTAAGTAAGAAAAGTATTCACTGGTGACATTGTTCCTTGTTCATATATGTATTTGATTACCTTTTCCGTAACTCTCTTCCACATTTATCATTTCGAATCGACTTGGTAAGGTCACAAAGATCCCTATTTGTATGAATTTTCACATTTGTCTTTATTTATCATAAAGACACCGACACCCACCCACTTAACACTAGGACCTGCATTGTGTCCACTCTGGGTGCTCTGTCTATGTTATCTTTTTACATATTTTGAAATTTGTGGTTGGCCTTTTCAATTTTCTTATTCTTATCCATGATTCAATAAAATATCAATATTTTATTAAAATTAGAAATGTACAGACTATGATAAATGACACATAAATGAAATATAAATGCTAAGTAATTTATTTGATATTTTAAATGAAATAAAATGATAGGAAAAGGTACTTACTTGAATTGGACTTACCTCGTAGTGATCTGGGACTGAACAAAGTGATGAAATGGTAGAACAAAGTGTCACAATGATCTTCATAAAATTACGGTAGAGGTATATTTGGCCAAATTGGGGCACTGGAGAGGGATAGGGGCTCATATGGGTGCCTGGGTATGAAATATGAGTGGCCTAGTCTATAAAATAGCTAAGAATCTGATTCTAATATGTTCTTTAGGTATTTGCAGCACTTTGCCTTTATTTTCATGAATTTTACACTTGGTTTATGGAGTCATCGTAAGCCTACACTTTGAAGAATCACTGTAAACCCCACACAAAGCATTAAACCCTAAAAAAGAAAGATGTATATGAAGGGTTCAAACTATCCTTAGCTACTAAATGGATGGACTTACAAATGAGCACTACAATACATTTTGGACCCAAAGTAGTTCTATGTGCTTGTGTGTGTAATAATTTTCCTAGGTTTCCCTAGCACCAATGACATAGAGATATCAGGAAGTAGCTAGATAAAATGCAAAATAGTGGATGGAATATAATGAATACTCCTATTCTTATGCAATGTGTGATGTAGAATTATACCCAAATACAATCCTTTGCTCTATGTAGATAAATATCCCTTGATAGAAATAGTCCGCCCATAAGGTAGTATGTATGCTTTGTTTATATAGGTATCTCTTGTTCAAATTTATACACTAATGAACCAATATGCAAACTAGTACCTCGAGAGATGAGAGGAAAAACCGAAAAGACCGACCTCCAATGAAAAAAATAAAACCAAGTGTAACATGGACCAGGACACCTAGAATAAGGACTAGGGCACCTCAAGTGCCCTAATCCCTCTCTAGGCACCCTAGTATGAGAGTAGTGACGATAAATGAGTGAGTAATGGTGATGGGAATTCCCGAGACCGACCGAAAGTGTGTGAGTGATTAAAAATTGTACAAGACCAACAACGGTAAAGATAAACAAAACAAACGAATGGATAATGGAAAGCGTCAATAGTGAATACTTTTCTTACACAAGATCCATATATAAAATAACATACTTGGTGGTATAATAATAGTAGTAAGTGCATGATTTTATGACTACATTTTCCCCCACTTTATGTTGGTGAGTGAAATCTTGGTAACATAAAGTAGTTAGAGATGTATACCTACGAGAAATCTAGAGAATTCCATGCTATAGAAGGACAAGAAAATGTGGTATAAGATCATGCCAAACAAAAACATATGACATGAAAAACCATGGATCACCATGTTGATCCATGTGGTATAACAAGAGTTGTAAGATCACGATGAATTACACTAAACAAGATTGATATTTGTGATGTGGAATGATTGATGATTTCAATTTTTTTATGATGACAATGTGATGGGCTAGGGAGTGATCAATTCCTAACCTGATTACGTGTGTATGAAAAACCAGAGGATTTGGGCATCCTACTGCTAGATGAAGAGTGTAGGGAGAAAGGTGTATTATTCTCCAACCTTTAACTACACCCTCAAAATATCTAGCTGTTGTAGACATACACAATTATTTTAGATCCAAATATTTCGACCAAACATGTTGACCCATATAGGAAAGGAAATAATGTCTCATTTCCCCTCACTCGAGGGAATGTCCACAGTGTTGGATGGCTTTTGAGTTAGTTTATGTCTGAAAGAAAATGAGAAATTTAGAATAACTTCTCATGTTAGGTCATCTAGGAAAGTAATGAATGTAACTCCCAAGTTAGGTCATCTGGGAGGTTGAATGTGTGGTATTTTATCGATTGAATGGTATAATTTCAATTATTAGAGACTTGAACATGTTTTATTGGTTGATTGATTGTTTGTTTTTATTTTTTTACTCATAAAGAGATTTTATGCTTCATACCCCTAGGTTAGGTCATTAGGGGAATCGATAGAAAATGATGAAATATCACATGATTTATTAGTAAATGTTTGAAAATGATGAATTAGAGGTGTTGATGAATGCATAGTTGTGTAAGGGGAATTATAGGATGACTCAATTATATTCCCCCTTTTAGTGAAGGGGAAGTGGTAATCGAGAATGAATTTTGAGCCGAAAGTAAACACGTTAATAGATATTGCCAAAAATATGTGTAGATCAAGTGAAAGAAAAATTAAGGAGAAATAACATGTGTGTCATGTGTATGATATGATTTTAGGTGGAATTATGAAGAGAATTCCACAAACGGGATAGAAATCAGAGTAAAACTAAGGAAGATATTAGCAAATCACGTGACATGTATTAGTTGAGTAGTGAATCTGAAGTATGACCATAGTAGAGTGAAAAATGAAAAGTGACTACAAATAGTAAAGTGAAAAATTGATTTGTGAACTCATTTATCTTTTACGCAAGTGTGAGAGTGATCTTTGAGTGTGTAAATATGTATTAGTTGAGTAGTGAATGTGAAGTATGAACATGGTGGAGTGAACAATGAAAAGTGACTATAAATAGTAAAGTGAAAAATTGATTAGTGAAATCATTTGTCTTTTACGCAAGTGTGAGAGTGAGCTCGAGTGTGTAAAGATATCATAAGTTATAACACCATGAACTAGCTGATTCAAGATAGTAGTGAACTTCGTGGCATTGCGTATGATGGCGGAGTTGGTAAGTGTGCAAATTTTTTTCCAAAAAAGGCATGTGTAGTAGTCATTTTTGGTGATTTTTTTGCAAAATTGTTATTTTTAATTTTCTTGGTGTTTGGGACCTAAAAAAAAGTGGTGAACGCATTAATGGCCTTTGGGACAAGAGTACCTAGACATTGGCACTAGTGTCCTACTCTTGGGTGCCCCAGGTCTGTATGATTTTTGTCATGAGTAACGTAAACGTGAAATTTTATGTGGATTGATGTCGTAAGGGGTTATGTTTGTATATATATAGTGTTCTAACTCATTTTTTGTTGTTATTTTGTGGTGTGTAGAGTGATATCCATTAAAGGAAGTTCCATGGTGGTCACCACTTGAGTACGTTTCTTGGGTTAGGTTTGTCAAATGATGATTGGGAGGTGATGGATTGTGCCACTGCAAAGCATATAATGAGGATGGGGGATGTACCCCATAATATTCCTATGTTGACAACTTTGTGTGAGAGATGGTGTGTGGACACTTGTATGTTTTGGATACCTACAAGTGAGATGACAATTACATTAGATGATGTATATCACATATTGCAATTACCTATTTTTGGCGAGAGGGTATAGGTCATGGCTATGGAGAATATGGAGAGACAGATAAGGGCTGCTAGGTGGTATTTTTGGGAAATCAAGTGCCTATTGAGGTCCATATTAGCTTGGATCCTATTTTGAGATCAGGGGTTCCATGCTTACGGAAATTTATAGTCGTGATTATTACGTCATCGATTAAGGTGGATGGTGGTGGTGTGGGTATCTTATATAAGATGCATGATATTTGCTTCCATATAGAGGAGAGTACTAAGTATGCTTGGGAATAATGTGTGTTGGCCCACCTGTATAGATATATTTACAAATTTACATAGGAGGATCATGGAGGTGGGATTGAAGTGAATACTTTTCTTTATGTATGGGCCTACAAACATATAACAATATAACAATATTGAAACCTATAGATCCTTGATAGATCAGATGGGGATAAATTCAGTGATATGGAGGCCATACCGCGATTATGGAGAATGGTCATAGGATGTGGTACAATTATGATGCACATGAAGGATGATGTGGTTGGAGGATCTATTTTTAGGGGTGGATGAGTTATTTTAGGTGGAGAAGGTATCTTGATAGTTTGGAATGGCCTAGGATGTGCCACCAGAGCCATATGTGTGGGTTAGAGCTATTAGAGCACCGAGGAGGGCCAAAGATAAAACATGGCCCAAAGGAGAGCAACTAGTACCTCCCATGCGAAACGAGGCTGATGTAGTGATAAAGCCTATTGGTGCTCATTTCAAACTCGCCACTTTTCATTTAAAAATGTTCCTTCAAAATCTTGAGCCCTATTTACGGAAATAATATTCATACAAAATTTGTTAAAACAGTCATATCAATCCTTGCACAAGTCTCCTAATGTGTTGTATTTTGTTAATCCTTGTGCAAACTACATTCTATCTCCCGACACTTGAAAGAAAGTGGTGTATTATTGGTTTGATTCACTATATTAGACTTAATTTGGATGTCTACAGAGGTAATGTAAATGTGCATGACACAAGATAGTTCCCGAAAGTCCAATAAAACATTCCAAGGAGCATTCATATAAAATATAATGTAAAGTGTGGAGACATCCCTATTCCCTAAAAGGAAAACACATGTAAAGGAATTATTGGAGTGGGGAGATGGGCCTTTATCTTCCTAGGTACCTTATAGCTGATAAAGTACAAGATGAAGTTGTAAGTCCGAAACCCAAAGGAATATGTATGCTATCTCACCGGTCAAAGTCAACAAGCAATAAGAAAACAATACATGAAGAGAAAATTTGGGAAGCCAAGAAAAAGGGGAACAAATTCTCATGATTCTTCAAGATGTGCAGTTGATAAAAATAATCCCGAAGTTCGAGCTACTTGAGAACATGAACCAAGTATGTAGCATACACGGGGGCGGAGAAGGAAGTGCATCTCTCATGTTACAGTTATAACATGCAGATCATTTTGCAAAAATATCCCAAAGCCCATAATGCACTATCCATATGGGAATAAGGCCCATTAATGCAAAATATTTGTGTAAGGTAGATATGCAGATGATATGACGGAAAAACATTTCAATGGTTAAAAAGATTAAAAAGATAAGAACTACGAAAATTCCCCACAAACGTAATATTCATGATTAATGCATAAATCTATGAGATGTTAATAACGTAACTTGTTTTAAAACTATCTATAGATATTCCTAAAGTTTGATATTTTGAAGAGACAATAGTGAAGGATAGTCGACGCAAAAATCCAAACCCAAGGTCCAGAATTTGGTCGCATATTTTTTTATTTAGGTTCCAACCATCAACTGATTTTTTTAAAAAGGTGAGTATCTCAATCCTCATAACTTTTGTGATCTTTTGAAATTTTGTTTGAGAAGTTGAAATATTGTGAAAATATGTGTGATAGAAATAAATCAAAATCATGAATATTCTTGTGTTACCCTAAAAACAAGTTCTAGTCTTAGCTCCCCTGCATGCAGTAATTGCAGACTCTAATATTACATCCACATACTTAGAATATTTTAAAAATAGGTTCTTTGTAGGATGGAAAAGTGACATGCAAGCATGGGAATCTACAAGTACCTCTTCCTCGTACCCAACCTCCTGAGGTCATGCCGAGACAGTCGGTGAATGTTGAATATGAATGGATACAGAAAAGCTAATCGGGTAATCTTATATCCTCAATACGCAATAATGGAATATGTGAATCTAAGGCAAAGAAGGCCCTCCTAAATTGAATTGGTATAATGGATCGTTTAGATATAATAGCTATTCGGAGGCTCCAATCAATGTCGAGCTCTACCAAGATCCTGTTTCTTGGTTATTGGATACGTGGGAAGTGACCTGTGGGAGCTTCATATATATCTCCAGAAAAGGTCACGAAAATGGTGATAGGTGATTTAGTGGATTTGTAGTAAACTATGGGTGGTTTTCTAGTCTAGCCCAGAAAATATTAGATTGATTGGCTTCTATATTTAATATGGAGAACTACATTATAATATCTGGTGGGAGTGGTGAGGATCTAAATACCAGCGTTCATAAGTTGGTGTCAATACTTAATTGATTTGTAGGCCCGTTGGGTTGTGGGACTTGGGGATCACAACCGTGAGTTTGTGGTTGTTGTGGACCTATTATGGTCATGTGAAGAATCAATCCCTTCTTCGATTATCTAGTAATCATACGCCTTTTCAGCCTCTATGTTTAGAACTAGAAGTTGTATAATTTTCTCAAAATACCTTACAGGTGTTCTTGTAGCTTGAATGCATAAGCTAGTATCTAAGTCAACGAGGAGGTCTCCTGCGTCAGGTTGTGGAACTAAAGGATCAAAACCAAATACTTGTTCTCTTTTGAATCCTTGTATGGTCATTTGGATATTTTATCAAGACAGTCTATAGTTAGGATGATTTGACCAAAATGTGTATGCCTTATCGTCTTTGATATTTAAACCTCTCAGTTGTTCACTAATTGCTTGTAGGTTTGTTGTTGCTTGAAAGACCTGTATCCTAAGGTCTTGATCTATATCAGCTAATGTTGTGGGTAGATTTGGTTGAGGCACTATTGGTTCAAATATATATTCTCTAGGCTCTCTAGGTCCTGTGATTGTCATACAAAATGATTCAACTTTTAACTAAAATTAATAAATTGATTATGAAAGGAATATTTACACTATACAAGTATTCTTCTATTTTTGTATTTTCGATGACGTATTTTAATGAAATTAAAGAGAATCTATTCTAGTATATTTAGAAAATGGACAACTAATCTAGTAACAGAATAAAAACAAACAAAGTAGCCTGGTGTGGCTATTTGCCTGTGTAGTTGTGATTTTATCCTAAATATCTAAGAAACTAATTATTTTGAATTGAAAGACTCTCAATATTACCTCGAAGTGAGGAATGAATCATAGTTTCTAAGAAACTATCAATCCCCACTGACTTCCTCGGTGATATCGAGAGAAAACTTTTAAGCGAAATAAAATAATTCACTACTCTATTTGATATCAGTAACTATAACTTTGATAGCTCAAACCGTCATTTATAGAATAGTGGTAAATCTAGTTATGTGTGATTTCATCCCCTCAGTGTGATCTCCTCATTCCTTCATGTTCTCGTGAATCCAAAAAGCATGTATATGATAGTATCAATAGAATATGGTATTCGAACAATGACAGACTTTGGATATAGACTGAATATAATGCGAGTAAGAGAGGGATAGCGCAAGTGAACAAAGCTTGACTATGTAATTCCTAGTGGGATTTATTATGGGAATACAACACAAGTGTGCCGAGAGTTTTAGAATCTATCCTTGTGATAAAACAAAACCTGCAACTTTAATGGATTCTAATCTAGAAATGAAACTATTCTATGCTAAATTGACTTGCATGGCACAACAATGAAGTAAGACTAAAACAAGAAGATCGAATGACCTCTAAAAGACCAAAAATGGAGGAAAAACATGAAACTGATAGAATTCTAAGCAAGAAATTCAAATACTGAATAAGATAATTGAGAAGGTGAGGGGCCATTTGTTTGAAAACAAGTTGGCTATTTATAGCAAATGCATTTACTAGAGGGTAACTCCCAATTGAACTCTTTTACTATAAAAAAGGAAAAAACTATTACCAGGGAACCAAAAACA
This sequence comes from Taxus wallichiana var. yunnanensis, assembly GCA_018340775.1. Lineage (NCBI taxonomy): Eukaryota > Viridiplantae > Streptophyta > Pinopsida > Cupressales > Taxaceae > Taxus > Taxus wallichiana. The sequence continues at coordinate 459,476,136 of CM031239.1, read as the reverse complement.
TTAATGCAAGCCAAAGTGGTTGAAGAAAGTGGGTGAAATTGAAGATTTATGTTTGATGCGATCGTCGGAAGAATCTAGAAAATGTGAACAAAAGCGGTTACCTTGTGCGGGGGTGGCGATTCATGGGACCGCCGCCCTTCCTAGGTAGCATTCATAGGACCGCCACCTAGGTAGGGTGGTGGTCTCTTCATTAAAGAAAAAATGCAAGAAAATAGGGGGGAAAAGGGCAGAATAAAGCATGCGGAGGTTGAGAGGGGCATGTAGGATACAAACATATGCCTGTCAAGTTTTTTCTAGATTCCAAACACCTTGCAAGGAGACCTGTATCATCATTGGGGTATATGTAACATCATTCCAGTGGTGCAGTACCCTTAAAATTTTGGGTACGTACATATTCCCCCTCTCAGAGAAGCGTTTTAGCCATGAAGAGGCATAAAATGGTGGATATGAGTATGGCCGCCGATCTGAAGTGGGGAATTAGGAGTTATACCGACATGCCGTGTGTTGAAAAGTCACCCTTTAAAATCTCACTATCTGTAAAATAAAAAAGGGGGACTCAAGTGCAGATAGATAAAATAAATTTAGAAATAAAACAAAATTGATATGAAATGAGGACTTACCATCTACGCGGGGTTTAGAACTTACCTCCGTCGGTGTTCGACCCTGCGAAAGACATTTAAAATCAATTTTAAAAGGCTATATATATATATAATGAACTCATTTCACTATTCATTTACGTAGATTCAAGTGATAGTTTTTGAGCTCTGGGACCCACGGTAATGGTTTTTGACGAGAGTATAGTCAAAATGTTCGTGGTGAGATAGCAATCATGCCTCCGAGAGTGGAACATCAACCCGCAAAGTCTTAGGTTAGTTCTTCTCAATTTATCATTTTTAAACCTAAAATGTAGAAATGATAAAATCTTTGTATTGGGGGTATTTTTGAAAATACCAATTTTAAATGAGCCTCTAGGGGGGTGCCCATAGGGTAGGTCTCTTTTTTAGTTAAAATGGTGAATTTTTCCTGTTTTAGGTGTTTTTAGGGCATTCGAGCCGTTCGTGTTTTTTGGACAGGACCACCACCCTGCAAAGGGTGGTGGTTATAGCATTGCCACCTTAGAAGGCAACGGTTATGGAACCGCCACTATGCATAGGGTGGCGGTTCACGATAGAAAGCAAAAATAATGCTTTCTTTTATTTATTTTTGCATTTTTAGCATTTTTACTTGTTTTTAATAGTCTTTCCAATTGGATTTTGATACTAACTCCTTTTTATTTTTGTGTTTTTGGGTGTATGCAGAAGAAGGAGGAGTATATTAGATGGAGCCGAGATAGGGAGTGTGATTGGATCCCAGTAGTGTTAGAGGCACTCACTCAGGCAGAGCGAGATACACTTCAGAGGGCTAGCATTTGGAGGATTGCACAGTCCCTCACGTTACACTGCTAGTCACATACTATGTGACTTTATGAGCATATACTGCCATATGGGAGAAGAGGATTTAAATGAGGTGGACATGGATGCGCTAGAGTGCCTCATATCCCTCTTTCTCAATGTAGACATGAGTCCATTATCAAAAGGAGACTCATATTCCCTCTTATTGTCATTGGTAGAATTAATTCACAATACGCTAATTGATTAGTGGTAGACACCTAAATTGCGCTAATTATCCCCTTTCTCACAAATTGATGACTTAATCAAAAGCGCTCATATTCCCTCTTATTGTCGTCAATTAATTACAATACGCTAATTGATTAAGTCGCCTATCCAACTAACAGCCTAATTAACGACCTTCCGTTAATTATCACTTCCTCTATCTAGATTAATTAATTATTATTAATTAATTAGTCTTCCCCTTCATTTAACTAGTAAATCAATATTTAATTGATTTAATCCCTTTCTAATAGCCTAAATCGCACTAATATTCTTCTAATTGGCTTCTATAAGCTTACACCTACCTATTAATTAATCACCTTTGATTAATTAAAACACCCCCAACTCCCATGACTTGCTAAACATGTATTAAACCCTTCTAAAGTAAGGTTACCTTTAATAAAGCAACCTTATCCATTCCTAATCATGTTTTACCTTTATCCCACATTCATGAGGATGTGTTGAATCCTTTATCCTTTGGGCTATATAAAGAGCCCTCCACCTACCTTTTTACTTACACCTAAACTCCTTAAGAGAGAAAATGCAAAGCATATAGCAAAGAGACTAAGAGCTTGCACTTGTTTTCTTGAGAGTTCATCATCTTGAAGAGTTAAGCCTCTTTCTTAAAGTGCTTGGGTCATATGGGAGGTGTCAAAAGGGTCTTGTAGCCCAACTTTGATTAGCCCCCATTCCTAGGTTCTTGGAACATTAAGGACAACTATTTTTGATAGCCATGGAACCTACCTAGGTTCTTTCATTTGCATGTTGTTAAAGAATAGAGGTTATTTAGATACTTAACATTGTTGATTTCATAGTTTTGTTGATAAATGTTAGCATCTAACCCTTGATTAATTCTTATCATGATGGTGCTTAGAATGTTTGTTTAATTCTTGCTAATCAAGACTATTTAGGTGTTAGTCTTCCATTCATATTTAGCATTAGTTAGAAACAAACACTTGCACACATTTGGCATGCCTAGTGGGACACTTAGTCCCATGGCATTTTAGTTTAAATTTCATTATTTTGGCTAACTTTTGATATGCACATGTAGTAATTAATTTCCATTTTTTGGAGTTTTTGCTCATTTAATATGTGTTACTTCATGTTTATAGCCTTAATTTTAATGGGTCATTGCCATTTTTGAACTAACTTGTCAAAATTTAGAGTATTGTGAAGTTTTTTGCGTTCTTTTCCATATTGTGGTTGCAGGTTTGGCACAAGCACAATTTTAGGAGCGCAGACATGATTTTAGGAGTGCAGATGTGATTTTCGGGGCACATGCATGATTTTAGGGGCACACACATCTCTCTGGTGGTGCAGTGTTTGTCAAACTTGTCATTATCATCTCCGACCCCCGGCATGCATGTGCACTAACCCTGGCACATCCACCCTAACCCACGCGTAGGTGCACTAACCTAGGCACACACATAGTTTCATATTGTACCTTCGCTGCAGTCAGAAACCTGTAAGAATGGTGCACATGCCCTAACCAGGGCACATGTAATTTTAGTGGCGCAGGTATATTTTTCTAGTAATACGGTTATTCTATCTATTTTTCCTGTCTATTTTCTTAGTAGTAGTAGCAGTATGTATGTATTTTCATGGTGCACACACCTCTTAGGTGGCACAGGCATTTAATTGATCTAAAAATCCACAGTGGGCAGAGTAGGGGCGTAGGTGTTGTTTTAGGGGCACAGGTTTGTTTTTAGGGGCACACACATCTCTCGGGTGGCGTAGGTACACTGTGTGCTGACAAACAACTTTTGGTGGCGCATACGCCCTAACCCCATGCACAATACATAGAAAAAGGGGCGCATGCATCCTTTTACATTTTTTGGATTTAAAGGGTTGATGTGCTAACTTTTTTTGCAAGTTTATCTAATCACATATTTGTCTTTGCAGGCTATTTTTACATGTTGGTATTTGATTAGATAGTATTTTGCATTATTTACTAACGGGATTGAGATCGCGTATGCTCTTCCCTCACGTCCCTTGGGGTGACCTTGGGAATCAGAAATGATTCTTAAGACCTTTTTGCCACTTTAAGATTGTTAAGGGTATTTTAGTTAGAATTGGTCAATTTGGCATTTGTTGAAATTAAAGTATTGTTCCATTTGGTTATCTTTTGAGATTTGTGACGACATCACGTATGCTCTTCTCTTGCGTCCTTGGATGATCTAGAGAATCAGAAATGGTGCCTTCTCTTTTGATGGACAATTACTAATCATCATCATTCAGGACCAAAACGCTTGTCAAAGAATGAAGGAAATGAAACAAAAGTCAAAAAACTTCTAATACACGTGTTCTTGCAGGTTGCCAAACATTGTTCAAGCAAACCACATCTAAATTAAGAAAGATAAAAAGAACAACATATTCAAAACACTGTATTGTAGGTTTTGGAAAAGGGTACGTCCCTCTCCGCTTAACTAGAACATAACCCCTTTGGCATAATGCCTTAAGCTACAACAATGGGGGTGGTTCCAGAACCCCAAAGTAGTCCACGCAAGAGGGAACCTTGTGGATGAAATGGGAAGTGCTCGCACTACCTACTTGACTAGTGATTCCTTTGTGAGATAGGATTACAGGTTGTCCATTGTGGTGACCCCAAGTGATAGTACACGTAGACATACTAGTTGCCTACTGTTCTTGAAGGGGGTAAAGTAAAGCCGAGATACTCCCAAACTAGTCAGTGTGACTTTTTGGGTAAATCACGCTCGCTCGTGGCAACTTTGTAACACCTAGGGTGAGAGAACCACCTAGGAGAATATACTTTGGCCAGGAGCCCACTTTGACCATTTTAAAATAGTGTTGAGTTGTGAACCATACTTTCATTGAGAAATGTGTGACACATTACTTTTGCCTAGTTTTTACTTGCCTTAGGGCGAGGTGAAACTCTGCCAAAGTGAGGCTAGCATTTTTCATCATTTTTTCTTGATTTATTTCCTTCATATTCTTTTGACACTTTGTTGATCAAAAGAGGTGTGATTACCTTTGTGTTTCCATTCGACTGTTTCTCTCACTTTTATGTCCATTTATGCCCATCCATGTTTGCGGCTGGGTTAGTTAAATGTCTAAAGTGAGCGGAGGCATTTTCACATCATTTGGTAGCCATTGTGATCTTGATACCCACATCAAGATCGTCATCATAGTTAGGTGTGGTTCATCACTGTGGATTCCTTAGAAGAGTTAGCTTGTTTGTCTCGTATCATTACAATTTCGATATTTACGTCTTGTTTCTTGTAAACTTGACATAAATACCTATATTGTACGGTTACGCTGCACACATTCTTAACTATTCCTAGCTATACTTTGAGATTTTTGGTTTGGTTCTATTATTACCTCGATTTCAAAAGGTGCTAGGCATTACCATTTGTGTGTGTTATATCAATAACACCTCGATATCAATACTTCACTTTCTTGCAAAGTGGGTTAACATATCTTGGTGATATTGTTGTGCCATTCGCAAATCGTAATTGGCACTTTTTGAGATATAGGTCTTAATTAGATTTGAGCTTGCTCATCATATATCTTGATTGGGAGATCACATTTAACTTCGTGTATTTACTTACATCTTGTTCATTCCCTTGAACTTGGCATAAGTGGAGACATCTTGTTAAACATTTGGCGTCGCAAGTTACTTTGAAACGTAGTCTAGGAAATACTTCATTTGATCAAGTTTGATACCAAACGATTGCTTCATTGGTGATTTTATCACTCTATCACATTGGTATTCTCACACTGTTAATTTACTCTTAACACGTACATCTTGCATTTCACTTAGGGGTAGTCATTAAACTTTGAACAAATCTACAAACTCACCCTAGTGAAACCTTCACGAAAACATGGCTCCCAAGATGCGTCTAGGGCTAAAAAAACAAACATATGAGGAACAACAGTGCAAGCTTGGGAAACCTCTCAATAGACAAGGGTCAAACCCATTCATCGGACACGATCTAGGACCATTATTTTCTGTAGAAAAGGAAACAGAAGAAATGGTGACCATAGTGGAAATGAATTAGAGTCCCCACACGTGGACTTTGATTTTGACCCTACTCTACTAGATGAATTTCTTCTTAGAAACAAAGACAGAGTGTTGGCTCGGGTTGTCGAATTAGGGGCCAAATTTCCATCGAGAATGAACCAATACTACAAACAAATGACACTACTGAGGAAGAATGCCCCCTTATCAATATGGAAGATATTTTAACAGCGGGCATGCTTCCACTTCTTACGTAGAAAATGATAAAGTGGTAGGGCATAGAATACCCCTCATCAAAGTGCCATGAAGAAACAAAATAGAACTTGAGACAGAGGAAGAACCTCCACAATACGAAGAGGAGGAACCTTTAGAAGAAGAGGCTATAAACCAAGCCACAATCCAACAACAAATCAGCAACCTAAGCTGACAACTTGCTTTGCTTACTTCCCATGTATAGAAAGATGCAAACAAGAACATTCAAAAGGTGAGGCCTAAGGTTAAGATCAATGAACTCCATTGGGAAAAACAAGGAGAAGAAGACATAGGGTACCATCGTGTTTACATCCCTGCTTCTCCCACTAAAGAACAATTGCTCACACAGGAAGTGCAGTCTATGAAAGTGATGCTTGTGAGCTTACAAGAGAGAAATATAGGGAGCATCAGGAAATATCAATATGAAGAGTTGTGCCCCTATCCTTTTGACAAGACAATGACCCTTCAACCCTTTCCAAAGAAATTTGATATGCCAAAGTTTGACAAATACAAAGGAAAGGGAGACCCAAGGGATCATGTTAAAGATTTTTACATGGCATGTCAAGAGGTGTCTTATAGTGATAATTACCTTATCAAATTTTTCCCAAGAGTCTTGGAGGTCAAGCATTGGAATGGTTTACATGCTTACCATGAGGATCAATTTCCACCTGGCTAGAATTGGCAGAAAGATTCATGTGTCACTTCTTGTATAACATAGAGAGTGACGTCACCATGGTAGACTTGTGTGGTGCCAACAATGCCCAAATGAGACCTTCACTAGCTTCCTCCAATGATGGAGAGGGATAGCCAGTCGCTTCCCTTGTGCTTTCCCTGAAAAGTAGCTGGTCAGTATCTTCATTCCCAATCTCAACCTAGATATCACCTTCCACCTCCAAATGCATTGTGTCCATACTTTTGAGGAGGTTATCGAGAAAGGGATTTAGATAGAAAAGGCTCTCATTGCCAAAGGCACCCTTAAAAACCAATCTAAAGACAACCAAAGTGTCAAACCCATGGAAAATCCCAAGATCTTCAACAAAAATAAAAATGTGGTGGGAGACGGAATCACTAATTCCAAATGCGTTCAAATGGTCCAAACTAGTCAACCTTTTAAACTGACCAAGGGCCCAATTCAACCACCACCAAAATGATGAACATTCACCTCTCTCAATGAACCGTTGTTGGTCATACTAAAATAGTTGGATGTGGCCCACATGATGACCTACCCAACAACACAACCATTTGATGACAACGCTCCTAAACCTTCATGGTATAAAGAGCATGAATATTGTGAAATGCATCATGTTAAAGGTCATAAAATAGAAAATGTTTTGTGACTTCGCCACTATATTCAAGACCTCATTGACAATGGGGAGATAGAGGTGGATAACCCTGGCCACACACAAACACCTAACGAGAAAATGGGAATTTATAAGGAACCATTCCCAAAGCATGATAAGTAGAAAAGGAAAACCGGATCAGGGAGAGTCATCCCAAACTTATAAAGCTGTGAATTACTTGTATACCAAGAGAGATAACAATCATTACGATTCACTTATCAGATGTATTCACTCCCTGATGACTATGTCAACACTATCCGGATTAAGGGAAAGGACTGCTGCATGGTAACAAGGCACGCCCGCCTCGTAATTATGGAACCCTCTCCATCGACCCCGCATACTGGTAAGTATAACCTTTTAGAACAGCTTGAGAAGACATCCGCTAAGATTTCAATCTTAGACCTTCTCAAGATTTCCAATGTGCATAAGGACATCCTATATCAAACTCTTCAGGGGTTGGGAGTGCCTTTAGAAGTCGATCCTACACACCTTCAAGCTGCGGTGGAAAACATTGCACCAAGTGAGCATCTCACTTTCAACCATAGGGAGATCCCCAAGAATCCTACACATAATCTTCCCTTGTACATCGAGGTAGTTATCACCCGTAGGAAAATCAAATGGGTGCTTGTGGACAATGGATCGGGATTGAACATCTACACACTTAAGTTGGTCAAACAATTGGGACATATGGAGGAAGATCTTGAGTCCCATATTATCACTATCACCGCATACGACAAATGTAGAAAGAGAGTCAAGCACCATCACGCTGCCCATGGAGGTGGGCCCCACTTGTCATTAGACGAAGTTTCACGTCCTAGACTTGGAACTTCCATATAATATGCTTCTAGGCTGACCATGGATTCATGCCATGCAGGCCGTGCCATCAACATTTCATCAATGCATCAAGTTGAAGCATGAGGGACATATGATAACAATACCAGGAGATTAGAGCCCTTTGCTCATTGTAGAGCTCTCAATAGCTTTGCACGAAAGGGTACATATGCATGTCCCTCCATAGATATAGCTATTCCTCTTCAGTCTGAGGCTATGGAATCCGCGTGGATTCAGATTCACTTAGTTCTTGTGCTCATGGGGTGTCTACTTCAACATCTCCATTTGATTCATGGGAGATGAAAATCCTAGAATATGGCTATGGGGAGTATAATGTACAACAAGCACTCTTGGTGTTAGATCTCTCTTTGTCACCCAAGACTAGAGGATGACCCAACTACCACTTCAGGAGACCTAGAGAAGAACACACTATTGGGACGTTCCTGCCTGGAGGCTTGTTGGCTGAGGAGAAATTGCTTGATCCACCTACTACTTGGGTCCCTGAGGACACCCAACCATCATGTTATCAAACCCTCGGAATATGAAAATCTCTAGAATGATGTACTCCATGGGCTACAAAGGCCTAGGATGTGGGAGGAATGAACAAGGACAACGAGAACCAGTTCCTCTTCCACATTTCAAAACAAAAAGATATGGCATCGGGATTCATCCTTATGGAGCGCACCCCAACGATCAAGATGTGACTTGTTCTGAGCATTGAGGATAGTTCCGATTACCTAGACAATGATATGGATTCTGTTGTAGCCAATATGAGGATCTGGCCTCCATGAACCTTTTCATGAATAATGTTATCCTGACCATCACCCCCACTGAACCAACCCTTGACCTTGTATACCCTTCCCTTGTTGAATGGGACCAACAATGTCACGTGCCACTAGATTTATTTGAGAATGACGAGGCTATTGCAGAGTTTATGGGCATAAGGGATATAATCCCCATTGGAGATCATAAGAAAGGTTTCTTTATCGACTTAGACACCTGCACCTACTTTGGTGAGGAGGCTAAACTTCGTGGTCAACAAAATTTGAAGAAAAGTGAGGGAAAAAGTTCTAAAGAAAAGCCTAAAAAAATGAAGTCCAAGTCACACAGTGAAAACCTCTTTGAGGCACTAAACTGGCTGAACAAACAAATAAGAAAATCAAAGGACAAACAAAGTGACCATGCCAAGGATGAAAATCTCGTGGAGACATCCTTGGATGAAGATCTCAACCTTCCTCCTGATCCTACGCGTATGGAGGATTTATCAAAATTTTAGTCGAAGAAACCATTGATGTCAACATTGGTACTGAAGAAGATCCCAAGATAGTAAAATTGGGGGCATCACTCTCAACTAGAGAACAAAAGACATTCACTATGTTGTTGCGAGAGTTCATTGATGTGTTTGCATGGTCTTACAAAGACATGCCCGACCTAGATCCAAATTTGGTTGTGCACAACCTGGTCATGCATGCAGACACCAAGCCTATCAAATAGAAACTCCGAAAGATGCATCCAAGAGTGGCCTTGTTGGTCAAGGAAGAGTTGGAAAGGTTTCTTACAGTAGGATTCATCGACCAATTGACTATTCTGAATGGATATCGAACATTGTTCCTATCTAGAAGAAACCTGTCGGTATCCGAATCTATATGGATTTTAGAGACATCAATAAGGCTTTCCCTAAAGATGAATTTCCATTACCCAACATTGATATGATTGTTGACTCAATAGCAGGATATGAAATGCTATCACTCATGGATGGATTTTTGGGTTATAATCAGATTAAAATCGTTGAGGAGGACCAACACAAAACAACTTTCACAACTCCTTGGGGCACCTTCTACTATCAGGTGATGCCATTTGGCCTTAAGAATGTGGGAGCAACTTATCAAGTGGGCCATGATAGTAATATTTCATGATATGATTCATGACATCATGGAAGACTATGTAGATGACATCTTGGGAAAGTCCAAAACAAGAGAAGATCATCCTATCATTTTACGGCATATCTTTGAAGCACTGTGGGAATACAAAGTCAGGTTGAATCCCAAGAAGTGTGTCTTTAGGGTGCTATCAGGGAAATTATTGGGCTTCATTGTGTCAAGATGAGGTATTGAGGTAGACCCTGCTAAAGTGTCTACCATCACTGAAATGCCTCCACCTAAAAATATCAAGCAACTGCGTAGCTTGTAGGGGAAAATTCAAGCCATTCGCCACTTTATCTCACAACTTGCAGATAAATGTCACTCATTCACCCATTTTCTTAAAAAGGACATCACTTTCATCTGGGGACCCGAGCAACAACAAGCCTTTGCTTTGCTTAAACAAGTACCTGGCTAATCCACCTATTCTCATGCCTCCTACTCAGGAGAACCACTTTTGCTCTATATTTCCGCTACACAATACACTATTGGTGTGCTGCTCACCCAATATGACATTAACCATAAGGAGAAAGTGGTGTACTATCTGAGTCACACCCTCATTTCCTATGAACTTAATTATCCTCATATTGAAAAGGCTTGCTTGGCCGTTGTTTTTACCTTTCAAAAACTTCACCATTACCTACTGAATACTAAGACCAAGCTCATATCGAAGGTCGACCCACTCAAGTATTTGTTGTCCAAACCCACCCTTACATAGGTAGAATGGCTAATTGGATCATTCTACTTAGTGAGTTTGATATAGAATTTTCCATCAAAAATTAGTTAAAGGACAAGTACTTGCAGATCAGCTAGTGGAAGCACCTTTGCAAAGCATGGAGCCTTTGAGTCTAGATCTTCTAGACACCTCCTTACTCTACATTGAAGAGTCAGCCATGTGGTCAGATACATTTTGATGGATCATTTACGTTTCATGGTTTAGGTGCAGGAGTGGTCCTTATTACCCCTTTAGGTGATCCTATACCACAGGATTTCCACTTGGCCTTCCCTTGCATGAACAACATTGCAGAGTATGAAGTGCTCATTGTAGGAATGAAGCTAGCCATCAAGTGGAATATTCATCATGTTAAGGTTGTAGGTGATTTGCAGTTAATCATTAAACAAGTAAATGATGAATATAAGGTTAAGGATGACAAGCTCATACCTTATAAAAAGTTAGTGGAAACTCTAAAAGAGTATTTTGTGTGCATTACCTTTGAGAAAATCCCAAGAGTGTAGAACAAATCAGCGGATGCTATGGCAATAGTGGGATCTATGCTTCATATTCCACCAGGGAACAATGATATGCCATTCTTCATAGAAAATCTATGCCAGCCCGCATATGACATGCCAGAATCTTGCCTAGCTTGTGAGGTTGTTGGTCCCCATTCACCATGGTATGAACCCATTTTCACCTATCTTAAGGACAACACATTCCCTCCCGATATCTCCCGCTCTGAAAAAAAAGCCTAATTCGCTAGATAGCCCATTACACCCTTTTATGAGGTACACTTTATCATCATGGCTATGACGGGAATCTGTTACGTTGTTTGGATGTGATGGAGTCAATTCGGGCAATCAAGGAAGTGCACGAAGGAGTATGTGGAGCCCATACAAATGGAATGGTCTTGGCTAAGAAATTGTTGAGAGTAGGTTACTATTGGCCTACCATGGAAACTGATTGTTGCAATTACGTTAGAAAATGTGTGCTTTTCCAAAAGTATGGAAATTTTATCCATGCTCCATCACAACCATTACAACCAATCACTACCCCATGGCCATTCTCTAAATGGGGACTCGATTTAATAGGGAAGCTTACTCCTACCTCTTCTGATGGTCATACACATATCATCACAGCCACAAAATATTTTACAAAATGGGTGGAGGCCGTCCCGTTAACCTATGTCACAGGAGCACAAATTTCTAAATTCATCATGAATCACATTATTTGTTGGTATGGCATTCCTGCAGCCATTGTTACAGATAATGGGAAGTCATTTAAGAATAAAACTATGAAAAGCCTTTTCCAATGGTTCCAAATCAGATTAAAATGGTCCACGCCATATTACCCTCAAGGTAATGGACAAGCTGAGGCAAAAAACAAGACTTTGGTCAGGATAATGGAGAAGATGGTCAACAAAATAGGTTGCAACTGGCACCTACAAATTCATCTATCCCTTTGGGCTTACCAAACATCCATTCACACCCCTACAGGTGAGACACCATATTCCCTAGTGTTTGAGATAGAATCTATCATCCCCTTAGAGATTGAACTTCCATCCTTGAGGATCTCTTTGAGACTATCTAGATAAAGATGAAGATTATCGAGTGGAAAAGTTGGCTGAGTTAGAGCTATTGGATGAGAGGTGCATTTGTGCTCTTAATCACCTGAAAGTATATCAACACAGAGTCTCTAGAAACTATAACAAGAGAATCATCCCTCGTCATTTTGAGGTTGGTGATTTAGTCATGAAGGAGAATCAGTTCAACACGAGAGCAGAGTGAGAAAAGAAAGGGAAGTTCGAACCCCATTGGTTAGGACCCTATGTCATAGTTTCCAAGTAGGGCACAAAGGGCATACAATTTGGCTCACCCCAATGGTGATGAGCTCCGGGAGCCCATGAACACCATGCATCTTAAGAGGTTCTATGCCTGAACATGGCGCAAAGAAGTCATAAAAAAAAAAAATAAAAAAAAAAAAAATTCAGAAAAAAAAAAGAGAAAACAAGGTCATCCACTAGTGAAAACCACGCAATTGTGGCACTTTGGGCAAGTCCTTGGGTGAAAACCAGTTTCGGCACCTCAGGAGGATTCGTTGTTCACAAGCATTCTATATTAGAAGGGTAGTTGTCTTTGGCCTGGACCTGGTTCTGCCTCCGAGTTTCCTTGTGCACACCATTCTGTCCAGCCTTGATCCGGCTTTGTCTTCTTCTATTCATTTGTGAGGGATGTGGTCTTTCGTTATTTCCCATCTTACGCTGGGGGCAACTCAATGACTTCACCTTCTTGTTCATAACCATGTGTGGCTTCTACCCTTGTATATTCCCCACCTAACATTGGGGGCATCCATGCTTTCTGGGTTACCTGCACATAGCTTTGAAAACAGTAGAAAACACAAAAACAATAGAAAATTGTTTCGAGAAAACACAAAAACAATAGAAAATTGTTTCGAGAAAACACAAAAACAATAGAAAATTGTTTCACAAAACCTAAACAATAGAAAATCGGTGCATGAAAACATATCTTACAAAAACATTTACTTACATTTTCTTGTTTCCTTTCTTTGCTTGTTTCTTGTATAGTGTGTTGCGTGCTTGCTTTTGGGTTGTTTGTTGCTTGGATGTACTTTTTCATAGTTCATCTTTTATTTCTTAGATTGGATTCATTATTTCTTTGTATTGTATTGTGTGTGAGTTTGGGAAACATGATGTAATGTGTTAATTCATTATGTTCTTTCTTAGGCATTTGGTTATGTTTGTTACTTGTTAATAAGACATGGTGATTCATGATGTATTGCATTAATTCCTGGTGTTCTTTGTTAGCATTTGGCTGTGTTTCTTGCATGTGCTCTATTTTTTTATCATTCACATCACATTACCATCACTATCATCACATCTAGCATCATCTATACATCATATATAAACAAAAATGCTAAGTTTTACATCATGCATGTATGATAAGCTAATCATCACTTATCGTATCATCAATGGGGGCAAGAGGGGTTGCACATAATAAAAAATCTATCCCCCCACACCAATATCATCATATCATCCCATCCATATACATCAATGTAACACATGAAAACAACATTTGATATCATCTACAGATCTATCATCTACAATCTACAACACATGTATACATTAATACAGAATCAGATACATACAAAGTACAAAATCAGATAATACATCCATAAGTGCTGAATCAAAACATGCGGCATGCAATGAGAATCAATGTATGCCCACTCATGTCACAACGCATCCATACGTGTTGAATTAAACAAATGCAACATGCAATGAGAATCAACATATAGTAATTTTTGGAAAGGGGTATTTCACATCATAGAATTATGCCCACTCATGCCACATGCATCAAAGTACAACAACAATACAATGCATCATACGAAAACATCATAACAATATCCACAAATGCTGAATCAAGACAATAACATGCATCAAATCCAATGCAGGAAACAAACCCGCTCAAGGTACATAAACATGATTCATGTCCCGTCATCAATTGGCTCCCCATATATTTACAGACAATGCAAAAACCATCCATATACATGTATCAAAAAACAAAGATGTACATCATATCATAATCATGTGAATCTGAGCCAAAACAAAATGAGTCCTCATATATATATACATGTGTCAAAAATACATCTGTATCAAAAATGGATACATATAAATCTGTACTCTATATCAAAAATGCCTTCAATTGAGGGTACAACAAAGGATACATCAAAATTTTTGTATGATACACAATGTCGATCGATTAGTGCTCAATATAAATACATCGGCGATACATAATGCCATAAAAAGGGGCATGTATACGAAAGAATCAAGCCTTCATCATGAGGCATCATCAACAAATAATACATGACTATAATCTTGTACATCAAAATCAGCCTTCATAAGAGGCATACATACAAATAGAATCTATACAATACAAAAGTGGCTATCAACCATAGCTCTCCCTCGCTAGGGCTCCTGTGTCGGTCCTCTCCAGATGCCAAACATCGTAGGCTGGGCGACACCTTTGGTCTCACCGGATGATCTAGAAGGGGCTATCGACCGATCGGTAGAATGACCAGACCTCGCATGAACAAGAGCTAGATGCACTCGATCCTGATAACTGTGGCAATGCCACTCTCTACTCTAGCAGTGGCACCACTCTATAGTATGTTGTCCTATAAAAAAGTGCCTCCCCACCAAGCCTGGTGGCATCCCGAATCAAATGGCATCTCCCGAGGTGAGCGCTACACGAAGGGCAAGTGTCTTACTCACTTTGTGACCCAACCCAGTCTGCCTTAGCCTGTCTAGAGGTGGTAGCCTCTCGATCTCTCTCTCCATCATCATCATAGCTTGGCGTGGGCCTGGTCCCTCTAGGCTACTACTACCTAATAATGTGTATACATGTGGTCTCTCTGTGCCATGATCATGCGCAGCTGTGACTGGGACTGATGTAAGAGACTCAGTATTTATGCCCCCTGTGTAGCTATCTCTCGGACCTAGCTCATGCCATGCTTGCTCTATCATCTCCTGGCCTAGCCTGGGCCTCGAGCCTGATCCCACCCTGAAAGTAATGTAACAATATGGGCTCGGGCCTCATCTCTCTCTATTGTGGCTGTCACGCACCAGCCTCGAGCCTCATCTCTCTCTCGTCTCTCGCTATATCTCTCTTGGCTAAGAGCTCTTACCTGTCCCCTGTGTTGTGGCTATCTCGCACCACCTGACTTGTGAAGCTATGTGGGCCTCAGGGACTGGTCCCTATGGTGCTGGAAAACTACCCCTACTCAAATACTACGGCCGGGTGGAGGCATACTACTGCATGTCTTTGGGTCCCTGGACCTGGTCCCTGTGCCTGTGCACACCCTGTCCATCATGAGGGATCCCATCAAAAGGATCCTCGGGGTCTGGCCCCAATGCTACTACTCTAGCCTGCACTCTGATCCATGCCATACCTCCACAGGAGGGTGAATACCTACTACCCATGCTACCTCTAGAATAGTAAGTCATTGGGGTAACACTGTAGCATACCACGCTACATAATCAGTTGTGGTCCCCGGATCTCTAATCTATCGCAATGGATCCCATGCCTGGGGGATCACCTGTAGGAAACTGGCCCTAGCTCAGGCTACTACAATTTGAGGCCCCATAGTCTACCTCTCAGAGTCCCTACGAGCATGCCAGATATCTGGCTGCGGGATGCCCTGTACTCGGCCTAGCTGCCACTGGCACCTATCAATGTGATACAACTCCATGATATAGCTATGGCTATCGATCAAGAAGTGCTCCACCAAGCACATGCTAAGCTCTGTGGCATCCTATGGCCCCTGGAAATGTCTATATGGACACCAAATGACGTCTATCGCAGAGCTAGCTCATCAAACTCTCGCCTATATCTAAATAGGCTACCAAGGTGACCATGGATGTCTCCGCCAACTGCTATCCAAGCCATGTATGATGGCTCCTCGGGGTCTTGAACTCGGAATGGGCCGACAGGGCATCCAATGGCTATATGATCCCATGACCATATCTACAACAATGATGTTGGCCCCACAGTCTTCTGACCGTGGTATGTGATAAGATGTAAATCCTAGTATAAATGGGCCAGTATACACTGACCCCAGCAATACCTCTCACCACTGTAAATCCCATGTACTACTGGTAGCAATCCTCTCGGGAATGAAGTCCCTATCTTATCAGTGAGTAGAAACCCACTGATAAGTGCCATAATGTACAATGGCCCCCGATGCAATGTCGGGTCTGAGATGCACTTGTGTAAGGCCACAGTCATCCCGTCATGTGGGATGTCATCAACACCGAATAAAGCTGCATGCTGCTCTGATCAACCCTACATCTAAGCTATACTCGATCAATGTACCCATCATGGGCACATGTAGGATCCACCACACATCCTCTATCGTCACTGTCATCTCACTTGTGGGTAGTCTAAAGCAATGAATCTCGCTGTGCCATCACTCGGTAAAAGCGTAGTCAAGAGGCCGTGATCCAAGATAATGGAGGCATTCGAGTCACGGGGCCCAGCCCCACTGCCTCCAGTAATACAACCATCTCTCGGCGGTCACACTGGTGCATACTTTTGCTCTCTAACTCAAGCAATCCGAGATTGATGCTCCCATACTGTAACACTTGGTAAACATCTCTGCAAAATCACATGCCGCTCATTAGTTTCTAGCATTTCATCTAAAAATCTATCTGTTTTTTTCAGTGTCAACCCAAAAATCCTAAAAATTCTTCTAGGTATCTCATTTTGGACACTTTCCTATCTTTTTCTACCTATCTAGGGCACTGCGTGCCCTTTTGGGTGTGTGCGCCATGTTTCTAGTGCCTACACTTGTGCGTGGGTGCTTTTTCGGCATGTGCACCTTCTTTCAGATCCTGCGCACCCTTTTTGGCATGTGTGCCACCTAATTGGTGCTTGTGCATGTATGTGTGTACTTCTGCTTGTGTGCACTTACCTACCCATGCCTGTGCCATGATTTTCGCGTGTGCACCCCTTTACTAATGTGTGCACTTGTGTGTAGGTGTGCTCATGTGTGTGCGTGTGCATGTGTGTGTGTAAGTGATTTTTCATTGCACATGTGCGTGCATAGCCTTGGCACTGCCTTAAACGGATTCTTGCACCCCCAAAGTGGCATGTGCACACCCTAACCCACTCTGGGCCTATACTACAGGTACACCTATGCATTTTCTATGCCTAAATACCCTAATTAATGCATTAATGACAAAATTTTAAGGGCAAGGTTATGATAATCACAAATGGCCCCTCGTCCGCATGCCTCTGGAACCCCCAGACTGTGTCAGCATGCCTCAAATGGTCTCGTGTGATCACCATCTCTCCTGAGTGTTAGAGCCTCATGGTAAGTTTTCTAAACTGAGTGGTTAAAATGAACTGATTGCGATGTTTTTACCCCCTGGGGGGTATATTAACCTATTTTTCACCGTTTAGGATTTAGTGAAACGTTTTGATCACCGTTTTCTCTCTCTCATTCTTTGTGGAATAATTATTTTTATTAAATAATTATTTTCTCTTCTTTTCACCGTATGGGGAATTTTTATCCAATACCCCTTTCTTCTCCCCGAGAAAATTTTATTGCTCCTTGGTGATTTTATTCTTCTTCACACTCTCGTAAATAATTTTTTTCAAATAATTATTTTTTCTTAATTTTTCCACTAAACAAGGACATTATTTGTCATTTGTTTCTCCTTTCTTCCACCTAGGGCACTTTCTATTGCCCCTAGGCCCTTCATTTTATTATTCTCCTTTCTTATATTGTTTACCATGGTTCAAAAATCCAAAAAATACAAACACTTGATATATCAAAAAAAAATCCAAAAAAAAAGGCAAAATTTTTTTGAAAAAATCCTAAAAAGTAAAAACCCTACAAAATGGTAACTTGCTTCTTACGGCTGAAACTTGTGTCTTGTGCATGGTATTTTCTCCATATCCTATTGGTTTGTCTCACATCTTCCCCGATTAATACGACTTGTAGATCACTAGATTCACACCCATTCACAAAGCTAGTTGCTTGCTTCGTCTGTACTCTGGGGCACTTTTGGTTACCTAGTGTTGTTTCATTGTGCACAAATGCTTTTCTTAGACCCCATGTCCATTGTCATTTCCCCTTGCATGTATCCTTGCTAAGGGAATCATTTTTAACCCTTGTTGTCAATCATGAACTTGTGGATCTCTTCAACACTGATAACAAAAAATTTGTGCAACTGTCTTGATCATTGTTGGGTTGGATATGTGCGTTCGTACTTTTTTTTTTTGTTAGATGAGATTTTTTTCCTTCTTGTATTGCATTGCATTTTTTGTGTTGAGTGGAGTTGGTAATTTAAGCAATGGACAATTGTTTGTAGTATGGATTTTCATGTCATTCTACCTTTTCCTATGATTATATTTTTAATAAGGGCCAATGATGTAGTTCCTATGGCAATATGATGACATCAAATTTGTTCCACATAAATAGCGGCTAGAGGCTAAGCTCTTCTCTCCCCTCTTCCTTATTTCTTCTACACCACTTCCCTTTTACCCCTAATTTTCTCTCTCATCGGGGCATTCTACCTCTTCCCCATTCTTCTACCTATTTCTCATCTTTTTCGATCGTCGATCGACTTCTTTCATCACCCCATCGACACTTGAGGGGGCATCTCTCCCTCCTACTAATTTTTCTTCTATCCCTTCAAAAATTTTCTTCCGTCTACTATCTTTGAAGTGACATCACTTACGCCACCCCAAAGAGGGGCAAATGTAGACACCTATAATTATGCCTAAGCAATTTAAATACTTAAATTGCACTAATTATCCCCTTTCTCACAAATTGATGACTTATCGTCAAAAGCACTCATATTTCCTCTTATTGTCATCAATTAATTACAATACGCTAATTGATTAGGTCGCCTATCCAGCTAACAACCTAATTAATGACCTTCCATTAATTATCACTTCCTCTATCTAGATTAATTAATTATTATTAATTAATTAGTCTTCCCCTTCATTTAACTAGTAAATTAATATTAAATTGATTTAATCCCTTTCTAATATCCTAAACCGCACTAATATTCTTCTAATTGGCTTTTATAAGCTTACACCTACCTAGTAATTAATCACCTTGATTAATTAAAGCACCCCCCAACTCCCATGACTTGCTAAACATGTATTAAACCCTTCTAAAGTAAGGTTACCTTTAATAAAGCAACCTTATTCATTCCTAATCATGTTTTACCTTTATCCCACATTCATGAGGATGTGTTAAATCCTTTATCCTTTGGGATATGTAAAGAGCCTCCACCTACCTTTTTACTTACACCTAAACTCCTTAGAGAGAAAATGCAAAGCATATAGAAAAAGACTAAGAGCTTGCACTTTGTCCTCTTGAGAGTTCATCATCTTGAATAGTTAAGCCTCTTCCTATTCCCGCATAAAGTTCTTGGGTCATATGGGAGGTGTCAAAAGGGTCTTGTAGCCCAACTTTGATTAGCCCCCATTCCTAGGTTCTTGGAACATTAAGGACAACTATTTTTGATAGCCATGGAACCTACCTAGGTTCTTTCATTTGCATGTTGTTAAAGAATAGAGGTTATTAAGATACTTAAAATTGTTGATTTCATAGTTTTGTTGATAAATGTTAGCATCTAACCCTTGATTAATTCTTATCATGATGGTGCTTAGAATGTTTGTTTAATTCTTGCTAATCAAGACTTGTTAGTGCAAATCAGCAAAGCACCCCTAGATGCAAATTAGGTTTCTAAGTTGATGTTTCGGGCATCCAAAGTGTGATTGCACAACATTGAAACCTCTCTCCAAGTGTTGGACTTGTAAAAAGAGAAAGGAATCTCGAGAGAAGGCTGGTTCCTCTTCCTAAACTACCTGCTACAAGCTGTTCCAGTGTAGGTAAGCTAATCTAATCCTAATCTAACTTCCAAGGAGACAGGGAGAGAGAGAAAAGAGAAAAAACAAAAGCCTACACTAAAACGGTGATACACCAGAGAAGGAAAATGCTGAACATCTATCAAAACTACTATGAACATGGCTCTAACCCTACAATGAACATTTAAACGTGCACAAATACCTGCAATGAAGAGAGGCAAGAAGAAAACAAGTAAAAAAGAGCAAGGATGGACAGATGCATCACGAAACATGTTTTTGTTGCTCCAGAAGTTTACACAGAACATCATTTTAATGGTAAAAGGAAAAAATGCCATTACAGAGTAGGGGAGGAATTTCAAACTCCATTTTCAATCGGGAAGAAAAGAAAGGAGAGTAGAGCGAGTAAAAGATGAACCCCCTTGAAAGAAGCCCCTCCTTATAATTTATAGGAAGAATGAGAGAGGGAAAAGAGAGGAAATCCAAATCTACCCCAACCACCTCTAGGTTGCATTTAATTCATCTCATTGTGGTGGTAGGTGAGAACCCTAGCAAACTTTAAAAGTGGCAAACTATATTTTGAATTAAACTGGTTGTTGAAACATCATTTTTGGCCATTACCACGTGCCGAGACGTTTCTTGATCTTCTTTCTCCAACTTGAACCAAAATGCAAAACTAACCCCAGAATCTTGTAGAGAATTTCACTAGATTTCCATTGATATAAAGAACGTGAAAATCTGAGCTCTGGATTGAAAGTTATGGCCATTTGAAGATATAGGGCAAAAACAGGCCCAAAATGGATTGGTGGGAAAAATTTTGAATTCTACCTCTTTTTGCATTTTGGAATTTTTAGAAAATTTTTCCCTGCCAGGCCGATGAGGTGAAGACACATGGCAGGTGCTGATTAGATGTGGGCTATCTTTCCTAAATTTTTCACGGGTTGCTTCGACATTTTGACTTGGACACGTGTTTAAACCCCATTAGATGCGGGTTTGACCCTCCAAAATTTCCTTGTGGGCTTTTCCAATTTCTGGCGCCACCTGGACATGTGGCAAGATTCTATTGGCTCGCAATAAGGGGGTGGACTAAAACACTCCTTTTGGATTTTTGGTGAAACACTTGGCCAAATTTCCAACTTTTTCCCCTTCTGACACGTGGCACGTTCTGATTCGTCTGCGGGCCTCCTTGTCTCTTTTGTGGCCCTTTCGCCTTTTCATGTCTCACGCGTCCCTCGCGTACTTTTGTCCCATCACTGTCCCGGATGAAAATCTCCTGCTTTGGCCAATTCGGGCTTCCTTGTTCCTGTTCTCGGCCTTTTCACCTTTTCGCATCCCACGCATCCCTCACGTACTTTTGTCCCAACTGTCTCGGATGAAAATCTCCTGCTTCGGCCGATTCAGGCTTCCTTGTTCCTGTTCTCAGCCTTTTCACCTTTTTACGTCCCACGTGTCCCTCACGTACTTTTGTCCCAACTGTCCTGGACTGCCTGGGACAAATATCTCT
The DNA here is from genome assembly GCA_018340775.1 of Taxus wallichiana var. yunnanensis. Lineage (NCBI taxonomy): Eukaryota > Viridiplantae > Streptophyta > Pinopsida > Cupressales > Taxaceae > Taxus > Taxus wallichiana. The sequence continues at coordinate 459,454,549 of CM031239.1, read as the reverse complement.
GAACCGCCTGAAATGGACTATCTCCCTGTTTGCGCCCCTTTCGCCTTTTTTCGTCTCACGTGTCCCTCAAGTACTTTTGTCCCATTTATGCCAAACTACGCGAAAGCAGAGACTTAGGCATTTTTTTCTTGCTTTCACCATTTCGGCTTTTCACGTCCCTCACGTCCCGATGTCCCAACTGTCCCACAGACTTCCTGGGACAAAAGACTTAGCCGATTTTCTTGCTTTTTCGGCCCCAAGCTTGGTACAATGAACCTTAGTACGACCCGAACCCTTCAGACCCGAAATGCTTTAAAACAATCCTATAACCTTATTTTTGCATTTTTTCCATTTTTTCTAATTCGTTGGGTTTTCTTCTTGGATGGGAGAGTTAGAGAGAAACCAAGGGGCCCCAAAAACATGATTTTGGGCCTTTAATCAATCTACTTGCTCAGGACTGAAGAATTTGATGCATGTTATCAAAATTACCTTGAGGGGTGAATTTTGGATAACAATTTTGGTGACTCAGCGGGGTCATCTACCTGCTAGATGAAGTTACCAGTTGCCTGAAGCATCCATTGGGCATGGAGTCATGAGTTGTAGCCTGAAACTGATCTAAACTTTGAAAACCTCCTCTCGAGCCACTTGAAACCCACTTGAACATGGAGTTTTTCTCACCAAAATGCCATCAAAACGAACTGTGCAAGGGCAAAACCAGCAGCACCAAAAGTATGTACAAACTGAAAATCATACATGCTCCAAATGGAACATGCAGAGTGTGCACAAGCACTTCTTTTACTGAAAGCAAACCTACCTACTCTATTCTAACTGGAAGCAAAAGTGGGCTAAACAAACCCTGCAACTGGTTGTGCAAAATAGCTTCCTTTCTTCAAAATTGGAAGCCATGCAAATGATTTGGCATTGAACATGGCTAATTGGATGAATGAAAAATCAACAAGAAGCTGGTCTTCCACCCAAATCATCAAGGTATCAGGTGAAGGAAAATTCAATACCTCTTTTAGTTGCTCTGCATTTGAATTGAAGAGGTATGATAGCTGATCCTTGGTTCTTTGCATATCATCCTCATGCTTAGAGGCAAGCATGACTGGTTGTGGCTTCTCCTTTGACTCCAATGAAGTCAAATACCTTATTGGGCAAGGTATGATCTGTTTGATATGCCCATAACTCTGATTTTCAACTCCAAAAATGGAGTCTTCTTGTAGACCTTCTTGAATGGATGATGTGGAAGCAATGGTAGAACCCTTTTGCCCTTTCTCTTCCTCCAATGAAGAACATGGAAGATTTAAATCTTCCAATCTTGATTCCAAAGAGCTGCTATAAGATGCAGGCTGCTGCAAATGAATTTTCTCCTCCATGACAACAGGCTCTTGTGTTTGGAACATGGATGATGAAAGAGAGAATGGTGGAAACTCAACCGGTTCTTCTTCATCAAAATAGTCCTCCAAATCAGACAGGTAAACTACCTCATTGTTGTCCTGTTGCAAATGTTCAACCTCTCCCATGGTGTTCTCTTGATCTACAACTTGATCACCATGGTTTCTTTCATCCTCCAACATTGAGTTTGAGAGATCAAACTCTTCTTCAGTACTAGAACTTGAGAGAGATGAAGTAGAAAGAAGAACTGAAGGTTCTTCTATAACCTGCTTTGTGCTCAAAGCCTTTGGATCTGCACTTTTCTCCCCCACAGCTGGAATGTTCTCCTCTTCTTTTGGATTTTGAGCAGCTTCTTCCTCCTCTACTACTTGAAGACAATATTGCTCTTGATAGAACTCTTCCTCTAGCACGAAGTTTGTCAAGTCAAACTCTTCAATCTGCTACTCTAGAGGAAAAGTTAGGACTGCAAGATCTTCCACCGATTGTGCAACTTGAATTGGATCAGCATTCCCTTCAAATAGAGTGCCAACATGGACACTAATTTCTGAGCAACCGATCGCTGATTTGCTTCTTCTTTTGCTCTTCTTCTGCTGCCACAAAATCAGTCTTAACCACCACCTGTTCTCCAACTCCAACCTCTTCTGAAGGCTTAACCATCAAGGGGATCTTTTCATCCCAAATTTAAGAGCCCAACTCTTCAGACTTTGAATTTCTTCATCTTTGTTTGGATTTTCTTTTTGTTGTTGTTTTCCTTGACTGGCATTCTGATTTTTATCCTCCCAACATGGATTTGGGAATGCAAGAGGAGAAGTGGATTGTAACTCAAATGGCTTGGCAATTTTTCGTGGTGGTGGAGGAGGTAGAAACTCTTGTTTATTTGGAGGAGGGGGTATTTCTTTTAGCTCTTGTGGAGGGGATGACTATTTGGAAGGAAAGGGGAAAGAAGAATTGAGATGAGGTGGAAGACTAGGGGGTGGAGAAATGGATTCAACACTTGGGACAGTAGATGGAGAGTTTAAAACTTGACACTGCTGAGATAAAATAGATTGGGAAAGAGGAAAAAGAAAGGCATGAGATGGCGTGCTTACCCGTTGACAAGGTTGCTGAATACTCCTCTCATACACCTCTATTCCTTCAATCCACTTTGAAAGCAATGGCAGCGTTACAATCATGAAGTCAAGCTTCTCTTGAGGGCTGTAATGCCTTGGAAAATGGCCTCCCCATGGATAAGGAGTCCTGCAACCAATTCCAAATGCTTTCATTTTTTCTTGAGCCCTGGACTGCACCATGTTTACCTACATCTTTTGGATTTTCTCCAACATACCAGCATCTTGCCTCTGATGGTCTTCATTATATGCATACTCTTGCTCTTGGAAAGCTCCATAGCCAAACTGATTTTGGCATTGCTGCTCATATGGGTATGTATGCTGATTTTGAATTTGTTCAAAATGCTGATTTGGAGGATTTAAAAAACATGTTAGAGGTGTGATATACTTGCTGTTGTAAATGTGAATTCCATGATGGAAATGAAGTCATGATTGCAAAAATTCATGGAATGCAAAAGAATGAAAGAGATGGAAAGAAGGATGGATGGGAATGGATGAAAACAGTCTGCAACTTCGAGAAATGGGTTTCGATCAGATGGAGTCACCAGATGTGTTTGCAAGTGCCTCCAAAGGCTGAAATCTTCACAGGAACACACCAACCTACAAAAGATGAAGTGGAAGACCTCTAAGGTCCCACCGAGCATGCCAAAACTGTTAGTGCGGAATCACAACACCCTCTGGATGTTGATCAGGTTTCTAAGTTGATGTTTCAGAATCTAGTGTGATTGCACAACATTGAAACCTCTCTCCAAGTGTGGGACTTGTAAAAGAGAAAGGTATCTCCAAAGAAGGCTGGTTCCTCTTCCTAAACTACCTGCCACAAGCTGTTCTAGTGCAGGCAAGCTAATCTAATCCTAATCTAACCTCCAAGGAGACAGGGAGAGAGAGAAAAGAGAAAAAACAAAAGCCTACACTAAAATGGTGATACACCAGAGAAGGAAAATGCTGAACATCTATCAAAACTGCTATGAACACAGCTCCAACCCTGTAATGAACATTTAAACATGCACAAATACCTACAATGAAGAGAGGCAAGAAGAAAACAAGCAAAAACAAGCAAGGATGGACAGATGCATCACGAAACACATTTTTGTTGCTCCAGAAGTTTACATAGAACATCATTTTAATGGTAAAAGGAAAAAATGCCATTACAGAGTAGGGGAGGAGGTTCGAACTCCATTTTCAACCCTGGGGAAGAAAAGAAAGGAGAGCAGAGTAGAAAAGATGAACCCCCTGAAAGAAGCCCCTCCTTACAATTTATAGGAAGAATGAGAGAGGGAAGAGAGAGGAAATACAAATCTACCCCAACCACCTCTAGGTTACATTTAATTCATCTCATTATGGTGGTAGGTGAGAACCCTAGCAAACTTCAAAAGTGGCGAACTGTATTTTACATTAAAACTGGTTGTTGAAACGTCATTTCTGGCCATTACCACGTGCCAAAGACGTTTCTTGATCTTCTTTCTCCAAACTGAACCAAAATGCAAAAACGACTACGAAATCTTGTAGATAATTTCACCATCTTTCCATTGATATAAAGAACATGAAAATCTAAGCTTTGGATCGAAAGTTATGGCCATTTGAAGATTTAGGGCAAAAACAGGCCCAAAACGGATCGACGGGAAAGTTTTTGAATTCTACCTCTTTTTTGCATTTTGAATTTTTTAAAAAAATTTTTCTAGGCCGCCAATGAGGTGAAGACACATGGCGGGAGCTGATTAGTTGCGGGCCTATCTTTCCTAAATTTTCGCGGGTCGCTTCGACATTTTGACTTGGACACGTGTCAAAACCCCATTAGATGCGGGTTTGACCCTCCAAAATTTCCTTGCGGGATTTTCCAATTTCTGGCGCCACCTGGACATGTGTCGAGATTCTATTGGCTTGCAATAAGGGGGTAGACTAAAACACTCCTTTTGGATTTTTGGTGAAACACTTAGCCAAATTTCCAACTTTTTCCCCTTCTGACACGTGGCACGTTCTGATTCGTCTGCGGGCCTCCTTGTCTCTTTTGCGGCCCTTTCACCTTTTCGTGTCTCACGCATCCCTCGCGTACTTTTGTCCCATCTGTCCCAGATGGAAATCTCCTGCTTCGGCTGATTTAGGCTTCCTTGTTCCTATTCTTGGCCTTTTCACCTTTTCGCGTGCCATGCGTACTTTTGTCCCAACTGTCCCGGACGAAAATCTCTTGCTTCGGCCGATTCGGGCTTCCTTATTCCTATTCTCGGCCTTTTCATCTTTTCATGTCCCACGCGTCCCTCCACGTTCTTTTTTCCCAACTATCTCAGACTTCTTAGGACAAATATCTCGAACCAATTGAAATGGTCCTCTCTGTTTGTGCCCCTTTCACCTTTTCGCCTCACGCGTCCCTCGTGTACTTTTGTCCCACTGTCCCAAACCGTGTAAAACAGAGACTTAGACATTTTTTCTTGCTTTCGGCCATTTCAGATTTTCACGTCCCTCGCATCCCGACATCCCAACTATCCCAAAGACTACCTAGGAAAAAGAGTTAGCTGATTTTCTTACTTTTTCGGCCCCAAGCTTCAGTACGACGAACCTCAAGACGACCCAAACCCTTGGACCGAAATGCTTTAAAAGCAGTCCGCAACCTTATTTTTGCATTTTTTCCATTTTTTCTAACTCGTTGGGATTTCTTCTTGGATGGGAGAGTTAGAGAGAAGCCGAGGGGGCCCCAAAAACATGATTTTAGGCCTTTAATCAATCTACTTGCTCGGGACTGAAGAATTTGATGCATGTTATCAAAATTACCTTGAGGGGTGAATTTTGGATAAAAAGACTATTTAGGTATTAGTCTTCAATTTATATTTAGTATTGAGTTAGAAAAAACACTTTCACACATATAGATCTATCCATGAGGCTCGGGGAGGTCCTAGAGGCCAGGGTTGGACAATTGTTACCCTTGGTGTTCCTTTTACAGCTAGGAGGGTGGTATGTGCTCGAGGAAGAGCCGGTGCTCCTCAAGCACCTTTACTTCGGATTGACACCAGTCCCATTCATAGCAGTGATGAGCCCATTGACATGGAATATGAGTTTGAGGAGTTCACTAGGGGAGAGACAGAGGAGATGGAGATAGGTGGGATGGGTGGGGAGGATGATAGTGATCCCGAGTGACATGATACTCAGGAGATCCTATGGGCCGAGAGGGCGAAGCAGAGTGCAGAGAGGGTGACTCTGGTCTAAGAGGAGTTGCTCTCTCAGGACTTAGGGGAGATGGTGAGTCTGTACAATACAGTGTCACATTGCCTCAGATGTGGGAGAGGAACACCTTTCAATGGCTGTATCAGTGGGAGGAACGGATCCTAAAGATCCTTCCTAAAGGCCCTGAGATCCGAGTGAGTTATCACTCTTCTATTGACTTTGTTTTAGTTAGAATTGTTTTAGTTGTTATTCTTTTTGTTTCTTTTATTCTTGGTTTTATCTTTGATCATTTCTAACTTGTATTTCCCCTTTACTTGTAGTGAATGCTGATGAGTGGCAAGACTTGATTCACCGAGTATGCACTGATACCTTGCTGCTCCCCTCAGAGAAGACTCATGCTGAGCTATCTGTGGATGTGGGGGAGCCTTCAGCAGCTAGTAGGCATACCGATGTTTTCACCTCTATCTGGCATGCGGCAAAGATCATGAATTCTCTCCATGCTGAGGTAGCTGGATATAGGATGACCGAGTGCTTGATGAGGAGTCATTCTCATAGTGGGATAGAAACTACTGGCCATGACCGTGAGCCCTCAGTGCATTCAGAGTGCCGAGTAGCCGGAGTCCTAGACGTGGTCATGCACCCTCTGAGGGATCCCATAGGGATTGAGAGGCCATTTTTGTAGTGTTTTTTCAGATATCTATATGAGTGTTTTTGTACTTTTCGGGCTCATTGAGTATTTTGACCATGCCTAGTGCATGATGACATTATATACGAAACTTGATATATATATATATATATATATATATATATATTTTCGGATCTAGACTTTTGGTGCCCGAAATTTTTTGTTACTTGTCACTACCGTATACTAGATGTTTTTAGAGTTTTTGCTTTCATGCTTTTCAAAATGTATGTGATGGATAACAAATGATAGTCAATGAATGTTTTACTTTGTATGTTTTTGTAATGTTGATAGGTGATGATCAACACATTATAGTTTTGAACTTTCGACCTCTTTGGGATATATCTGTGATTTCTTCTTATGTTGGAAAAATGTGATGAATGTATAGTGATAAAGAGATGAACTTTCCCCATTCCTAGCTCCATGCAACCAGTAATATGCGAGGGCTCTACACCAAGAATTAGGAAGGGCACAAATTGTATGAGTCGATGGATGAATGATGAGAGATAGACAAACTAGTAATAGAAACCAAACTTAGACCTACACACCTACCCTACTTAGAGCTAACACAAGGCTTAGAAGGTCACTTACTTTCCAGTTTATCTAGACTTAGATTCATAAATGGTAACTTGGTTGAAAAATGTGGTTTTGAGGATTTGATCTCTTGGGAATTTGGATATTTGTTTTCTCTTAATATGATCTGATTTGTGCTTCTAGCATACCAAGATTTGTTAATTTGTGTGAATGGACCCCCACATCCTGCCTCATGCCACTAGTAAGAGACACAAGTTTGTCACCAAAGGAAATATATAGGTGAGTAAGGGCATTCCTTTCCTTTCCCAACCTCACACCACTAGTAAGAGATGTGTGCTTACACTAAAAGTTGATAGGGCAAAGAAGTGTGTAAAATAAAATATTCTATTTGCTTGGTGCTTTTGATTCTATTTGATTTTGCCATTTTTGATCTATGACTTTGGGATATTCTTTCTTTCAAAGAGATTTAAGAGGGATATATGTGACACTAAGAAGCTTCTAGAACAAACCGTAGGTAAGGACAACTCCACCTAGTAGAAAGAAAGAGAAAAACCAAGTATGCAGGCCTTGCTATGATTTTCGTCAATACTTGTCTGTCAAACTTGATGAGAAGATTTGAATATACTTGATGATTTTTGAAGAGATGTGATTTGAATGCTTTTTCCAATACTTTCAAAAATTTGTAACAAATTGATTAAGAGTAAGCTCCTGGACTACAATTTTTACGAAATGAGTGGATAGAATGAAACAACTAAATGACTAATGCAATGTAGGTAGCTATAAGGTACAAGTGGTGATTCTGATGTTTTATGTGTAAAACCATTTAAGATGCAAGGAATTGACAATTTCACTAAATTCCTCACCTTCTAGTGTGCATAAAAGATAGACACCATTTCCATAGTCCTTGATGACTTGGTATGGGCCCAACCATTTGGGCTGAAACTTCCTTCCTTCACCGGTTTTCTTATCGATCTGGCTGTCTAGTCTTAGAACTAGATATCCCTCATATATTTCTCACTCATATACTTTTTGTTATACTATCATTCTATTCGGTTGGCATAGGCTCTGGTTGTTGTTCGGCATTTAGCCCGGCCTCGTCCAAGAGCTTCCCATGGTTGAGAGAGGCATGCCTCCCTATAAGCTCCTTCATCTAGAATCCCTTGTAATGAGATGTGGAGACTGGGTATTTCAACCTCAAGCAGAGAACTGCTTTACCCCAAATACCTGAGAAAGGGGTTTCTCCCATTGGTGTTATTATTGAGGTTTGATGGGCCCACAAGGATGGATATAGTTTTAAATGCCAATCTCTCTTGATCTCCTGACCATTTTGAGGAGAATAACTTTTAACGCTTTTGTTTGTCGCTTCACCGCCAATTGGATTAAGGGTAGTAAAGAGAGGTCATGTGATGGTTTATCTTGAATTTGCTACATAACTCATGGACTTCATCATTTTTAAAGGACATGCCATTATCTCGAGATGATGACTTGTGGGACACCATACTTATGAGATAATTTGGTTCGTAATGAATTTGGTAATTACTAAACTCGGTACTATGGTGAGAGGCATGGCCTCCACCCATTTGGTATATTCCATCGCTGTAATTATAAAATTATGGCCATTGGTTGATGAGGGAGAGAAATTCCCTATCAAGTCCAGACCCCACGTGGAGAAGGGCCACGGGGTCACTATTGGCTGTAGGGATTGTGTTGTCATGTGAATCTCATGAGAGAATTTTTGGCATTTGTGGCACTTATGTACAAATTCCACTACGTCATACTTGAGAGTGGGCCAAAAATAGCCCATTTGATGTATTTTGTGAGCAGTGGCATGACCACCGAAGTGGCCTCCACATATTCCACTGTGGGATTCATGAAGAATCTTTTTGGATTCTTCTATGTCGATGCATCCTAGAAGCATGCCATCAAAGACTTTACGATAGAGTACTTGTTCTAACACAATGTATTTAGCGGTGATAATGCATAACCACATTCTTTTTTTTGTGATGTGGCACCTTCCGGTATGTATGGTCCATGATAAAATTGATGATATCAAAGTGTACCAGAGACATGTATAGATGGGGGCCTAGTTTTAATGAAGTATAGACACTCATCAGTGAAAGTCCAAATTTACCGATCACCTCCATCTAGTGGATTGTCAGCCAACCAGTCTGCAATGATTTGTCCCTTAACAGATTTTTGGTTTACGAATTTCAGCTCGAATTTGCTCATTAAGGTTATGAAACATCCAACCTTTTTAGACAAAGACCCTTTTGTGAGAAATGTTCATAAATGATCTATCTTTACAATGATCCTCGTTTCTTGGTTTAACATGTAATGTCTTAAAGGTGTTGTTGCAAATACTATGGCAAGGCATTCTCTCTCTTCTTGTGTGTAACGTGTTTCATAATCGAGCAACGTTTGGATAATGAAATAGACCGCATGTTCCCGTTTATCATTGTCTTCTTGAGCTAGCATGCAGGCTAGTGAGACATGAGTGGCTCATGAGTATAGGATCAAAAGGTAGTATCTTTTGGGAGGCATTAGCATGGGTGGAGACAAAAAGAAGCATTTAATTACTTCAAATGCCTCGTTGTATTCTTTAGTCCAATTAATGCTATAATATTTCTTTAATAGATTGTTGATTGGATGAATGGAAAAACTTAAATCTGGGATGAACCTTCGGATTGCACCGAGCTTCCCAAGAAATGACCTGATTCTAGACTCGTCTGATGGTGGGATAATTTTGAGAACAACCCGTATTTTGGCTGGATCGACATCAATCCCTCATGAAGATATAATGTAGCCCAGAAGTTTGCCTCCTGTCACACCAAACACACACTTCTCTGGGTTTAATGTGACGCCATATTCAATTAATCGTGAGAGGATGATGTGAAGTACTTCTGGATGATCACAACATTTCTTGGCCTTGGCCAATAAGTCATCCACATAGGATTCCACAATTTTATGGATAAGATCATGGAATATGTATGTCATTGCCCACTGATACATAGTGCCAATTTTTTTAAGACCAAATGGCATGAAAGCATAGCAATATGTTCCCCAGGGAGTTATGAATGTAGTTTTGGCTTGACCCCATTCAAATATTTTAATCTGATTATACCCTGAGAACCCATCCATGAGGGACAATAGCTCAAATCTAGCACAGTGCATCAATGATAACATCAATGGATGGTAATGGGAAGTCATCCTTGGGACAAGCTTTGTTAATATCCTAAAAATCTATGCAAATGCGTATCTTCCCATTATTTTTGAGAATAGGGATGATATTAGATACCCATTGTGAATAGTCAATGGGTTTGATGAATCCCACTTGGAGAAGTTTTATTACTTCCTCTTTTACCATGAGAGCCACTTTTGGCTTCATTGGTCTTGACTTTTGTTTAATTGGTTTCACATCTGGTTTAGTGACAAGATTATGTACCGCAACATGTGGTGCAATTCCTATCATTTATTTATAGTTAAATGTGAAATCCTTTTGATGTTATTTGAGGATTTGGGTGTGTATTTCTATCTCCTCCGAGTTAATGAGGATCCTAACTTTAAAATTTTTGGTTCTCCCTCCGTTCCAATGTTTATGTCAATGGTTTCTTCTATTAAAGAAGTTACCTTCTTTATATTCAAGTGGGGCTAGAGGTAGTTCCAAGCTTTCTCCATTTTATATCTCACAAATATCGAGATCCTTTGTGAAGGAGACTCTACCATGGGATTTCTAAAATAGGAAGAGGAATGTGGTATTAGGGAAAGATCAACTATACAATGAGTAAGGTGTAGCTCCGTATAGGTGTTTAGATATTCGAGAGTGACTCTATCATTTTCAAAGTGATCCATGATAGAAAAATCATCCTCAACTTCTCCATGAGTTAGGAGTGAGTTTGTTGGTATTTTACGTACTAATGGTTTGGTACGAAGTGATACTATGAAATTTGTATCTTCCAACTCACTATTTGGAGTGAAATAGGAAGTTGAGGTTGCTATCGAGTCTGCGAGAAGGTTCTACTCTCATGGGATTGCTTCAATTGATATGAAGTTAAATCCCTTGCTTAGATCTAACACCGTTGTTTTGTATAGTTGTAAATGTTCAGCTCTAGTTTCATATACCTCAGAGACTTGGTTTGTAACTAGTTACGAGTCTCCTAGTACTCTAATGTCATTGACACCCATTCTTTTGGCTAGGATGAGGCCAAGGAGGAGAGCTTCGTACTCAGCCCCATTGTTTGTACATTCAAATTTTAATTTAAAGGTGAAAGGTAGGATATTTCCCTCATGTGAAGTAAAGATTACTCCTCCCCCCTACTCCAAAGTGACATCTAGCTCCATCGAAGTGGAGCATCCAATACTTGCTTGGAAAAATGGATGTTGGGATATCTGTCATATCTATTTCTTTTGCTTCAGTTACTTCTACCATAAAAACTTTGTCTGATGGAAGAGAAGCAATTCCCAGGGTGTGTCCCATACCCATAGAATCAAATGGTAGGAGAATTGGTAAGTCTTTCTCTAGTAACTTGACAATTTTTGTGGTAGTCCCTAGTGACACTGTTTTATAACATTGGTCTCATTTTTGAGTGTTGGAATGTCCTCGGCTAGATTTGTAATTTCCAAATCTGTGGTGGGTATCAAATTTTCTTTTGGTTATGAACTAATTGGTTTGATGATTTGATTTGTTGGGAGTTCAAAATCGGAGTGAATGCCTGATCTTTTCTTCAAATCAGCTAGTTTTATATCCAAGGGTTTTGGGTCACCTTGTGCCACGAATATTTTCCCTAAGTGTACAAATATTATTTCTTGGAATAGAATGGAAGGGATTTCCTTCATGCAGTGTATCCATGGCCAACCAAGGATCATATTATAATTGGTTTCCTGATCTATAATATAAAACTTGGTGAGGACCATCTTGGGTCCTAAAGTGACTGGTAAAACTATGGTTCCAATCAAAGTGGCTTTGAGGCTATCATAACCTCTTAACGTATTTCGTGTTGTGGAACAGTTTGTCTCTCCATATCCTAACTTTTGAAGAAAAGCGAAGGGGACTATGTTAATTGCTGCCCCATCATCAACCATTGCATGTTGAACATAATTATTGTAAATCCATACTTGTAGATGTAAAGTCAAGTCACCTCTTCGTGCAATCTCAGCGTCTGTTGGCATTTTTCTTATATCAAATATAAATTCAGTATCCTATTTGGATACCTCAAAGGATAAATGTCAAAGTCTACATGGTTTACTTGCATTTCCAAAGGAGGAGTGATGTTGATTAAATGACCAAGGCCTAATGCTTCTAAGAGGGCAGCCTTGTGGGCGGGAGAGTTCTTTAACAAATCCAAAAAGGAGATGTGAGAGAAGGTTTTAGTTAATCGTTAATTAAATCATAGGTGCCTATGGGTTTTACCAACATTTGTTGACTGTTGTCTAGTTCCAATGGATAACTTGGAGTAGGTTGAGAAGAATAATCATGTGTTCTTGTTATGGTTTCTATGGGTAGCTCGGTGTCTAACTCTACCAAACCAACTATCTTAGTTTGGGGTCGAGTTCCTAGTTGGGGTGCGACTGGTGGATTTAATGAAGTTGAAGCTTCATGATCATTGTTTCTTGTTATAACACCCTTGTTTGTTCCATTAGGATCTAACTTGTTATTGTTAGAATGGTTTGGGAGTGGATCATTAAAGATCTTGAGGGGTGCATTTTGAGGGGAAATTACCCCGTATAAGTGTTTGGCATGGGTACTACAGAATTTGCTAAAAACATATCTATAAAGAGTTGTTTTTGATCTTCTGGAAAATGTTGCATGAATTTATTGTAGTCACAACAAGTCCTAGTATCATGGCCTTGAATCTTATGGAAGCCACAATACAAATTGGGATTATAATTTTGAGGCTGTTGATTTAAAACCTGTTGTGGCCCAAAATTCTGATAAGGTTGCTAGTTGTTAGAGTTAAAATTTTGAGGCTGTTGCCTTTTGTTTTGACTCTGATATCCAGTTGGGTTTTGATTTGGACCTTGTGTTTGGATTTGTCATTGTTATCTTTGTTGTTGTTGTGGTCATGGTGGATGATTAAAATCCACCGTGTTGATTGTTGGAGTAAAATTTTATTTCGCTGATTATTAACATGTGGCGAAATGTTTACAACATTTTCCCTTTTAACTTGGTCAGTTACTCCATCCATCTGTTCAGAATCTGTAGTTCTTGTTAAGGATATTAGGTCCTTGATTAGCGTTCCCAGTATTAGGATAGGCTGCAGTGTTTTGATTGGGAGTGGTTAATTTCCCATTTGTTCCATATGTCTTACGACCACTATCTATCGCTTGGTCGATTCGGAGAGCACTCTCGAGTACTTCATCATAAGTTCTTAGTGGGAACTTCTGGACTTCTTCCTTTATCTCTCTATTGAGAGAATTAAGGAATAAATCACATAGTTCCATTTGATCCATGTTTGGAGCACTTGTTGATGAGTAGAGGACCATACGCCACCTTTGAATAAAATGAGCAACAGATTCATTATGTTCTTGTTTAATATGCAAGAACTCCCTGATTCCCATTCTTAACAATTTGTTCATGTCAAAAGATTTGATGAACTCTGACATGAGTTGTTTAAATGAGTGTATCGAGGCTTCTGGTATTCTGTAATACCAATCAAGGGTAAAACCTTATAAGGTTTTAGGGAATATTTGAAACAACCCCATCCCAAGGAGTAATTCCGTATGGCTCATGTGGCATAGGCCTTAATGTGTGCATTTAGATCCCCTTCCCTTTGTATTTGGGTAAATCGTGAAGAGGTATTGGAAGCATAACAATTTGTATGGTGAAGTCTAGGGGCTCTTTTAAATATTCAGAATAAGTCCCTACCGTATAGGCCTCGACCATCGATGGTGCTTACTGAGGGGGTGGAGGTGGAATGGGTTGTTGATATGGCATAACATATGCATTTATAGGGACATAAGGGAATCCTTGTGGTTGAACGAACATCTCGGGAGAAGAGAACATGTCTCCTTGTGGTGACTTTGAATAAATGTTTAAGTAAGGAGGAGCATTGTTCTGGTATGGGTTGTTTGGTGCCAAGCCAGAGGTGTCATGTTTTCAATGGAGTGGCATTTGAAAATGTGGTCCTAGTTGGCATTTGCTATGGGTAATTATACGGATGTTGAGGAGGAATGCCTAACGTGTTTATTCCTGTAAGGAGGTCAAACTGACTGGGGTGATGTAGAGGGTTGGGGATCCCTACTTTCCCAAAATATGAATTTTGGTTTGCTTGAGCAAGTTCCAACCCTCTAACCTTTTCAACTAAGGCTGAAATGACCTCTATTGGTGAAGACACAGTGCTTTACCTTAATGGAATTTGTTGTATACCTTGAGGTTGTAAAGGGGTGTGATACCATGCTATGAATTGATCATTACCGCCAAACTTCACCGAGGGCATTTCCCATAGGTGGAGGAATGGGGGTGTTTTCATAGAATAGGGTATCGATTGTATTTGTAAACTCCCTATATGTAGATACATGTTTTGGAAATGCTTTTCACTTTTAGCATAGCGTGCTAAGTACTCCTCATCAAAAAATGGGAGTGGATCTGACTATCTACTGATATGTGGTCTGAACACGACCCGAGGAGATGAAGTGGACTCTCCAGTAAATGTCATATTATTAGAGCCTGATGGCTCTGGCTGTTGTGTTTGTGCAAGCTGATCTAACTCCTTAATTGAAATGAAGAACTAGAACTAGTTCTGTGAGGGGGAGTTTGAGATGAAAAGTAATTACTTGAATAGTTATCAGCCCATGTAGAAAGCGAGGGTGATGGTTGTCTATTTGTTTGACTATAGTTTGTTTCAAGACTTGAGAGAGGTCTACCATATGCATCGTATCCCGACATATTCGGGGGTATATGAATACCCACAGAATAATGGGAAAGAGCGAAGGTGGATGAGAGAAATGAAAAATAAAAGAGGAAGAATTGTTTGTTCATGTCGGGTTCACCAATTTTGTACGATGGAAAAGTGACATGCGAGCATGGGAATCTACAAGTACCTCTTCCTTGTACCGACCTCCCAAGGTCGTCGAGACAGCTGGTGAATGTTGAATATGAATGGATATAGATAAGCTAATCGGGTAATCTTATATCCTCAATACGCAATAATGGAATCTATGAATCTAAGGAAAAGAAGGCCCTCCTAACCTAAATTGGTGTAATGGATTGTTCGGATATAATAGTTGTTTGGAGGCTCCAATCAATGTTGAGCTCTGCCGAGATCCTGTTTCTTGGTTGTTGGATACGTGGGAAGTGACTTGTGGGAGCTTCGTATATATCTCCAGACAAGGTCATGAAAATGGTGATAGGTGATTTAGTGGATTTGTAGTGAACTATGGGTGGTTTTTTGGTCTAGCCCAGAAAATATTAGATTGATTAGCTTCTATATTTAATATGGAGAATTGCATTATAATATCTGGCGGGAGTGGTGAGGATCTAAATATCGAGTTCATAAACCGGTGTCAATACTTAACTGATTTGTAGGCTCATTGGGTTGTGGGACTTGGGGATCACAACCATGAATTCGTGGTTGTTGTGGACCTGTTATGGTCATGTGAAGAATCAATCCCTTCTTCTGATTATCAAGTAATCATACACCTTTTCAGCCTCTATGTTTAGAACTAGAAGTTGTATAATTTTCTTAGAATACCTTACATGTGTTCTGAAAACTTGAATGCGTAAGATAGTATCTATGTCAACGAGGAGGTCTCTGTGTCGGGTTTTCAAATTAAAGGATCGCAACCAAATACTTGTTCTCTTTTGAATCCTTGTATGGTCATTTGGATATTTTATCAAGGCAGTCTATAGTTAGGATGATTTGACCAAAATGTGTATGCCTTATCGTCTTCGATATTTAAACCTCTCAGTTGTTCACTAATTACTTATAGGTTTGTTGTTGCTCGAAAGACTTGTATCCTAAGGTCTTGATCTATATCAGCTAATGTTGTGGGTAGATTTGGTTGAGGCACTATTGGTTCAAATATGTATTCTCTAGGCTCTCTAGGTCTTGTGATTGTCATACAAAATGATTCAACTTTTAACTAAAATTAATAAACTGATTACGAAAGAAATATTTACACTATGCAAGCATTCTTCTATTTTTGTATTTTCGATGATGTATTTTAATGAAATTAAAGAGTAGCTATTCTAGTATATTTAGAAAATGGATAACTAATCTAGTAATAGAATAAAAACAAACAAAGTAGCTTGGTGTGGCTATTTTCCTGTGTAGTTGTGATTTTATCCTAAATATCTAAGCAACTAATTATTTTGAATTGAAAGACTCTCAATCCTACCTCAGAAGTGAGGAATGAATCATAGTTTCTTAGAAACTATCAATCCCCATAGCTTCCCCGGTGATATCGAGAGCAAACTTTTAACTGAAATAAAATAATTCACTACTCTATTTGATATGTTGTAACTAGAACTTTGATAGCTCAAACCTAGCATTTACATAATAGTGGTAAATCCAGTTATGTGTGTGATTTATCCCCTCAGTGTGATCTCCTTGTTCCTTCATGTTCTTGTGAATCTATAAAAGTGTGTATATGATAGTATCAACAGAAGATGGTATTTGAACAATGGTAGCTTTGGATATAGACCGAATACAATGCGAGTAGGAGAGGGATAACACAAGTGAATAGAGCTTGACTATGCAATTCCTAGCAGGATTTATTGTGGGAATACAACACAAGTGTACCAAGAGTTTTAGAATCTATCCTTGTGACAAAAAAAAACCTGCAACTTTAATGGATTCTAATCTAGAAATGAAACTATTCTATGCTAAACTGACTTGCATGGCACAACAATGAAGCAAGACTAAAACAAGAAGATCGAATGACCTCTAAAAGACCAACAATGGAGGCAAAACATGAAATTGATAGAATTCTAAGCAAGAAATTCAAAGACTGAATAAGAGAATTGAGAAGGTGAGGGGCCATTTGTTTGAAAACAAGTTGGCTATTTATAGCAAATGCATTTACCAGAGGGTAACTCCCAATTGAACTCTTTTACTATAAACAAAGGAAAAAACTATTACTAGGGAACCAAAAACATTAATGCAAGCCAAAGTGGTTGAAGAAAGTGGGTGAAATTGAAGATTTACGTTTGATGCGATCGTCGGAAGAATCTAGAAAATGTGAACAAAACCACCACCCAATGCGGGCGGTAGTTATGGGACCACCATGCTATCTTAGGTAGTCATAGGACCGCCCCGGTGTGCAGGGGGCAATCTCATCATGAAGACAAAATGCAAGAAAACAGGGGGTAGAGGGTAGAAAAAAGCATGCGGAGGCTGAGCAAGGCATGTGGATACATATGCCTGACAAGCTTTTGGATTCCAAACACCTTACAAGGAGACTCGTATCATCATTGGGGTATGTGTAACATTGTTCCGGTGGTGCAAAGCACCCTTACAATTTTGTGTACGTATAGTTACATTCCTCTCGAAACAAGTAATTCAATGATCCAAATAGCTAATGGATGCATTGACCTCACTACTTCATGCTTAGAACTTGTATAGGTATGTTCCCAAATTTATAATCCTGAAACCAAAGAAGTCTGGGAGGGAAGAGGAGAGTTGGTTTTGTCTTTCCAGGAGTAGGCATTTGACAGAATCTTGGGTTTTCCTCCCGCAAGGGAAGAGGGGGCTATTACCAAAGATTCAACACAAGAGTACTAGAATTATCATTCTAAAAAATGGAAAAAATTTATGAATGACCATTGGCTGAATAATCCTCGAACTTCTGCCCCTAAAATGAAAAAGAAATTAAATAGGGCTGAATTTATTGAGGAAGTTGGGGATGTGATTACATTGTTGAACCAAGTAATGGGTATTGAATCTATTGCATTTTTTTAGGAATGGATGTTCCAATTCATTCAAGTGATACTTTCTAACAAACCTCTCCCCTGGGCTGAGATCATAAGTACCCATATTCATGAGCAAATGATGGGAGTTTCCTAGATAGTGAGAGGAGAAAGGCCTGGAATGGGTGAATTTTTCATGACCTCTTACCTTGTTTATAATATTTCTTTTCATAGAATTTTTCCTAAATTACTAATGGATGGGGAGCTTAATAGTTCCAAGGTCTATGATGTTTTCTATCAGTTGAAGTTGGCAAAGTTATGACATGCACTACATAAATATTGTCAATCACTTCTTTGCACCTACAATTTTCTTATATCACCCAAATTGGGAGATGGAAAGGTTTTCCCCTGATGCTAAGAGAGTCATTA
Organism: Taxus wallichiana var. yunnanensis; assembly: GCA_018340775.1. NCBI lineage: Eukaryota > Viridiplantae > Streptophyta > Pinopsida > Cupressales > Taxaceae > Taxus > Taxus wallichiana. Next base: position 459,436,425 of record CM031239.1, on the reverse strand, counting down.
CTCAGTATGGGTGTTATTTCATTTAGTTAAGAACTTATTCATATATCAGGGTTAGTGGTTTTGATGGGAAACCCTACGTGTTACCCAGATGTGTTAATGAAAAATGGGCATTAATGGAATTAGTTAGACAGTTTAATTGTCAGTACATCATTTCATTTCCTAAAGCATGTAACATCCCCAATCAAATTTCCCATAGTCATAGGGAATTATACTTTTCCTCATATCCAGAAGGAAAAAATGCTGGAAGGAGAGATGAACAGATGCATGATAGATAAATTTGAGGACATAAAACATTATGATATAAAGCATATCTTACACAATATTGTACCCACTCAGGTAGAGCACAAACCTCATTATGAGGATTTTTGGATGAACTGTGAAGATGAAAGAGAAGTCAGATGAAGAGAATATTCAAGAATGACTCTATCTCAAATGATTGATTTTGGGTCATCCAAGCTATTGAAGGGTTAGAGGATGATGGTAATATAATTAGTGAAGAATACATCCAAAACAACATTTCTTCTCAACCTTTTCCACCAATTAATTGGAACCTCAATGAGAAGAAATATAACTAGGAGAAGACTGCACATCCCATCTGACTCTCCATAAGGTGGTTATTTTCAAAAGGAGTGGATATAAGTTACCACTCAGACCCCATTGTTGAGAGAATATAGGAACAACCAACTCATTGATGATGTTCTTCCCACATTTCGGAGGGTTTATGCCACTAGAGAGGTTTCATGGAGATAAAATATTAAGAGGTTGGACTCATTTCCAACAACATGTGATGTAGGTGCTTAGGATAGCAGATTCAAAACTCCCCTTCTTTAAGCAACAAGAAAAACTAGAGAGATGTTTCAAGAAGGTATGGTTAAAAGTCCTATTGTTCATGCTACTCCATACAGATTTTTCCGTCATCTGCTTCAAGAGCCAAAGGAAAATAAAAAGTGATGGAAACCAATTTGAAGAGGCCTAGGAGGAAAAATTGTTTGAGACCCCTATAATGGTCTCTGCAAGGATCAAAGGAGCAAGAGAAAGCCCAAATTTGAAGGAGAAAAATAACTAAAACTACTAAATGGGTTGATTTAGAGGAGGAGGATACCCCTAAATAGGTAATGAATCTTGATGTTCTTGTTGTCTTATCTGCTATCACCTAGTCTCCTACAACTTTACCCATTGAGAAACCTGTACCTATGATGGTAACCCTTTCCATTCTGACAACTATGGTTGCTTCACCCACCAAGGAACAACCCCTCATGAATGTTCCTATACTTGATGCTTCAAATACTCCACAACAACATGTTGAGACTACCCAGAAACAACTCTAAGTACACAACCTCATGCTGAAGAGATTCCAATACAAGCCTCATGGGAAGAAACTTCAGATGTCACAGTTGTAGTAGTACCTCATGACACTAAAGTGAGTGTAGGGATTCTTGAAGCTCACATTCCCATAATAGAAGCCATATCCTAGGGATTTGAGAATAGTATCTACTCATGGTGAGAGAGTGGGCTAAGAATTAGTATGCAGGAGCAGAAAAGAGAGAGATGATGACTAGCAACCCTTAGAAGTTGAGAAAATAGGGGGTCAGTCTGAACCTATGGAAGGAATTGAAATTTAGAGTAGACCTATTGGACAAAGTATCTAGGAAGAATTAATGTTTGCAATTTCAAAAGGTAAATCAATGCCTTCATCTTCCTCTAGGGCCCTTACAGTTGTACCTGAGACCCCAGTTCTACAATCACTTGATGAACATGAGTCTCCTATAAGAAAATGACTGAACAATACTCTCCCAAAGAAAAAGAAGGTATAAATACAACTAAATGATGATGATTTACAAATTTTGTCTCTCCTCACTCTAGCAAGATTACCTAAAAAGACAAAATTCATCTCTAGGAAGCCCTAAGCAAGAAAGGAGAACGATTTGTAGATATTGTAGTCCCCAAAGATAATATGCCCCAAGGGGAATCATCCCCATTTGATTTCTAGGTCTCTAGGATCTCATTAGGTAGGTATTCTAATGAAGAAATGAAGTATGATTCTTCAGTAGCAGTATAAGGAGTATTCCAAAGGATTGATGAGTTCAAAGAAACAAAAAAGGATTTAAAGGCCAAGAATGAAGCACTATCCCTAACTTGGTCAGGAAATTGACTAGAAATCACTAGGAAGGAAGAACTGAAGTCCCAAAATCACTAGTGAAGACATCAGGAGGGTAAGTGACTTGAGTGGAAGAGGAGAGGCTACTATCTAATGGGAAAATGATTTGGTTACAAGAGGCGAACCAATAATCATAAAATTTGTAAGATGATATTCCCATAATTTTGAAAAGGTAGAAGCAACCAAGGAATTAATGGATAAATGTGAGGCTAAGAAGTTAATGTGGACTGATATGTTACCTAAAATGGAAGCTATCAAAAAATTAGATGATGACCTAGTTCTTTGAAGAAGGTATTGTATCCCCTAATTCGTGGGTAGTCAACATGAATATTACAACATGGAAAAAGTAAGAGTGGAAATCTTAGCAAATTCTCTTAAAATTCTTGACAAAGTGAGACATAAAACAATATATTATATCAATCATATTCATGCTCTGATAGACAAACTTGATTGGGATAGACAAGTGGAGAAAGAATTAGAATGGAGGACACTGACAATTTGATCAGAATTTTTAGAGAATATATTATGGGTAAACCAGGAGAGCCTAGAACTTTCAATGTAGCTCTCATGCGTAATTGGGAAAGTATTGAATTAACAATTGATAAATTGATAAGAATATTGAATAAAGAAATACCAATATTTAATGAGATTGATGAAACAAGTATGAAACATGAAGTAATCTTCAACTACCACTCAGGACCTAACGAAGAAGTTGTAACACAAATGTTTGAAAGGTATGATGCCTACAAGAATAAGGTAGGGGAGAGATCAAGTCAATTCAAAGTGGAACATGCCATAAAAGTAAAGAGAAGAATGATAGAGTTAGTTAGAAGTAAAAAAACATCCTCACTACCTCTTCCAGGTGTCATCACATGTTTTTCACTTGGCCCAATCAGAAGTAAAAGGGAATCTTTTTAGTTAGTAGATATTTCCTCTATAGATTTTGAATTACAAGGAACAAGGATTAAAGGGAATCTCTAAATTTTTTTGGGGAAATCATATATAATAGTAACATAACTATGAGGGGTTTGTTCTCATAAATTGGGGATTTTTTTCGAAGTTTTTGCAAAAGACAAGAATTGATATATTTTATTGTGACACTACTTATTTGTTTCCTAGAAATACATTTTAAGTTTTTTACTCTTTCAAATTTAGGTGTTAAGATGATTACAATGTATAGTAATTAACATGCATTGAGATCAATCGTTGTCTTGTTCCTTGTCAAGAATTTGGTGGATTTTAAATGGAATTTGTCTAACTATGGGTTTAGTTTTTATGTTCTAGATTTTGAGTACTAAACACCTAGTTGATCAATTGCATTTTTACTATAATTCTGTGTTTCTTGCTTCTCTAAAGTACACTAGTTCTATCCTTAGTGATTAAGCTTTGGTTATTTGTTTAATATTGTGTTGTGAGATTTTACTTTACAATATTGAATGCAATTATAAAATCCTTGCTGAAATCATTTTGTTGATGGATCTTTGTAATATTTTGAGTGTATCTTAAGTGTATGAGATCAAGAGCAAGAAACACTTCATTGAAATATTTTCATGAGCCTTTATGCTAAATATTTTGAGGATTGTGTGAAATATTTGTCTTAATTGAGTATCAATGAATGTAAATATTTCTTTAAGTGGAAATTATGATGAATTGATGAATTGTTATTTACTGTCTAGAATTTCATATGTGTCTAAACAAGTACTATGAGTAGTGTTATCTAAATATTTATCAGTTTGTGGATCCCCCATCCTTATAAAACAAAATTTGAGTCTCATCACACTATACAAATGTTCTTTCAGTCATCTTGTTGTATCATTTACAAGAACTATTGAAAGGAAAACTTGATTTCACTTCATCCTTTCATAATTATGCAGGAGAAAACAAAAATTTCCACTATCTAGAGTAGCTTTGAGTCCCTGGTCGAGTAACATTTGAACTACTTAGTGTGATAACTAGTAGGATTTTAAAAGTGTATATATTGACCATGTTCACTCAAGACCGATAATTAATTTTTGAATAAAAGGATAAGAAACCGTGACTTCATCTATATTTTTGCAAATACAAAGTTACAAAGTGGGTTCTCTCACCCTGGTTGAAGGCATGACCTATAGTATTTGGGAAGGTCATCCCTTTTGCATATGTAACCTGATCCATTTAAGGTTAGGTTTAAAAAAATTGTCGACTTCTTCCCGGTTACAAATGACATACATTTCCAATCTATCATCCTCAAATTGCATCAAGTCACCACCAAAACTACCCGGCCCTAAGTGGGTGTAATTTTTGGTACCAACCGAGATGATGGATGCGAGATGATGCAAAGGTGTATGGAGGTATACGAGTGTATGGTGTATAATGCATTGATGGGTGTTATTATTCCTATTTTTATGGAGGTGGTGGGATTACCAAAAGGAGGAGGAGTGGAGGGGTAAGAACATACTCCCAACAATGTAGTGATGAAGATAACACAAAGCGATTATTTATATAGTTATATTATATGATTAGTTACTTACTTATGTGATAGTTATGGTTGTATGACATGTTTTTCTATTGATTATAGGTGACATGTATTGGAGTTTGATTGTGGAAACATCAATCCACACATTGACATAGAATGTGTTGACTGACATACTTGTGGGTGGAGGGATGTTAGAGTGTGTGGAAGACATTATGGGAGAACATGCCCATTTATTTGAGCCAATTGAAATAGAATAAACAACATGTACCATGCTACTGAGTGAGAGGGATGAGGCACGTGAGGAGAAATGTTGAGATAGAGAGGAGGAAGGTGGCAGTCCTTTAGTGTAATATGTGTTTTCAGAATTCATTGCAATACAAAGTTGCTTTGTAAAACATTTGATAAAGGTGACACTACTATAGAGATAGGTGGAGAGGTATCGAGGTCATGATTAGTGGCAAAAATTTAGCAATGGGGTATCAAGTTCTATATCTCTTACATTACTAGATAACAACAATGATAATGATATATGACTTGTATTGATGTATTTGACTATAGAGGAGCTGCCCCAAGTGATGAGATGTTTTGTAACTATTATTGTAATCGATATATAAATTGATTTATTGACATATGATAATTGTATTTGTTGTGTATTAGTGTTATGATGTGGTGATGATGTATGTGATTATTTTTTCTATATATGATGTTTGATGTGTTGAGTATTTCTCATGTTTTTGAATGGACTTGCAATATGATGTAGATGATGATAGACAAAATGTGTAATGTGATTACGAAAATAAAATCATGATGAATAATTTATGATGTGTGTTAGGATGACGTGGTCGTAATAGTATAATGAAACATATGTTAGTATGATGAGGATAGGGGAGAAGATTAGTGATGCCCCCAACATATAGATGATGAGGTTCATTTAGATAAGACCCCTCAATAGTCAAGAATGAACCGGAAAGAAAGAGTGTGTCATCGTGGAAATTATTGGATAGGATGTGGTAGGTGAATCAATAGAATGTGTGAAGATAGGTTCTTATTTTAATATATCCCTCAACAGTCATGTAAGAACTGTAAGAACACAAGTGCATCATTGGGGGGTAAGGTGATAGTAATCACCTACCAAATACCAAGGTGGTGTGAAGATGTGGAAGCATTTGGAATTAGATAAACATGATCATATGAACCAAACCAAATGTCAAGTGGAGAGGTGATGAGAGGTGTAAATGCTTGAGGCTTGTGGAAGCTAATGTGAATACATAACATGAAGTGATGGATGAGATGGATGTGGTAGATGATATGGTTCAAGGATGGATGGATGTGATGGAGAGAGTGCATGAGTGATGACCTATGGTAATGGAAGAACAATGACCTTAGCACTAGATGAAGGAGATAAATTAATTAGAGTAGTATCTTATTTCCAAGGGAGAGGATACATGGGCGTCTCACGTGAACAAGAGAAAGAAGAGATGATTACGTTATCCTTTATCTTTTACAATCGACCATGAAGGGAATATCCCTATGGATGATAGTTACAATAGGGTTGATCACCCTAATGTTGTAAAAAATGTTGTGCATAATGTTGGTTAGAAAGTAAGAGAATTAAATTGATGGATCAAAGCACACAACAAATCATGTGGTCGAGTGTGATGAGAGAAATGCAATGGATCATGCGAAACATGTGTATAAGATTGATGTGTATCCTACTAGGGAGTAGGAGAAGGACACTTTTGTGATGTAGTAGGATGAGATTTATTACGAGGAGGAGATGAAGATCATGTAGGATACTAAATTGATGGTAATGGAGAAGAAATAGATGATGTAGTAGTAACAATAAGTGGAGGTGTTTCACATATAAGTTGCATACATATGATTAAAACAGAGATAGGGTAAGGGTGATGAGGAATACCTGTGAATGAAGGTGGAAGGTAGAGTGTGTGTGTTTTTATTTCTGATCTAGTTTTGATTACGAGAACTTCCTTTTGCTTGGAGGAACTACTCGTGAATTAGAAACAAGACCACAAGAGGAATATTAAACAATATATGTCAGTGGATTGCCTAGTGTATGCTAGATTTGGGAAGTGTGATACTTCATAGATGGCTATCAATCCATTGTTTAATACAATTCAATGCAAGAAATAATGTAAGTAAAAAAATACTACTGTAGTTGATATGATTTAGGTACCTCATTCAAATACAATAAGAAAATTTAATCTAATGGGTAAGGTTATGATCAGATCTGGAGGTTGGGCAGGTAGCCAAGGTGACTAGGACATGTTAGGATTAGGTTTTGGGTGGTTTATTTTATTTGGGTGAATGGTATGAGGTTGTTGTTATAGGAAGAATTACCAGATACAGAGATTGACATCGGTCTGGTATGACCGATGCTGGCTGAGAGGAAATTGAAAACAATTTGGGTTGATTAGCATCGGTAGGGTTGGGAATATAGAAACTCAATAAAGTTTTATTTTGGTGATTCTTTGTGATTGTACAGATAATGATAGAATGAGGATTAGGTTTCCAAAGATGTTGGGAATTAGATATGTCTATGGTTAGGTATAGAGAGTTAGGAGGCTATAGGTTGTAGGTTATTAGGTGGAGGGATTGACAAGAAGGTGGGAGGTGATGCAATACAATGGAGACTGGGACTCCTAAACAAAGATAAAGAAATTGATCTAAATAAGTATGGAAAGATGTAGATCTAAAAGTACTTACTTATACTTGTAGACTGGTGGCTAGATGAGGGTGATGATTGATCTATGAAACTAGTGGTTAGTGCCATGGCAGTGCTTCCTGAAACATTACCATGAATGATTAACGTTTAGATTATTCTTGGTGCTGGTTCAGGATGTCTCGATGTGTAAGAGGGATATGGAGCATGCTTGAATGCAAATATCTCTTCTCCAAAACTCAAATAATTCTTCCAACCTCAAACAAGGTTACCAAAATGAATATATGGTAATCGATGATGGTTTAGGGTGACCGGTGTCAGTTTTGGGTTGACCGGCATCGGTTAAGGTGGGATATCCCAGGTTGCCAAAATAACAAATCTTGGCTATATTTTTGGCGATTACATCATATTATTGCGGATCAAAATGGTATTTATGCGTAAGTGTGCATGTGGTTAGAGGAAGAATAGGCACCTAGTGTTAGGGTTAGACTAAGTCTCAGTTAGTTATGGTAAATAGAGATTGAGTCCTAGTTAAAAGGAAACATGCTAAGAATAGGTCCATGATGAGATGTTTAAGTGATGTGGTGGGGTGAGGTGGAAATTAGTTCAATTAAGGTAATTAAATAATGACTATTGTGAGAATGGGCATTAATTTAATTGTAGGTAATTAAATTAATATACATGTGGGGTAAAGGGGGAGTGTGACCCAAATCGGTGTCTACAGGAAGATATAAAACATGTGGAGCCATAAGGTCTTGTTCTAGGTCAATGGCTTTATTGCGTAGAAGTGTGAATGATTCACATGTGTCATATTACAATATTTTTTAATGCTGGAATCAAACCATGACAAAAGATAAGTTTCTTCTCTAGATTGATAGGTTGAAAGACTAATTGGTGCATACAAACATTGAATCGTAATATGTAATCAATGATAGGTTATATTTTTCCCTCATGTAAAGTAGGTAGATGATCATAAGTAACTCTAGGGCCATTTTTGATGCTAAAGCGATGAAGAAAAACTTCTTCCATCTCATGATAAGTGCTAATAGATCCAAATGGTAGGTGAGTATATTGTTGTCACTAAATCACCTGTACCCGAATGGTCTAAAAATGAATCATGAGATTCGGTGTGATTGGAACACATGGGATCACCTCTCAAGCTATGGGACTTGGGCTCGAGGTGAAACTATGGAGAAGTCTGAATTCCTCTTCCTAAACTAAACACAACACTACTTCTAATGCAAGATAAAAGGGCTATCTAGTCCTATGCTAACATTTCATGGGATTAGGGAAAGAGATTTGCAAGAAATAAAACCTAAACTAGAAGTGGTGATGCACCAAATTAAGGGATGTTTAACATCTGGAAGGGTTAATGTGGGGGGTATGCTTGCATCACTGACCACCTTCACCTATTGCAACTAGAAAGGGTACAAAATACCACAAACCAGGGGTGGACGTTCCTCTATTAAACTTGAGTATTCATAAGGGTAGATCAAATCAGATTCAACACACAATTATTTCATCATAAAGAAACCACACATGCATATATCAAACATCTATTTCTGCAACCAGGGATAATAATGACATAAAATTAACGTAGAAGGAAAATAAGATTTCCACAACTAACATAAAAGATAGTAGTATTATTCCTTCATAGCATGAAATAAATATTCTGAAATAAAGGTAGGATAATCACTCTCACTAAGGATTTGTAAATTCACAAAGTAAACATTGATTAACCATTCAACACAATAAATCATATTTTCAACAAAGAAGGTGTAACTCTGAATGTAATTAAAAGGTATCTTAGAATCTTAGAAGCACTCTTCCAAGCTTGAAGAGAAACTCCTCTAAAAAATAATCTATATCCTTTGTTCTCTCTATCCTCTCAATACTCCTTATACTCAACTATTTATAAGCCTTTTAGGTTGAGCCATGACAGTTGGGCCCTTAACTAACACTTAACTAAAAATAGAAATGTCATTAATATTAAGGGAACATGCTCCCATGAAAATAGAAAATTTGTTGCAAAAGGTTTTGACCAAGTCAACCCTACAACTTTGATTGATTCGGAGCTTGAATCTGTCCTCTCATGGCTACTCAACTTGATCTGGGTTCAAATTCAAGTTGTTACTATCTTCAGAAAATGACTCATCCACTTTAGAAATGGTGGTTCTTGCACCCTGTAACTCACTGTATATCTCAACAACCTACTTCATCTTCTCTTTTCCCCTTGATGTGGAAGTAGACATTAAGCTTTGTGTTTTAGAAGCTGAAGTTGGAGAAATTCTGAAAATAAAGTCTTTGAAAACCTAAAAGAAAAATCTCCAAAATTTTGTAGAGGAAAGTTCCGAAAGAAATCTCCGAAGTCAAAAGTTCTGAAATTCGAACCAGAAAGTTCTGGAAATTTTCTCCGAAATTTTTTTCCTGAAATTTTTTCCTAAAAACTTTTTCTAAAAATTTCTTGAAACTTTTTCCAAAAATTTCTCCAAAAAAATTTCTGAAATTTTCTCCAATTTTTTTCAAATTTTAGAGTTTTGGGGTTCCGGGCTTTGGAATTTTCAACTCGCTCAACATTTTTAATCCCAAAAGTCTCTGAAATTCCAAAATAGAATTGTTTGAAAAGAATCCCCAAAATTAAACTCTGAAAGCTTGATTCAACTCACCTACCTCGTTTTCGAGCTTACGGTCTGTGATGACTCCACGAACTTCGTTGCTCATTATCCCAATTTCCGATTTCGAATGTAGATTTAACCACCAAAATGAGCTTGGTCTAGAGCTCACTCTCCGCAAATCACACTAACACATGACAAATAACTCAACGAGTAGCTCGACCACTTTTAGCTCATGCCCATTTATGATTGTTGTTGAAAAATTTTCAAGCCTTACATTGTCCTTTCTTAAACTTTTGAATTTTTCTATGAACAAATGAGACATGAGGGTATGACAGGACACCTAATAAAACATATGCCAATTTTAGCTATGTCTTGCTTAAGTTGAGCAAGTATGGGTCCTTCCAAAGGTAATTTTCTCATTCCAAGACCAATTTGAACCTCCAAGATATGAAAAATAAGGAACAATCCCAGAGGATCCCGAAACCTTTTGGAATAACATACAAGGCTTTCAAAGCTTGAAGTTATCCTGATAAACCCAAAATATTTATGGAAGAATCTTCGATCTCAGGGTATTATCATATTTTTCGTTTTTGCCTAGGGGCAAAATTGACAACATATACCTTTGTAAAGCATCATCGGTAAGGCTATGTCAAAAGGATTTAAGCAATAGAATATGAAGCTATGGCCATACGATAATGCTTGACATGCAAGTTGGGGTTTCTAGTACCATGGAAAAATGAAAAGGTAGGCATGATAAAACCCTTGGGAAATGCTAAGTTATGAATCTTCTTAGGAATATGGTTGCTATGTAATGAATTGTTATCAATGGAAGCATAATATACCTTGCTTTTTGATGTGATTGATTGAACCCGAGACTATAAATGACCCAAAAATACATGAGAGACAATATATCCTATGAAGGGATAATACATGATGGAAATAATGTATTAAGTGGTTGTAACTTACCATTTTGAGTAATTGTGGGGATGTCAAGAGGAGATGAAGGAGATTATGATGCTAAGGGAACACTATATGTAGGTTCCGACAAAGCATTAAGTGATGAAGAGCATGGAACATCCATAGAAGTGGTAGGACTAACATCAAAAACATCCCTAGGAGATGGAGTGTCAGATGGAGATGCAATGATAGGAGGAGACAAACTAATAGATGGAGATGGAGTGATAGGAGGAGATGAAGTGGTAAGAGGAGATGAACTAATAGATGGAGATGAGTCATGCATATTATTAGATACAACCTCAGAAGAAGATGACAATGGAGCAAGAGATTCACACTTAGCAGTATGTAAAGTAGTAGACTCGTGACTATTAATTATTTCCTCAAAATCAGAGAGAGACTAAGATATGGAAATTTCATTAAGCTCATAAATTGGACAATCAACATAGTGTGAATGAGTATGTAAACTAGTATGTGATGGATCATTAGAAGCATTATCAGAAATAGAAGAAGCATGAGATGTAGCTATAATATTGGTCTAACTAGGAGGAGAATTAATATTCACATGTGTACTATCATCAAGACCAAGCATGAAATCAATAAGAGATTCACCTATAATTTCCTTAGAAATGTCAAAAGGAGGATCATGGATAACTGTATAAAAAGGTCGATAACCAGAAAAGCTAGACAGATCTGAAATGATGCTAAAGGAATAATTTTCAATGCTAGTAGGCATATTACATTTGTTAACTAAGAGTTGTTGTTGAATATCATTTGACATAGTAACATCACGGTATAGAGACATAAGCTTAGATATAGTTGCCTCATCATAGATGGGATTTATATTAACATGAGGCATGATGATCCAAGAATGAGAAGACCTATCCTTAGCCATTAGGGTTTTAGTGGATGGTAGGGACAAAATTTCAAAGATATGGGTTCACCAAAATGATTTAATAAAATATAGATTTTTTATTAAAATTAGAAATGTACAACTATGCTAAATGACACATAAATGCTAAGTAATTTATTTGATATTTTAAATGAAATAAATTGAAAGGATAAGGTACTTACCTAAATTGGACTCACCTCGCAGTGATATGGGATTGAAAAAAGTGATGGAATGGTGGAACAAAGTTTCAAAATGATCTTTAGAAAATGGCAAAGTGGAGGTAGATTTGACCAGATTGGGGAACCCGGAGAGGGATAAGGGTACATGAAATAGCTCGAAATATGATCCCGATATGGTCATTAGGTCTTCTTAGTACTTCATATTTGTTCATATGAATGTCATACTTGGTTTTGTAGTGTCACCGTAAACCTAAATTGAAGAATCACCTGTAAAACCCAACACAAAACATCAAACCCTAAAAAAGAAAGATGCATATGAAGGGTCTTCTTTGTCCTCAACTACCAAATGGATGGACTTATGACTCGTGCGCCACACTACATCTCGGACCTAATGTAGGTCTATGTGCTTATGTATGCAATAATGTTCTCGAGGTTTCCCTATCACTAATGACATAGAGATATCGGGTAGTAGCTAGATAAAATGAAAAATGGTGGTTGGAATAGAATGAATAATCCCTTTCCTATGCAATGTATGATGCAGAATAATTCTCAAATGTAGTCCCTTTCTCTATGTAGATAGCTATCCCTTGATAGAAATAGTTTTCCCATAAGGTAGTATGTATGTTGTGTTTATATAGGGATCTCTTGTTCAAATTTTGACACTAATGACCGAAATGCCAACTAGTACCTCGGGAGATGAGAGGAAAAACCAAAAAGACAAAACTTCAATGAAAAAAATAAAACCAAGTGTAATGTGGACTAGGAACCCTAAAATCAAGACTAGGGCACCCTAGGCACCCCGATCCCTTTCTAAGTGTCCTATTTAGAGACTAGTGATGATAATCGAGTCTTGACTAATGGGAATTCCCGAGACCCAAAAAAACTATGCAAGTGAGTGACATGTGTACAAGACCAATAATGGTAAAGATTAACAAAAAAATGACTAAACAATGGAATAGGTCATCGGTGAATACTTGTCTTACGTAATATCCATATATAAAACAACATACTTGGTGGTATAACAATAGTAGTAAGTGCGTGATTTCATGACTACAATCCCATGTTCATAGTTAGAATTTTGTGTCACTAGTGTCAAAATTCAAACAAGAGAATCATATATACATAACATACACACTATTATTCTTTGGCAATTCAAAGGGAGTATCACATCTACATACTATCACTACTATATCAAGGGATTGCATCTTTGGGTTGCATACACTACATAGGAAGGGGGAGTGCTGAATTCTATATCACACATTTACAACTAAGATATATATAGTCCTCTATCTTGGTGTCATTGGCATAAGGGAAACCTAAGGATACTATTTCACACATAAGCATGAAAAAATACATAGATTCTAAAATGTAGTGTAACGCTCGGTATTAAGTTCACTCTTCGGGTGATTTCTTTGAGGTCATTACAAATTCACATATTAATTTTTTTTTTTTTATGATCCTATGTGTTTGTATGCTTGTGTAGATAACTAGTGTTTTTTTACATGTTACAGGTGACATCAAAACCCCAACAATGCATTGGTAGTGAAAACATATATATTGAAGCAAATAAAATGAGACCTAGAAAAAGGCTGGTCTTGAACCTCACAGAAACTAACACCCAATTGGACACTAGCACCTAGGAACTCTTGTCCTCATATGTGCGATCTGCACAACATAATCTAGAGTCCCATAATTCTTTGTCACTCACTATGACATAATTTCTAGCCGATTTAGCATATACATAGTCCGACCTTCTCCAGTTTACACATAAGTGATCCAAAAATTTGGCCAATATTTTTTCTTGACAAAGAACCTTATAGGAAATTAATTCCTTTACAAAATTATCCTATTAAAAACAAATTTAAATCAAATGCACAATAAGAATAATAACCATAGTGTAAAAAGGTTGATAACTGTGAGTTTGATAGAATTCCTACGTCTTCGGGTTTAGAATAATGAACTAATTCATTATTCACTTCTAAATTATAACTCAAGTACAAAATCATAGTTGAAACTATAATAAACATGAGTCCATAAGAACAAGAATATCCTCCATGATCACCGAGTGATAATACCTCAGCTTATGTAGCTGATTCGATCTCAAATGCACAATAAGAATAATAACCATAGTGTAAAAAGGTTGATAACAGAGTTTGATAGAATTCCTACATCTACGAGTTCGAGAATAATGAATTGATTTATTATTCACTTCTAAATTATAACTCAAGTACAAAATCATGGTTGAAACTATAATAAAAATGAGTCCATAAGAACAAGAATCTCCTTTATGATCACCGAGTCACAATGCCCTACGACTTATGTAACAGATCCGATCTACATTGAAAAATACCCTTTGGCTATGAATGTAGGTGCTCCGGTAGATTCAGTGAGATGATGATAAATTCCATATTCAGATAACCCAAACACCTTCATTATATGGTACCAAGTCTCTGGATATAATTAGACAATAAGGATGCTCCTTCAATTTTTTGTACAATAGAAATAAGTCTCTACATAGAGCTATGATTGATCGATCGATGTATGTTGTTGATGTTGACCTCCTTTCACTCTACTGCATGATAAAATGACCACTACACAGGGCTAAGTGGATGAAATTTCACTAACAAGATCAATGGTAAATAGTGACCCTCCTCTAAAGAAAACAATTTGATGATACATCTAATGTACTAAGGCTTGAGATATAGTTCTTCTCTGTTTCTTTGTCATGTCCCTTAGCTCCATGGTTTCTTCGGGATCCAACTTGAGAATAAGGCGTAATTTTTCCTTTGCACTAATCGGTGAGTAAATAGTGACTCCCATAATTTTTTACACATACTTAATAAATAATAGAAATTAATTTCATCATGCTTTGATAATAATAATCGGTCCTCAATGAATAATGATGAAGATTCCTATACTAGTACAATATAGGACTTATATCTCTATATGCCTATACTAATATAATATAGGTCATATAATAATTCCTATAATAGGACTTACATATTTTTCTCCTCAATGTCACTGTTATCCAAAATTCACCCCTCAAGGTAATTTTGATAACATGCATCAAATCTTGATCCAGAAAGCAAGTAGATTGATTCAAGGCCCGAACCCAAAGGCTTCTCTCTAACTCTCCCATCCAAGAAAAAATCCCAACGAGTTAGAAAAATGGAAAAAATGTAAAAGATAAGGTTGCAGGATTGTTTTAAAGCATTTTGGGTCTGAAGGGTGCGGATCGTACTAGTGCGGGTCGTACCGAGGTTCATCGTACCAAGTTTGGGACCAAAAAAAAGGAAGAAAATCGGCTAAGTCGGACATTTTTGTCCCAGCGGTCCATGGGACAGTTGAGATGTTGGGACGTGTGGGACACAAAAAGGAGAAATGGCATCTAGAAATAAAAAATAGTCAAGTTTTTGTTTCATGTGGTTTGGGACAGCTGGGGCAAAAGTACGCGCGGGGCACGAATCGGCCGATTTGCCGCAAGATGGTCTATTGCGGGTAGTGCAAAGATTTTCATCCGGGACAGTCGGGACAAGAGTATGCGTGGGACGTGAAAAGGTGAAAAATCCATAAAAGGGGACAACGAAGCCCGAATCAGCCAATGCGGGAGAATTCATCTGGGACAGTCGGGACACGTGAACTCGATTTTGCCGAAATAGTCATGCAAAGAAAGAAGAAAAGTCAACGTTTGACCCGTGAACTTCAAACGGCCATAAATTTTGACTTGAGCTCGATTTTCACAAAATTAGACTTTTTGGAACGAGAAAAATGTCCTCTACATAAAAATAACATATTCGGCTCTAGTCAGTTAATTCTTATTCCTATCAAATGACGAGAAAATGCCTACTGGACCCAAAATAGCTGCCCGCACTCGGGAGGCCATAACTTTGCATTTCTCAATGAAATCACACAAAAATAGTACCATTGGAATTGTGGCTCTCGAGCTCGACGCCTTACAAGTAATCAATAAATTCTAGATTTTATGAGAAATAGGTGGGAATCTTCATAAAACGTGGCCGAGTTCATAACAGTGTTTTATTTGGTAGTTGGGAGTGCAATAAAGAGGCATGGTTACCATTCTTTTTCGCACTGACACTGGGACAGTATGGGGAGCCTTTTACAAGTAATATACAATCATTTTACTCCATTTAATGCCTCTTACAAGTGGTTGAAGGATAGATTTCGGGATTTTCATTTTTCCCTTCTCTCTCTCTTCTCATTTTTCTATAAATTGGAGTGTTGGGCTCATTATAAAGGGAGGTAGTTTTTTTTTGTAGCAAAGCTCTACCAAAATTTATTTGTGAAGCCAATGTGTTGCAGGCCCTTGTTGTGGACTCCTTGCATGGTGATCCAGGCCCTTATCTTGTAACCGATTGAACTGTGCATATCAGGAAGCAATAAAATATAAGTTTGTGGATGCATCTTCCCTTGCTGTGTTTTCTTGCATTCTTATTGCCCCTTCAACCTTGATTACAAGAATATTTTGTCTATTCTTATGTTCTTACAGGGATCCATTATCATTGTGTATGTTTGAAATATTGTTGTGAATGCATTTTGCTAGATTATGGAGAATTGTCATCACCCCTTCTAGTGTGCACTTTGCTTCTGTATCTCACACATTTGAAGACTACTCTCACACCCTCCTTTTCTGGTGTATCACCACTTTAGTGTAGGCTTTAATTTTATGCATTCTCTCTCCCGGTCCCTTGGAAATTTAGATTAGAATAGTTAGTTTCCCTGCATTAGATTATATAGTGGCGGGTAGCTTAGGAGCAAGAACCAACTTTCTCTGGAGGTCTATCTCAAGTAGCAAGTCCCACAACTTGGAGATAGTACCCATGTTATCCAATCACACCGTGAGTTCAAGTATATGCACTTGTATAAACATAGGGGTGTTGTGATTCAGTGATAACAATCACCACAAAAATGAATTCAAACTTCTTAAGGTCTCCACCTTTTGTTCTCTTAAGCTCGGGCATGGAGAATTTATTCTTGAATGGAGAGAGGGGCTTCATCTTAAATATCACACACACATATATATAGGAATTAATTTTTAAATTCCTATAATAATAGGCCTCCTATATTTTTTTAATAAAAATGGCCTTTATTTCTCTTGGCTATATTTATTTCTACTCCCCAAACCTCCTTTATTGTCCTAGGGCTTACTAGTGAGGAGCTTGTTGTTTAATGTGAAGGGAGAGGTTGCATTTTATAGCCAAAGTGGTCGATTGCATTATGTGGCTTTTAACCACATCCTCCAATTGTTTTCCAACCAACTCAGTTGGTGAGTTTCTTTGTTCGCTATGATGCAAATGGGGACGTCGCGGGTTCCAATCCTAATCCCACCTCCTATAATGACCCTTTTGCTATGATTTTCCCATGTCAACCTCCTTAGTTCCCTACTCTACTTTTTAGCCACCACATAGCCTACAACCCCCGCATTCGGGCCTACATGTCTCGAGTGTCTTGGTCTCACCTTAGCATGTGGGATCCGACCCTACCATCTATCCTTGAGCCTAACGCTAAAAACTCTATTTTCCACAATGTGTCCTACCTTCCATGCCGTTTGGTGTCTTTGGCCATCCTTTTTCTATGGGTGATGTATTAGAGATGAGATTTTACACCACATCAAGTAGAGAGTGGATTAGATAAGGATTTAAATAGCCTAAGGAGGATAAGGTTTGTTGGGGTTGTGGCCACATAATATACTTTTTCCATTATGTAAATATGAGCATCTCACCTAATGAATCACTCCATAGCTTGTTGGCTTAAGTCGGATCGACACTTGTCCAATGCAATATAGTATCTCACCGAGTTAGTATAGCTCACCCCTGCCAAGTTAGAGGTATAAGGGGCAATGTGGTGGCAGACTACATGTTGGCCTAAGGACCCACCACATGGAATTTTTTTTTATTGATCCAAAATGATGATATTGAGTGCCGAAGACCAAAGGTCCAAAAAAACCACGATTCATTTCCTACACTCAATTTTATTTTTGTCATGTCGTAATGTGACTCACCAATTGACCTGTCTTGTCCAGGAGTTAACCCAACTTTGACTAGACATAACTTGCAGTATGGGATCCATTTTCCAAACTCTTATACTCTTCTAAAAAGCGTGAGTCTATTTCCACACCATAATGTTATGGGGGATTCAAAGAATTTATTTCATTTGAAATTTACTTTAGATCACACCTACCCATTGGGAAATATTTTTTTCCCAAAAATATTCTCTTTGTCACTCTGGATCATGAACTAGGTCACTGTCATCGTGTAAATATCTCTGTCAGAATGATACCATGGTTTTCGAACTTGCTACTTCTTCAATCATAAATTTTCTTTGATCTTTAGGACCTATGACACTTGGGCTCATTACCTTCGCTTTGCCACTACGATGCCAAATTGGGATGACTAATCTTGGTCTGGTCCTTATGAGGACACCATATAGACCTTTGATTACCAATTATGCAAGAAAACACTAAGCATGATAAAGTTGTCACATATTGCATACTTTATTGGTGGCTTTTGTCCCCTATCATAATATTTGCACTATCAATCTCTTTGCAAAGTATGACATGTGTTTCTTGTTGTGCTTGGACAACTTAGTCAATAAGAAAATTTTATATCCTACAACAATTTTTTTCCCTTGCAAGAGGGTCTTACAATTACAAATATATCAATATAATAATGCCCAAATTCTATCGGAGACTCAAACCTTCTTTTTAGGTTTTGCTTCTTCTTTTCTTCTTCCACAAACTATAGATGTTTCCTCAATTAAAAATCCTTCTCTGGGCTATAATATGAAATGGTACATGTCCATCTCACTACTACCGCAGACGACAACCTAGTTCTCAATATCAAATTTCTTGTCGATAAGTAAGCTTACAAGTGTGATCACCTTCTCTGATACCAAACTTGATCCTAAAATCCAGCCAATATTTTTTCTTGACCATGGACCCTTATAGGAAATTAATTCATTTACCAAATTACCCCGTTAAAATAAAATTTAAATCAAATGCACAACAAGACTCCATTATAAACCAAAGATTGATAATGTAGTTAAAGCGAGAATGCCTACATCTTCGAGTTTAGAATATTGAACCAATTTATTATTCACTTATAGATTGTAACTCTAGTAAACAATCCCAATTGAAGCTATAATAAACCTAATTCGAGAAGAACAAGAATCGCCTCGAAAATCACCTAGCGACAATACCCCATCTTATGCAACAAATATGATCTCCAATGATGCCAAAAGGACAAGAATTTCCTCCATGATCACCCAATGATAATGCCTCATCTTATGCGGTAGATCCGATATCCAATATGAAATACACTTTGGCTCCAAATTCGAGAATCCAGTGCTTTAATAGTTTCAACAAGTTGATAATAACTCCCATATTCTATATGAACCCAATGCCTCCACCGTATGATGCCAAGTCTCTAGATATCATTTGAAAAAAGGATTCTCCTTCACTCATTATATGGTAGAAATAAGCCTCTACATAGAGATATGAATGATCTCGATGTCTATTATTTACATTGACCTCCTTTCAATCTTATGTACGGTAAAATGATCACTACATAGGGCTAAGTGGATCAAATGTTGCTAACGAGCTCAATGGTGAATAATGACCCTCCTTCAAAGAAAATGATTTGATGATACGTCCAACCTACTAAGGCTCTAAGGTCTAGTGATTTTCTATTGTTTTTTCATGTCCCTTGGCTCCATCACATCTCCGGGCTCCAACACAAGAATAAGGCGTAATTTGGCCTTTGCACTGATCAGTGAGTAAATAATAACTCCCACAATTTTTACATGTTCCTATTAAATAATAGGACTTAATTTCATCATGCCAATAATAATAATCAGTCCTCAATGAATAATGATGAAGATGCCTATATTAGTACAATATAAGACTTATATCTCTATATGCCTATAATAATACAATATATGGCATATAATAATGCCTATAATAGGACTTACATATTTTTATCCTCCATGTCACAACATAAATGCCTTCAAACTTCTTAAGGTCTCCACATTTTGTTCTCTTAAGTGAGGCTTGGAAAATTGCTTCTTGAATAGAGAGAGGAGCTTCATCTTCAATATCACACGCGTGCACACACACAAAAAAAAAAACACACACACACACACAAATTATTTTTTAAATGCCTATAATAATAGGCCTCTAATATTTTTTACTCCAAAATGGCCTTTATTTCTCTTGGCCATATTTATTTCTACTCCCCTATCCTCCTCTGTTCTCCTCGAATTTTCTAGTGAGGAGGATTTTGTTGAATGTGGAGAGAGAGGTTAAATTTTATAGCCAATGTGGTCCACACATTATGTGATTTTTAGCCACATCCTCAAATTATTTTCCAACCAACTTGGTTAGACGAGTTGGTTTGGCCATGCGATGCCAATGGGAGGCCATGGGTTCTAATCTGTTCCCACCTCCTATTCCGACCATTTTACCTTGACCTACCTATGCCAACCTCCTTAGTGTCCTACTCTCTTTGTATAGCCGCCATGTAGCCTAGAACCCCTATTTTTGGGCCTATGTGTCTTGAGTGTACTAGTGTTGACTTGGCACATTTTCTCTAACCCCACCTACCATCCTCAAGTCTGTCACCGACCACTCTGTTTCCCACTACGTATCCTCCCGTCCACACCGTTTTTAGCACTAGCTATCATTTTTCGAGTGGGAGAGGTATTAGGGATGAGGGTTTACTCCACATTGAGTAGGGAGTGGATTAGATAAGGCTTTAAATAGCCTAATGTAAATAGGGTTTTTCTAGGTTACAACCACGTAATCTACTTTTACCACCATGTAAATATGAGTAGCTCACCCAATGAATCACCCCATAGCTTGTCTATTTGGCTCAGCTCCACACTCATCCAATGCAATATAGTAGCTTGCCAAGTTAGTATAGCTAACCCTACTGAGTTGGATGTATACGGGAAATATGGTGGCGCAGTCCACGTGGTGGCTTGAAGACCCACCATGTGGCAATATTTTTTTTGATCAAGCTGAAATGATGATATCAAGCATCGAATATTGGAGGTCTAAAACAAAAACCAAAATTTTCACCTCTACCTGATTTCACTTTTTCAACATCATAATGTGACTCATCATTTGTCCTTGTCTCATCCAGATTTGACCCAATTTTGACCAGCCACAAATTTCTTGTAAGGGCTTAGTTTTCCATGCTCTTGTATTCATCGGAAAGCTCATAGAGTCTATTTCTACATTGTGATGTTCCATGGTGATTTAGGTAACTTCTATCCTACAAAATTTCCTCTGGATCAATAAACTAGCTAAGTCATCTATCCCTCTCATTTGCTTAGAGTTCTACTCTTTTGAGTACTTAATATTTGTATATTGTTGTATGTCATCATTTTTGTATCTCTTGTTACAATGATTATTATGAATCTTTGATTTAAATTATATTTTTATCAAATAAATATTTTCATTTGTTCAATAGAAGAATAAGATGTAAATTAAAGTGTTAGAAGCTAAAAGAGTGCAGCACATCGATATATTTATAATAAAAAAGTTAGGGTAGGAGTAGGTGAAAATGTGAAAAATCTTCCACACATTCATTTACTTTCTATGCAAAAAGAAAATCAAGACTAATAAATATATGTGCTAAGTAAATTAGTTGCATTATCACCCTAGTGTAGGAGTAGGAGGGTTAATTCAAGTGCCACATACTTCATAAGAAATCAAATATACATCAACATTAAGAGAAATGATTTTCGGATATCCTTTTCGTTGTTTCCAAGACACCATTGAAATAAATTAATATATGGATAAAAAACCAATGAAATAATTTCATGCATTGAAAATTAGGAATTTGGTGAAAGTGGTAAGAGGATTTTCTCATGCAAAAATGTATGGCACGAAAAAAATTTAATCTTTGAGCATGAAAATAAGCCCACAATTGAATCTTTCACTTCCCAATCACCAAAAGTGCGTCCTTCCTTTAGAAAGAATGCCTCAGTCCCACTCTTAACCTAGCTCATTTTAAAAAAAAAAGGGTTTTAAGTCTATTTCAAGGTGAAGGGATGATTGAATAAGATGATTGATGAGTTCAATGTGACTTGATGGAAGATAAATTCCTCTGGAGACCTAAAAAGGCCATTTTTAGCCATTCTAGAGCTAATCAAACACCCTCTAGGAGAGTTCAAGAAATATATTAAGCATCCATAGGTTATGTCAAGTAATATTTGAAGGTTTGGAGGTAATTTAGGAATATTTATGAGAGGTTTTCTCATTCAAGGATAATTTTCACAACAATGGGTTTTTTAGGTATAGGGAACAAACACTCTAATGGTGAAATCATACTTCTCAGATGATTTTGGGAGCTGCGTAAGGAGTTAGGGGATTATAAAATAGGCATTGGAAAGATATGTGAGTCCTATACATGTTGGTAACAAAAATTTTCTATGAAGGTTTCAAAAATAATTTCAAAATAGTGCAGTTTTCCCTTTCGATTCCAGGACAAAAATGGCCTTAAACTTGTAAGTTTGTAGAGGGATGGGAACCACATACCGATAGGTGAATATTTTTAAATGTTGATAAGTACCTCTTGAAATGGGTACTATCATAAATATATTGTGATGCCCACTAAAACAACCCACTTGAGACCCAAGAAACAACCTAGGGTTAGTTAGGAAAATTATGGAATAATTTTTTTTTGTTTAAAGGAGTCTACTACAAGGTTACAAGGTAGCAGCTGCCACTAACAAGTTCTGGAACAATTCAAATTCACTAGAACATAATTTTCCTTTATTAAAAATTATTATAGGTCACAAGGTCCAAAATTTAGGGTTAGAAGTTTCAGTTAGGTTTAGGGGTAAATTAACACCATACCCACTCTCTAACAAGATTAGAGTTTCAAATTAATTTTCTCACACTTAACACATTCAAAATTTCCTTAAATCATTCCCATTGGATAGGAAATTTCCTCACCTTTCCAATGATATAAAGAAGTCCTCCTAACTCCTCATAAAACTCAAGTTATGGGCTGACGGGCCTTGGGGTGAAAATATTCCCCAAGAGCGGCCCTATGGGCCCAAGGATGAAAATCCAAAGGGAGACATGTCGAGTGGGGAAAAATCCACTTTTTTGGGTTGGTAGGTCGTGGGGAGATGTTTTAAAATTTTCCTTGCGTGGGGTGAAAAACTAGTTTTGCGCCCATGCTTCTAATGCGCCACCAGGGACACGTGTCGAGCACCAAGGAAAGGTGGGGAAAAAACA
Source organism: Taxus wallichiana var. yunnanensis (assembly GCA_018340775.1). NCBI lineage: Eukaryota > Viridiplantae > Streptophyta > Pinopsida > Cupressales > Taxaceae > Taxus > Taxus wallichiana. The sequence continues at coordinate 459,413,226 of CM031239.1, read as the reverse complement.
AGGGAAGGGTGGGGTGGTGGAGGAGTTTGAGAAAATTCACCAAGGAGATAAAAAAGGGATAAGTGGCATGTGTGGGCTGCACATCCATGTAATGGATTTCAAGGTAGGGTGCGAGTGCGGGGCCGCGGAAGTAAACTCAGAATTTTTCCAAAAACAAAAGTTTTAAAAAACATCTGCCGCCTCCACTATCACCCCATGCTTCCATGTGGAAGCCTTTCATTGGTTGTAGGATTCCGGATGACGGAGGGAAACTAATAAATTTTCCAATTTTTTTAAAAAAGCCGAGGACGAAAAAGGTGTCACGCCTCCACCGTTGCCTCATTAGGCCATGTGGTAGCCTCTAATTGGTTATGAGATGATGGGGCGGTGGGGAAAATTTTAAAAATTTCTGAAAAATTTTATTAAGTGTTTTAAGGAAAAATTCGGGCCATGGGCCCACAAGCAAAATTTTCTTGAAATATTTAATGCAAGTGAAGAAAACTTTAGAAGGCCATAAATTTTGATAGAAAGCTCGATTTTGGGGAAGTGAGGACTTTCTGGAAATTTCTCGATGCCCTATTTACAAAGAAATCATAAATTTTATATTTTGATAAAGTTTAAGGGGTCAATTATAAGAAAACAACTGCAGAGTTTTTAAAAGTAAACTGGTAAATTTTAAGTTATAAATTTTGTTAAATTTGATCTCCTCCTTCACTCAACATGTCGAACTAAAATGGAGAATTATTCTCGAGAAGGATTTTAGGATGTATTGAAAGGCAATTTTTCTAAATTGATTTCCAATTCAAATTTTCCAACATTTGCAAGAAAATGACTGTCAAAAGTTTGGGCTTGATTTTGCAATGTTTTAAATTATTTCCTTAAGTGTTTTTTTGTCAAATTGAGTCCATTGATATCATATCATACTAAATGTTAATGTTTCCATGTTGATTATTGTGAGTAGGCTCAAACTATTAATTTTAGATGAATTAATTTCTAGTTTTAAATTTTACGACAAAGATCAACTCTTGAGGGATCTATTTATCAATTTCATCATTCAAGTATGGAAAGTCATTTCCTTTCTAGTCTAATAAATTCAAGTGATTTAAACAAACCATTCTAAACCCAAAATGCAATTCTAATTTCCAATTTAATACATTTCCAAAAAAGACAAAGTAATACAATTCCTTCATACATATTCCTTTCTTTCAAACAAAAATTTCAAAAATATGTAACGTTTAGATTTCAATGCAACAATGCAAATGGAGAAAGGTATTGCAATCATTTATTGAATTCAAGAAAAACTTTACATCTCTCAATTCGTTGAACACAATTAACAAATTTCAATTTCTTTCTTTCAAATGAACATAACATAGTATATAAATCTGTCACATTTCAAATTTACAACTTTCATAGCTCAATACAATATATTTCCATTAAAAACATTTACAAATTTCATCCACTTCAAAGTGGGAAAGGTTACAAAGATTGTGTTTCTCAAGTCTTTGTCACGAATCGTATTTTCCTCTACTCTAGAATAACAACATGCAAGTTCCCTTTTTCTTCCAATTTAATCACAACAAAAATAGGGAAAGGAAACGCTCTCCACCCAACCAAGACATCCAATGAAGAGGAGAAGCCATCCTTCTTCATTGGCCCCCGAGCCCTAACCATAATGCAATAAGAAATGTATTTCAACACATGGCAACAACAGGCTTCCACATCACAAAACATTCTTTTAACATGCACATTTCAAATTAACAACACATTCCAAAGCAAAATAGTAGTTTACAACTACATTGAAACAAAGCAAACAAAACTCAGGCTTCTTCATTACAAGCCAAATGAGCAAGAGCTATGGTAGAAGATGTTTATAGCTCCTAATGGGAGTTGGGTATCCACCTATAACAAACTAAAAATATAATTCATCACACATATCCTTATTCCCCTCACAACCCATCCTTATGCCCCCACGGATTTCCGATGCCCCCACAAAGTAAGAAATGCAAGCTATTTCTTTTCCATGGTGGATCCCAAACCCAAACTCCCTCCACAAGAATTCTGATGCCACTGACATTCCCTTATTCCCCCATATGAATTACCCATAGCCTTCTCCTACACCATTCATATGGCATTCTACCCAAACAACAAATAAACACAGAAATCATTCACCATTCACACAAACACAAAAGAAATAAAAGCATAAATGAAGAGCTAAGCTCCTACCTCTCCATGGTAGATTTGTTCCAAAACAAAAAGCTTTCAATATCAAAAATATAGTCCCAAAATTAGCAAACAAAAAGAATGAAAGTTCTCCAATCTCCTTCCAAAAGCAAGAGCTCCAATCAATAAGAAAATTTTCCCCAAGGAAGCATGCAATATGTTTCAACAACCTAAAACAAAGCAAAGAGTTTTAATTTTATAGAAGAGGGAAGAGAAGAGGATGAGGTGGATCTATGTAGGATGCCACATCACACATCCTCAACTCCAACAAAAAAGTCAAATTCATGCTCCAATGCACAATTAAGAGGTGGATGAATAATATGACAATAGACTTACACACTCTAAAAGCCCACACCCCAAAGGACTGAATTAAATAAAATGTAAGAAGAGTGCAATTAAAACTTACAATTTGACATATAAAAATGCATTCTAAAATTCTAAATCAACCCTCACCCCATAGGTATGGTTGGTAAATAAAAGTAAGAGGCATGGGACAAGTTTTACTTGTCCCACAAGCCTCTAAAAATATCCTCCAAGGAATAATTCAAATTTCTAAGGAGGTGGAGTGTTTCATACTCCAAAATATGACTTACACAACTCTTACACATACTTACACATAATTACACATCACATACAACCTTACTTACACACACCTTACAATATTTAACACAAGGGTCAATAAATTTAATAATTACTTCCTTATATCCCAAATTAATTAATTAAATTTTAACCATATGTTTTCTCACATTAATCTACCATAATTTAATTAAATAAAAGAAAGGGACACATCACTAATAAAATACATACCAACAATAATAAAAAGGAACCACATTAATAAAATACACAAAACCCCTTGGTCACATTCAAGGTAATCCCCCCATGGGAATCCCTAACAAAAACAACACACACAAACAAAACATGTTGCCATGGTGACCTTGTTGAATTCACCTAGAATTCCATTGTGGTTGGTCTCCAATCCCCCGATGTTTGTTGTGATATTTTAACCTGCAAAAAAAACACCTCCTTCGGCCTCGTGGCCATATTAGAACATCCAACATGATATAAATATAATCACAAAATCATCTATACATATGAATCACAACAACATCAAGGCAATCAACAATATCACTTACAATTTATATCAACAACTATATCATCATCATATAATGTCCATTTTCTAAGTCTACTCACAATATCCAAAATCACATGCCCGAACAACATTCACAATATATCCATGTCAAATAGTATATCATCATCCACATATGAGTGTCTCTAATAATCATCATGCATCATAACCAAATCAAGATCACAATAATCCATGATCAAATATCTAACATCATACTAAATCAAAACCATAATAATGTCCATAATGTAATCAATAGTATCAAGATTAGTATCAAAAGGTGTTAAAGGGAAGTGGGCACTACATCTCCCTCCCCTTAGATCTAAATTCCTCCTAGAAGTCACTGGAACAAATGTGGAAACTGAACTCGTAATAAGGTAGCATCCTCCCATGTAGCTGCAGTCTCATCATATCTGTCCCACTACACCCAAACCTAATCAACCTCTCTACCTTGAAGGCCCAGGGTCCTATGATCTAGGATGCAAATGGGCTCCACCATCACCTGCCCCGATCTTAAACCTGCAATGATGTCTAATCTAACACATGAGAAGGATCTGCAATATATCTCCTGAGAATTGAAACATGAAAAACATCATGTATGCGAGACAAGCTAGGTGGCAATGCTAGATGGTAGGCCAAAGGGCCGATACACTCCAAGATCTCAAAAGGACCAATGAATCTAGGAGCTAACTTAGAACCTTTTCCATAATGGATAGGGCTCTTGTGTGGTCGACACAAAGGAACACCTTCATGCCCACATCAAAACTACGGTCGATCCTATGCTGATCTGCATACTTCTTCTACCTGTCCTGTGCCTCCTACAATCTTTGCCTAATCAACACCACCTGTTGCTCCATGTCCTGTAGAAGAGATGGTCCAAGAGATAATTTTCTATCTAACCTGTCCTAGCTAAGAGGTGTCCTACACTCGATACCATACAAAGCTTTGAAATGGAGCAATGCCTATAGAACTCTGGAAACTATTATTGTAGGAAAACTCCACAAAGTACAGTGTACTCCTCCCATCTAGTCTGCTGATCCATCATATACATCATCAGCATGTCATCTAAAATATGATTCACCTACTATGTCTGTCCATCTGTCTTAGGGTGATATGATGTGCTGAAATTGATTCTTGTTCCGAGGGAAAACTGCATGGTAGTCCAAAAATGGGAAGTGTATAAAGGATCGCGGTCACAAATTATCTTCCCCAAAATCCCATCGAAACTGAGGATCTCATCCAAATATACCTGTGCCACTGCTCTAGCTATATAAGTGGCCTTCACTGGAGAAAAGTGAGCCACTTTTGTCAATTTATCAACATGACCATGATGGTGTCATGGTGATATCTTGACATTGGTAGCCCAATAATGAAGTCCATGGAAATGGTGTCCCACTTCCATTCTGGTATAACATGAGGAAAAAGAAGGCCATATAGATGCTAATTCTTGACCTTAAATTTTTGGAAATATAAACATCATGACATGAATTGGGCCACATCTCTACAAAGTCCTCTCCAATGATATAATTGTCGCAAGGTGGCGTGTATCTTCTTCACCCTAGGATGGGCTGAATAGAGTGCATGATGTGCCTCTACCAAGGTGTCCTTCCTCAAGACTTCATCTATGGGAACATAGATATAGCCTCGTGCCTAAGAAGACCATCTTCCTATAAAAAAACCATCACAATTCCCCTCAAGGGGTCTCGAAACTTGATCTATGATCGAGCTGTAATGTAGAAGCTATCAAGAGGAAGCTGCTGAAGAATCTTACTTCACAAGTCTATGCTCACTAAGGTGGCCATAGCCACATGTCTCTATCTGTTGAGGGTGTCTGATACCACATTATCCTTCCCCTTCACATGCTTGATCTCCATATCATACTCACAAAACAACTTCATCCAATACCACTGATGAGCATTGAGATTGGGTTGCATGAAGAGGTGACGAATACTCAAGTGATCTGTCCTGAGTGTGAATCTCCTACCAAGAAGAAAGTGCCTCCATCAAACCAAAACATGCACAACTTCCATAAGCTCAAGATCATGAGTCGGATAATTAAGCTTGTAATCCTTAAGTTTGCGAAACTCAAAATCCACTACTCTGTCCTCTTGCATCAACACACCTCTAAGCCCTACTAGAGAAGCATCCGTACAAATGAAAAACTCAACCTGAGGATCCAAAACTACAAGAATAGGTGATGTAGTGAGACACTCCTTCAATTTCTGAAGGCTTGCTCGCATCTATCCAACCAAACAAACTTCTTCCCTTTCCTCTGAAGGGAAGTGATAGTGTGTGCAATTAAAGAGAAGTCCTGAATAAATCTCCGGTAGTAACCTACTAATCCCATGAAGTTGCTCACCTTAGTCACCATAGTGGGTGCTGGCCAATCTATAATGGCTCTAATCTTTGAAGGATCAATGGTGATACCTTCCCCATAAATGATATGACCCAAATACTGTACCTATGCCTAAAAGAAAGCACACTTCTCCAAGTTCCCGTAAAGTGCTTTGCTCTCAAAGACATCTTTGAAGAACCTGGTGAAGGTTCCTCATGCTCCTCACGTGTACGTGAGTAAATCAAAATGTCATTAAGGTAGATGAGCATGAAGTGATCTATGAATTTCTTGAATACCCCATTCATCAAACTCGGAAATCACTGGGGCATTAGTCAAACCAAAAGGCACCACTGTGAACTGATAATGCCCATATCTCATGTGAAAAGTGGTCTTATGAATGTCCACCTCTGAAATCCTTTGCTAATGATAGCCTGACTTAAGATTAATCTTAGAGAAAATTGTGGCTCCTTTCATCTGATCAAATAAGTCATCAATACGTGGAAGGGGATAACGATTCTTGATCGTTACCTTATTTAGCTAGTGGTAATCAATACACAACCACAAGGATCCATCCTTCTTCTTCAAAAAGATCACTGGTGTACCCCAAGGGGATATACTAGGATGGATAAGGCCTTTCTCCAGAAGGCCCTCTAGCTGTAACTTGAGCTCACAGAGCTGGGGTGGTCATCCGATAAGGTGCTCATGAGATATGATCAGCTATCGGAACTAGATATATATGAAAATAAATCTCACATGGGGGTGGTAACCCTAGTACCTCCCTAGAAAGACATATGCAAACTCTCTCGGAATGGGGTGATCATCTATCAATGGTCCACTAGACCCATCCTCTCGATCTCACATCGATTGTAACAACATACATCTGGAAACCCCATCACTCACATCGATTAAGCTACATAGCGGAGATGGTGCAAATAGAAACAGTCTCCTAACCCCGAAATCACCGACTCCAATCCCAAATCATCTCGCACAAGATATGGTCTTGTGCTAACTGTGATCCATCCTAGCCTTGTGTGTAGATAACCAATCCATACCCAAAATGACTCCATATGAGCCCAAAGGAAGGATACGAAGATTTGAGGTAGTGGTGAAAGGTCCCAAATCCACTACGCACTCATTAGCTAAGGAGTCTATAGAGATCTTGGCTCCAAAATCCATCTCAACATCCTAACTATGGCCCTACCTAACTGCCACCACCCTGCATCGCTCTACTAAAGATAATGCAATGAAAGAATCAGAAGAACCGAGAATGAAAAATATAGAGATAGGAATACCACCAATGCTACCTGCAGTCTTAATGATTGTACTATGATGCTCGACTTGGTGATTCTCAACCAATGCATAAATATTGTGGCTGCATCCTATGTCACCAATAGTTAGCTCTAAGATCTATGTCTTACCCTTGTTGTTAGGGTTATGTGGGTAGTCTCTCTAAAAATTTCTAGTAACTCCACAACCAAAACATCCTCCTGATCCTCCCCAATGAGTAGTACCTCCAGTAGGTGCCTGAAGTCTATGGCATGGATCTTGATGATCTAGCTGCAATCACCGAGGTCTCTACTGGTGAGCTCTCGTTGACTGAGCTCTAGGTCCACCCTATGTCTTGATGGGACCCCTATGAGGAGGCCCCATACTCCAACCTCTCTGTGCATCAGCTCTCTGTGGAGGTCTATGAGGTGGACATGAGTGATGCTGTTGTGGTCTATAGGATGACTATGCTAAACCTTGTCCACCATGAGGAAGAGGTACTAAACCCCTCGATCTACTGTCCTACATCTGTTGTATGTGGCTCTAGACTCAATTTCTATCCATTATGTCTTCCCTTGAGTTGCCTATGCTATATAGGCCTTATCAACACCCTCTACTAAAGTTTGTGGGTAGTGGATCCAAACCGCACCTCCAAAATCTAGATTCAGGCCCTAGATGAACTTGTGGATCTACACCTGCTTATCCTGCATGTACTCAACATACTGGAGTAGGTCCAAAAACCTACTCTCATACTATACTACTGAAAGAGATGCCTGTTAGAGGTTATGAAACTCATCTATCCACTGTTGTATGAACCTCTATGAAAAATATCTACTCCTGAATCTCTCCTCAAATAGCTCCTAGGTCATTGTCTCAAAATCAACATGGAGATTCTACTCCTCTGTCTTCCATCATAATCTTGTTCCATCCCTCAGTAGATGGATCTCAACACAAACTTTCATCCCTCTATAGCTGTGGTCTGACGGCCTCTAGGCCTCTTTGTATGCTCATCCCTAATTATAGGGCTCGAGACCTCTCTCTATGCTCTGAAACTCAGTCACCCTATCCCCTCGTGGTGACTGCCTTGGCTAACTCTCGCACATGAGTTCTCTCCTCTATAATCCTCACCGAGTCGAGGAGATTCCTGAGCCTCAACAGATGGCTCCCTATCATGTCTGGCTACCCGTCCTCCTACTGATCCTCTAGGTAGAGCAACATTAACATCTTGAAGAGTCTACAAAATATGGGTAGGATGGCTGCTACACCCTGATCTGGTGGTGGTAATTCTGGGTTTATGTGAAAATTCCCCTCACCCCATTTGCGCCTCCTGCATAGACCAAGGTGTGAGTTAGTTCATTTTTCTAAGTTTTATTCAATTTCCATGTTTACTAAAATATGCAATTTCTAAACTAAGTTGTTTTCTAGATTTAAAAGTGTGCTAGGTTTAAGTTTCATGTCTCAAATTTTCTAGTGTGCCCAATGGTCCAAGATTTTGAACCAATGATCTGATACTAAGTGTGATGCCCGCTAAACAACCCACTTGAGACCCAAGAAACAACCTAGGGTTAGTTAGGAAAATTATGGAATATATATTTTTGTTTAAAGAGATCTACTACTAGGTTATAAGGTAAAAACTACCACTAACAAGTTCGGAACAATTCAAATTCACTAGAACATACTTTTCCTTTATTAACAATTATTAGAGGTCACAAGGTCCAAAATTTAGGGTTAGAAGTTTCAATTAGGTTCAAGGGGTAAATTAACACCATACCCACTCTCTAACAGGATTAGAGTTTTAACTTGATTTTTCTCACACTTAACACATTCAAAAATTTCCTTAAATCATTCCCATTGGATAGGAAATTTCCTCACCTTTCTAATGATATAAATAAGTCCTCCTACCTCCTCATAAAACTCAAGTTATGGGGTGGCGGGCCTTGGGGTGAAAATTTCCCCCAAGAGTGGGCTTCGGGCCTAGGGATGAAAATTTTCCAAAAGGGACACATGTCGAGTGGGGGAAAAATCCACTTTTTTTGGGTTGGTGGGTCGTGGGGAGATGTTTTGAAATTTTCCCCACATGGGGTGAAAAAATAGTTTTGCGCCCATGCTTCCGCTACGCCACTAGGGACACATGTTGAGCACCAAGGAAAGGTGGGGAAAAAATGAGGGAAGGGCGGGGCGGTGGAGGAGTTTGAGAAAATTTTCCGAGGGAAGGAAAAAGGGATAAGTGGCACGTGCAGCAGTCCACACATCGGCGGAATGGATTTCCATGGTAGGGAAGGAGTGCGAGGCTGTGGAGGTAAACTCAAAATTTTTCCAGAAATCAAAGTTTCAAAAATTTCTGCCCCCTCCACTATCACCCCATGCTGCCATGTGGCAGCCTTTCATTGGCTTTAGGATTGCGGTTGGTGGAGGGAAACTAATAAATTTTCCAAAAATTTAAAAAAATAGCCAAGGATGAAAAAGGTGTTGTGCCTCTGCCATTGCCTTGTTAGGCCACATGACATGACCTCTCCGATTGGGTGTGGGCCATAGGAAACTTTTAAAAATTTTCCCAAAAATTTTATTAAGTGTTTTAAGGAAAAATTCGGCAACGGGCCCGCCAAGCAAAATTTTCCCCAAAATTTTAATGCTAGTGAAGAAAACTTTAGAAGGCCATAACTTTTGATAGAAAGCCCAGTTTTTGGCAAATGAAGACTTTTGGAAAGCTCTTGATGCCCTCTTTTCATAGTAATCATAAATTTTAGATTTTGATAAAGTTTAAGGGGTAAATTTTAAGAAAATGGCATGCAGGATTTTTAAAAGTAAACTGGTAAATTTTAACTTATAAATTTTGTTCAATTTGATCTCCTCCTTCACTCAACATGCCAAACAGACATGGATAATTATTATGAGAAGGATTTTAGTATGTATTGAAAGGAAATTTTTCTCAATTGATTTCCAATTCGAATTTTCCAACATTTGATAGAAAATAACTGTGAAAAGTTTGGGCCCAATTTTGCAATGTTTTAAATTATTTCCTTAAGTGTTTTTTTTTCAAATTGAGTCCATTGATATCATAGCATGCTAAATTTTAATGTTTTCATGTTGATTATTGTGTGCAGTCTTGAATCTGTTCATTTAAGATGAATTAATTGCCGTTTTAAATTTTATGAATGAGATCAATTCTTGGGATCTATTTATCAATTTCATCATTCAAGTATGGAAATTCATTTCCTTTTGAGTCTAATACATTTAAGTGATTTAAACAAACCATTCTAAACCCAAAATGCAATTCTGATTTCCAATTTAATACATTTCCAAAAGAGACAAAGTAATGCAATTCCTTCATATGTATTCCTTTCTTTCGAGCAAATATTTTAATAATATTTGTAGTTCATATTCTAATGCAACAAAGCAAATGGAGAAAGGTATTGCAATCCTTTATTGACTTCCAAAAAAACTTTACATCTCTCAATTCCTTGAATGCAATTATTGATTTCAATTTCTTTCTTTCAAATGAAGAACATAGTATAGAAATATGTCACATTTAAAATTTATAACTTTCATAGCTTAATACAATATCTTTCCATTACAAAACATTTACAAATTTCATCCAATTCAAATTGGGAAAGGTTACAAAAGATTTTGTTACTCAAGGTATTGTCAAACTATATTTTTACTCTGCTCTAGAACAACAACATGCAAGTTCCCTTTTTATTCTAATTTGATCACAACAAAAATGGGGGAAAGGCAATGCTCTCCACCCAACCAAGACATCCAATGAAGAGGAGGAGCCATCCTTCATTGGCCCCCGAGCCCCAACCAAAATGCAATAAGAAATGTATTTCAACACATGGAAACAACAGACTTCCACATCACAAAGCATTCTTTCAACATGCACATTTCAAATTAACAACACAGTCTAAAACAAAATAGTAGTTTACAACTACATTGAAACACAACAAACAAAAACTAGGTTTGTTTATTACAAGCCAAAGGAGTAAGAGCTAAGGGGGAAGCGCTTATACCTCCCAATGGGAATTGGGCATCCACCGTAAGAAAATGCCAATATAATTCATCACACATATCCGTATGCCCCCCACAATCCCTCCTTATGCCCTCCAAAAATTTCCTTATGCCCCCCACGAATTAAGAAATGCAAGCTATTTCTTTTCCATGGTGGATCACAAACCTAAACTCCCTCCACAAGAATTCTGATGCCACCGACATTCCCTTATGCCCCCACATGAATTCCCCATAGCCTTCTCTTACACCATTCCTATGGCAGTCTACACAAACAACCAATAAACATAGAAATCATTCACCATTCACACAAACAAAAAGAAATAAAAGCATAAATGAAGAGCTAAGCTTCTACCTCTCCATGGTAGATTTGTTCCAAAACAACAAGCTTTCAATATAAAAATACAAGTCTCAAAATCGAAACCAAAAAGCATACAAGTTCTTGAATGTCCTTCCAAAAGCAAGAGCTCCAATCAATAAGAAAATTCTCCCCAAGGAAGCATACAAAATGTTTCAACAACCCAAAACAAAGCAAAGAGTTTCAATTTTATAGAAAAGGGAAGAGAAGAGGATGAGGTGGATCCATGTAGGATGCCACATCACACATCCTCAACTACAACACAAAAGTCAAATTCATTCTCCAATGCACAATTAAGAGGTGGGTGAATAATATGACAATAGACTTACACACTCCAAAAATCCCACACCCCAAAGGACTGAATTAAATAAAATGTAAGAAGAGTGCAATTAAAACATGTAACTTGATTTATAAAAATGCATTATAAAAGTCTAAATCAACCCTCCAACCATAGGTATGGTTGGTAAATAAAATTAAGAGGCATGGGACAAGTTTTACTTGTCCCACAAGCCTCCAAAAACAGCCTCCAAGGACAAATTCGAATTTCCAAGGAGGTGGAGTGTTTCATACTCCAAAATATGATTTTCACAAGTCTTACACATACTTACACATCACTTACAACCTTACTTACAGACACCTTACAACATTTAATACAAGGGTCAAAAACTTTAATAATTACTTCCTTATATTCCAAATTAATTAATTAAATTTTAACCATATGTTTTCTCACATTAATCTACCATAATTTAATTAAATAAAAGAAAGGGACACATCACTAATAAAATACATACAAAAAATAATAAAAAGGAACCACATTAATAAAATACACAAAACTCCTTGGTCACATTCAAGGTAATCCCCCCATGGGAATCCCTAACAAAAAAACCACACACACACAAAACATGTTGCCATGGTGACCTTGTTGAATTCACCTAGAATTACATTGTGGTTGGTCTCCGATCCCGATGTTTGTTGTGATATTTTAACTTGCAAACACAAACACCTCCTTCGGCCTCGTGGCCATATTAGAACATCCAACATGATATAAATATAATCACAAAATCATCTATACATATGAATCAAAACAACATCAAGGCAATCAACAATATCACTTACAATTTATATCAACAACTATATCATCATCATATAATGTCCATTTTCTAAGTCTACTCACAATATCCAAAATCACATGCCCGAACAACATTCACAATATATCCATGTCAAATAATGTATCGTCATCCACATATGAGTGTCTCTAATAATCATCATGCATCATAACCAAATCAAGACCACAATAATCCATGATCAAATATCTACCATCATACTAAATCAAAACCATAATAATGTCCATAATGTAATCAACATTATCAATATTAGTATCAAAAGGTGTCAAAGGGAAGTGGGCACTACATCCCCCTCCCCTTAGATTTGAATTCCTCTTGGAAGTCGAAATCGAACTCATAATAAGGTAGCATCCTCCCATGTAGCTATAGTCTCGTCATATCTGTCCCACTGCACTCAAACCTGATCAACCTCTCTGCCTCAAAGGCCTAGGGTCTTACAATCTAGGATGCAAATGGGCTCCACCATCACCTACCCCAGATCCTGCACCTATAATGATGTCCAATCTAACACATGAGAAGGATCTACAACATATCTCTTGAGAACTGAAACATGAAAAACAACATATATGTGAGACATGCTAGGTTTTAATGCTAGATGGTCAGCCAAAGGGCCGATACACTCCAAGATCTCAAAAGGACCATCAAATCTAGGAGCTAACTAAAAACCTTTTCCTTAATGGATAGGGCTCTTGTGTGGCCTGACATGAATGAACACCTTCATGCCCACATAAAAACTATGGTCTGTTCTATGCTGATCTACATACTTCTTCTTCCTGTCTTGTGCCTCCTGCAATCTCTTCCTAATCAACACCAGTTGCTGCTCCATGTCCTTAGCCATTATGGAGCTAATCAAACACCCTCTAGGATATTTCAAGAAATATTTGAATCATCCATAGGTGATGTCAAGTAATATTTAAAGGTTTGGAGGTAATTTAGGAATATTTAGGAGAGGTTTTCTCATTCAAGGATAATTTTCACAACAACGGGTTTTTTAGGTGTAGGAAACAAAGACTATAATGGTGAAATAAGACTTCTCCAGATGATTTTGGGAGCTATGTAAGGAGTTAGGAGATAAAAAAATAGGCATTGGAAAGATATGTGAGTCCTATACTTGTTGGTAACATAAATTTTTCTATGAAGGTTTCAAAAATAATTTCAAAAAGTGCGTTTTCCCTTTCAATTCCGGAAAAAAAAGGTCTCTAAACTTGTAAGCTCCAGAGGGATGGGAACCACATAGTAATAGGTGAATATTTTTAAATGTTGATACGTACCTCTCGGAATGGGTATTATCATAAATATACTATTTTTTTGGGGGTGGGGATCTCATGAGGATGGGGCTGAATTTTGTGAGTTGAAAACACCTTCTTAAAACCCCAAGTTGTGTTTTTGAGTGAGGAGATTTATAACTTGACAAAAGTGGTAAAAAATGAGTTACCATGAGTTGAAAGCATATTTCTAAAACCTCAAGTGACGAGTTAAGTGTTTAGAAACACTGTTATGAGATTTACATTGTGATGGGAATAATATTTTCTCTTCTAATGCATGATAAGACAAAGGATCACTCTCTTACTTTTCTAGGCCTCCAAAATTCACCATAATGATCATAAATCAAATCCATGATGCTAATTTTTTTGATTATTTGTCACTTATTGGAATAGGTATTCACCATGTAGTGGAAGCATTTCACTAAATGGAATTCTTGTCATGTGGCCACATGTTTTTTTAAAGATAAGGTAAATAAAATTTGGTTTCAAAGGAATAGAAGCATGTTCATACAAGCCAACTAAAGGAGAAAAAATGAGCCATGTCAAAAAAACTTGACAAGAATGTAACCCCTAAAAACCCGGACCAAACAAGGTCTTCCATATTAAACTAATAATGTTTTTAATAAACAAAGATATAAAAATAGTAGCCTTAGAAGTGATAAGAAACAAGAGCAACACGAGTAAAAGGCCAAAAGGTCAGCTAGAGGTACACTATTATTTCTCCTTAGTATTAGGACCCTTGATACAATTCCTGAAACTTGGTCCACTATCCTTCGATATAGCAACCTTTATGACCACCCTTTTGGTCCTTTTATCAGCATTGTATTTGATCTTTGTGTCAAAGATATCTTAACCGTCGAGCTTCTCAACACGAGCCTCATGTTACGCTTACTTTCCTCGGCCTTGTTGACTTAATCCTATAGGAAATATATCCTCTTCTCTTGCATAATTATATTAGTATTTAATCCCCTAATCCTATTATTTTCAAAATCAATTTTATGGTGACAATCTATGACGTCCTAAACTAGATTCTTGTTAAAAATGAGGATGGTGTTTGCCTTCAATTCTACTCTCATTAACCTAGTCTCAAAATTTACCAAGTTTCCCCCTCTCTCAGTGCTACAAGAACCTTCTCCCCTTTTTTGGACCCCTTTTTTAGTTGCATAGGACATCTGAAATCCCCTCTGGGTTTTCCTTCCCACTCTCTTTCTTGAGGCACTCCATGGAGCTGTAATATTTTCATTATCAAATTCAAGAGTATCATTGGTGGTCACCGGTTGAGAAGGGATTAAAGGTTTTCCATTTTGGAAAATTAAAAGAATCATACCCTGGTGAAGGGGTACATCAATTTTCTTGTTCTTAAAATAAGAAATGGAAGAATTCAGGGATCTAAAAAGGAAAAAGGGAAAAATCATGGCTTGATCCCTTCTCAATTAATTAAGGATAGATAGGTGATATGAGAATATCTTCCTAAATTTACCCTCCAACCTTAGATACTTCATCACCACAAGAAAAAAATCAGCCCATCAATCAGTAATAAAAGTGGGAGTAATGCCATCATCATGTGACACAATTCGTTAACTAGGAAAAAGAGAGTAGATAATTAGTGTTTACACTTTGAGTCTTATCTTTAAATTTTTTGAGACCCTCCATAGTTAACCTTGTAACCTCAGTAATGGAATCCTCAATAATCCTTATTTCAACCCCCCGTTAGATTAAATACCCCATCTACCCAAGCATTTCCAAAATCCCTAGAGAGATGAGGGTCATTACCTTTTCTACACTATATGTGTTTTGAGAATCCTCCTCTCCTAAGAAATATCCATATGGTGGTATCATTTTCAAGGTGGAGTAATGAAGTTGGCTCCATTTTGACCCTATCTCCACCCAACCTTAGCCAAAAACTCTTTCTTTCTTTAGGATCAACAAAACTGGAACCACTAATCCCAAGCAAATAGATTAAATGATAAAAATCACAATACACATCCTTTCAAACTGGGACCTTCTTATGATGCCGAGCATGTAAAAATCATGTGTTATCATTACAAAAACTCCAAAATCATATCATCATTTACCATATTTAAAATATTCTATGAAAGTATGAGTTCCCTTGGCCACACGTCAAAGCATTTGATTCATGTTATTACCATAATTGGCGAGCCCATTGGTAGGTTTATTACATGATCTATAAATATACTTGAATTTCCACTTTGTCACATCATTCCAACAACAACTTGGCTTCCCCGATTATATTTTTTACTCTTCACCCATAGTTTCTTTTTTTTCTTTGAGGTATTTTCTAACACATAAAGATTCTCCTTCAATGATGATAGATTTGATATACAAAGTTATGCATTGTTTTATGCCCGAGCATAGCCTTGGCCTTTGCATGATTATTAGTTTGATTACTTGAGGGGAATGTTGGTACCCAAATTTGTTCTTCTTTTCATCCGAGAAGCAATCGGGAAAAAGGAAAATGGCAAAGCCCATGATTTTGGAAAAATTAGGGCACAAAACAGGGAACACATGCATATTTCTTTCAAATTGGGGCAAAACAACAATTTTGTGAGAATTTCAAGGCATTTGACTAGAGGGAAAAGTTGCAGACCACCAATTTGAGAGAAAAACATTTTAGAGCATGCAAAATGAAGGAAAAATTTAGGGAAAAATGGTGCAAGCTCAAAAATGGCACAAATACAACACACAAAATATCTTAGAAATATCCCAAAATAATCACAAAGAGTGCCACCACCCCCATAAGGCCCTCCCCTAGCTTAACTCGAATGATCAAAATTAATTTTAAAACATCCTTTGAGGGGTCTAGCCCACTTAACTCTTTTTTTTATGTATATCCCTATTTTACTCAGGGATTTTGGGGTTGAGGTTCATACTATGAAGAATGATTCTCTCGAGAGACCAAGAAAAACTTAAGAAAACTTAATATTAATGATATGAGAACTTTCTTTAACAACCTATCCTATTTTCTTAATAACCTTTTTATGCTTGAAGATTGATTCCTAAAAATTTGGTTCTTTCTCTCAAGATAAATGTACCAAATAGTATGTGGAAGAGTCAATTTCCATATTTATTTATTAATTTTATGTTTGAAATTAAAACACATTTGTTTTGGGAGTAAAGATATGTCTCCACAAAGAACCATTTTAACCTAAAAAAAGGAAAAACAAAGAAGACTTGAAAAGAAAATGTGCATTCCAAAAAGTGATGATTAATCGCCTCTTATTGTTGTTTCCACAGACTACACCTATTTATAATGATCAGACCTCTCTTTCTAAGATTTTCCACTTTGTAAGGATATTTTTTTAACAATGTCCCAAAGAGAATTTTTTTGTTTTTTTTGTAAGGTTCTTATTCCATATCTTCTTCCAAAAGTTGTTTCATTTAATTTGCTCAAAGTTCAATAGATAACCAAATTTCACCTCATACTCTCTAGGTCCATGTTCCTCCATATCAGTTCATCCTGGGCCCTACTATGGGGTATATGGAACTACTTTAGGATCTTTTAAGATCATCAAAAGGTTTTGAGGTCTCGAATAACTAGGGGTGAAATAATCTAAACCCATCTTCTCTCCTCATTCCAATAGTTACAAACCAGCTCCCTAAATTCTAGGATAAAAAGTCTTAGGTAGTTCTATGGATCTTTACTTCAAAGGGATTTATCCCTAATATTTGGATCATCTCAAAATTTAATCTTTGTGACATCTCTAAGATTCCATTTTGTCCCTTTAACTAATAACTTCCTAGTTTGACAGAGATTGTTACAAAAAATTGATCCTCTAGGAGTTCTTGTTTAGAGAAAAAACCAAAGTTCCAAAAATATTTCACTTTAAAAATATTTTTCTAGGTTTCCTCTTTTCTATACAATATCCATCCCACCTTAGCTATTAAATATTGATTCATAAGCTGAAGTTTCTTCAAACCCATATCCTAAATCCTTGGGTTGAGTGACCTTTTCCTAAGCTATTAAAGGGATTCTATTTATAAGAACCTCTTTTGGATACTCTCAATATATTTTTTTAAATCTTGTAGGGATAATGAAAATGGAAATTAAAAAAATCCATGGAAACAAATTTTAAGAAGTTGAGCTTTTCCATCTTATAAAAGCAAAGAAAATTTCCATGATGCAAGTTTTTTATGGAACTTCTCTAACAATTTGTTCCATCACCCTTCTTCCAATTTTTTCCCATAGAGTGGCATACTAAGATAAGTATCCATAAGGATTTTTATATTATATTACAAAATACTAGCAACTCTGATTTGCTACTCTTTCTTAACGTTAATGAAGAAACAAAAGGTATTATGGAAGTCAACTTGTTGCCCTGTTACTTCTTCATAATTTTTGGTGATATTATTGAAAGAATAAGCCTCCTAAAAGAAGATTTCCCAAGGAGTCTTGTGTCATCCAAAAATATCTGAAGGCTTTGGTTAACCACCCCATTTACAACTTTGATTCCCTCAAGTCTTCCTTCATTTTTAGCTTTTGAGCATAACCTACTCAAAGAAAAGGGAAAAGAGGTTCCCCTTTCCTAAGACCGCTTTCTGAGTTGAAGAATCCATTCAATTTCACATTTATAATGACCAAAAAAATGGGGCCATGGGTACAAGATTGGATCATTTTAATGAAATGAGGGTGAAACCCCAGTTTATGCAAAAGAGAAAACATGAAATTCCAAGATATACGGTCATAGGATTTTTTCATGTCGAGTTTAATAATCATATCCTTTCTGTTGGATTGTTCCACTGAGTGTATCATCTCATGGATGGTTATGATATTGTATTGGATTTGTCTACCCAAAAAAAGGCCCCCTGATTTGGAGAAATAGAATTACTAAGGACTTCCCTAATTTTGAAATCCATAATTTTTAGATGAGTTTGTACATAGTGTTGCAAATACTTAAAGGTCTAAAGTCCCCAAGTCCTTATCAGCTGTATTTTTTGGTATAAGAGAAATAAATCTATTGTTGATTTGCTTTAGATCTTCCCGTATGCAATAAATCGTGAACAAATGTAACAACTTTGTTTAAAAATATATCCCAATACATTTATAAGAAAAATGTAGGAAGACATCCAGACCTATATTTTTATCCCCCTCCATTTATGATAAAATAGATTTTACTTCTTCCTTAGAGGTAATAGAAATGAGTTCTCTATTTTCCTCATTGTTGATGGTAAGATCAAAGAGATTTAGATTTTTAGCAATAGGGATCTTTGATCCTCGAATGAGACTATGTTTCTGGAAACCTCTTTCTCAATTTCTCCTCATGGAAATATGTTTCCTTCTCTAGATGGAAGGATTGATCTCTAAATGAGACTTGAAGGAATGTTTGAGGGTGAGCTCCATCTTCTTAAAATATAAATGCATTGAAGAAATGTGAAATCCAATCACTCAATTACAAGATGTGAGCAAATTGATAAGTATTGATTAAGTGTTTATAAACAATCTCAAGAAATATTCACCATTTGTGAGCTCGAGATCATTACCATCACCACTCATGGTGATCATTCCTCATTATGCTCACGATGATCATTCCATTGATGAATTGAATTTAAATTAGGTTTTTGATGTTTTAGATCCTTCATAGACCTCATGATTCTCCTAATTGCACTAATTATCCAAGTGATTATTTATTACACACACTAACACCCTAAATTGTTCCTTGTCACATTGTGATACCCATGATGTCCCTTTTCATGAATGGAGTTAACCATGATGAATCCCTCCTGCCACAATCAATATGAGGTCCCTCTTATCCCCCTTGCACCATGGGGACATAGGGGACAATGGGGACACCTGGGATACTAAGGTGTGCAAAGTGTGACTTGGGGAGGAGGATAAGGTAATATTTTAGTTTCCCTTATGTCCCATTTTCCCCTATGGGATAGAGGGGATAAAACACTTTCCAAAGTGTGACTGCTCTGATTTGGAAAGCCAATTTTTCCTTGTATATCCATTTTTAGACACTAAACTTGATTTTGATTTATGTTTAACAATTACCTCAAATTATTTTCTTTCATACTCACCAACTCATGTTTGACCCATTGCATGCTATGACGTGGCTTACATAGAATTTCACTCTCTTGAATAGAGAGTGGACACAAATTTGGGGACAAAATGGAATGATCATCATTCTCATCATGGGCTATAACAATACTCTCCATGATGGAGGTACACATGGGAGATTCAAGCACCTTCATTTCATCCCATTCATTATTGATACAATCTTCTCCACCAAAAAGGAAAATAAAGATTCATACTCACATTCATACTCATTTGGAAAGTCTTCACATTGGGTCTCGAGGAAATGGTTGAACACTTGGAACTCACATTCCCAAATATCATTGAATATCACCCTTTTTTCTTCATGAGTGGTATCATCCTCAAAATACTTGAGTACTTTCATACTCATACATTCACCATTGAGAAGGTATTCTTCCTCAAATGGAAAAGAAAAAGATTCATTTTCATAATCATGTTCATTATTTAATCCTTTAATTTTTTTTCCTCCAAAATCCTTTTGGAACTCCTAGAATCATTTGAAGGTTTTAGATTTCACCATTAGGACATTCATTCCCTACACCAAGAAGGCCCAATCTTGTACAAGTTGTTTGATGTAAGAGCATCAAAGAAGGAAGCTTCAAAATGTTAAATTATCCTTCTTTTCATGTTCATGAGATCAAGGTAGTTTGATATAATGTCATGGAGTCATTAGAGAAGGTCTTGGTTACATTTCACAGAGCTAGGATGAGTCTAGGTGTTCAAATTTTCAAATTATAAGCTTTCCCACCTTTTTCTAATTCAAATCTCTTAATCATGTAAAAGTGAAGTTTTAGCTTGTCAAGTTTATGAAAAGGGTCATGATGGATGGGAGTGTGTCTAGACATATTGTAGATAAGTCCTAGAGTTAAAGTTGAGTCAATAAATGATAAAGATGTAATATGCCTTTTTGTTATGGATGGGCATTTAGAATTATGCAAGAGTTAGTTAGGTTAAAAAGTGTGTGAAAAGGATGGAGGCTTGAGGATAGGAGGAATTAGTTCATCTTGTTAAGATATATGAGAGCATGAGAGAGGGGAGAAAATGTGGAGAACAAAAGTTACATCAAGAATATTGTGTAAAGAGGACTGTAACTCTTGCAAATGAACTAAGATGGACAAGGTTTAAGTGAGAAATTTCATTATTTTGAATAGAAAGTTTCAATATTTTTCCTCTGTGTGTTGATTCAAGGTGTGAAGAGCATATTATTAATGATTTCAATGTAATATAACTCTACATATGAGTATGTTGGTTGGTAATGTTAAGGATGGAGAATGAAACTCTGTTTTGGGCATGAATAGTTTGTGTTGGTAAGACATTTCTTCTTAAGATTTTGTATTACATCAAAAGAATCATTTATTGTATTGAGTTCCACCTTGGAAAACTACAAGAAGGTGTTTCAGGTATTGATCTTAGAAACTTTGTGCTTGTTTGATATTATATAGACCATTAAAGTATAACTCTGTTTTAACCTTGTCAAGTTGAGTTCGAACAAGATTACATGATTAGAGAAATAATTAGATGTATTTGGGTAATGAATTGGTCAAATAATAATTTTAAAGGTGCATAGGAACATTTTTGGAGGTTAGATAATATATCTATGCATGAAACTTTGGTTTTGGTATGCTTGTGTCTTAGATTGATGAAACCCTAATTCTACCAATTTAACAGAGTAAGTAATTAGAGAATTTTACTTTTTCTCATTAGTTAAACTCCAATTTTAAAATAGGAAGAAGATAAATGTGGATATAGACTTATAGAAAAATTTGAGGCATTGGGAGCATTTAGGCTAGAAGATATAAGTGTTTATGCATTACCAGGCTAACATAGACCTATAATTAGGGTTTGAAACCTTTCCCTTGTTTGGAGGACTAAATTGAAGAGTTAGAGGCCTAAATTGATAATAAATTATCTATAGATAGTGTAATCATATATATAAAGGGAATTAGGGCTTGATCATCTCTACATACTTAGTTATAGTTGATAGTCTTGGATATAGGAGGGTTGTTATAGTACCATACCTGATTG
Organism: Taxus wallichiana var. yunnanensis; assembly: GCA_018340775.1. Classification (NCBI taxonomy): domain Eukaryota; kingdom Viridiplantae; phylum Streptophyta; class Pinopsida; order Cupressales; family Taxaceae; genus Taxus; species Taxus wallichiana. The sequence continues at coordinate 459,391,471 of CM031239.1, read as the reverse complement.
GAAGAAAAAAATTTACAAGAAAAGGGTTTTATGTTTAGATTTTGACCATGAAACTTTGAAAGGTGAAAAATATGGAAATAGGTGTCTCAGAATATTTTTAATTTCAAATCATCATAGAATAAAATTTATACAGGGAAAACCCTCATAGCAGGACTACTAGGGAGTTAGTTAACTTGAGAAGGAGAAGGTGTTGAAAAGGGACTTATATTGGGAGTTGGAGGAAAATATTTGGTACAAAGCTCAAGGGGCCTAATGGGTACCCAAATAAAGTTTTAGTTTGTCTTGGGGCTTTGTGAGTTTCTCCCAACTAGTTTCATCCATCAACATTACTCTTAAGAAGCCTACAAGGAAGTTTTGGTAAAGAAAGAAAGTTTGGGGTTTTGCTTTGATTGGAATCATTTTGTTAATTGATTTTACTATGATTAGGGGTATATAAAAGGGTTCATTGAATTGAGGTGTCACTTAAGGCTTGAAGTAAAAATGTGCTAGATATTGAGCCATCTAGGATGCCAAGAATATAGTTTGTGGAAGAGACAACAAGGTTTGGTAATTTATTTTGTTTTCTATCATTGCAAATGGAATTATAGTATTTAATTAATATTGAGAATAAAATACATTTATATATAGGTATCAGACAAGGCCATAAAAAATATTTGTTTTCATGTTGTCTATTCAATATTGAATTTTTCTTTTTTTTAGCGTATAAGGGAGGTCTTGGAATTACTTGTTGAGTGCATTGCATGCATATAGAGCTTTGCATCATTATCTATGAATCAATTTTTCTTTCCTAAAATTTCCTAGACTACTTTAGAAATCTTCAATAATCTCCTAAATCACCCTCAAAAGCTTTGTATTTTCCCTGAATGCTCTCAAAGGATGTTTACTGGCTGCAAAATGTCCAAAAATGGTCTGTTTAGCCTCCATAGGAAGTGGTCTTTCATCGAGTAACAATGAATTCATCAATCATTATGGGTGATCATCCTTTCTCTCTAAAAAAAATTGAAAACATTATTAATAATTTCCATTAAGATGGGGTGAGGGTTTAACTAAGGAAAATTCGGCTAGGGGAAGGATTCAAAATTATATGGAAACACGATTTTCAATAATAGGATGAGTTTTCATGCTCAAAGTTTTAATTTTACATGCTATAGATTTTAGATGAAAACCTATAAATAACAAATCAAGAATCCCCCAAAACATAAATAGTGACTTTATTATTTCCCAACATAGATATTGATTATAGAATTTAAACCCTAAAGCTTTTAGGTGAATGTGCTATCTTGAAAAAATACTTATGTCTTGACCAAATTAGAATATGAAAAACTATATTATAAATCGTGACTTATGGAGTTGAGAGACTAGTTCTATAAGGTTTAGAGTGACCCTAATTTCTTATATTTACTAGAATAAATTTAAAGTATAAGAAATAATAAAGTATAAATATTAATAAATGAATAGAAAATATTTATTTTTTAAAATATATCACTCCTAAATGCACATATACAACAGACTAACAGAACACGAGTGCATTATAACACGATAACATTTTAGTATTGGTAATTATTTGTCCTAATATTTTAAAATACAATCATTCTTTCCTAAAATCTGATCATGTTTCACTTCAAATAAAAAATTTGGCTGATTTTTTGTCCTCATCTCTATGCACTTGCCCTCGTGTATGACCTCGACAACCTTCTTTCAAAGATTATGGAATATGATATCAATATTTCTTATAACATTATTTTACTAATCAAGGGCTTAGATTTCATGACAAATTTATTTCACAACCTATTATGCTTAAATAAAAAAACTAAAGAAGGAATTTGTTACTCTTTGCACCCTCAGTGCAAACCTGTTATGTAACCAAACTTTCTTCTTGCATCACAAAATCATTCTCAAGGAAAATTTAACGTGTATTATAAATCTACTTTGCAATTAGTACGCCAGATCTTATTGATGATAGTGTATCCTTGCACATCCCCTCATTGGATGAATTTTCTAGTGAGGAATCTTTTCAACTCACAAATTCTAGGAGCGTAGACACAAAAATTCCATAGTGAATATGATGGCAAGTACTCAAATTGAGCACAATCTGCATGTTCCCATCAACAATCTCATCATTTACATTGGGCATCATACCCATGGTTTCATAGAGGTTTAGTATTCTAGGATTTAATCATCTCCCATACAATTCTATGCCAACTATATCCCATATCTTATGGGTCCTTTTAGCATTTATGTTCAACCTGATTATTAATGAATTATCTTCATTACATCTTGTTAGTTGGAGTAACTCCATCATAAATGTTCATCACATCATATTTCGAATGATGGTAATCTAATAGATCTTATATTTTATTTACCCATTTTATGGAAATATAGTTCACTTAAGTATCAAAGAACATCTCGTGTTCTATTCTCATTATTATTTCACCTTGAAGTATTATGTTGAACTCCTCGTCATGTTATGGGAGTTGGGTTAATTTTACAAGTATTTCAACTTAATTTCCTTAAAGGTTTAAGTGCTGCCCAAAAGGAACATCAACAAGTTTAAAGACATAACCCTTATATGTTGAACTTTATCTTATCATCCAGAAGGTTCATCATATTAATTTATCTCTAGTATAGTTACTCAAACTTTACTAAAATAATATTCCTTAAGTATGTATACATAAGCATATACATCAAGATTCATACCTAGATGATTTCTCATCTACCAAGCATTTAACCTTTAACTGGTCTTGTGAGGAATCACAACCTCTTGCTAATAATAATATTAACTTCCCTAGTTAATCAATTTAGATTAAAGAATTCATCAACACTACTTCATAGTGTAATCCATTAACCTATCCATTATATTAATGATTTATAACTTCACAACTCATCCATTGAACTTACTAGGTTCACCTAGTCCATAAGATAGTTGTTATACTTCCAAAACAGAGAGTTACAACAACCCTCCATTACAATCGTCCAATGATCCAATTTTCATAAAATATCATAAGTGTAAAACCATTCTTATACCGACACTACTACAACATAGTAGAATGTATTATAGAGATTGCAGAGAGGCATCAATATTTTTCAACAATATGAAGCAGGTATTTATTGACCAAATATATGGAATCTTTACCATGTCACAATATATCATAAATGTACCCAGTAGATTTTTACAATAAAATATTTTCTCAAAGGCAACAAATAACTTCCTTGACATAATTAAGAATGTCTCAATTCAATAAATTGACTGCCACTTTATCCTTTAAAAGTAAGCATGTAGTTTAATTAGATAATCAAGGCATTTCTTTACTTTACACCTGTTATCTTTGCTCACTTTCCTGCAATGGTTAGGCAAGATCAGTTCGACTGAACTGAGCAAGAAAATTCCTTTATCCCATTTATCAATTTATGTCATTAAATGTTAGAATGAATATATACTGCAATAATAATCTCATTCTTACAATATAACCATGTAATGCAACAAACATCATATTTAATTAACTTTCTTTGCAAACATTAAGTACAACTCTTTTTACCTTTTTCAGTATTCCTCCATGAAAAATTCTCATCAGCACTTCTCTTATTTAAATTGAAGTAATCCCGGTAAATATGTTAATGTCAAACAATGACCATCAACTAATTAATACCACATGTTATTATAATTACAACCGAATTCCACAGAGGTTATATAGAGTATCAAACTCTTACAAATCATGGTAAGTATCTATACCATCCCATTCATAACTAGAAATTGCTGCAACTATTGTTGTTGCTCAAGCAATTCAAACAAGTATTAACCTTGGACACACAAGGTAATCCAAGCTATGGAAATGAAACCAACCAGTTTCATCAATACCAACATATCCATCAAATAGATCCGGTTAATACACATGACGTTTATATGTCATAGCTACATAAAATAATATATTCTGCATTATCCATTAATATGTTAAGAAGGAATGATATCTATACATCTCAAGTTCTCGTTGTCGTAGACTCACAAAGACCTTCGGATGCAGATCGGGCTTCTAGGGTGATCACTCTAGCATCTAATGTGATTGCACAACATAGAAACCTCTCTCCAAGTGTGGGACTTGTGAAACTGAGAGAGGAATCTCCAGATTAGAGGCTGGTTCCTCAAACTCATCTGATTAGATCTAATGCTTGCACAACTACAGAGGTTCAGATCCTAATCCTACTCTAAATTGCAAGGAGACAGGGATAGAAGTACAAAAATTGAAACTAACTAATTATGGTGATGCACCAAAAGGAGTGGTGAAACATTTATTTCATGCAAATAGACACAAACCAAAGATTTGCAACATGAAACATACACAGGCTGATAAGATATAACTTAGGATCTGAAATGAAGCAAATAATACAAACAAAGGAGTGAAAACCATTCACAAAGCTTGCATTATCATTTCCGAGAGCAAATCACGCATTACAACCTCAGAGAGGTAAAAACTATTACAATTTTTTGGAGAGGTCTGATTCTTGCATCAATCACTTGCTGGAGGTGAAAGAAGAAGTTGCTATGTCAAAAATTGTTCCCCCCTTTGAAATGAGCCAAATGCCCTTTTTTATTACATGGGTCGAGCCTAGGAGATGAAGCGTACAAAACATGAGAGCCCATTCCTTCTTGACTGTAGGTGCATTAAAATGGCATGGGGGACCTTACAAACCCATACCCTATCATTTTGACTGAATTACAGGAGAATGCGACCCATTCTGCATTAAATCTAGTCATTTGAAATGTCACTTCTGGCCATGAACACGTGTCAGATCTGTTTCTCAATTTTATCTCTTTAGACTGCACCAAAATTCAAGATTAACCCTAGAATCACGTAGAGAATTTCATAAGCTTTCCGTTGATATAAAGAACGTGAAAATCGAGCTTTGGATCAAAAGATATGGAGATCTGAAGATTTAGGGCACAAAACAGGTGAAATGGATTTTTCAAATTTCTTCCCGCAATCTGCCACCTGGATTACACGTGGCATACATTGATTGGTCGTCAGGGGCACGGAGCAGACCTTTACTTTTAGCTTTTGGGTGAACTTCTTGCCAAATTCTCTAACTCCTCCCGAGCTCCGAGCTTCCCTTCCTTTTGGACACATGTCCTCTTTTTATTGGCTCGGGTTAGTGCTTGAAACCTCGCCCTTTGAACTTTTGGACTTTTCTCCTTGTGACATGTGTCATGATTTGGTTGGTCCGTAGGTCTGCCGGCTCTTTCATGTCCACCGCGTCCATTTGTCTGGATGTCCCAAAGGTCTTTATCGGGACAAAATCTTTCGATCCGCCTTGAAATGGGCTTCCTTGTCCCATTTCTACCATGACACGTGGTGTGATCTGATTGGCTCTCAGCTTTCTCGGCTATCCGCGCCTCCACGTCTTCTTGTCCCAAATTTCCCAGTGTGAAAGTTCTCCTTTTTAGCTAACTCGGGTGGTTCGCGTCCTTGCGGCCCAAATGTCCTGCATGACCTGCTACGCTTAGCAGTTAGTCAATTTTCCTCTGACCTTCGGCCGATTCGCCTTTCCACGTCCCGCACGTCCTCACGGCCCGAATGTCCCTTTGCTCTGCAGACTGCCTGGTGGCCTTTTGGCTGATTCACGCCCAGATGTCCCTCATGTCCCGACTGTTGTGAGGACTAGGACTTAGCCACTTTTCATGATTTTTCCTGGCCCAAGCTTGCTTTTTCAACTTTTTCACCTTTTCTCAGAACTTGCTCTTTTCAACTTGGATAGGAGAGTTAAAAAAATTTGAGGGGGCCCTGGGAACATGATTTTTGCCCTAAATCAATCTATTTTCCTAGGACTTGAGAATTTAATGCATGTTATCAAAATTTACCCTGGGGGTGAATTTTGGATAATAGTTACATATCGCAATAACTTAAAGGAGTTAATACAATATAGACTTTGTTGCCTTTTTATACCGTATTATACCTTCTTTTATAAAACACATCATTTCATATTATGTCTTACTATATTCCATTGTAATAAGAATCTGAAGGCACAACCATTCAAAAGCTTATTTATGCAAACGTAAAGAGTCTAAACTCCCTGAATTTGTCTAAATGACTATCATATATTACTCCTCAATAATGGAGATATGTTACACTTTATTTAATTGTCCTATAGAGATTCAAATCGGTTACATATACTCCACATAATTTAATTCTTTGGAATGTTCTTTAAAAATCGATTTAAAGAATGGAAATAAAACCAAGTTTCAGTTCCAAGGTTGCACCTTTAAATAGAGCAGCAATAACTTAACAAACATAGCAAATAAGGTACAACCAAAACCCCTTGGTTCCAATAAGATTTTAAATCTATCCAAAAACAAAGCACAATCTATCATTTTGCTAGTTGTTCTCATCAAGGCCAAGCTCAAATAACACTTCTCCACAAGTATAAATCTGGTAACATATATATATAAGTTCAATAACTGAACAAAATTAGCTTCCTGAATGAGGAAACAAGGAATTTCCATACCCGGTCATAAGATGAGTTAGGTTCAGACCTTCACCACGTAGTCCTTGAATTACTTTCAAGTATTTAGTATTAAATGCAAATTGTATTTGATGACAACATCAAAAAATAAGTTGGTGATGGTATTATTTTAGATGAAAAGTGTTTTTATTGAACCTACAAATGACACAAGACTTAAACGGTAATGAGGAAATCCAAATTTTAGCACTTAGCATTTTTAAAATTAAAATCCAACCATACTAGTATTTGATCCAAGACAATGTTTAAAAACTTTTCTCAAGAGTCCCATAGATTAACACAACAACCAAGGATAACACGAAGTGTTATTTATAAAAATAATTATTCCAATCTAGTAAAGTAAGAAGGTGTGACACCCGAAATTGATTTACAAAGGTGACAAAGACAACCGATTTACATACCCATTTAAGATAAAGTTTCTAGTTAAAATAAACTAGAGAAAATAAACCATCACAATAGAGCCTGTCTCTCTGATAGCCAAGAAAAAGACAACAATCTATAAAATATCCTAGATATGAGATAGAAGCACCAACTGGAAATCACCAGATAACCCTTGGCGCATACCCAACAACACCTCTATTTCTGTAGTTGGTACCCATAGACTAGATGTGAAAGAAATAACACCAGGATCTAGAATAAGTTTCTTACCAGATCCGTATATCTAGATTTTGGTCAGTTAAAAGAAAACCCATAACACCCAAAATTGATTTGCATAATATTATATTATCTACACGAAAACCCGTTATCATCTGGGTCAACCTTTTCAGAAAATTACAAATGAAATTGCTCATTCATAACCTTATTAAGCAAGTACAATTTGAGCAAAGATACAAGATAACAAAAATATTAGATACCTGTGTTCAACAAAGATACGATTACCATTTACTTTCACGTAAAAACAAAGTATATAAGAAAACAACAACCTCCATCCATCACATACCCAATTATTCTTAGCTCAACAAAATTACAAATTTTTTCACTCTAACCTCGATGAATTAAAAAGATAAAGGGGATACCAAATGTTTCTTTCTGAAAAATCCAATTCCTAAATCCTTTAAGATTCATCTCCATCAAGTGTTACAAAGAGAAACGATATTATAGATTCAAAACTATCCACCTCGAACCGGCTAACAATTCAATCCTTTTTCACAGTCATAAAATGGTGTCTCCTGACTTATGAATTTACCCATAAAAATGAAATTTCTTTTCTAAAAATAGAGACATGAACTCATAGTTTGCTCGCCATGCATAGATACCAGAATTGAAGTTTTTCCCCAATTTCATAAATAAAACTAAATGAAGAAGTTGCATGCAATTCACTTCCTTAGGGAGATTTATGAATTTATGTAAATATTAAATGCATAATTTAATGGTGTTAAGTGCTGGATTACCACACCAGTGTCATATCCAAATACCACCGCCCTTTAACTCTCCTCCAAATTTGGTGGGATTTCTACAGTTTAAAATCCTCATTTACCTTTTTCCATGAAATTAGCTAATATCATTATCATATTAGCTAATGATAATGATATTAGCTAACATAGGTCGACTAACCTTGGGAGAGAATGAATTACAATATAATATAAGACCACATTATAATCTCTTAATTTAAACATGCATGGCCTTAACGTTATTATTTAAATGCCCCATAATTCCCAAAGTCCATAGGATTAAAATACATAATTTTACTTATGTGGCAAGTCTCTTATGGCCCATGACCTTCTTTAAGTTAGCAATGATCATACACATAGTGGTTTGGTTCTACCATTTTACGGTTATTTAATTGTTATCCACCAACGTCCGGCACCCCGAAAGGATCACGTGAAAATCACCCAATTAATTTCATTAATTCAAAGGTCCCAAAATTAACAACTCGACCCATAATTTACAAGCCCAAGTCAACTAATCTACAAAATGATTAATCGTTAATATGGGTTAAGTGAATCTCTCCCTTTGACTACAATGTTTAAAACTCATTATCTTCTTAATATGTCACAATGACACATTATCTCACAACATGTACATTAGTTTTAGTAATATATATACACCAGGCCTAATGTAACAGAATGGCCCAGGATTAATTTACAAAAATACAGATCATGGAGTAAATACATTTTTCCTTAATTCATTTGCTTATACATAGGAAGACTTATTGACTTAGTGCCTATAAGCTTAAGTCAAAAAATAATATTGTTTACGGGCATTAATTAGCAATAACACCCTTGGTTTAGATAATCTCAAGATAAATATCAGTTCTTAATTACTCTATCATTCACTTTGTCTTGTTCTCTCATCCTTTATTGAAAACACTTGTTTCTCTTCCTCTTGGGATCGGGATTGGTTCAAGACGACGATCTTGTTAAATCATTAGGCCCAAGAGCTGCAATATTCATCTCTAATACCAAAATGTAACAACCAGCTTTATCACTTCAATTTTAGAGATTATTTTTTTATCTTACCTCATGTAGCTGATTTAAATATGCGTATATTTAAATCCAACATAAGTCTTAATGCAATCCATTTCCTATAACTATCATTAACCATGTGCAGCTATATGAGAGAATACTTGAACTTTACTCATTCTTCCACAATGCTCTTTGTAAGCCATACATAAAATGTATCCCTTTGGTTCACCTTTAACATGATATGATATTTAAGTGATAACCCCTAAGTGCATTCCGGGTTCCATCTATGAAATCCATAGGCATCTCACAACTTAGATAATGGTGAAATCTTGATAATGTAATCAACAATTACACTACATTGCGCAAGGTTTCTGAGTCATGTATGCCATGCTCGATTCCATGATGGTACACTCATGATTGGAATCTTGTCATCTCACCTTATTCACTTGTTCAGTTATATGGATTTGCAGTCATTGATGTTGTAAACAGCTACAATTCCTATATAAGGTACAAGTCTACATTAACCTAAATGTAGTTGTACCTTGATGTCATCGTATGATACCTATGGGAAAGAAAATGTCTTTGTAACGATCCACATCATTACTATACCGATTCCCTTCCCGTAGCCATCATATGTTGGCATCAGGGTACCAACCTGTGGGGTTTCATCTGCCTTTGTAACTTTAACAAGCTTGTACTTAAGCAAGACCAAACCACATTTAAAGATCTTGATAAGGAAACTTTGTATAGTTGTTATGTGGTAGTCTTTAAAAAAGAACCAATGTCATTAAATGAATACAATCACGTAATAAAAATAGTGATTTTCCCCTGTCAAGAGTCTAAAAATGAGACATTGTACCTTAATAAATTAAACATGATAATTTGTTCTAGTTCCCATGTATTCATTACTTAGTGAATTGAAACTAGTGTCTTGTCCCATTATATCATGATAGGTTAAATGGAGTTCTAATAAAACTCATTTCTACCTATGTGTTCCAAACATTAGATAGATCACTCTTTAGATCTAAATTCCCAATCCTGCTATTATTAGTGGTTCAAATTCAACCGAATATATAATGAATTTCATTATAAAGGAGTAATAACCACTAATGTTGCTCTTACTCCTATAAGCAATCATGCAAGCTACATAATCACTCATCATTAGGGACATACGAGTCATTCCCGTTAACCTCCTTTTCAATAACACTTATGCTATACTATTAGAATCGTGTTATTTAGTTTTACTTCAGCATTTATACTAGCCAGGTCTGATTTATCTATATATATATAAATCTTATTCATTTTAAGGTTCTTGTTTCAGTACTATTCCCAATCCTCTTGAGAACTTCTATAACAATGCCTAAACCCTAACTTAGGTTTATTTTCATGGTTACTATCACCTTGGCAGTATAATCATTTTTCTTGGATCCTTATACCAATTTCCTTGGCATCCAAAAATACATTCCATTAATTCCAACTATCAGATTGTTGCTATCCTTTATATGACTACACCATCATATCTTAATCATGGTTGATTTCAACTCACAAATTTTAGGAGCATAGACACAAAAATTCCATAGTGAATATGACGTAAAGTACTCAAATTGAGCATAATTTGCATGTTCCCATCAAAAATCTTATCATTTGCATTGGGCATCATACCCGTGGTTTCATAGAGGTTTAGTATTCTGGGATTTAATCATCTCCCATAAAATTCTATGCCAACTATATACCATATCCTATGGGTCCTTTTAGCATTTATGTTCAACCTAATTATTAATGAATTATCTTCATTACATCTTGTTAGTTGGAGTAACTCCATCATAAACGTTCATCACATCATATTTCAAATGATGGTAATATGATAGATCTTATATTTTATTTACCCATTTTATGGAAAGACAATTCACTTAAGTATCAAAGAACATCCATGTTCTATTCTCATTATTATTTCACCTTGAAGTATTATGTTGAACTCCCCATCATGTTATGGGAGTTGGGTTAGTTTTACAAGTATTTCAACTTAATTTCCTTAAAGGTTTAAGTGCTGCCCAAAAGGAACATCAACAAGTTTAAAGACATAACCCTTATATGTTGAACTTTATCTTATCATCTAGAAGTTTCATCATATTAATTTATCTCTAGTATAGTTACTCAAACTTTACTAAAAGAATATTCCTTAAGTATGTATACATAAGCATATACATCAAGATTCAAACCTAGATGATTTCTCATCTACCAAGCATTTAACCTTTAATCGGCCTTATGAGGAATCACAACCTCTTCCTAACAATAATATTAACTTCCCCTAGTTAATCAGTTTAGATTAAAGAATTCATAAAAACTACTTCATAGTGTGATCCATTAACCTATCCATTATATCAATGATTTATAACTTCACAACTCATCCATTTAACTTACTAGGTTCAGCTAGTCCATACGATAAATGTTATACTTCCTAAACAGAGAGTTACAATAACCCTTCATTACAATCATCCAATGCTCCAATTTTCATAAAATATCATAAGTGTAAAGCCATTCTTATACCGACACTACTACAACATAGTAGAATGTATTACAAAGATTGCAGAGAGGCATCAACATTCTTCAACAATATGAAGCAGGTATTTATTGACCAAATATATGGAATCTTTACCATGTCACAATATATCATAAATGTACCCAGTAGATTTTTACAATAAAATATTTTCTCAAAGGAAAAAAATAACTTCCTTGACATAATTAAGAATGTCTCAATTCAAAAATTGACTGCCACTTTATCCTTTAAAAGTAATCATGTGGTTCAATTAGATAATCAAGGTGTTTCTTTACTTTACGCCTGTTATCTTTGCTCACTTCATTGTAATGGTTAGGTAAGATCGGCTTATTCGAATCGAGAAAGAAAATTCCTTTATCCCATTTATCAATTTATGTCATTAAATGTTAGAATGAATATATACTACAATAATAATCTCATTCTTACAATATAACCATGTAATGCAACAAACATCATATTTAATTAACTTGCTTTGCAAACATTAAGTACAACTCTTTTTACCTTTTTTAGTATTCCTCCATGAAAAAGTCTCATCAACACTTGTCTTATTTAAATTGAAGTAATGTCCGGTAAATATGTTAATGGCAAACAATGACCATCAACTAATTAATTCCACATGTTATTATAATTACAACAGAATTCCAAAAAGTTATATAGATTATCAAACTCTTATAAATCGTGGAAAGTATCTATACTATCCCATTCATAATGACAAATCGCTGCAACTATTGTTGCTGCATAAGAAATTGAAACAAGTATTAACCTTGGACACACAAGGTAATCCAAGATACGGAAATGAAACCAACCAGTTTCATCAATTCCAACATATTTACCAAATATATCCGGTTAATACACATGACGTTTATATGTCATAGCTACATAAAACAACATATTCTGCATTATCCATTAATATCCTAAGAAGGAATGATATCTATACATCTCAAGTTACATATCGTAGTAACTTAAAGGAGTTAAGGCAATATAGACTTTGTTTCCTATTTATACCGTATTATACCTTCTTTAATAAAACACATCATCTCAAATTATGTCTTACTATATTCAGTTGTAATAAGAATCTGAAGGCACAACCATTCCAAAGCTTATTTATGCATACATAAAGAGTCTAAACTCCCTAAATTTGTCTCAATGACTAGCACATATTACTCCTCAATAATGGAGATATGTTACACTTGATTTAATTGTCCTATAGAGATTCAATCAGTTACATATACTCCACATAATATAATTATTGGAATCTTCTTTAAAAATTGATTTAAAGAATGGAAACAAAACTAAGTTTCAGTTCCAAGGTTGCACCTTTAAATAGAGTAGCAATAACTTAACAAACATAGCCAGGGTGCCAACCAAAACCCCTTGGTTCTAATAAGACTTTTAAATCTATCCAAAAACAAAGCACAATCTATCATTTTGCTAGTTGTTCTCATCAAGGCCAAGCTCAAATCACACTTCTCCACAAGTATAAATTTGGTAATATATATATATATATATATATATATATATATATATATACACACACACACACACACACACACACACATATACATATATACATATATATATATATATACACATATATACATACACACACACACACACACACACACACACACACACACACACACACACACACACACACACACACACACACACACATATATAAGTCCAATAAGCCGAACAAAATTAACTTCTAGAATGAGGAAAAAGGAATTTCCATACCGGTTCATAAGATGAGTTAGGTTCGACCTTCACCACATAGTCCGTGAATTACTTTTAAGTATTTAGTATTAAATGCAAACTGGTTTTGATGACAACTTAAGCAAATAAGTGGTGATGGTATTCTTTTAGATCTGAGTGAGCCTAAGGCTTGTTACTATCAACATCATATCATAGTGAGAAAACTACACTCACCTTATTCCTAGGTGAAAAGTGTTTCTATTGAACCTACAGTCGACACAAGACTGAACGGTAATGAGGAAATCCAAGTTTTACCACTTAGCATTTGTTTCAATTAAAATCCAACCATACCAGTAGTGGATCCAAGACAATGTTCAAAAACTTTCCAAAGAGTTCTAGAGATTAACACAACAACCCAGGATAACACGAAGTGTTATTTATAACAAAGCATTATTCCAATCTAGTAAAGTAGGAAGGTTTGACACCTAGAATTGATTTACAAAGGTGACAGAGACAACCCATTCGCATACCCATTTAAGATAAGCTTTCTAGTTAAAATAAAACTAGAGAACCTAAGCCATCATGACAGAGCCTATCTCTTTGATAGCCAAATCAATAGAAGACAACAATCTATAAAATATCCTAGATATGAGATAGAAGCACCAACTAGAAATCACCAGATAACCCTTGGTGCATACCCAACAACACCTCTATTTTCTGCAGTTGGTACCCACAAACCAGATGTGAAAGAAATAACACCATGATCTAGAATAAGTTTCTTACCAGATCCGTATATCTAGATTTTGGTCAGTTAAAAGAAAACCCATAACACCCAAAATTGATTTGCATAATATTATATTATCTACATGAAAACCTGTTATTATCTGGGTCAACCTTTTCGGTAAATTGCAAACAAAATTGCTCATTCATAACCTTATTAAGCAAGTATGATTTGAGTAGTATACAAGATAACAAAAATATTAGATACCTAGGTTCAACAGCCATATGATTACCATTTCTTTTCATAGAAAAATAGAGTATATAAGAAAAACAACAACCTCCAACCATCACATACCCAATTATTCTTACCTCAACAAAATTGCAAATATGTATTCACTCTAACCTCTGATGAATTAAAAAGATAAAGGGGATAAAGAATGTTTCTTGCCTACAAAATCTGATTTTTAAATCGTTCAAGATTCATCTCCAGTAAGTGTTACAGTAGCAGTGAGTTTACGGATTCAAAACTATCCACCTCGAACCATCCAACAATTCAATCCTTCTTCACAGTCATAAAATGGTGTCTCCCGACTTATAAATTTTCCCATAAAAATGAACTTCCTCTTCTAAAAATAGCGACATGAACTCATAGTTTTCTTGCCATGCATAGATACCAGAAGTGGAGTTTTCCCCCAATTTCATCAATAAAACTAAATGAAGAAGTTGCATGCAATTTGCTTCCTTAGGGAGCTTTACAGATTTCCGTAAATATTAAATGCATAATTTAATGGTGTTAAATGTTGGAGTACCACACCAGTGACATATCCAACTACCACCACCCTTCAACTCTCCTCCAAATTTGGTGATTTCTATAGTTTAAAATCCTCATTTACCTTTTTCCATGAAATTAGCTAATATCATTATCTTATTTGCTTTCTATAACATAGGTCGAATAACCTTGGGAGAGAATGAATTACAATATAATATAAAACCACGTTATAATCTCTTAATTTAAACATGCATGGCCTTAACATTATTATTTAAATGCCCCATAATTCCCGAAGTCCATAGGATTAAAATACATAATTTTACTTATGTGGCAAGTCTCTTATGGCCCATGACCTTCTTTAAGTTAGCAATGATCATACACATAGTGGTTTGGTTCTACCATTTTACGGTCATTTAATCGTTATCCACCAACCTCCAGCACCCTGAAAGGATCATGTGTAAATCTCCCAATCAATTTCAATAATTCAAAGGTCCGAAACTTAACAACTCAACCCGAATTTACAATCCCAAGTTAACTAACTCGGAAAATGACTAATTGTTAATATGGGTTAAGTGAATCTCTCCCTTCGACTATAATGTTTAAAACTCATTATCTTCTTAAGATGTCAAAGTGACATATTATCTCACAACATGTATATTATTTTTAGTAATATCTATACACCAGGCCTAATGTAACATAATGGCCCAAGATTAATTTACAAAAATGTAGATCATGGAGCAGATACTTTTTCCCTTAAGTCATTCACTTATATGTTGGAAGACTTATTGACTTAGTGCCTACAAGCTTAAGTCTAGTAACAATAATACTGTTCATGGGCATTAATTAGCAACAACACCCTTGGTTTAGATAATCTCAAGATGAATATCAATTCTTAATAACCCTATCATTCCCTTTGTCTTTTTTTCTCATCCTTTATTGAAAAAACTTGTTTCTCTTCCTCTTGGGGTCAAGATCGTTCGAAGACGATGATCTTGTTAAATCAATGGGCCCAAGAGCTTCAACCTTCAGCTCTAATACCAAAATGTAACAACCAATTTTTTCACTTCAATCTTAGAGATTATTTTTTTATCTTACCTCATGTAGCTGATTTAAATACCCATATATTTAAATCCAACATAAGTGTTAATGCAATCCATTTCCAATAACTATCATGAACCATGTGCAGCTGTATGAGAGAATACTCGAACTTTACTCATTCTTCCTCAATGCTCTTTATAAGCCATACATAAAATGTATCCCTTTGGTTCTCCTTTAATAGGATATGATATTTAAGTGACAACACCTAAGTGCGTACAGGTTCCACCTATGAAATCTAGAGGAATCTCATAGCTTAGATAATGGTGAAATCTCCATAATGTAATCATGATTACACTACCACTCTGCACAAGGCTTCGAGTCATGTATGCCATGCTTGATTCCATGACGACACACTCGCCATTGGAATCTTGTCATCTCACCTTATTCACTTGTTCAGTTATATGGATTTGCAGTCATTGATGCTATAAATAGCTACAAGTCCTGTACAAGGTACAAGTCTGGATTAACCTACATGTAGTTGTACCTTGATGTCATCCTATGATGCCTATGGGAAAGAAAATGTCTTTGTAATGATTCACATCATTACTAGACTGCTTCCCTTCCCGTAGCCATCATATGTTGGCATCGGGTACCAACCCATGGGGTTTCATCTACCCTTGTAACTTTAACAAGCTTGTACTTAAGCAATACCAAACCACATTTTAAGATCTTGATAAGGAAACTCAAGTATAGCTATTATGTGGTAGTATTCAAATAACAACCAATGTCATTAAATGAATACAATCATGTAATGGAAGTTTTGATTTTCCCCAGTAAAGAGTCTAAAACTCGAGACGTACCTTAATAAATTAAACATGATAATTTTTTCTAGTTCCCATGTTTTCATTACTTAGTGAAGTGAAACTAGAGTCTTGTCCCATAATATCATGATAGGTTAAATGCAATTCCAATAATACTCATTTCTACCTATCTGTTCCAAACATAAGATAGATAGCTCTTTAGATCTAAATTCCCAATCCTACTATTATTAATGGTTCAAATTCAACGGAATATATAATGAATTTCATTATAAAGGAGTAATAACCACTAACGTTGCTCTTACTCCTATAAGAAATCATGCAAGCTACATAATCACTCATCATTAGGGACATACGGAGTCATTCCGTTACCCTCCTTTCAATAACACTTATGCTATATTAATAGAATTGTGTTATTCAATTTTACTTCAACATTTATACTAGCCAGGTCTGATTTATCTATATATATATATATATAAATCTTATTCATTTTAAGGTTCTTGTTTCAGTACTATTCCCAATCCTCTTGAGAACTTCTATAACAATGAATGAACCCTAACTTAGGTTTATTTGCATGGTTACAATCACCTTGGCAGTATAATCATTTTTCCCAGATCCTTATACCAATTTCCTTGGCATCCAAAACTACATTCCATTAATTCCAGCTATCACATCGTTCTTTATCCTTTATATGACTACACCGTCATATCTTAATCATGGTTGATTTCAAATCACAAATTTTAGGAGCATAGACACAAAAATTCCATAGTGAATTTGATGGGAATGTACTCATGTTGAGAACATTTGCATGTTCCTATCAACAATCTCATCATTTGCATTGGGCATCATACCCATGGTTTCATAGAGGTTTAGTATTCTGGGATTTAATCATCTCCCATACAATTCTATGCCAACTATATCCCATATCCTATGGGCCCTTTTAGCATTTATGTTCAACCTGATTATTAATGAATTATCTTCATTACATCTTGTTAGTTGGAGTAACTCCATCATAAATGTTCATCACATCATATTTCGAATGATGGTAATCTGATAGATCTTATATTTTATTTACCCATTTTATGGAAAGACAATTCGCTTAAGTATCAAAGAACATCCGTGTTCTATTCTCATTATTATTTCACCTTGAAGTATTATGTTGAACTCCCCATCATGTTACGAGAGTTGGGTTAGTTTTACAAGTATTTCAACTTAATTTCCTTAAAGGTTTAAGTGCTGCCCAAAAGGAACATCAACAAGTTTAAAGACATAACCCTTATATGTTGAACTTTATCTTATCATCCAGAAGGTTCATCATATTAATTTATCTCTAGTATAGTTACTCAAACTTTACTAAAAGAATATTCCTTAAGTATGTATACATAAGCATATACATCAAGATTCATACCTAGATGATTTCTCATCTACCAAGCATTTAACCTTTAACTGGTCTTGTGAGGAATCACAACCTCTTGCTAACAATAATATTAACTTCCCTAGTTAATCAGTTTAGATTAAAGAATTCATCAACACTACTTCATAGTGTAATCCATTAACCTATCCATTATATTAATGATTTATAACTTCACAACTCATCCATTTAACTTACTAGGTTCACCTAGTCCATAAGATAACTATTATACTTCCAAAACAGAGAGTTATAATAGACCTCCATTACAATCATCTAATGATCCAATTTTCATAAAATATCATAAGTGTAAAACCATTCTTATACCGACACTACTACAACATAGTAGAATGTACTATAGAGATTGCAGAGAGGCAACAACATTTTTCAACAATATGAAGTAGGTATTTATTGACCAAATATATGGAATCTTTACCATGTCACAATATATCATAAATGTACCCAGTAGATTTTTACAATAAAATATTTTCTCAAAGGAAACAAATAACTTCCTTGACATAATTAATAATGTCTCAATTCAATAAATTGATTGCCACTTTATCCTTTAAAAGTAAGCATGTGGTTCAATTAGATAATCAAGGCATTTCTTTACTTTATGCTTGTTATCTTCACTCACTTTCCTGTAATGGTTAGGAAAGATATGTTCTTCCGAATCGAGAAAGAAAATTCCTTTATCCCATTTATCAATTTATGTCATTAAATGTTAGAATGAATATATACTGCAATAATAATCTCATTCTTACAATATAACCATGTAATGCAACAAACATCATATTTAATTAACTTTCTTTGCAAACATTAAGTACAACTCTTTTTACATTTTTTAGTATTCCTCCATGAAAAAGTCTCATCAACACTTCTCTTATTTAAATTGAAGTAATACTCGATAAATATGTTAATGTCAAACAATGACCATCAACTAATTAATACCACATGTTATTATAATTACAACTAAATTCCACAGAGGTTATATAGAGTATCAAACTCTTACAAATCATGGTAAGTATCTATACCATCCCATTCATAACTAGAAATTGCTGTAACTATTGTTTCTGCTCAAGAAATTCAAACAAGTATTAACCTTGGACACACAAGGTAATCCAAGCTACGGAAATGAAACCAACCAGTTTCATCAATACCAACATATCCATCAAATAGATCTAGTTAATACACATGACGTTTATATGTCATAGCTACATAAAACAACATATTCTACATTATCCATTAATATCCTAAGAAGGAATGATATCTATACATCTCAAGTTACATATCGTAGTAACTTAAAGGAGTTAAGGAAATATAGACTTTGTTTCCTATTTATACCATATTATACCTTCTTTAATAAAACACATCATCTTGAATTATGTCTTACTATATTCAGTTGTAATAAGAATCAAGGCACAACCATTCCAAAGCTTATTTATGCATACGTAAAGAATCTAAACTCCTTGAATTTGTCTCAATGACTATCACATATTACTCCTCAATAATGGAGATATGTTACACTTGATTTAATTGTCCTATAGAGATTCATCGATTAAATATACTCCACATAATATAATTATTGGAATCTTCTTAAAGAATGGAAACAAAACTAAGTTTAAGTTCCAAGGTTGCACCTTTAAATAGAGTAGCAATAACTTAACAAACATAGCCAGGGTGCCAACCAAAACCCCTTGGTTCCAATAAGAGTTTTAAATCTATCCAAAAACAAAGAACAATCTATCGTGTTACTAGTTGTTCTCATCAACACCAAGGTCAAATCACACTTCTCCACAATTATAAATCTTGTAACAAATATATATGTGTGTGCGTGTGTGTGTGTGTGTGTGTGTGTGTGTGTGTGTGTGTGTGTGTGTGTGTGTGTGTAAGTCCAATAACTGAAAAAATTAGCTTCCCAAATGAGGAAACAAGGAATTTCCATACATGGTCATAAGATGAGTTAGGTTCAGACCTTCACCACATAGTCCTTGAATTACTTTCAAGTATTTAGTATTAAATGCAAACTGGTTTTGATGACAACTTAAGCAAATAAGCTGGTGATGGTATTCTTTTAGATCTGAGTGAGCCTAAGGCTTGTTACTATCAGCATCATATCACAATGAGAAAACTGCACTCACCTTATTCCTAGGTGAAAAGTGTTTCTATTGAACCTACAGTCGACACAAGACTGAACAGTAATGAGGAAATCCAAGTTTTACCACTTAGCATTTGTTTCAATTAAAATCCAACCATACTAGTAGTGGATCCAAGAAAATGTTCAAAAACTTTCCAAAGAGTTCTAGAGATTAACACAACAACTCAGGATAACATGAAGTGTTATTTATAACAAAGTATTATTCCAATCTAGTAAAGTAGGAAGGTTTTACACCTGGAATTGATTTACAAAGGTGACAAAGATAACCCATTTGCATACCCATTTAAGATAAGCTTTCTAGTTAAAATAAACTAGAGAACCTAAGACATCATGGAAGAGCCTATCTTTCTAATAGCCAAATCAATAGAAGACAACAATCTGTAAAATATCCTACATATGAGATAGAAGCACCAACTGAAAATCACCAGATAACCCTTGGTGCATACCCAACAACACCTCTATTTTCTCTTATTTGGTACCCACAAAGTGCTAGACATGAAAGAAATAACACCATGATCTAGAATAAATTTGTTACAGATTCGTATATCTAGATTTTGGTTAGTTAAAAGAAAACCCATAACACCTAAAATCGATTTGCATAATATTATATTATCTACATGAAAACCTGATATCATCGGGTAAACCTTTCGGTAAATTACAAAGGAAATTTCTCATTCATAACCTTATCAAACAAGTACGATTTGAGTAGTATATAAGATAACAAAAATATTAGATACCCGAGGTTCAACAGACATACAATTAACATTTATTTTCATAGAAAAATAGAGTATATAAGAAAAACAACAATCTCAACCATCACATACCCAATTATTCTTAGCTCAACAAAATTGCAAATATGTATTCACTCTAACCTCTGATGAATTAAAAAGATAAAGGGGATAAAGAATGTTTCTTTCCTACAAAATCTGATTCCTAAATCCTTCAAGATTTATCTCCAGCAAGTGTTACAGTAGTGGCAAGTTTACGGATTCTAAACTATCCACCTCGAACCAGCCAATAATTCAATCCTTCTTCACAGTCATAAAATGGTGTCTCCTAACTTATGAATTTTCCCATAAAAACAAACTTCCTGTTTTAAAAATAGCAACATGAACTCATAGTTTACTCACCATGCACAGATACCAGAAGTGGAGTTTTTCCCCATTTTCATGAATAAAACTAAATGAAGAAGTATTATGCAATTCGCTTCCTTAGGGAGCTTTACGGATTTCCATAAATATTAAATGCATAATTTAATGGTGTTAAATGCTAGAGTACCACACCAATGACATATCCAACTACCACCGCCCTTCAACTCTCCTCCAATTTTGGCGGGATTTCTACAGTTTAAAATCCTCATTTACCTTTTCCCATGAAATTATCTAATATCATTATCTTATTTTCTTTCTATAACATAGGTCAAATAACCTTTGGAGAGAATGAATTACAATATAATATAAAACCACGTTATAATCTCTTAATTTAAACATGCATGGCCTTAACATTATTATTTAAATGCCCCATAATTCCTGAAGTCCATAGGATTAAAATACATAATTTTAATTATGTGGCAAGTCTCTTATGGCCCATGACCTTCTTTAAGTTAGCAATGATCATACACATAGTGGTTTGGTTCTACCATTTTACGGTCATTTAATCATTATCCACCAACCTCGGCACCCCGAAAGGATCACGTGTAAATCACCCAATCAATTTCAATAATTCAAAGGTCCCAAAATTAACAACTTGACCCAGAATTTACAAGCCCAAGTCAACTAATTTGTAAAATGATTAATCGTTAATATGGGTTAAGTGAATATCTCCCTTCGACTACAATGTTTAAAACTCATTATCTTCTTAAGATGTCACAATGACACATTATCTCACAACATGTACATTAGTTTTAGTAATATCTATACACCTAGGCCTAATGTAACATAATGGCCCAAGATTAATTTGCAGAAATGCAGATCATGGAGCGAGATACTTTTCCCTTAATTCATTCGCTTATACGTTGGAAGACTTATTGACTTAGTGCCTATAAACATGTTAGTAACAATAATACTCTTCACGGGCATTAATTAGCAACAAAACCCTTGGTTTAGATAATCTCAAGATCAATATCAGTTCTTAATAACCCTATCATCCCCTTTGTCTTGTTTTCTCATCCTTTATTGAAAAAAAAATGTTTCACTTCCTCTTGGGGTCGAGGATGATTGAAGACGATGATATTTTTAAATCATTGACTATACTTTCGGGGTATTACAGTAAGTCTTGGTTAAATCATAGGTTAGGCGTTAAGGATTATGGGTAATCAGATGTGGTGAGAA
This sequence comes from Taxus wallichiana var. yunnanensis, assembly GCA_018340775.1. Lineage (NCBI taxonomy): Eukaryota > Viridiplantae > Streptophyta > Pinopsida > Cupressales > Taxaceae > Taxus > Taxus wallichiana. Next base: position 459,369,063 of record CM031239.1, on the reverse strand, counting down.
ATGGTGCAATGGCAGAAATTAGGCTAACTGATATTTTTGTTGATAACCAATGTCGGGGAAAGGTAAACCAACAATGGTACACTAGGGCACATGACCAATGTCATTCATGGTAAAACAAAATTGGTCAAATCGGGGTAGAATAAAATGTATATATATATATATATATTACGAATTCATGTTAACCTTTTGACTTTGTGAAAATGACAGAGTGAAGTGTGTGTGTGTGTGTGTGTGTTTTGCATGGAGAAAAGGATGAGGTAATGTACCTTCGAGTTGGTGAGTAATTATCGGTGATTGGAATCATTATATGGGGCCCACGAGATTGATACAAGAGATGTGATTGGTCGATAGAAGAGAGTCATGGTACTAGTGGGAGGATGTGTAAGAGGGGTCCAGGAACCTATCTGGAGATTCCAACATGATGGTGACAACATGTAGAGGTAGGATTCCATTCTCAATGTTTGTTTTGGATTAAGATTTGAGGTAAAAAATGAAGAAAAGCGATTTTGAATGTAGAATTCGGGATAGTGAGTAAAAATGGTTTAAAATGGGATGGGGAGGGTGAAATCTAGGTTAAATAGGTCTAAAATTGAAATGGTTGGGATTTGGGTGGGTTTCAGGTAGGAATTAGGCTGTTTTTGGTTAATTTTTGAAAAAAGAGGGCATTGAGTTTCAACCTTAGGGAAGAACTAGTGAGTGATGTTGGCATTGAGGTTAGGCTACCATCGGTGGGCTAGTTGACATCAGTGATGTTAAAGTGTGACCGTCTTGAAAGTCGGAAAGCTTATTGGTGTTAGTCATGTGAAATGTGACCAAGTCCTGAAAATGAAGTTTTAGGTGAAAAGAATGTAGAAGAATGGATGGGTAGGATAACTGGTGAAGTTATGAGGTAGGGGTAAATGGCTAAGTGAATAAAATGATAAATTTAGGTGGGGTTTGGGTTGAATGTAGTCATAAATGGTAGTGGTTTAGGTGCAAGTTGTATCAAAGTGATGAAGGAAGGAAGGTAATTGAATAAGTGAAAATGTTTAATGAAAGGTAGGAAAAAAGAAGCAAGGCATTGATGAAAATAATAGATGTAGATTAGGCATAGGGTAGAATGAATCTTGTGGGCATGGGTGGATGACTAATGAAATATGAATGTGGGTGAATGATGCAGGCATGGTAGTAGCTCATGATGTGTGATAGACCTCCGCCAGTATTAAAAAAGATTAGGCCCATCTTCATAGAGGAGGAATGGGACCACATCGAGAGATGTCGCTCTCAATTTGATTAGGAGATATAGGTGAATCATTAGAGATCATATTTTGATGGTCACTCTCATTGATAGATGGGATTATACGACCAATACCTTCCATTTTCCGACTGGGGAGATGACGATCACCCTTGGGGACATATAGAGGATTTTGAGGCTACCTCATTGTAGGGGAAAATGTCTATTAGATTGGAACCGACAATGTAATGAAGCCTATGGGTATAGTGTTTGGTGATGTTATGGTAGAGTTGACATACCATAGTGTGAGTGTCAGATATGGAGAGATGTATATTACACATCCTGATGAGACACACTTGACAGTATTGATGATGATTGTGATCAACTATTTTGTACTTCCAGATTTAGAGGGAGGGAGATTTACTTTATCTTTGATGGGTGTGCTAGAGGATATGGTAGAGAAGAGGTTATAGTTTACATGGGTGCCTACCTTTTTGGTGCGGTTGTATAGAGAGCTATGAGTGTATCGGTGGATACACATTTAGAGTATGTTGTACCTTTATTTTACATTTTGGACCTATGAGAATATAGTGTGTCTATTACTGACCCATACTTAGGTAGGATTCATTTGGAGGAGTGTTTAGAGTTGGGTTCGGGAGGTGGGTACAAGTTGGGGCCCACCCTATCAGAAATGAGGATCTTAGGGATGTTGCATATTACATGTGACTACTAGATAACATATCATTCATGGATATATCATGCTACCATATAATGGGTTCTCTTCTTACATGGGTATGGTAGCTGAGTTGGATGGATTATAGCTAGTCGGGAGAATATAGGGCCAAAGAGCCAATGAGCATGAGATGATCCCGAGTGGGTGAGTTCGACGGAAGTTTGGGCTTCATTAGGATGTTTCTTTACCATTTCCATTATAATGCGGGGACGATGTGGAGAGACCATTGTCTCCACCACATCTAGCAGAGATCCCACTGGGAAGGAGGAGAGGGGAGACGATAGCAAGATAGATGACACAAATATATTTGATGGCTATAAGTAGTGGTGGATAGCCCGATTCACAGGTGACACCTCCGAGGCCAAAGAAACGTGATTTATCTACCTTTATAGTTTAGAGAGATGCACTACAGGGGGAGGTGAATTCCTTACATGCACATATTATAGGGTTTGAGGGACAACTGATAGGGTCACAGACACATGTGACCACTTTACAAGCATAGGTGACAACTATACAAGCCCAAGTAGTATAGAAATAGATGCCCAAACATGGTGGAGATGATGGTGGGGGAAGGTAACGGCATTACAAGAACATGTTTCCACTCTATAGGCATAACTAGCTATAGCCCGAGGACGGAGTTCTTACACAGGCACCCATAGGGGATGGTGCATAGGTAGTAACATTGTAGGCACAAATTACAGGTTTACAGGGCCAATTGGTAGTTTCCCCAGGCATAGGTTGTGACCCTATAGGCCTAGGTAGATGCAAAAGAAATGCAGTATAGGGTCTCGTAGTAAAGATACTAGCATCGGGATAAGGTCTCACAATACGATCATGAGGACAAGGGCCTATATTGTTGGGGTAGAGTTCACAAGTTGTAGCTAGGGTGATGATTCCACCCTAGGGACCGTAACGATGGGAGGTTCATGGATGTCCTAAGTGAGTCCCACTATTACCAGGATCATCTATCCATAGTAGGAATTGAGGTTCCATCATATGCCAAACACATGGATCAATAGAGACATTAGTGAGAAGATCAAGTCTAGGACTCATAGATTAGGTAGCACGGGGGTCATCAGCCCTAGAGACATGGTCGGGTGAGGTTACTAGTTCTCATAGACAGGCCCGGTGAGGAAAAGGAGGAGGAGATAGTGGGTGGATAAGGAATAATAGATGGTGGAGATATGCTAGCGGGGTGGTTGACAGGAGGTAGGAGGAGACAAGTGAGAGTGGAGAGGAGGGTCTCGGATGGGGTTGATTAATCTTGACATTTGATACTATATGATGATTTTGATTTTGGTATATATACCAGCTTGCATGTTGAATATTTTACGAGATTGTATATGATATTTTTTGAGACACTTTGATTATTTATCCCTATGTACATATGTATTGATACACAAACATTCCCATTTATAATTTGATGATGATTATTGGACTAATGATGTACTCATTTTAATTTTCATTATTATTATTTCTTATGGAAACTAGGTGAGTTAGGAATGATTGAGTTGAGGTCATGTAGGCATGATGGAATCGGGACTAGGCATGATGGAGTTGGGTGTAGGCATGATTGATTCAAGTATAGGAATTAGGTGTAAGCATGGTTGAGTCAGGTATAGGCATGATTGAGTTAGGTGTAGGCCTGGTTGAGTCAAAAAATTTCCAAGTTATTGATTTTATGGAAATAATATGTTGTATGTATGTTGTGTTTAAATTTCCAAGTAATTGATATCATAGAAATGTTAAATGATGTAGGTAGAATATGGTTGAGGTTATAAACTGTTAGGTATGATGAAACAATGTATGTTTTTATGATATATTAATATCCAAGTTATTGTGTAAATTGAAACTAACTAAGTTTGAATGTGAATGTAAAGGGGAAAATCAGTTATGGGTAAAAGTGGCCGAGCTAACCTCTAAGGGCCCCATGCCCTTAGAGTGTTTCCTAAATAGCTCCGGTGGAAAGGTGCCTTAGGCTCATGTAGTTTTCCCATAAGTGAGGGAAGAATATGAAGATGAATGGGTTTGTAGGTTTTAGGCATAATTGAGTATAGGTCATTTAGACATGGTTGAGTGTAGGTTGTTTTAGTCATGGCAAATTCTAGGTCATTTAGGCATAGTTGAGTGTAGACTTTGAATAGGCATGGTTGAAGGAGAAGAAATCCTAGAATGTAGGTGTCGAAGGTCTAGTCCTATATAGCAGAATCAATAAGTAAGAAAAGAGATGAATGGTAAAAGAAGTGGAATTCTTCAGAAGTGGCAAGGACCATAATGAGCATACCAAGGATGGGTTGATGAACTTAAACCCCTAAAGGAAGTGCATGATTGACTATTCTAAGGGTGAAGGAAGTTACATGATCACAAAATTTCACATTTGTGGCATGTCCTATGAGTAGTTAGAAAATAATAAAGAAATGAAGATGTGGTGAAATGGGTTATTTAGTGTAACCTTGATGTGAGACAACATGCCTCTTCTACAAGATATGTAAAACCAAAATAGGCAGGTCCATGACAAAAATATTTGTATTTTCTTTTTTCTTTTACTTTTGTTTTTTGTAGACTGATCGATACAAGAAGTCTATGTGGGATGAATACAATGACTCCTTGAGGTATTTTTGAAGATGATCAATGTGGGAAACTTTAAAATGTTTTATTTTAATTTGTATAAGAATAGTCTTCTTTTTGGATAGACTATGTTTTTATTTTTTAGGGATGAATTTTTATAGTTTTCCTTTGAGGGAGAAATCTATTTATAACAATGAGATAGAGAGGTAGATGTCCTTTTTAAGGGAATCATCTTTGTTAAAAGAAGTTTGAATAAATGATCTGAATCCAATTTTACTTGTGGATGTCTTTGGACTCTTAGGTCATGGACAAGACTATAGAGGAATATAGGCTTCATTTATGAGGGAAAAACCATAGCACATATAGGTTAACTATGCAAGAGGTGTTTTGAGTGATGAGCGAAAATGTGATTCTATCACGAAAAGAATGAAAAGTGTCCATGAGAACCATGCCATGAGTAGATCCATGGTACTCATATTTAAGATACAGTTGAAAGATGACAAATAATCACATAATTCCTATTTAGTCTTTGGTGCTCAAAAGAGGTAAATGAAAGGGAGGGGTACTCAAGGGACTAGTTTGTAATATAAAAAAGGTGTAGTACTTGATTAAATAATAGAATGGTAGAATATTTAAGGCATTGAGAGGATCAAGTTTGGGTTTACCTTCGAGTGAAGACAATTGATAAGAAGTTAACCCATAGGCATGAGCAACAATATAGGTTCGAAGCCAATTAGGAGAAAAATTTCCCTAATTAATTTTCTCTCCTTTTGTTACATGTTGATTTTCCTTTAGGACAAGGTTTCAAACCTTGAAGGTTCATTCTTGGATACATTTTCCATAGGCATGTTTGATACATTTTTGGTAGATTTGAAGGTGATCAAGAGTAGTTACACAACACTCATCTAATAACTAAAGTTACAACTAATGGTCTTGGTGAAATTTTTCATTGTTGAGAATATCTTTGAGTGAGATACAAAGAGATGGAATTTGGACTTGGAGAGGCAAAACAACCTCTGTACCATAGACCAAAGAGAATTGTGTGGTAACGGTTGAGGTGCAAATACTAGTGTGGTAAGCCCATAAGGCGAAAAGAATGTGTGTGTGCCAATCCTTACTAGTATCATCAATGAATTTCATAAGAATTGTGTTTAGGGTTTTGTTGGTTGATTTGTCTTGGCTGTTTTTTTAAGGATAATAAGGTGAAGAAAAACTAAGTTAAATAATGAAGGTGTCACATAGTTTCTACGGGGTTTTATTTTTTAATTGTTTTCCATTATTAGTGATGAGGTGGTGAGGAACACCAAAGCAAAAGAACATGTGATGGTTGATGAATTCACATATTTTCTTAGCTTTTGTAGAAATGAGAGGTACAACTTCACCCATTTAGTGTAATATTTAGTAGCGATAATAATCCATTGATGACATTAGGAAGAATGAGGGTTAATCTCTCTAATAAGATCCAAACCCCATTGATAGAAAGGAAAAAGGCCTCGTGTGACCTGTAAGGTGTGACTAGGGGTGTGATGAAGATTATCATGTTATGATATTTCATACAATTTTGACATAGTCACAAAATTCTTGGTTTGGGGTTGGCTAGTAATATCCAAGGCGAAGGAGGTGCTTAGTGACAATAAAGCCACTGAAATGACCTCCACAAATCCCATCATGAACTTCCTTGATGGTGTATGGGATTTCAAAACTTGTAAGGCATCGTAAGAGGATACTATCAAAGCCATGTTTATAGAGAATATCACCCATGATGACATAATGAGAGACACTTTTGAGGAAGGCTCATTTTCCATTGTGTGTAAGACCTAGAGGTAGAACTGAAAGGGAAAGGTAGTCAAAAAATTTCTTATACCAAAGGTCGGGTGGGTCAGTTTCAATGTTTCCTACAAAGTTAACATCTCAGAATATACAAGAAGGTGATTACAACTTTTTTAATATGAAAAATATTTTCGAGTTGAAGGATGAAGTAGGTATTTGAGAAGCAAGAAAAGCCATGGTATCCATGATTTTTTTGTGGAACATGGGGTACTTTGAAGTTCATAATGGTGAAAGGTAGTCAAGAGCATGTCAACATGATTCTTGTACTTTTTAAGTATATTATTACGACAATGGTATATACCATTGAATTGTTTCAAAACTAATTGAGAATCACGAAAAATATTAATGGATTTAACATCTAAGGATATGGCGGTTTGTAGACCCAACACAAGTGCTTTATATTGATGATGTTATTGGAGAAATCAAAATCTATTTTGAAGGATAATGGCATAGGTTCATAGTTAAGAGGAATAAGATAACTCTTGTGCTTCCCCACGATGGAATTTGGAACCATCAAAGAATAAGGTCATGTGATAAATGGTATCATCTAGGAGAGGGTATTAATGGATTCATCTAGAAATTTGAAGTTATAAGAGTGGTTTCCAGGATAGAGTTACGTCTGCAAGCTGGTCAACAATGGTTTGTCCTTTGATGGATTTTTGATGGATCAATTTGAGATCAAATTCTACTAGAAGCATGATCCAACATGTAGAACATTGGTATTAGTAGGGTTTAACATACATGTAATGCAAGGGGTCAGTGTTGGTGAAAATGAAGGTCTTATGGTTGAGTAGGTAATGGAAACTTTTAGTGGAAAAAAAGACTAAGGCTAGGAAAAGTTTTTCGGCGTGAGTATATCTAGTCTCAAAGTCTAGAAGAGTACAAATTATATAATAAACCATATGCTCCCTATATTGCTCGTCACAATGAGTGAACATGGCCCTCAAAGAATGGTCATTGTCGAAATATATAGGTAAAGGGAATTTCATCTTTCGGTGGGATGAGCACATGTGGTTGTAAGAGGTATCCCTTTAATGCTTCAAAACATTTGTGGCATTCATCATCCCATTTGAAGGAGAAATCCTTTTTGGGAAGATGATGAAATAGATGCCAGTGGTGGGAAAGATGAGAAATAAAGAGATGAATAGATTTCAACTTTCCTTGCAAAATATGAAGTTGACGAAGGTTAGTAGGTGGAGGCATATAGAGAATAGCCTTGATTTTAGCGGGATCAACTTTAATACCAGACAAATAAATGATAAAACCAAGGATATTTCCCAAGAGAATAGTGAAGACACACTTCTTGGGTTAAAGGAAAACATAATACTTGATGAGACAGTCAAAGAAAACCTTAAGTACTAGAAGGTGTTCAGCCTGATGTTTGGATTTGGCAAGAATATGATTGACGTAATCTTCTAATATGCTATGCATGATGTCATGAAAGATATAATTCATATCCCACTAATATGTAGCACCATTATTTCTAAGGCCAAAGGGCATGACACGATAGTAGAAGGTCCCCCAAGGAGTGATGAAGGAACCTTGTGTTGATCTTAAGTGCGAGTAATATTTGGTTATAACTCCAAAAACTAACCATGAGTGATAGCATCTCATGAGTAGCGGTGAGATCAACTAATTGGTCAATACTAGGTAGAGGAAAGTCATCTTTGCAGAATCCAAGTTAAGGTTGTGGAAATGCATGCAAATGTGGAGTCCCCTATTGATTTCATAACGGGAACAATGTTAGAGATCCATTGGGGATAATCAATGGGTAGAATGAAGGAAGCAGAAAAGGAAGTGCTAGAGTTTTTCTTTGACAAGAAGGGAAATTCAAGGATGCATTTTGAGCTTTATTTTAGGGGTTTGGCATAAAAATGGTTATGATATTTTAGACCACAATGTTTGGTTCAATACCAAGCATATTATCATAGGACCAAGAAAAAGCATTGCTATGATCACGGAGGAAAGAAGTGAAATCTTCCTATTTAGCGAGAATATAAAGATTGACATAGTTTTAGAATGTTCAGTCGTCTTGAGTGTGAATGTTGATTTTGATGGTGGATTCATTCAACATGATTTATGTCTCATAAGGTCATGACCGAGTTAATATAAGAATCTTCCACACCAAGGTAGGTAAGAATAAGCTCATCGTCTTGACATTGAATGACATTAATAGAAGGTGTATCATCATCGATCATGTAAGGATACAAGAAGAGAAGAGAAGAGGGAGCCTTGCCATCATGGTGATAAGTTAGAGGTCCTAAGGAAATGATGTTCACAAAATTTTTTTAGGAGGAATGAATTTGGATCCATAGACTCCGTAGGTGAAAGTGGTGAGGTTGGTTAGAGGGGTGGAGAAAATTTATTGTCCTCAATGAGTTTGACTCGGGCCTTCTTAGAAGGTGGTTTGGAAAATCCAATAATACTACAGTATTTATTCTTATGAGTGGTGTAAGGAATGAAAATATGATGGCCTTGTTCATAGAAACCAAAGCCAAAGCCCTTCTAAACACAGCGATGGAGGAAGATGTGGGTGAAGTAGAAGTTGCTGAGAGATTGAAGGTTGGAGGAAAATGGTCGAGTTTGGGAAGGTGGTTCAGGTGAGTAAGTAGAAGCATCAAGTCCCCAATACATTAAGTTGGAGTGAAGGTGGGGAGGATCATAGGGGAAAAATTATCCTACGCGGTGATCATAGTGGGGATGTTGGTGAAGGTTACCATACTCTTGAGGATTAAGGGATGTGTCAATGTTATAAAGTAGGTATTCCCTCAAATTGAGGCATTGAAAAATAACTACTAAGGATCGAGTGAGTTAGTATGTGGGTAGCGGGAATGGATGAATCATTAGATGATAGGGAAGAAGAAGCATTAGATGTTTGAGAAGCGGATAGGTTGGTTGATGGGTCAGTTGTAGAAGCTACAAAAATAGTGGGAATAGAGAAGTTAGTTTTGGAAGATGTAGTGAAAAAATTGGTAGATGAGGCAATATACGAAGAAGAAGTGGTAGTGGTGGTAGATTCCTTAAGCGGTATAAGGACATCATTGGGTTGATACTGACATGTTACAGGTCTTTAATGGTGAAGAGTCAACTAGAATGGTATTGTTGTGCCCTTCATGTTAAAATTTTAAACAATGGTGGAAGGTTGAAGGAACACAACCCATGACACAAATCCGTGGTCAGCCAAGTAGTAAGTTATCTTTGGAATTATCCCTTTAAGACATGGAAAAATTTAGGAATGACATGGGGGAGGAGAATTATGGTGCCGAGGGTGGAAGTCATGGCATCATTAAATGAATGTAACATAACTAGGTTAATATGCATGTAATTGGTAGGGATGCTCATTTGTTTGTATGCATGGGAGGAAATGATGTTGATACTGGAACCTCCATCTATCATAACATGTCGAACACGTGTATTATTAATGTAGATGGAAATGAATAGGGTGGGGTCAAGATCATAATATTGGAGAGGTAAAATCTCTTCGTTAGAGGAACTAAGAGTGGATACTTGATGAGTGGTAGTAGGAACAGAGGAAGGGGGTGAAGTGGTAAGAGAGGCAACATGGTGAGGGTGATAATGGATCTGCAATAGGCATACAATCAATAGGTAGAATCTCAATATATTGTAGGAATTTAATGAGGGCTTGATAATGAGACTCGAGGTTCGGAAGAGGTCATACAAATAAATTTTAAGTGGATACTAGTGTAATTTTTTAAGCATTATACGATGTGCTACCCCATTAGCAATAGGGTATGCGGGTCGAGAGATGATGATTTTTTGTACAGGTGTAGATGGAATTTTGGGTAAAGGCGTAGCGGATGAGATGGTTTTTTTCTCCTTTCATTTTTCCTTCTGGGATTGAGTGGAAACTTTAACCATATTGATCTATGGTGAAGTAGAAGGTGAGTCATGAAAGGTGTAGTGACATGATAGGAAAAATATGATGAGGGAATATAATGGTTTTGTGAAAGTAATGTGGCACATTGGAATTTTGGTGGAGGTTTGTCTAGCTCTCTGATATGGACCATATTGATCTCAAATTTTGGAGGAGGATAAAAGGGTTGTGGAGGTGGAGATGGAGGTCATTGAATAGGTATGGGATGAGGTTGTGTGGTAATAGGTGCAGGTGGAATAGGGTCCTCATCTAAAAGATCATCATCATCAAAGTTTTCTTCGAGAGGACATAGTTGGAGAATAATAGTTTTAAGAGCCTTATATTTTTCCACATCATGCCCAAAACATGATGGTAAGCATAAAATTTGGTATCATCAAACCCTTGGTTTAGGTTTGAGTGGGTTGTAAGGTCTAAGTGGTGGAAATGTGTACATAAAGGTTTCGAAAAGGTTAGATAAGATGTTGGCATAAGACCACCGCGATGAATCACAATGTGAAGTAAATGTGGAGTCACGGATGGAAGTGTGAGTGAATTTTGTGGGAGAGGTGTCTTTGAGTTGGAATCAAAGGTTGAGTAAGTTTGACTATTTGTTTTGTAGATAGTACAATTTTGGGTTTAGGTTGTTGTTTCACTCGGAATGTTTCGGCTTCCCGGGAATAGAGTTACTTCTATCCTTTCATTCCTTTTAGAAAGCAGATAAGGTTAGGGCTAGGAGGAATACTGTTGAATGTCAAGATGGTGTGCGCGTACAGTAGAGAAAGATTAGGTTGACTACGAAGAACTCCTTTTTGTCTTGGAAGGACTACGGTTATTGACGAAGATGCGAGTCCGGGAACTCGATGACAAAGGCGAGAACTTAGGTAAGATGGCTTGACACCACGAGAAGATGAGAGATCCCCCCCGATGATTAGGTGAGTATCACGAGTTTTGGATATTCCGTTGCAGTTTTGGGCTTGATATCCTTTGCTGCAAACTCTTTTGGTTTCTTCACTTGTCTCTGCTCGGCCAAGTAAAGATCTCGGATTCTCTTGATCGCTCCTTCGATCTCTGTTGATCAAAAATCCTTCCACCTTTGTTTTTGGTTTGGGAGTCCATTTACAGAGGCCGATGGCGGTTCACGTAACCGACGGCGGTCGAGTAGGAACCGGTATCGGTTAGGAAAAAGCAAGCTATTTTTAGTAAAATCGCCCACTTTCCCTACTTTTCTCGAGAGATTAGTTGCGAGCTTGATCAAGTGACTAGAAGGTCAGTTTTGGGTGTGAGAAGGGGTCATTAGTCATGGGTGTAGGTGTGGACCAAGTTATAGGTCTTAATTAGGTTAGTTTAGGGTTAGGACTAGGTCATGATGAGGTGGCAAAATGAGGTGGCAAGTAAGGTGATGTGGATTTATCAATTACAAGGTAATTAATAAATAATTGTGTAAGGTTTAGGTGATTGGGTTAGGTTACGAAATGAGATGCGGGTCACAAGGGGTCGTAAGACACAAATTTGGTGTCTACATTAGCCCCTTATTGTCGTGTAGCTTGTTTTGTAAAGCTACACTGACAATAATATGAAGTGGTTTCCCCTGTTAAGGGTATAGGTAATCCCCCTCAAATCTGTCATAGATTGAGAGAACTTGAAATCGGGGATAGGGTTGATAAAGGGTAAATGGTGTAGAGATGATGGGGAAAAGGTGGGGTAAGTCGAGGAAGCGGATGCACGTTGAAATGCAATAGTGCGACTAGGGTACATGATTTGTGAGAAACCAACAATGCATAGGCAAAGGTCGATAGTTTATCCAAACAAGGGTGATATAATCACGGTATCAAGGTATAGGAAGTAGCTCCATGGTATATAACGGGTAAGAATACGAGGCGTTTAGGCATGTTCGGCGTGCAAATGGTTGGTTTGGTTGAGATAAGCGTCACGGTCTATGTCTAGGCAAAGTTGGTCGGACAGATCAAGTCAAGGACCCTAATCGAGGCTAAAACACGAACAGTGAGCTCGATTGAACAAAAAACTATATGATGGGTGGATAAAAGTGTATGTTCTTTGATGTTGGGTAAGGTATTGAAGTGGTATAGCTATGGTTCGAGCCAAATTGTTTGGTGGTGGCCTTGGGTCGGGCCGGATGGGAAGGGTGAGGCCTTGGGTCGGGCCAAATGGGTAGGGGTGAGGCCTTGGGTCGGGCCAAATGGGTAGGGTGAGGCCTTGGGTCGGCCAAATGGGTAGGGTGAGGCCTTGGGTCAGGTGGATGGGTAGGGTGGGGCCTTGGGTCGGGCAAATGGGTAGGAGTGAGGCCTTGGGTCGGGCCAAATGGGTAGGGTGAGGCCTTGGGTCGGGCCGGATGGTTAGGGGTGGGGCCTTGGGTCGGAGCCAAATGGGTAGGCGAGGCCTTGGGTCGGACAAATGGGTAGGGTGAGGCCTTGGGTCGGGCCGGATGGGTAGGGTGGGGCCTTGGGTCGGGCCAAATGGGTGGGTGGCGGGGCCTTGGGTTGGGCCAAATGGTTAGGGTGAGGCCTTGGGTCGGGCCAAATGGTTGGGGTGCGGCCTTGGGTCGGGCCGGAGTGGTTGGTTGTGGCCTTGGGTCGGGCCGGTGAAGTCAAAAACGGCTAAAGAGCAATGGAGCATATAGGCGATGTGGTAAAGAGGCAATGTGGTGGGAAAGGGAAAGTAGTGAATAAGGGCAAAAGTTGGGTAAAAAAGGACAAAACCGATATCAATAATCTATGACCCGGTCACGGTTAGATAGCACGCGCCCGATTCCTTAGGGCACGATTTGGCCGTATCGGTTCTATGTTAAAAACCTATAAAAAAAAAAATACGGCGATCATTGTCACTTTGTCAATTTGGAAACCAAATTAAGTTGTCTGAGGTGGAATATTGATATTGGTGTATTTGTTGGCTGAGGTGGCACTAGTTGAGTGGAGAAGTGAGGTGATTGGCGGGCCCGAGTGAGGAGGAGGTAGTAGTTGATTGGTTGAGGACCCAGAAGAGGACATTTGGAGCCATGGCACAGCCAGGAGGAGTAGGAGGAGCTGGACCAGCTGGACCACCACCACCCATCCCACCATGATGACGTGTCGTCGTACCGGTAAGTTCGAAACCTTGCATTGTGTTCATTTGATGTTATTAAGCTAGATTTGGGGTTTGGGTAGGAATGTACATGTTTTTAGGAAATAATTAGAAAATGGAAATAATTTGAAAAAGGGAGAGGGTAGATAGGTGAAATAAGCCGAGGCGGCTGGGTGGGTAGGTTTTTAGGGTGTTTGGGTGGGTAGAGAGGGAGAAAAATGAAAAAATGTAGGTTGGGGGCGCGCGGGGTTCGGCTCAGAGTAAATCTACGACCGATGTCGGTTAGCTTAAAACCGGCATCGGTCGCAAATTTTCAGGTCACGGTGCTTTGTGTTTGACCAGCGTCGGTCGTATATCGGCCGGCGTCGGTGGGTGTTGTGTGTTTATGTTGTGGTTGTTTTTGTTTTTTGTTTTGTTTTTGTGGTTTGGTTGTTTTTGTTTTTGTTTTTGTTTTTTTGTTTATGTGGTTTGGGTGTGTGGGCGTGGTTTGGGTTGTGTGGTGGAGTTAAGTTTTTGGGTATAGTTTGGGTGGGATAGGGATGTTTGATATGATTTAGGTTGTGTCGGTTGTTGGATTTGGTTGTTTTGGGTATCGTTTTGGTTGTGTGGTAGTATGGTGGGGGTTGTTTGTTTGGGTGTGAAGAGGGAGTGGGATATTGGAGAAGATAGGTGGGTAGAGGGGTGTGTTAGGGAGTCGGGGTGTGGTCGGGGGGATAAAAGGGGGTATAGAGGGTAAAGTAGATGTTGTGATAAAGAGTAGGGCTAATGTAGTGGGTTGGTTTTGCAGGCATGTCAGCAGCTGACAATGTGGGATAGGATGCCCCCACTGTTGAGCCGGATGTGACCACATGTGTCTCGCACCTGGCCCAGGCTATCATGCGCGAGGTGGGACTCGGCGGAGTCCAGCAATACAGAGCGATCGACAAAGATCATAGTTTGATGGTTGCCCTCATCAAGAGATGGGATCCGGCGACCAATGTGTTCCATCTCCCGACTGGAGAGATGACCATCACATTGGAGGATGTGTATCACATCCTTCGATTACCTATCGATGGAGAGGCTGTCTTTCAGGTGGATGCAGAGACAGCCATGGACAGCATCCTACAGGTTTTTGGGGATGCAGCCGTGCTATTGACATATCACAGCGCGAGTATCGGGTATGGGGATATGTACCATGCGCACCGACATGAGACACGGCTTGCCATGTTGATGATGATCGGGATCACCTGCTTCGCCCTCCCAGACTCAGAGGGAGGCCGCTTTCTGAGGCGCGATGTAGAGTACTACATGAGATGGTGGAGGAGCACACATGTTATGCTTGGGCACCAGTATACCTAGTGCAGTTATATAGAGAGCTGTGGGGCTATCGCCGGATGAGGTGATTTGGGATTTGTTCGACATTTTTGCTTCACTGTTGGGCATATGAGCACATCATATGCATTAGACCAGTAGGATTACCCCAGCAGCCAGGGCCACAGGTCATATATAGATACGGCTTTCAGAGGTGGTTGGGGGTCGTGGGTCAGCCACGAGCAGTGCTTGCAGGGCGAGACGTTACTTACTACAGGCATTTATTAGAGGGCCTGACAGCGGTAGATATTGTATGGAGACCATATAGAGGTCATCACCCCCGTGGAGGAGCCCGAGGACAGTTGCAGTGGATCCAGTACACATTCTGGATAGCGGGACGGAGGCCGGGAGAGTATGAGAGGATACCGTGGAGAGGGTATGCGAGCGAGATGGGGCTATGGCAGAGATGAGCCCCCTCGCTTCCCTCAGTACCGGAGGGATGATGTAGAGGCCCCATTGCCTACACCATAGCCCGTGGATCTAGATTGGGTTGCGGAGAGGCCGACAGATGACACTGTAGATGATCTTGGCATGACGGAAGCATATATGGTTTGGTGGGCTGGTCGAGAGAAAGCGAGGAGTGCACTGACACCGCATGCCAGAGACTTAGCGATGGTGATGATAAGCAGAGCGAGATCAGCTCGAGGTGAGTGCAGCAGTATTACGGGGCAGGCAATAGCTGCCTGCACGAGCACGAATAGGCATTTTATAGGGGCATTGCTTGAGCTCGAGTACGAGCACGAGCACCACCACCAAAGAATGACAGTATAGCCACGGCCCGAGGCATAGAGTATAGTAAGTACCACCACTAAGCGATACACAGTACCACCCCACCCATAAGCACCACCAGCTTGCAACCAGCCAGAGCTGAGGGGCAGGCCTTTGGTAGTAGGAGTCGAGGACCCGGCCCAGCACCTACGGTGGCTCGGGATCATTATATGGAGGCTAGAGCGGAGGCCCAGTATTATCAGGATATTCTTGATGGTGCCGGGGCTGATTATCAGCCATATGCGGCACATAGAGCGAGACCTCTCGGGCGAGAGGTCTCGGGAGAGTGTAGCCACGGCCACAGTGAGTGGGTCCGTCACGAGGCAGGAGGCGAGAGGCGGGACGGGGACCAGCGGTAGACGAGTAGAGGGAGGTGGAGAGAGCTGAGGGGTCCCTGCACTTTTTGTATATTAGACATGGGCACCGGTCTGCGAACCGGTTGTGTTGATAGAGGCCTGCGTGCCTACATATTATTCATTTATTCATTCATTTATTTATTATACCGCAAACTGCGAGCGAAGTACGGGTTACAATTGATATCGGCTGCGAGCCGAGTCATTTTTGATATGAGAGACCGGCTGTGAGCCGTGTTGAGGTTTTGAGCGGTTATTGCGGCTGCGCCGGCTTTGTTGTATTATGAGATCACGAGAGGTCTCGATGCGGGGCACATTATATAGTTGAAACCTTGTATATATATATATAGATATGATGTTTTGATCCACATCGTGTTTAAAAATGCGTTAAATGTTTTGTCGATGGTTTTGATATTTGATGTATGATGAGGTGGATTTACATGGTGTTATATATTAATGATGTTGATGTCTTTTGTTAATGGGATGTATGTAGATATAAATGATGAGTTTAATTGACATGTTGTATTATGAAATGTTGTATGTTTTGTCACGCGATTTTATGAAAAGTATGTATGTAGTTTGCAATTTGGATCCAAATGGTATATAGATTAAGGGTTTTTGATATCGTTTGTTGATGATTTGTTTGTTTTGGTAATGTAGATAGATGATATGGATGAAATCATAATGAGGTGTGGATTTGATGAAAAGATTATAGCTATCGGTGTTGGTATGCAGGAAAAAGAGGCGGGCGCCTCAAAAAAAATTAGATAAAAAATAAAGAAAAGGACTATGTTTTGAAAAAGGTGGGAATGTGACCGACGTTGGTTAGCTAACCGATGTCGGTATAGTATAGACCGATATCGGTTAGGTAACCGATAGCGGTTATTCAAAAATGAGATTTTTCTAAAAATAAAAAAGCGTAGGTGGCAACTGAAGTTCTTATTTTGAGAGGCATGCAAGATGTTAAATACGAATGCGACGCTGTTTTAACGACTGAGACAAGTAATTGCATGAGAGATTTGAGTGATAAGGAGGAAAGAGGCAGTAACGTGATTGTGGGTGAGATCGAAGAAGGCAATCCAAGCTATATTTGAAGAGGGTGGTGAGCATGGGTGAGCGAGGAGAAGCATCCAGTAGGCATGGATGAGAGGAAGACAAGTTCCACCGCAGTGTGCTGCTGCAGCCCAAGAGGTAAAGCGATTTGGTTGTAATTTGGTGTTTACATGTTTTGTAAATAGGAGAGGGAGATTAAGTGGGTAGATATGATAAAGAAAACGTGATAGCAAAGGTTATAGGTGAGGTAAGTGTTATGGGGTAGGTAATCGGGGTTTCGGGTATATGCTGTATACAGAGAGGAATAAGCGATCAATTTATTATCGTAGGTGGTTGTTTAGGCAAGGTGTATGTAATTGTGATGGACCGAAAGCGATTAGGATAATCGGTATCGATTCTTGAACCGCATCTTGGTTATTTATAACGATACCCGATTCTAGAGGAATTTCGAGAATGTGAAAAAAACCTTTAGGGATTTGATGGATTGAATGGTTATTTGTTGTTGACGTATACGCAGCGAGAGGCGAGGCCGAGATGAATGATAGTGTACAGTAGCTTTGTTGTCCACGAATCCGAGCGGATGTAACACCAGCTGAATGGACATTGATAAATCGTTTGGGGTTAAGTGGAATCCGCTATTATTCACGAATCACACATAACCATGCTATGTTGCAGGCGTTGATTGAAAGATGGAATCCAGAGAAGAATACCTTCTATCTGCCAACAGGGGAGATGACAGTAACATTGGAAGATGTGTTCCGTATTTTGAGACTTCCTATTATAGGAAAACCAGTATATCAGGCATTACCTAGCGCAGCGCGGGGAGCGATAACAGCAGTATTTGGTCCATACGCACGAGATTTGACACAGCGAGGTTTGACATTCACATATGGGATAATGTATGCAGCACACCCTGAGGAGACAAGGTTAGCAGTGATATTAATGATAGCGGTAGGGTATTATGCATTACCGAAGGCGGATGGGGGAAGATTTCCAAAGGCATTGATGTGTGTTATTTGGGAGATGATAGAAAGGAACGTGACTTTTGCATGGGCACCTGCATATTTGGCGGAGTTATACAGGGGTTTATGGGCTTGTAGGTGAAATCACAGGATGACACTGGATTGTTCATACTTATTACACTGTTGGGCCTATGAGCACATTATTTGTGTGCGACCAATAGGCCGACCCATCAATCGGGGGAGAGACCGAGTACGAGAGGTTGGGATTGAGGCGATGGGTCGGAGCAGAACAAGAGGAAAGATCCCAGTGTGTGACGGGTGACATTGAAGTATTACAGGCGAGGTATGGGGAGAGGGTGACGATTGCAGATATCTTGGAGGCCTTACGGGAACTATATGGTAACAGAGAACATAGCTAAGGAGTTGAGGGTGTAGAGTGATTGAGGTGGATCGCAGGCATAGACCAGTGAGTATGAGAGGATTCCTCTAGATTGCGTGCGGCGACAATTCAGATTTGTGCGAGATATACCCACGGCTTATAGACCATATATGAGATTGACGCCAAGGCAACATTCTCACCTCCCGGCCAACACCTCGAAGGGCCGAGAGGAGATAGCAGCCGATTGCGAGGGTAATGGATGCGAGGCAGCGAGGCCTATAGGTTATGGTGGGTAGCAGAGCTGCGATGTGTACATGATCACCCTGATATAGCTGTGATTACAGCGGAGAGAGATCTTCTGCAGAGTTTAGTTCATCAGCTCCAAACGCAGATGAATGAGACAAGAGGATTGTTAGCGGTTGCGAAGTCACGAGCAGAGAGACTAGAGGCTGGATTCCTCCATGCGAGAGGGCGTATTCATATGTTACAGGAGAGATTGGCAGATCAGTGGGAGGTACCAATAGCTGCAGTACCTTTGAGGATGGAGAGGCCGGAGAGAGGCGTCGCGATCACGATCATCTCCTTGGTCGGGATGAATCGTGAGGGTCTAAGTAAATGTTA
This sequence comes from Taxus wallichiana var. yunnanensis, assembly GCA_018340775.1. Taxonomy (NCBI): domain Eukaryota; kingdom Viridiplantae; phylum Streptophyta; class Pinopsida; order Cupressales; family Taxaceae; genus Taxus; species Taxus wallichiana. The sequence goes on along the minus strand of CM031239.1, from coordinate 459,350,281 downwards.
TAGAGGTATAAGAATAAATAAGGATGCCGACCTACGTGTCGATGATAGAGAAGATGTATTTGTTTAACATCTAAATAAGACTGAATATGTATGTTGATTTGAGTTATGATAATAATAAGAATGTTTGCGTTGTGATTTTTGGTGTTTTGAAAAAGGATAAAGAGGAATGTGATTAAATAGAAATACACAAAAATATTTATATTTACCACACATGATAGGTTATGGTAGGGGGTGGTCGAGCTAACCTTGGGAGACCCTATGTCTCCGAAGTTCTGCCTACATAGCCCATTGCACAAAGCAAGGAGGGGCCTCAGACCGATGTAGTTCTCCCTTAGGACTAGGGAGAGGTGAATTTAGGCAATTTGGTATGGTTTAGGCAATTGGTTGGTTGGTAAAAATATTGATATTAATATTGGTAAGGTAAGGTTGTTGGTGTTGGTAATGAATTGGTGATGTTGTAAAAGGTATAAGGAAGCAAAAGTTAACCTACCCAAGTAGAAGGGAACCATATCCTGATTAAGATCAACACACAATCTTAGATGCGAGGCAAAGAGGAAAGAGTGCTCCGTAGGTGAAAAGAGCTAAACAAACCACACAACGCAGAGCGAGCTGAAGCCCTAGGTACCGTGCATAGGCGAGAAGTCAATAGGTGAAAAGAGTTGTATGATCACAATATATCGGATGTACGTCATGTCCCTTGAGTTGAAACAAATGGTGAGGTGAGGTGGATGATATAACTGAGGTAAAGAGAACTTGTTACAAAGCGAGTGTTCGGCGAAAGAGAACCTACCCTAAATAGACAAGTCCATGACCCCAAAGTTCTTTTGAATGAGACTTTTATTTTACTGAATATAGACCGATCGATGCGGGAAGTCTACAAGGATATTGATTGTACTATTCTTGAGGTCTTCACAAAGCTGATCAATGCGAGAAGCTTTTGATAAAGGCGACGCCATGTATAATTGTCCTTCGAGGAGCGATCTATTTATAGTATGAATATGATTTTAGTGCATAGCTGTCCTTTGGGGAGTAGTCTATATATAATAGTAGCAATAGTTTGGCCTATAGCTGTCCTTCGAGGGAGCAGTCTATATATAAGGTAGATAGCTAGATGTCCTTTTGACGTGAAGCATCTAGTTTTTGTAGGAAGTTTGACTCAAGAAAATCCCATAAGAATACGGCTTATTTTAATACTTTGAAGTCATGGACTAGACTAAAAAGGGAAGGCATTGCTGAGGTGAAGTGAGAATCAAACTATGTGAGCTTGATTTTATTATGAGGTGTAGGGGACAAAGTGTATGTGGTGGTAAGTGGGCTCAAGGGACGAGCAGCAGGTAGATAAGAAGTAATATAACACTAAATTCAACAGTAGAATGGTCGAAGATGCAAGGCATTAAGGGGTTGAGCTCGGAGTTTACCATTAAGAGAAGCTAAGCGATAAGTGCACGATCCATAAGTGTGAGTGATTTTATAAGGCCCAATCCAATTAGGAGCAAATTTTCCACGTTTGCTCTTTTCTAGTTTGGTTACATGTTGATTCTCTTTGAGGACAAGATCACCAACCTTAAAATACGCTCATGAAGTTGCTTATCATAAGCACGCTTGATACGTTTTTGATAGATTTGGAGGTGATCAAGAGCTGTAAGACGACGCTCGTCAAGAAGCTCCAATTGGGCTAACCGCTCTTGGTGGAAATCATCGTTGGTGAGAATATCCTGAAGAGATATTCTAAGGGAGGGTATTTGTACTTCGAGAGGCAGGACAGCCTCGGTACCATATACCAAAGAAAAAGGTGTGGCATTAGTGGAGGTACAAATGCTAGTACGATAAGCCCAAAGGGCAAAGGGGATGTGATCGTGCCAATTTCTTCCGGATTCATTGACAACTTTCATGAGGATTTTGGTTAGGGTTTTATTAGAGGATTGACTTGTCCATTTGCTTGTGGATAGTAGGGTGATGAGAAGTGAGTTTGATATCAAATTTGTCATGCAAAGGTCCTGTAACAACTTGTTTTTGAAATATTTTCCATTATACTTGTTATCGGGCGATGAGGAACACCAAAACGCAGAGATAATGTGGTGGTTAATGAATTCTACAATTTTTTTTCTTTTTAGTTGAAATGAGCGGAATAGCCTCCACCCATTTTGTGTAATATTCGGTTCTTTGTGATAATCCATCGGTGACGTTGCGAAGAGGATGGATACATCTCACCAATAAGGTCTAAACCCCATTGTGAGAAAGGCCAAAGATCTCGGGTGACCTGTAGCGGGTGGCTAGGAGTATGTTGAAGGTTGGCATGTTGTTAACACATAACACAACGCTTAACATATTCGTAGCAGTCATTGTTAAGAGTAGGCCAATAATAACCTAGGCGAAGGATTCATTTAGCCACGGTAAGGCCACTAAAATGTCCACCACAAATCCCATCATGGACTTGTTGGATGGTATAGGTGACCTCCGCGCCGGTTAGGTAGCGAAGGAGGATGCCATCAAAGCCACGTTTATAGAGGAGTCCCCCCATGACAACATAACGAGAAACACTTTTAAGGAAAGCACGTTTGTTGTTACTAGTAAGGTGAGGTGGGAGAACAGAGGTTGTAAGGTAGTCATGGAATTGGTGGTACCAAGTATTCTACGAATTAGCAGACACATTATTTATCATACAAACAACCGGGGCTGAGTAAGATGGGGCAAAGAGTTGTTGGACCAAGACAAAAATGTCAGAGTCAGTTGATGAAGTAGGAATTTGTGAGGCTAAGCAAGCCATAGTATCCGCAAATTTGTTAGTGGAGCGGGAATGGTTTGGATAGAATAGCGAGTAAATAAGGCTATAAGTGAATCCACGTAGTTTTGTACTTTTCAAGTTCCTCATTTTTGCATTGGTAGATGCCCATAACTTGATTGACTACCAATTGAGAGTCACCAAAAATATTGATAGATTTGATACCTAAGTGTAACGCAACTTGGAGACCGAACAAGGGCCTCATATTCCCTTTGTATTATTAGTGCAAGGAAATCAAGTCGGAATGAGAGAGGCATAGGCTCGGCGTCGAGAGGAATAAGAACAACGCCAGCTCCTCCGCCGCACCGGCATTTGGATCCATCGAAGAAGAGGGTCATTGGATACGACTCCTCCCTGAGTGAAAGAGTGGCGATGAGTTAGTCGGGAATGTAAAATTGGTAAATTGTTCCCACAGTAAAGGGGCTTCGTAAGTTGATCTGCGATGGTTTGTCCTTTGATTGATTTCTGGTGGACAAACTCAAGGTTGAGGTCGGTGAGGAGCATGAGCCATCTGGCGATGCATTGGTTTAGATGAGGTTTGGCATACATGTAATGGATGGGGTCCGTGTTGGTGATGACGAAAGTTTTGTGATTTAGAAGGTAGTGTCGGAGTTTGGTGGCCACGAATGATAGGGCTAGGCACAACTTTTCTACATGTGTATACCTAGTCTCATAGTCCACCAAAGTACGACTTATATAATAAATGGCTTGTTCTCGATTCTCAGAGTCACGATGTGCAAGCATGGCCCCTACAGTGTGGTCGGTGGCGGAAAGATAAAGGTAGAAAGGGCGGTCGTCCTGGGGTGGGATAAGCACGGGTGGCTGCAAGAGATAAGCTTTGAGAGCCTCAAAGGCTTGGTGGCACTCTTCACTCCATTGAAAGTCAATGTCTTTTTTAAGGAGGTGATGGAAAGGTTGACATCGATCCGAGAGTTGGGAGATGAAACATCGGATAGATTGGAGTTTACCTTGTAAACTACGTAATTGTTTAAGATTGGTAGGTGGGGGCATTTCTAGGATAGCTTTGACTTTAGATGGGTCGACCTCAATGCCACATGAGAGAGACAATAAAGCTGATAATTTTTCCCAAAAGGACACCAAAGACACATTTCTTTGGTTGAAGACGGACATAATATTGTAACAGGCGATCAAAAATAATGGTTAAAACATCAAGATGTTCACTGCGATGTTTAGATTTGCCAAGAAGATCATCGACGTAATCTTCAAGGATAGTGTGCATAATGTCATGAAAAATATAGGTCATAGCCCGCTGATAGGTTGCACCAGCATTCTTAAGGCCAAATGGCATTACACGGTAACAGAAGGTTCCCCAAGGAGTTATGAAGGCAGTTTTATGTTGATCGGCGGGTGCAACCAAAATTTGGTTGTATCCTGAAAAGCCATCCATGAGAGAGAGCATCTCATGGCCTGCAGTGAGATCAACAAGTTGGTCAATACTAGGTAGGGGGAAGTCATCCTTAGGGCAAGCGAGGTTGAGATCTCAGAAATCCGTGCATATCGAAGTCCCCCCGTCACTTTAGTGACAGGTACGATGTTAGAAATCCATTGAGGATAGTCAATAGGCAGGATGAAGGAAACAGAAAGAAGTCGTTGAAGCTCCTCTTTGACCAAGAGGGCAATGCGTGGATGCATTTTCTCAGTTTTTGTTTGACTGGTTTGGAATCGGGGTTTAGGGTGATGTTATGGACGGCAATGGTAGGATCAATTCCTGGCATGTCAGCGTAGGACCAAGCGAAAGCTTGGTTGCGGGTATGGAGAAAGGTAGTAAAGGCGGCTTGTTCTGATGTGTTAAGGGATTGTCCGATCTTCACAATGTGAGGATCCTCCTCCGTGTGGATGTTGATTTCTATAGTCAACTCATTCAACATGGTTTGAGTTTCAGACGGTAAGGTGCATTGAATATAGGAGTCGTCCGCCCCAAGGTAAGTGAGGATGGAGTCGTCATCCTGGCACTCAACAACATTAATCGAAGGCGAATCCTCTTCGATCATGTCTGGATACGAAGGAAGAGAAGATGGGTCCTCATTATCACGTTGATAAGTGAGAGGACCTATGAAGATAGCGTTTATGAAAAAAAAGTTAGCGAGGATAGATTCAGGTCTATCGACTCGTGGGTGATGATGACAAAGTGGGTGATGATGGTTTGGTAGGGGTGACGTCGTCTTCTTCCGGGATACTGGTGACACGAGGTGTCTCTGTGTAGGTGTTTGGGGGAAAACCGAGACCACTGCGATCATTGTGTTTGCGTGTAGTCACGGGAATGAGTGTATGTCGGCCTTGTTCATAAAGACCAAAACCAAAGCCTTTCCAAGCACAACGAGTCAAGAAGGTGAGGGTGAAACGACGATTTGTCAAGTATTGAAAATTAGATTAGAAGGGAACCACACCAAGAGGAGGTTCAGGGGTAATGGAGGATGCGTCAACACCCCCATATGTTAGGTTGGTGCGTGCAATGGGGTGGTCCGTAAGAGATTACCTCCCCACGACGGACAGTCGTAGGTGGTATGTGCATTTAATTTTTCGTCACTCTGTGGGGGTAGGGAGATAACTAACGTTATATAGGTGGTATTCCACCAGCGTAAGGCGTTGAAAAACATCTACTAAGGGTCGAGGTTGGGATGTTATCTGCAGGAAAGGAAGTAATATTTATACGGCGGTTTCATTGGTTGAAGGTGTAGGTGTGTCGTGAAGTAGATGGTGGGTTGGATGAATGGGTGTCTTGGTGTACAAGTACATCATTAGGCGATACAACATATTGCAAGTTTTGAAGGGGGAGGATCAGCTTTTACGGTGTAGGACTTCCCCTCGTACTCAAATTTTATGCATCTATGTAAGGTGGAGGAATGCATCCCATAGCCGGATCCAAGGGCAGCCTAACAACATATTGTATTGGAACTCTCCTTGAGGACATAGAAGAGTTCAGGTAAAGTATGTGGTCCTACACGAATCTTAAGGATCACGGTGCCTAAAGTAGAAGTAATAGCATCATTGAATGATCGTAACATGATGGGGTTGGCACACATGCAACTAGAAGGGATATTCATTTGTTGGAAGGCTTTTGAAGAGATGATGTTTAGGCTAGCGCCCCAGTCAATCATAACACGACGTAGCCAGATATCCCGAACATATCCGAGATGAAAAGAGTGGGGTCAGGATCTTCGGCACCAAAGTCGATAATTTCGTCTTTAGAGAAACCGACGAAGACTTCTTTGTATAGAGACAGAAGTGGTTGGGGAGATAGATTGTTTAGTGAGTGAAGCAACATGATTGGGTGTTAGAATAGAGGTAACAGGCAATGTTTCATTAGGTAAAACCTCTATCCCTTGAAGGATTTCAACGAGAGCTTGTCGATGAGATTCAGAAGTCTGAATGAGATCATACAGTGTCATTTTTATGGGTGATTGGTGTAGCTGTTTGATCATATTTCGGTGGGCAATGCAATGCCATTAGAGATGGGATAGGCGAGTCTGCGAGTAACCACTTTAGGTGGTGGTGTAATCGGGATGGTTGACGGAGAAAGAGATGCCGCAGGTGTGTTTTCTTTCACTTTCCCATTGTTTTTCTGCCCTCGAGTAGCAACACTAATCATATTGATCTTGTGAATACGAGAGGAGTAAGACGGTATGGATAAGTCTGGTCTTCAAGAGGTGGAGTTGTAATAATGATAGATTTTGGTGAGGCGGGACAGGTAGTATAGGAGAGGGAATTGAAGCTAAAGGTCTCTCCCTTCGTAAGTTGTCTTTCTTAACTTTTCTATCTGCTAGAGGTGGTGACGAAGTATGACTTTCAATGCTTTGCATCCCTCTACATCATGTCTTGGTGTGCGGTGGTAAGCGCAGATTTTAGACTCATCATAACCTATTGGTCGAGGTTTAGATGGGTCATAAGGTCTAAGTGGGGGTAGGGAAATGGTCGCATTCTCCACCAACATAGCAAGGATTTTGGCGTAAGACCCTTTGAGTGGGTCAAAGTCGGAGGAAAATGAGGCTATTAGTGGTCGATTCGGTGATGACGTGGTGTGGTTGGTTTGTATAGGGGGTTGTTTAGCCAAGGAGTTTTGATAATGGGTTTTCCCTAACCGTGGTTTCTTTGACGTAGAAGCTATGTTGGATAATGAGGCCACAGATGATGTG